>JAODLD010000051.1:16266298-16304978 GCA_026781065.1 Mormyrops boulengeri | reverse complement strand
CCCCCCCCCCCCCCCCCCCCCCCCCCCCCCCCCCCCCCCCCCCCCCCCCCCCCCCCCCCCCCGGCGGGCACGACAAGGAGTGCAGAAAACCTCCCCTAAAATCACATTTCTGCGTGGAGTGCAGGCAGCTATTGATCACGGCTAATCCACTCAATTACGCCTAAAGTGTCACCCAGCTGCCAGTCTATGTACAGCCTGAGCTCTTAGAATATATTTCATTGAACACCCACCATTACTTCCAGACATCCAAGTTCTAAATGAAATGACAGACCAGCAATTACTGGTTAACAGGCAATTACACTGCTCCAGGAGCAGGCGGGCCCAACTGGTGAGCACTCCTCAGCCAGTACCTACCAGTGTCACCCCCCCAGCCACACACCCCCAAATGTTTCTCTGCTGCTTGTCATAGCGCAAGAATTTTATTTTTCATTTTTTAAAATTGGGCTGCCAAAAACCAAGGTACATCACCGCACCAGCAGTCAGTACCGTGACTTGGTTACAGCCACACGCACCAACTCCTATATCAAGCGACAGCCATTCCAACCATAAATCAAGGGTGCTGAAGCTGAAGCCGAAGCCAAACCCCCCCCAATCACACAATTTGACTGAAAGAGGAACTTGTATGTCTGTGTAGCCCTGATATACCAAGCATTCAAACCATTCCAGACAGCGACAGCTCAGCACCGGGGGGAATTTCGTGCAGCTCTGGAAGTAGAGATCTTCTATAAGAGCTACTCTTAGGTTTTGCACTCAGTTCCTCATACCAACAATGGCCAGTTACAAAGGAGAGAAGCACAAAGGAGGAGTGTACCACTACTGACTAGGGAATGGAACCAGCATGTCCTTTCTAGTACTTTCCCAGGGACAAAGATGACTCCGTATGGAAGGTTAAATAACATTTACTTATACAAAATCCCCACAAAAAACAGGCCAACTCAGCAGAGGGCTACAGGGTTTATAGAGAATGTTACAGACCAAAAGAGGGTCTCAGTTGCTTTTACAGGACACACATACAGCATTGATTAGAGTAGGCTTCGACCCTGGAAAGGAGAACTACTGCAACTTATATACACAGCAAAATAGTAAAATTAAAAGGCATCAAAGTCAATCATAATACACTATGGGTCTGAAGCAGTGCTAGGGCGGACGTGTTTAAAGTGGAGATTCTACACATATCACTACCAGGACACAGAAGTAAAAGGGTGCACAAATCAAATTACTACCCAATAGCAGAACAGTCATGACCAAACTTAAGCTCCGCCTTCCAACTTCCTGCTCCCCATTGGCCGCTTCTCTTGTCTATCCCAGCAGGGGCAGAAACAGACTTATACAAATAGGTGGGGTAATTCCATTCAGAGGGACACAGATTAGTTGCTTGCCAATTAGCCATTGATTTACATGAAACACTGCTGGCAAAGGGGCCAGCATGTAGATAACGTCCTTAAAGCAATTAGCCACTTATACAAAATGCAGCACTCAGCCAGTCAACCCTGACACATGGAGTTGCAACTGGGCATAAACCGGAACTAGGTAAATCAGTACATTAAAACAAGTAACTAATTGACTGCCTTTTTGTTCAGATGGGCTGTGCTACTTTGACACCAAGAAAAAAAAAAAAAAAACACACAGGGTCAGCCCCACTGCCGCAACTGAACCCAGAGCTCAAAATTGAGAGAAACTGCTCCCTCTACTGGCAGGCAGGGGAGAAACAAGTCAGGCAGGAATGAGCAGTACAAGTTTGTCACCCCTGTACTCCAGGGTCCAGCATCTTCCTTCAGGACTATATTTAGGAGGACCCTACCATGAGATTGTAGTCCTCTGCACTGGTGCATCAATGGGGGTGAAAAATCATACAGGCAACCCAGGATCAAGGAGTCCAGAAAAGCAAAAAAAAAAAAAAAAAAAAAAAAAAAAAACAGAACTGACCAACTGTAGATGGTGAGAACAAGAAACTTCATTAAAATGTGATGTGATCGGTGAAAAAAAATAAATAAATAAGAGCAATCTACACCGGGGGGGGGTCACAGATTGAGGTACTGAAGTGAAGGGGAAGTAAAGGTCATGGGATATTATTATATTATACACCAACAAGGAGACCGTGAATCATGTGAAAGTGAGAGAGAGGAACAACGATAGCAACTGAAACCAGAGCTTGAATCTTACCCTGACAGCAAAGACCAGGAACAGGGGCCTCAACCCATCCAAGCAAAAACCTCAGACACACACACACACACACACACACACACACACACACACACACCACAGGAGGGCAAAAATTAAAAAGCAACCAACAGGCATACTAGCCAAAAGAAATGATAAAAGCACAGGGTTTGGCTAGTCATTAAAAAAAAAATTGGTAAAGAATAGCAGGAAAAAAAAAAAAATTTCAGCACAAGGAAAAACCCATGCTTTAAAAGACAAAGTAAAATTAACTTAAAAAGTATATACACATTCACAACGAAATAAAAAAGATACATCCACAGTGAACTGAATTCCTTCCATTGGCTGGCACATGTCAGCTCAGGACTACTAGAACAGCAGCAGCGGGCGGGTTGCCAACGGACCGAGGACTACAGCACCCCCTGGAGGTTACTGGTAGAACGCTGGATACCGGTCAGCACAACATGTAATTCCCAGGGCGCCTTCAGAAGATGCGCTTGCGTTTCAGGTAGGAGTCGGCATAGTGACCCCCCAGGCCTTGTGAGTGCTGGCCAACATAGCCCCCCTCCGGGCTGGGCTCTGGCGACGGTATGAGGCGTGAGAACAAGCGTTTGTGGGCCCCGACTGGGGTCTGCGGGAAAGAAAAAAAAAAAAAACACTGAGGTAGGCAGGCAGAGGATACACACCAGGCACACTACCCAAAAAGCCACAGCAGGGGGCGTTACCTTCAGCACATTCTCTGATTGGTACAAACTGGTCGGCTGGGCCAGGGGGGGCATGCCCACAGCCTGGGGGAGGAAATGATGGCTATTAGCGACAGCTGGAAGTATGAAGTATATACATAAACATTCATGGCTGGAGACCTACCTTGTTGAGCTGGGCAGTGGGAGGGGCTGGGGCAGATGAACTGAAATATGTGGAATAAGGGGGGCTGGGTGGGTAGGTGTACAGAGGGTGGTCGCTGTGGCCAGGATGCTGCGGGAACTGCAGAGATGGACAGGGGTGACGGAAGGGCATGGAGCCAGCAGTGCCTGATGGTAATGATGTGCTAGAGACATGCCTACCTGTCCAAATCCAGGCAGGGCACTGGGATCCATACTCATAGGCTCATACGGGTACAGCAGGGGCTCCTGGGAAATACAGGGACCTACAGTGACCCAGGCAGTTATTAGGGGAAGGGGAGGGATAATACAGGAATGGCTGACCTACCTGATGGACCGATGTGTACTCAGAGTGCTGGGAATACAAGTCCTGATAGCGGGCACCAAAACCAGAACTTAGGCCACCACGCGTCTGTGACAGGTTCCCCGCCTTCTTCTTGTAGGGGTGAGGTCTGCTACTTGCTCCTCCTATGATTGGGGGGGGGGGGTTACCATGCTACCATCTGGGTTCCCGTGACAGACCAAACCGGGGAAGGTGAGAAGAGTGTGGGGACACACCTGAAGGGAACAGGCTCTGCATGTTGAGAAAGGGGTTCTGGGCAAGGGGAACCTCTTTGGGCGGCTCACCCAGGAGAGACGCCTGGGGGGCAGGAGGCACAAAATGAGTGACAGCGGGCTTGGGGGAACCAGCCAATCAGACATGCCCCTGGCTTTAGATCAGTACTCAGGCCTCCAGTTAGTGTCAACTCGCAGTCACTAACCCCAGATGCAGTCCCCTCTCCCCCCAGTAGGCTCCCCAGGAGAGGAGTGGTGAGGCCCTGCAGGGCAGGAGAAGGTGTCGGAGGGAGGCCACAGGGCACGGCTGGAGACTCCAGATCCCTCAGGAGGGGTCGGCTAGGGGCTGGGGGCTTGATGGGCCCCAGCGGGTCGGAAGGAAGGCAGATAGGTGGCAGTATGGCACCCCCTGTGGGCAAGACAGCCACATGGCAATTTGCCCACAGCATTCAAGAAGCACTCCACTGGGAAGCAGTTACTCCCACCACTCACCTGTAGGTAGGTCACCCAGCAAGCTCATCGTGGGCTGAAGAGACTGCACCCCTACCAGAGGACCCTCTCCCAGCATTCCTGTCTGCAGGGACATGACAAGAAATGTAGCTTGGTCACTCAAGTGCCAATTTGAGGACAGAGATCAGAACCCATCAGCCAAGTTCAAGGATGTACTCAGGACAGTTGTTCTCAAAATACACACACACACACACACACACACACACACACACTTCTGTATTTTCTTCCCCTATTAAACAAGGGAGGCTTCGTGCTCCAGCCTGAAATGTTGCCTTGAGAAGCCTGTAGCCCACGAACCTTGAAGTTCTGGTCACCCTGCAGCATTAAGGCAAAATGTAACAGCTTCAGGACCAGGGCTGTGTGGGTGTCACTCGGTGGGGGGGGGCTCAGAGCGTAAGGTTCTGTAAAGATGTGGCTCCGGCCGCCCACACAGCCTCCTGACACATCACACACTGCACCGCCTGACGTCACTCCAGCAGTCAAGGTCCAGGGCTCAACTTCCAGCTAAACCACACAGGAAGCTCATCATTGTCCACACAGAGCTTCCTGTGGGCTGTCTTTTGGTGGAACGGACAACCACTGGCCAGCTTTACACAAAGAGCGAGGACTGACCAAATCGAGACCGTGAAACCAGGGCTTACAAAACTGCCAAGCCCATCCCCCACTTACAGCATTCCTGATGAGCAGCTTTTAAGCAGACTTGCCCTGCACTGCATGATGGGATTGTTTCAACATGAAGGCCTGCCAGCTTTCCCTTATCAGCCAAATGCATGAAAGTTTGGTGTAAACATTTCAGTACTGCATCACTTCAGGCAAAAACCCTCTTCTGCACAATGGCAGCAGTTTGAATCCCATTAACCTTTAATGAATGGCTGCTGGCGGGACAGGCTCCAGTGCCGCCCCCAACATCACGCATCACGTGACTCGGCCAACGCACTCAGCACTACAGACACACGGCGCTCACGCCAAAGCCACTCACAAGGGCCAGCACCTGCTTCTCACTACCGGGTAGGAGACGTGCCCACAGCAGCGGGTTCCCAAGCAGCTGTTGCTGATGGGGAGGGAGATAAAGGAGAGGTGGTGAGGATGAGAGAGAAGCGAAGGGGCGGAGGGAAGGGAGGGGCTGCCGCCATACCTGCTGGAACTGGGCCTGGTTCTGCAGCAGCATTTGCAGCAAGGCTGCTGACAGGGCAGGATTGGCCAGGAGAGGCACAGCAGGGGCTGGGCCAAGGAGACCTGCGGGCATAAACCTTACATGATTCACTCCAGTTACCTCCCCGCAGCCCTACCCCTTTTCCACCATACTCTAGGCACTTTCACACCACCAGAACTTCCCGGAAACCAGAACCTTTTTCCCCAGGAACCAGAGACTTGTCATCGTCACAGAGTGAACCCAGCCCGAATGCACTCCCTTGGAGGCAGTTCGGGAACCCATTTTTAGTCCCTACTCCAGACTAGGTACTTCTCGTTGAAACATGAATTACTGGGGAGGCGCTTACAGTGACAACTTACTGATCGGATGACCACAAGCACCGGCGGCAACATGGAAGTTATGTGGAAGTGCAAATAGGAAATTTTTTTTTTTTTTTTTTTTTTTAATGCAGCGGAGCAAAAATTGAGCAGATGGAATTATTTTTATACCCAAATTACATTGAATGCATCAATTAATACATTTTTTGCTTGCACCTCCATATTTCTGCATTGGATAATTCGATTACTAACCAATTTATTTTTGTGTAATATCGCAAGTGCCGGCAGTGAAACTATCCAGCTAGTAAGAGCTGGCAAACGTTACATCGTTTTTTTAATTCTGTGGAAAATGAAAGCTCGATCTGCTGGCCAGATTTAATAAGTATCATGAACATGTTGCAGGTCATGCAAGAAAAATGAATAAAAGGCCATGTTCTAATTTTGATCGCGACTGAGCTTTCCACCCAAATAAGAAACAAAACGAATTATCTTCCATTGTTTTGGCATGGTAGTATAGTTTCATATGAAATCATGTGTGAAGTTTAACCTACGAGTGTTACGCGTCTCCCATGCTTATTTAGCATAAAGGTCCCAGTTCTTCTTGTGTGGTGTGAAAGCAACACATGAAAGTGTCCCGGAACTACCAAAGTTCCAGGCCAAGAGAGCCCAGGCACTTGTAAACTGGGACCAGGTTCTGGAACTTCAATATGAAAGTGCCTACTGATGGGTTGTGCATGAGATTCCGGGAGAAAAAGCGTATCATTCTCTTTTACACAGGATGTCACAACCCTCGCCACGCAAAAGTTTGATGCATTGGTCAGTCCAGGAGGCGGCCTGCTTGCAAATTTCACTGCGGTTTCTACCCTGGGTAAGTGGTGCTAGCAGCATCTTCAAGGCAGCAGGGTTGTTTAGGCCAGTCAGGATCTGCATGGCTGTGGGTTCTGGAAGGAGACCCTTCCCTCTGTTCAGAGCCTGACAAGAAGCAGATTGACCATCAGTAAAGCAAATCAGTAGGAATACTTGGGAGGTATTCAGGAAATACTCAGAGAATACTCAACCATTGTCTGGGCGGCAATGAGTGCAGCCAGCATGCTCCGGCCAGGTGGTCCCGGCGCACAGAAAGACACGCGGATGTGGGTCCCAGTCAGAGCGCGACCATCTGCCACCCTCTGCACTTCCTCTGCCATCTCTGGGGTAGCGAACTCCAGCACCGCAAAGCGTCTGAAACTTCCATCCTGCCCCTGGGCCAGCTGGGAAAAAGCATGTCAGCGACTGATTTACACCCTTTTAAAAAGGCATTCACAAGCAAGTCCCCAGGACTTACTAATGTACCACAAAAACAATCCGGAGGGAGGTGAAGGATCTTATCCAGTTCATTATCAGCTGCATCCTTTCTGTTCATAAGATGTACTGAAAATGGCTAAGAAATAAAACACCAGTGACATGCTGCCAAATTAATGTCCCAGAACATACAGCTGATCATCACTGACCCGAGCCAAGACTTATCCTTATTCAAGAATAATCCTGACTACATTTCATCCTACTGAAACTAAAGCGCAAGAATGTAAACAAAGGATGTTTCATAATATCTGGGACATACTCTCACAGGCCAGACCAAGTGTGTCACCAAACACGAGCCTGTGCAGGAAGTCTTTCAGGAAAAGCACACATGGGAGTGACTGTGTGGAAAAGCAGTGGCAGACAAAGGGGCTCCATTCTCCTGTTCCAGAAAGACCTGCAGGCAGCTGAACATCTCATTGCAATAGAATACCAGAGACCAGCAAAAGGCAGAGCTGGTGACATCAGGACTTCCACCACAGCCCTGTAACTACCTCCCTGCATAACTCCAGTACAGCCTTGAGCCAAACTGACCAACGCAAAACCTGCAAAAAAATGCCTTTAAGGCCTTTTTTGACCATCTTCCACACAGCTGAAATTTTGCTACACAGGACAGCAGGGCTGCAGTAACGGAGTATGACACCTACAGCGAATGTGGTCATTCCTGCTCACGCTCAGCTCAAAGCCAGAGCAAAATGCCTGCTGTGTCAAAATGTTACCTTAACTGCTACCATCTACTCAGCTATAACACCAGGGGACATCCTCCAAAGTCTCTCTCGCTCTGCGTTAGCAACATACGATACAGGATTTCCAATCCACTTTCTTAGAAAACTAATGGCAGAGTAACTGCCTCCATCCATCATTGTGGTCAAGGAAATACTGCCATTTTTCCGCAGCATTCCCTTGGCTTTGCCACGATAAATTAGCATCAAAAACTATCCAACAGAAGGTGCCACGCTATTCTTGCAGTTGTATCAAAGAAACTGCTGCATGACCAGGTTTATAGCTGACAGATACAATTAGAGCAGCAAGAAGAGCAGAATATGGTAATTTGGCTCTTATACAGCACCTGTGCCTAAAATGCACAGATGCGCCAGAAAGAAGTTCATTTGATGGAAAAGGCTGTACAAATCCAAGAAAAACATGGATCCTGAGCGTTTACTCCCAGTGGCAACAGAAACGTGCTATCATACAGCAGTAGTGTAGCCTAATTAAGTTCAATATAAATGAAAATCAAGAGCAAAGCAACACAATGAGAGAGGTGCCAGCATAAGGTTGAGGGTTCATCAATATCATGAGGGCGGCCTACCTCGCAGAAGACGGGCATGTGCGTGTCGGCCAGGGCCTGGCGGAGGTCCTGGGCGTGCAATAAGCTGTGAGGCAGCCGGTCCACGCAGAGACAGCGCGAGTGCAGCAGCGGGAATGTGAGTGTGCCCGCCTCACTCCAGTGCACGTAGAGCGTACGCGAGCCCAGCTGCTTGCCCAGGAGCTCCGACTTGGCACGGGCTGCAGAGTCCTTCTTCATGTACTCCACAAAGCCATAGCCCTTGGAGTGGCCCGTGCGTGTGCTGTGTATCAGGAAGCAGCGTTCCAGGTTGCCGAAAGGCCGCACTAGCTCCTCAAATTGCAGCTGGGAGAGCGAACGTGGCAGGTTGGCCACGCACAATAAGGTGTCGGTGGGCTGCAGCTGCACAGAGATCTCCCGCTCGCGCAGTGTCTGCTGGTGGAACTCCTTGATGGCCGACTGTGCCTGTTCACCATTCAGCAGCGTGACAAAGGCTTTGGGTGGGAGGAGCCAAGGAAGCACGTCAGTCACACCACCAGCAAGGTGGCTGGTCGACCTACCCCGACCTCCAGTTTCACAGCTGGACATTACACATGTTACCAGGCTCTGCATTCTAACTGCCATGGACATTACATTACATTTCCAGCATGACTGGGAGTCAGTGGCTTGTTCTCCAGCATTACTAGCTCAACAAGATAAGTTGTACTACCTGCATCTCACAAATAAGGCACTCCCGAAAAATCGATACATTAGCTAAAGGACTACTGCAATTTATGTTTCAACCACATGCAAGTTTTAACGCCCAACTACTGCTGGTTTACTGCAAACCACCACATCAATTGTCGTTATTTGTACATCGTTATACATCTCATACATACAGGATGTGGCTGAACAAATAATGATTCCAATGTAGTTGCTGAACATGGTCAAGAGAGCATTGCGAATAAAAACACTGACAAAGACACCCAACTGACAGTGACTCTGGAGTGCCCCCCACCCCCATAATAATGACTTTTTGGGCCTTGGACCCACAGCCAAGGGAGCTCCGGTGATCACTACCTAGTTAAGAGCAAGGGTTCTCATTTGTGGGGAGTGTAGAGCAGACACCATGACTGGACATTCAAACTCACAGCGAGCCCCTCCCTGAGCACTCACCTGTCCCCTTATACTTGTCCACAAAGCAGTACTTAAGGTCATAGCCACTCAAAAGCTCATGCACCTCCTGTGAACGGAAGAAAAATATGAATACAACACACATCGCCATTGTTTGCACATCACGTGACTTCAATCCTGCCTGTTCGCCATTCAGTTACAGCCAGAAAAGCTTCACAGCTGACCACCTGTACAACTGCTGACTTTATACATTTCCAGAACACTCAGTTTTATGGTTACCAAGTACCTCCTGAAAACGTTTTTACTAGGTAACAAAACACGTTGTTCTTAACACATCCCAAAACTAGGATTAGAACCCAAAATGCCCTTTAGCCACTCACCCTGCTACTATTAATATCAATTACCTAAAGGAGACCATTTACATATCACACACACACACACACACACACACACACACACCACAGTTTATTAATGTTTGAAATGTTACAGGCAAATTAACAGGAAAAATCTTTGTGGTTAGGTACAAGGAGATGGGCTCCATGTGTCCTTGGGAGACGTGGGTTAAAAAAAAAAAAAAAAAGAAGAAGATGGAGAGAAAGAGAAATAATCAGATTGGAAGTCCAAAATTTATTTCAGTGCCCCTGCAACACACTAGCGTTTTTGCAGCAGAAGCAGTAGAATGTAACGCTTTTGCAACTCTTCCTTGCAGCATGTTAGCAGTGCAGGACAGAGGCCGCCGGAACTGGCCGGTCCGTGCCACACAGGACCGCAATTCCTCCCGGGTCAGGCGCGATTCCGACGCGCGTCACTACCTCCCTAGCGTCACGCGGACCCAAATCCCAGCACAGCCGGCAAGCCAGGCCAAATGGACCCCCTCCCCCACCACAACTGTTACAGCGTATCACTGCATTTTTCACAGCGATACAGCCAACAGTGACTGGCTGAACGCCTACAGATAACCTGCTGAAAGCGTTGATCGCCAAAGTCAAATACGTATTAACACCAATCTAGTCATTAATACCCCCCCCCCACCACACACACACTTTTCAACGTTATGGGGTGTCGTTTTACAGCTCGCTGCTAGATCCACATCATAGCATTGATCGTCAGCCTGAAAAATTCACTCCTTTCTGCCAACTCGTTCAGGGAGACAGCCACCTACGGATCACGGCGTCAACCCGCTTTCATGGACAATCCAGGCAGTGAAAAGAAAAGTTGCTCCAGCCCACTGCCTGTACTAGATAGATACTAGATATTAGTCCCATAATTAATATCAAACTGCAATCCCACTTTTAAATGGCAAAAAAAACTAGACGATGCAAACGACTAACTGCACCGTAGAAGTCACTGCTTAACTCCTGATAGCGACACCCACCAGATCAGCAGTTTCTCGGCAAATGACCAATATTTAGCCACGGGCAGCGGACACCTAGCTCAAGAGTTCTTGTTACCTCCATCCCGAAGCTTTTAGCACGGGAGCAGAATTTCTCAGTTAGTTGGGCTAATATAAGCTACAAGTTATGGACCGTCCGATAGACAAATTTTTGGGGCAACCATGACTTGTAGCTTAAGTTAACCCAGCTAACTGAGAAATCTCATGCGTTGTGGAACACCCCCTAGATCAGTGCTGGAAAAACAGCAACACCCCCTGTTACTCCAGCTTGTCTCCATTTGTTACACCTTAACATGCACCGCCATCATTAGTTATACAAGTTAAAACTCTCTTTCAAGCGTTGACAAAAATATAGACTTAACAGACAGAGCAATTTGTATAATCCTGTGGAAAAAGTTTGAGGACCAAAACGGGCACACCATGGTCTAAAAAAACTTGCCTGGTTGGTAATATCAGCAGGTAGGTTTTTAATTATGATTTTCCGCCGGTTATAAAACTCCCGGCGAGTCTTTTCCAAGCGGCTCTCAATCTCCTCCGGGCTTAACGCCGCCAGCTCCTCCTCGACCCTCCGGGGACACTCCCCGGCCACGGACGCATCTTTGTGACCACACTTTCTTTCCGGCTCTCCAACTTCACCCGAAGTCCAGTCCTCTCGTCCAGCGCCAGCGTCGTAACAACCATGGGGCTGACGGGTGCTGAAATTTGGTACGGCATTGGAGTTCTGTTCCCGAGCTGCCGCTCCAACGGATGCGGCGGCCGCCATCATCAAACTGAGGAAGGTTTCAGTCAGAGAAAAAGAACTAACAGGCTTAAGCAGTTTAAACAATACGCACGTGGGAGAAACGCGGCCGCTCATTGGCTGGGGGAGAATGTGCCGTTTTTAAGCGCAAGGTGGATGGGGCGGAGCGATCGTACCACGTGTCGCATTTGAACTGAAACTGCTGTAAACAACCAGGGAGATTTCTCGCACGCGGTGGAGTGAACGTCGCAGGGCGACGATCAGTGGTAATGCAGGACTGAACGGACTCAGGTGCGGTTTTAGCTTTTTTTATTGAATTGTTGCTGACATATTCATATGGTTCCGGAACGAGGAACACAGCTGTATGATCTGAAAGCGTCCGGCGGAAGGGGGGGAGGGTTCACTAGCCATACTTAGCTCACGTGACCAAGACGATTTAAGCACTTTGAAATCATGGCATGGGCAGAGTACGTTTACAGACGGTCCCCGTCCCACAAGATATCCGCATGCATATCACTCGATGACCACTCATTAATAGAAGCGCAAATAGCAAATCCAGGCATCACGTCAATGTTCAAGTGGTCTCCCACATATTCCATCATTCAGTACTCTTGTCAAAGTATTTAAACATTTAAAATTTCACACTTACAAAAATATATACAAGTAAAACACTTGTTTTCTCTGTAAACACAATTGAAACATGTTTTGAGCAAAGTATGTTGGTCTGATTTTAAATGAATTTCCATATAATGGGTAGTCGATACCGTAATTAGTGTAATATGTAACACGGGTATATAAAACCGCATCTACCGGAATCGCGTGCCCTACCTAAAACGAACATAACCAATAAGCCGTAAAAATGTTTAAAAACAAAGTATATACACATGCCGTAATTATATGCATGAATGAAGGCTTTGGCATAAAAATGTCAGAAGGAAAGCAGCAA
The DNA here is from genome assembly GCA_026781065.1 of Mormyrops boulengeri. Taxonomy (NCBI): domain Eukaryota; kingdom Metazoa; phylum Chordata; class Actinopteri; order Osteoglossiformes; family Mormyridae; genus Mormyrops; species Mormyrops boulengeri. The sequence goes on along the minus strand of JAODLD010000051.1, from coordinate 16,292,588 downwards.
ATCGTCAAAGAACGTACGCCACACTTGGGTGATAACAGTCGTAATGCTAACACAGAGGCACGCGAGAGGAAAAAAGTGATTAAAATAATTCACTTTTATAACTGACAACAGCAACACTTCCTGCCGGGGGCAGATCAATCTTTGGTTTCTATCCAAAGCTGCTGCCAAACTTAAGTGTAATGTGCAAGTAATTATTAACATTTACATTAAAGATAGGAAGAAATATATAGCTTTAGCCTTTAATTGAACAGGAAAAGGAAAAACTAATTTTCCAGGTAAATAACTATTAACATAGTGCTTTGCGCCTTTGCAGAATCTTTTTAAGTAGTTCAGCAGGGGCGAGTGTCCGACAGGCCGCAATGGTTTAGTCCAGTCAGTCCATGGTTTAGTTGATCGGAGGTGTGGTCACAGTTGAGTTTACATCAGCTCCTCACCAGCTAGCTGAGATCAGCCAAATGAATCTGGTCAACAGAGTTCCATGGAGCAGAAATGTATTCACAGTTGGGTTAAACAGGGTTGCAGCAGTAATCATGGTGGACAACAAACTTGACACATGGTCAGCACTGGTTGATTTGGGTGAGGCGGATCATCGGCTGATGCTGGTATGTCTTGCAGATCTCGCCCAGGGATGGGATGAGGGATTCAAAGGATGGTCGCCGGCCGGGGTCCGCATCCCAGCACTCGCCCATCAGTCCATACACCTGTGTGAGGAAATGGGAAAATTATTCCTGGTGGTAGCGGGAGTGTCAGCTTCCATGTAGGGGTGTACTGGGCCATGCCAGGCCAACCATGCACCACATGTGGTACCTCAGGGGGACAGTCCCGTGGGCAGGGCAGCCGCCGGCGTCTCTCCAGCAGCTCGATCAGCTTCATGACCGTCATCTGACCCTGGACTGCTCCCATCATCTCAAAGAATTTCTGCAAAAGACACACACACACACACCACCCAAATTTGATTATGCTGGTTTCACTGAGGCTAAAGACCTCCAACGAGCTGCCAGAGATCATCTAGACTTGGTTTCATGCTACTGAAATTCTTAAGCACTTTGTTGAAGCTTTTATTAGCAAAAAACCTAATGTCAAGCGTAAATGAGGTGGCTAACAGATACGTAACCCAAAAAACGCAAACGCTCTGGGCCTCTGTGAAGCGTGTTCCCCATCCTTTTTTAGAGTCAACCTCTCACTGAGCTACGTAGCTACCTGTAACACAATCTTGTGTATGACCTCATTCAAACAATGAGTAATTTAGTCAAAATTAAAACTTGCAGACGTAAAACACACATCTACATCCAACTACAAATCTCATTCTAATGTCTGAAAGTAAATATGAGCAACTTGTAGAGAAGCTCTTCAGCAGTTGTGCAATTGAGCACAATGGAGCTTTGCAAAGGCTTGACAGCATCAAGAACATGATAGAGTTCTTCAAGCTGCATACAGCAAGGGCTCCACATAACTCTGGGCCCCAAAAGTGAGCACATTATGAACCCTGGAGACCAATTAACTTACTATTAATTATACAATTTATAAAGCTACTGCACACTGATTTGATCAAAAGTCTAGATGAAGTTCCAGCATTGTCAAGGCAACCTCTGGGGTGGATGGAAACATACCGTGGGAGGGCTTTGCCGGGATTCACAGTGGGTCAGCAGCTCATACAGCGTCACCCCGAAGGACCAGACATCCGAGGAGAAGGAGAACTTGCTCTCCTTCAGGCACTCGATGGCGTACCTGCGGAACAGGAAGCTCTCACATCCCATCCAGTTCTGTTGCCAAAGGTTTGCGCAGATCTATCCCACCAGTACTCTGTTGGGAGCAGAACTCACCAGAACACCGGGCTGTCCCCATCCTCCCGGACTCGGTAGTAGATCTCTCCCTCAGGGAGGTACTTGCTGAGCCCAAAGTCGCCGATCTTCACCACATTCTCATTCTCCACTAGGATGTTCCTTGCAGCCAGGTCCCTGTGAATGTACCGCTTCGAATGTAGGTAATCCATACCCTGCAGGAGAGGATGACAATGTAGAATCAGGTAGGGATTAAAAGACCAGCCATAACTTAAGAACTTCCGGGGAACAATGTGCACATCAAGTGTCCCACACATCTGAGCCCACCAGGCGCCCCCCCTCCCCCCCTCCTTACCTGGCAGATCTGCTTTGCGAAGAGCAGGCTCTGGGCTACACCCACTCTGTGTTTCGGCAGATAATCTCGCAAGCTGCCCAGAGGCAGGTACTCCATGATCAGCTGTAGCACCTGCCCACCTGTAAGGTCCGGAAGAAAACATGAGCGAAACAGGAATAGACCAAACCAACTACACACTGGCATGATCCATCCACAGGCACATTCATACGATGGATTTAAGATATCTGAGGTTCCTTGGTCATTTCTTGATCTGACAGGTGAGTTAAAGGAGAGACCATGAGAGACCAGGAGCTGGAACATCTGTAGGAATTTTTAAGGTGTGGTGCATAAGAAGGACCATAAATCTTATAAAGGGACCAACCTTATTAGCCAATGACATGTTTTTCCATCGGTGAGTGACAGGGGAGGGGGCATACCTGCAGCCAATCAGCTTTCAACCATTTCCTGTGGCCCCATCCCTGTAAACACCCCTAACAAACTGGTTCACCCACCAAGCTCTGAGCAGCAGCCCTTATACTTGACAATGTTGACGTGGTACAGCGATTTCAAGATGTCAATCTCCTTCCTCCAGCCGTCATGCTTCTGTCCACCTCCCTCCTGCTTCAATGCTTTCACCGCCACATACTCGCCCGTTCCGTCATTGTCAGGGTCATACACATACAGCATCACCTTCCCGAAGTGACCCTGAGGAGTGGAAGCAGAGGAGCGAGGATCAGACAGGGCTAGCTGAGTGCCGAGCCAGACAGTATGAGCAGGGAGCACCAAGCACAGCTTCTCCTGGACCCACCTCGCCCAGGTCCCGGATCTTCTTCAGGTATCGTTTAAGGAAGACACTTGGGTCAGCACCTGGGTGGCTCTCGCACTTGGAGGAGATGTCTGGGTCTAATTGGGCACAGGGAAACAAAGAACGCAATTACACCCACTGAACTGCATGTTCAGCATTACAGTCTACGCTTGTTCTTCAAGTAGCTTGTGGGAAAATGTTAAGACGGAAAAAATAAGGAAAATACTTCAAGATCTGTTATCGTAGCCTTAGTCCGGAGAACTTCATTGTTCTCAAACATTACAGCTAAGCAATAAACCTCAAACACATAAAAAATAAAATAAAAACTACAGACTGTCCCAGACATTCTACCTATGTGACTTATGATGACTTGCACATATATCTTGAGTTTTAAAAGAAAGACAATTAAGTAAATGCATGCTAAAATAAACTTTCGGCTATGCTACGTAGCGCATGATGGTTGCCTTGAGAAAACATATCGCAACCATTCCATCCTCACATGCATCTTCTAGTCTCATTCTCGCACCTAAAAGTCAGCACGATCCTATTCCAACATGTGTCCATTTATATATATGACCTCTCTGTCGGAATGGAGCCCAGTCAGAACAGTCTGTATACAGGTTTCTGATACAGGATCTGGCCATGATAATGCCTGACAATTTATGACTGGTCCGTTCCGGCAGCCCAGGTCATCTGACGAGGCTCACTTTTAAGCTGCAGCTCTGTCAGCTCACGCAGAATGGCCCGGAAGGATGGCCTCTCGGTGGGGTCGTAGGTCAGACACATCCTGATGAAGCTGGCCAGCTCCTGGGAGGAGGGCTCAGGGAGGTGGCTTTGCGTCTCGTAGAAGCGCTCTTTCTGTTTGGGGGGGATGGGGGTTTCAGTCAGTGGGACACGGCAGGGGTGGGGTGGTAGCGGAGATGGCGGCAAAGGGCGCACCTCAGCGAGCGTGTTCTCGCTCATGGGAAGGTCACCATCATTGCAGATCTCCAGCAGGGTGGCACCGAAGCTCCACTGGTCAGCTGTGCTGCCTGGCCTGGCGCCGCTGGGCACGCACTCAGGGGCGATCCAGGGGATACGCTCCACACGCTCTGGTGACAGGGGACAGAAGGCCTGTCAAACCACGCATTCCTCTAGGTATCAAAGAACTCCAGGCTCTGTGCTAACATATCCATAAATCTGTGCCACGGCTTGTACCTTCCCTGGAGAGTGTGCTGAAAGAGATGCCAGGGTCGCTCAGCTTGATGAAGGGCGAGGTTCCCTCCTCGAGCCCTTTCCGCACTACCAGGATGTTCTTAGCGCACACGTTACCATGCACCAGGTGCTTGCTTTCCTGCAGAAAACGCATGGGGAAGACTTTCAATGTGACACAAATGGGAGGGATTGTAATGTGACACATTTTAGTGGTACTAAAGAGAAGACTGAAGACAGCAGGCATCGTTAAATATCACATATCTAATGTTTAGTTGAAATACACCTTTGAAAAATTTCACAGTCATTTTTTAGGCTTTCCTTGAGCTTATATTGAGCTATTGTTTTTCATAAATTACATATCTACATAATAATAATAATAATCTCATGTTGCTACCACCTTGTAAACTGGACCAGTACTTTTCTGAGACTCACCAGGTAACTCAGGGCACTGGCCAACTGTTTAGCCACCATAAACTTCCACTGCGGTGTGACCACACCCATCTCTCTCCGCAGGAAGACATCCAGCGGCCCAAACTCCACAAACTCCTCCACCATGATGTCTGCCAACACGGGTCAAAGGTCATGGCACATGCTCGGTTTCCGGCACAACTATCTGGTTCTGTGGCACAGAGCTAAATCAGCAGGCTGTCTGGTTGCACTCTAGCCTCAGATATAGTTATGGTTCGGGGACTGAGATAGCAGCCAGGCCCACACAAGCCAACCCCCTCCTGCACATCAGTGGGCAATAAACCTTCAAGCAAAGAGAGGAGCCAAAGACACTTACTCTCAGATCCCTTCACTGAGACACCGTGGACGAAGACCAGGTGACTGTGTGACACCTGACTCATGAGGCTGGCTGTCTCAAAGAATGCCTGTAAGAAAGAAAGAGAGAGTGTCAGGATAAACGAGGGAGTGAGGTGCTTCTCCCTTTTCGAGCAGGGCCACACACCAGGGCGATGTCCCGGTGACTCTGGTCCAGCATTTTCAGCACCACGCGGATGCCCTTGCTATCAGTGCGCCCATAGGAGTCATCTTCGTCGTCCTCTGAGCCACCAAGTGGGTATAACCACCCAGAGTAGATGTTTGTCCTAGTGCCACGGCCGAGGTGTTGGTCCTGGGGAGGGGGGGCAATTAGGGGAGATCTCTTAAATTAAAAATGTAAAAAGATTTAGAAGTTTAGGTACCTAGGAATGGGTGTATGGGGAGGTTGTTACCTGTGTGAGTTCCCCATCCCGAATCTGGTGGAAGCGGAGCTGGCTGAGGTTCAAGGAGAAGTTCGAGGAGGTGGAGTTTGTCTGCTTCCTCATGACCAGAAGGTTTGAGAGTTCTGGGAACAAGCCACCATTTCGGAAACATGGTCACACATGTGGAAGAGGAAGCAAGGCCACATCCCATAAAGCCCACAGGTGCGCGGGGGCTATGTCTCCATGGTTACTGTGACCGGTCGCTCACCTCCCGGCCGAGGCAGGCAGCACCGCTTGATGGTGAAGTTTTGGCTGCCCGACCGGAGCGTGCAGCACTTCAGGCTGTCCGTCAAATCTCGGACGGAGGCGAACTCCCGATCCCAGCCCTCTAGGATGAAGCCTGCCCCCTTCTGGTGGATCCGAAACTGCCTGTGGGTGGGACTCATCCCGTTCTGCTGGGGACAAAGGGCATCGTGAATTCCCTCCCCCCCACACACACACATACACTCACTTTAAAACCCGTGCCAGTCTACAAGAATTTGGAACATAGCAAATCATAATGCATGTCTTTCAGCCACCCCCCACCTGGAGCTTGGTGAGCACAGTCAAGATAATACGGTGATAGTCCAGGATGCTCCAGCGCACCAGGAACATGCCCTCCTCCAGGCCCTCCTTCCGCAGCTTCTGAAGGGCAAACTCCTCCCTGCAGGAAACACGGGCAGGTTTGACCAGTGTTCTTGTGTGTGTGTGCTTGTGTTTGTGTTTATGTGAGCAGAAAAACTGCAATAAACCACACCTCGTAACATCCACAGTCACAACTAATTGCACTTATTATAAGAATAATTTGATTAATGCCGCAGTACAGGTTGATGCATTTTCCTTTTATTCCTGAAAGAATTTATTGGGGGGCCCAAAAATATACAATTACTCCGCCAGCTAAGGGATTTGAAGTGGCAACCTTCTGGATACAGGCTGATGCCAAACCCACAGAGTCATGCACCATCCTACCAATTAAGCCCATCTTCCAAAAAAAAGCCAAAACCAGTTAAAGCTGGAATAAAAATGGAAGCTATGTTGCTTTTATGGTATGTGAGGCAAACACTGCAGTGAGTTAGTGAGAGGCAGGTCAGATCCTTTGGAAGGCTGGGAATGGTGTACGTACTGCATGGGTCCGTGCAGCCCGTTGACCGTGCTCATGACTAGGCGCGGCGGAGCCACCTCATGGCACAGGTAGTGATGGGCATCAGCTGTGAGGCGAAAGTATCCATCCAGCAGGGAGACAAAGGACTGGGCCTCCAGGCTGGACCTGAGGCATACCTCCTGGAGAGAGACAGACAGACAGGGCGCCCTTCACACGGAGCTTCAGCATCACAGCAGGAAGCAGGACAGGCAATCAGAAGGTGATCGTCACCATGGCAAAGTTGTCCTGGCGGCTGATGCAGACACAGTTGCCGGTGATGACAATGTGGGAGATTTCAGGGAAGTCGCAGAAGACGGTCCAGGTCTTGGGGGGGGCAGGGGGGTAGGATTTCCCCTTCTTTTTTCGACCACAGTAATCATTGCCATGGTAACCAGTCTCCTGGGTCTAAAACACACACACACACAGTCTTAAATCAGTCCTCACTGCGGCAGTATTTGCCACCATGAATTTGAGTGAGGCTCCTGAGGTGTGGGGCCCCTTGTTGGCCACAATCAGTTATTACACTTTGGTGGGCAGGGGGCCCTTAAATGACTATATGAGTGGGGCCCCCAAAAACAACAAAACCTTCCACCCCCCACATACGTCTTAACAGCTACCTGGTTTCCCTGGACTGCTCTCCACTGGATGCCCCCCATGCCAGACACCATGACCTCGTGGGTGATGGGGCTGTTCTTGCCGTCAGCCGATCCAGAGGTGGTGCTGACAGAGCTGCCGCTGCTGTCCTCAGACAGCACGAGGAGACGCGTGGCGGAGAAGGTCTCAATGCCAAAGCGTGGTGCCAGATTCTCCAGCGTGGCCACATACTTGTACATGACGTCTTGCAGGCCAAGGCGGCCGGCACCCACCGTGTGCAGCTGGAAGCTCTGCACGAACTGGCTGAAGACGCGCCGGATGCGCACCTTGGTCAGGATGTTATCACACTTGATTTGCCGGGCGAAGGACCGTGGAATGCAGTGCAGGTAGCTAAGTGTGGGGGGGGGGGGGTTAAAAATAATAATGAAATAACATAAAGCTCTCGAGTGTAGGTGACACATGAGAGAAAAAATAAAATAACGATCAAGAAATAAAATGACTGGGCTGATTTTTTGGTTCCGTTTCCGTGACAACGCCGGCAGCAAATTACATGATTGTCAGTGGAGCATCAGCCATGTAAGAAAGATAAAAAAAACTATCCTGCTAAACCAGTGTTTCTCACCACGGTCCCGAGGGACCCCCAGACTATCCACATTGTTGCTCCTTCCCAAGTCCCAGTACACCTGCGCCAGGCATTCAGTGTCCCTGATTGGTTGATTGTTTGCTTCACTAAACATTGTTTCTTCACTAAACATTGTTTGGATTCACTAAACATCTTTACAGTTCTCTAGATGGTCACAGACAGTTACATTTCCAGTTTGAAATGAGACAGATTCAGGAAAGCTGCAGGGCCATTGAAACAGTTGGCTGACCATCCATTCAGCTGGTATGAATGAATTCCGGCTGGAGGAGGCGATCTACGGGAGGCGTGCCAAGCAACAGAGGCCCAGTACCTGGTCTTCTTGGCAGCCTCTTGCAGCGTGCAGTTCTGGTACAGGGCCTGATGGGATAGGTGCAGCACAGCCATTCCCAGGCTCTCGTTCTTGAAACGGCTGAGCTCCATCTCCCCGCTGGTGTCATGCAGGGGTGCCACATCGTTGACAAAGTCGAACTTGGCCTGGGGAGCGCGCATGCACGCACACTCACACGCATTAGGCGGGGGTGCAAGCGGTTGTGACATGTTGGACACAGGACTACACGATACAAATGCAGAAGTGAATTTCTGCCGTATTTTGATAAGGATATCGATTTCACAGAATTAAAGACAGGCAAGCAAACAGATCGAGAGATTCGGCACACACACAGGAGAAACTCACATGGTTACATAATAGCGTGTTTGCACCCTCAAGCCAAACTACAGACACGCATACGGAACTCGACAAATACTTAGACATTTTATTTTTTTAGCTTATTACTACTTGGCACATGAGTGACTGAAATTCTTCACACCTGAGCAAACAGGTACTCGAGCGAGGGCTGCTCCAGCAGTGGTGTGCCCGGGATGTCGGGCCCGCGATGCACTGAACGGCCCTCCGTGGCGCGTGGAGAGTACCGGAACACCGGCTCATCCTTTTCACTCATGCCATGCCAGTTGCGGAAGTAGAACCTGCAGAGATGCTGGATTAACCCCTTGGGCCCCCCGCACACCTTACTCCTACAGTACTCTCTGCTCCCACACAGACACCTGCTCTTCTTCAGCCTTCACCTTTTGCAAATGTATATAAGTTTTCTCTGTATTTTTCTCTCTTTCTCTCTCTCTCTCTCACACGCACACACAAACACGCACCTGCACGCGCGCGCACACACACAGACACACACGCACCTGCGTGCGCACACACACACACGTACCTCATGCGGAAGTGAAGAACAAGACCAGGTTGCTGATCTGTGGTGAAGGAGTGGTTTGGGCTGTACCAACAGCAGGAAGCGGGGTCGTACAAGGCAAACAAACTGTAGCACAAGGGTGTAATACCTGGGTGGGGGGGAAGGGGGAGAGAAATGCATATTACAGACAGACACAATGTTCATGTTTCTGATTTGGTGGCAGATGTCCAATGATCAGCCCGGAGTGATCAGGTCCCCCTACTGGCCGTATAGTTTGTTTCTTGGTTAATATTTTTTAGAAGTGATCCTTTATTGATCCTTTGCTTGCAAGCTGGTCACTTGTTATAATCGAATGACCAATTCTAAATGTATGTCTTTTGGTGATCTTTTTATATTCTTTCGGAATTTGCCCCTCTCTGTATAGTTACCTATGGCTTGGGTGTCATTAGGTTCAATTACTCAGGACTATAGCACCAAGTATTTTACCGCATATTTTTTTAGCCCCGGGTAAACTTGACTTAGCCCCTGATCTATGGTCTATGCTATCTATAGTAAATGTATCTTGAGTGCAGATTGTGGATGCAGTTCACATGCACTGGATCAAAATGTAATGTTTTAATGTCACTGCAGCGGAGATGCATTTACTCAGTGAGGTCTCTGTTGAGCTCTTTCTGGTTGCTGCAAATGACCGACGTGAAAGTGTAAGCCTGCTGGGTTGTTTCTCTTGTTTAATACAGCGGCACACTCTCTTGGACCATGTACAAATTATTTTATCGTTAATAATATTTAATAGTTTAATAGTTAATTGTTGTATCGATTTCGGGACTGGGGGCAGAAGAGGGGCCTATGGAAAGTTTAGCCTAAGGACCCTCATTAATCCACCACTGCCAATGACTCTTAACGAAATTCTGAAACCCTATTCCAAAGAAAAAAAGAAGAACCTGTACAAATGAAGATAATTTAAAATGCTGCATGCAAAGAGAGACTCACCAACGCTCTGTGAGGCCCAGATGGACAGCTCCTCCGCCGTCACCTCCCCAACCTTGTGAGATAGGTAGCGCTCCCCCTCCTTGCTCCACAGCAGGAGGACGTGCACCCCCGGGCCCTGGGGCAGCTCGCATGGCACCCCCGGGCCCGAGCCCTTGCGAGTCCTCCTGATGCTCATCGTCCCTGCGACCGAGTGACACGAATGAGCTGTAGATATGCTACCTTCCCCAACTAGGACGATTCCTTTTTTAACTGTGTCATTCATTATTTAAACACCGCATATGCTGTATACATTTCATCTCCGGTTTCCTAAATTTCGCCACTATTTTTTCCTTCCTTCTATATATCACATAAGTTATACAGATTAAAACTTTCTATTTGTATTACTTCTATAATTTTTATGTAAGATAAGACTATGTATTTTTTTTCAAATTGTTGCGGCAATTAACAGCTACGCATTATATTCATTTGCTCATTCACATGAGAAATAATTAAAATTTTACTAATTTTACTAAAGATTATAAGCGTCTACAAATAAAACAGAACGATGGGCATACAAGATGTGTGGCACAAAAAAAAAATCAAGGTACGGCTTCTAAAGAGGAACTAGCGAGTGAGGAACAGTGAGACGGAGAGAATTGTAAATCGTCACGTTGATATACAAGTTGTGTATTTAGACTTCGCAGATTTGTTATACACCAATATCATACATTTGATTATATATAAGCACTAAATATACGTTCAAGAAAACACTTTGGTATGCACTACTATTCAAATAAGATATCATGCACTTCTTAAGCAATCTGATAAGAATTATTTCGACATGATGACAGGGGTGCATGCGAGGAAATGAGGAAATACACTCTTCATGGAAAGACTATGCGAACGCAACGCAGCATCGTAAATAAGACAAGACATTCCCGAAGCACTCTCAAACAGCCCACTGGCACATGATTGCCCTAATTTATATTTTTCTTCTTTAATCCAAGTTAAAGTCGGTACCAGGCCCTTGCAGAAAAAGGGCATCCGTGAGGGTCACATGACCCATTATTAATTTGTAAACACCGCGTCTTGCTGATGTTTTTCACAAGATCGATCGCCAACACTTATTATTTTTATTATTATTACATAGTAACACTGCCCGATCGAATGCGGAGAGAAAACGTCGCGGCGAAACTGTAACAGGATGTGTTACACTTGACCCACTGAACTGCATACTATTAGACCCCCCCCTCCTCCCCCCTTTTCTTTACCTCAAAAATATAACAACAACAGGCAACGATATCAAACAGCCCGCAGCGCAGCGGCACGGCCACCGGGACCCTTTGCGCTTAATGACTCCGGGACGTCGGTGCCGAATGAAGCGACACTGAGATAAATAAAAAGACATTAAGAAAATATCTGGATATCAGGCCTTCCGGGACAAACTACAGCCGCTTCAGCTTGGCCGCAACTGGAAAATATTTAGGAGGACGCTTTATCTTTGAATCGTGTGGCCCTAGTACATATTAGGTCGTTATTATTGTTGTTGTTGACATCCTCTAATTATAACATTAATTATAATTATGAATACTTACCGATCCGGGCGTCAGCCTTGCGTTGTCGCGGCTGGCTGCGATCTGACAGCTCCGTTCCGCGATGCCAGGTCTAGTTAGCGTAGTGCGGGGTAACTTTAAGCAGGCAGGAGGTAACAGGCGCAGGAGATCCGAAGCGGTCTTTCGGCGTAGTTTTACGGCTACAGACCCTCACGCTGCCGTTTCATGGCCCAGACACTAGCACGCCCTGCGGGTGTCAGAGTATGACGGGGGGAGGGAAGCTGCCTGGCCGGAGAGGCTGGAGCCACTCCCCCTAGTGCGGGCTGCGACGCACAGCCAGCCCCGCAGAAGGGCTGCGCTTACGTCCGCTGCTCTTTCACCGTCACATGCCTGTAATGATATAACACCCCCCCCCCCATCCTTCACACGTTAATTTCTCAAAGGTCTGACAGTATTTCTGAGAAACGAGGACACGCCGTTCTTGCAACTGGCATCTTTATTTAATTTTTAATTTGGCCTAGTGATTTTTTTTCTCTTGGGAACAGGGATATGATTAAGTAACACTTCTGTCGTGACAGAACCTTAGATCAGATTCTAACAAGGTGTGAACGCAGCCAGACTTGCTCAGGCACACACAACTCTTGGGACTGGCAGCCGGCATCAGTGAAAGGCAGGTTTTTCCGTGATGACTCAGTCCAGCTTCCCAATGTACCCTGTTCATTTTTAAAAAATTCCCAGCCTTAAGTCTCCCAGGCTTCTGAGCTTTCTGACCAGACCCAGTCCCTGAAACCACAAATTATCAGTAGGAAGCAAAGAGACAAAAGCATTTCAAAATTGGTTCTTTATTCCCTCCTCCTACAAACACACATGAACAGCCCCGGAACTTCCTCTTTACCTACTGCATGCCCACGGTAAAATGAAATAAGTTTTCAGCAGAGAGCAGCATCTCCTGATTTGCATTGATAACTTATCATCCTTATGCCCTGGCTGGTTGTTCCCAATCCCCCCAACTGGCTCCTTCTCCTTATCTGTGACTCCCCATAAACACCATCCAGCTCCCACTTCATCCAAATATCCCTCCTCCATTTTGTCCTGGGAGCAATGACCATTGGAAGTGTACAAGCATTAAGGACTGGGATACTCTCCAGTCAAATAATCCAACAAGATTAATGTGTCCATTAACATAATGAGATTTCTATTACATTTATTGCACATTAAACAGTACATTTTCAAGCTGACCTCAACTTAAGTTGATATTTTAAGTTTAATTCTTAATGTCGATCTTTTACCCAATTCCCCTCCACCCCCGACTAATCAAAAGGTCATGTCTGGCTGTGAACAGAAATAAGGCAAACTAATAGCACTGGGGAGTGATGTCTGCTGATGACAATGCTAACAGAGTGGGGGCCGGGAGGAGGAGGGGTATCACACAAGAATGCACAATCGGGAAACACTGCTTAGAACATTACAATTTTACCAAAGGGTACAATGACAGGGTCGTATGGAGCATACACTTAAGTCTTTTGGTTAAAAAAAAAAAAAAACAAACAAAAAAAAAAAACCTGGAACCAGACCACCAGAACCCTTTGAAGATGGCCACAAGTGTTCCTAGTAACAAAATCGTGCACAAAAGACTAATTAGAATAAAATTTTCATTTGTTCTAAAGTCTAAAATAATGGTTTCAAAGAGCGTGGCATAAGCACTGCAGTTTGAGTGTTTATTCCAGACATGAAACGGCAAGACCCGTGCACTGTACAGCTCAGAGTAATAGTGCTGCACTGTTAAAATACAAAAGAGCAACATGAGTGAAACAGCCGCGTGGGTACAGGTGCAGAGCCGGCTCAGTCTTCCTTCCCGGCCTCTTTCTTGAGCTCCTCATACTCCGCCTCATCCCCCTTGTCCTCGCCCTCCTCTGTCCTCGAATTGGGGACCCAAAGCCCCGAATCAATGCACCTCTTCATGTGTCCTTTAGCCTCCTATCAAAGACAAACAGCCGTGGTTCTTTCACTTTCCAGAACTGTCCGGTCACTCCCCAAGACAACAGAGCAGAGCAAAGCACTACAAGTAGCCAGGGACATACCATTGGGTCCATTTTGCTGATGGCATCCTGCAGCATCTGAATGTTCTTCTCATCAAAGCACTTCTGCATCTCCTACCAAATGGATGTAACCATATTAGTAGTCATTAGTAATAACCGAGTATTGTATACTTATTTATGAAACATCTGAGATCCTGTTCACCCTAGGTACACCCCCTAAAAGTACAGAGCCCAAGCTGCCTGGGGTATGCATGCCAGTGTGTCCTCCTGGCAGTTCAGGTCAGTCTGCTTGAGAAGGGTTGCAGCTAGCCATGCCCAGTGCCTTTTGACATTAATGTTCCCTTCTGGCAGGTTCATTGAGAGCATTCAGACTGCAAAATGCTGCTATTTAACCATAATATATGCACTAACTTTTTCAGTTTCTGAATACCTTGTATACCTTGACACTGTGTGATGTTAATAGTCAGACCTCAGACATTCGCGAGGTTAGGTTCCAGAACCCGTTGTGAATGAGGAGGATTCGTGGATGTTTGGTAGTCACTAAAAATGGTAATATGTGCTTATTTCTATAGTTTAAACCCTAAATATGACCCCAGTCATGCTCCCAAAACACTTTAATTTCATTTAAAAGTTACCTTAATACATTACCTTTTTTAAAAAAAATGTTTGATGTAAAAATAGAGTACAGTATCGCCTAACGGATATTTGTCACACTAGCACATTTACAGTACAGTATACTAATGTTACCCCTACTAATTCATACAACATGGCATTAGCTGCCGTTTTCTTTTGCATTCACAGTGAGGTAAAATGAGTAAACGAACCCTTTCAGTGTTTATAGCAAATGTGTCTCGAGAGGGAAACCCGGGACGCATTTGCTATGCACGTAAACATTAGCACCTTTCAAGAAATGTATAATTTTTGTGCGTTGAATTTACGCTAACGTGTACTTACGGTTACAAAATAGTAAATTAACCATTTTCTAATATTTATGTAACCATTAGCGGTCCAAAGGGAATAAATTGGATTCGCATCATGTGAAGGTACAGTACGTACATAAAAAGGAACGTTTCCCTAAGAAAGCCGTGTTTAAGGGATGAACTTGAACTTTCCCTAAAAACACAGTAGAATCTTCATTAACTAAATTTTTCTTACCAATTTTACACTTAAAGGAATGAAAAAATTACTATGAAAATTAAACAAACACTTCTGTAGGGATTTGAGGATTTCACAGATGTGCGAAAAAATCGCGGATGCAAATAAGTTAGGTTCCAATTACATTTTCGCGGATCTGTGAGTTTGCAAATCACGAACGCACGAGGGCTGGCTGTATTACCATGTAAAACACTGACTATGACTACTGTGAATATAAAATGCACTTTATCAAACAATAATTCTACTTAAGAGCTTACATTGTAGTTTGACATCTATTCCATCTTTTATATTCTATTTTTATTTAATTTTTGCTGGTTATATTACTTTTTTCATCGTTATGTAGTATCCATCATACCTAATGGTGTCTATCTATGCAGTTGTAGCTGAAGCAATTTCCCTCTGGAATCAGTAAAGTTTTTTTTCTGTTTCTCTAATACAGGAATGGATAGAATAGTTTCTGGTTATTATGAATCAAAGTAGTCAATACCACTCTGATAAGGCTTCACCAAACATTGACAAGTACCATCAGTTAATTACGTCACACTTAAAACAAATCTAAATAAGATTCTCAACACTTAGCTTTCGATTCAAAATAATAAAGTCTAAAAAAAAAAAGTCCCTAGCTTGACTTTGCTATAAACCTCTTTAAAAGAGTCAGTAAAATGGTAACTCTGACCAATGGAGTTAAAAGACAATACAATAAAATGTGTTTAACAGTTAAAGGAGTGTTACCTGTAGGACACACAGGTAGAACTTTACCAGTAAGTAATGACATTGAGTCAACCTGGTATGCCTCACGCAACGCCTCATACAGATAATACCACCTTGGTGTGGATGCTTATTTACACTTAACATGAGTCATATTTCCACGCGCGCACGCACGCACACACACAAGACCCCAGTTACCTCAGGCAAGGACTCGTACACCTCCACTGGGTCCAGCCCCCCCGGTCCCAGGCGCTTCTGCCGCTCCTCCTCCTCATACTCCTTCATTGCCTTCTCGATGCGGATCTTAGCCCGTCCACGCACACGCTCCTTAAATGACTCTAGCTCGTCATTGAAGGCATCTTGGTACTGCTGGTCCGCTGTCTGACAAGATTATATTTATTCCAATAAGCTACTGACATGAAAGTTTAAAAACAGATTTCCGCATTCCCAAAAAATGAAAAGCTAGCTTATTTTTGGTCAGCAGAATTAGTGTAGGTAAATCAAACCAACTGCGACAACTGTCTTCATTTTGCAGCCCCAACAGAACAGGGATCATACTAGGAGAAGACATAGAACAGAAAGCAGGAAGGAAAGAGGTATTCTGTTATAAACTTGAGTAAAGTTCAACCCTCTTCATGGAGCAGTGTGTGGCTCAGTAGGTTAGGACTGTCACCACATGATTGGAAGGTCACTGGTTCAGATCCTGTAATCTGAAGACTGATTTCACCACTGGGCCACTGAGCAAGGCCCTTAACCTCAACTGCTCCAGGGACTGGCTCACTCTACATTCTCACATTTTTAGGCTTTAGGTAAAAGCAACTGAGAAATAAATGTAAATGGAGCCAGTAATTTCTCATTTAAAAAAATAAAATAAAGAGAAAGGGCTATAGCTTGACTCGTCACAGACAGAAACTCCCCTTGGCGAAACCCAAATTCATGCGATAACCGCACAGCACACAACCAGTTCCTCATACCAACCTTGATCTTAGCGAAAAACTGGCGGAAGCAGCCCCGTGGGTCAACCTTCAGGCTCTTGGCCAGCTCCAGGATGAACTGCATGACGATTGTCTGGTGGGCCACTTGCTCCATCAGGGCGTGTTTCTGTGGGCACATGGTGGGGAGCACAGGATCATATGACAGGCCCAAGGTCAGCAAAGGGACAGGCCTGGAGGTCAGATCTCACCTCCTCCACCTCCAGATCAATGCACATGATGACCAAGTAGTTGGCCGTCTCCTCACACACCAAGTGGGGGTTATCAGACAGGTTCTTCTGACTGTCATCCCAGCGCCGCAACATCCCTGAAACAAACATCATCAATTAGCATTTGCAGCCACGGCAGGTATTTCGCCAAGTAGGTCTGGCAGAACAAATACTTACCAAAGTGCTTGATCTGTTTCTCATATTTCTCCACAAAGGTCTTATGCTTCTGCTCTTTCTCCTCCTCAGTCTCTTCTTTTCCCTCAGGTTTAACGTTCATGATGCTCTGTTGAGGGAGGAACAGGAAATATTAAGAACTGACATCCCTCACATAGCACCATCAGAAATGCATACAGAACCCCCCGCCCCCGAACAAGCAACAGGAAGTACAACCTTGCTGAAGCCATCCTTGCTCAGTGTATCTACATTCCAGGGCATCTTCTTCTCTTCACGCCGGTAGTCCTCCATCTTTTTATCCCACTCCTTCTCTTCCTTCTTCATCTGTTTCTCCTCCACCCGCACCCGGCTCAGCTCCGCCTTGGCCTCCTCCGTGGCCGAGAACTCCAGTTCCCGGAGCTTCTTCTGCACCTCTGCCAGTTTGCGCTTGCACTCCACCTGCGCCTTCTCCAGCTCATCCCCCTTCTTCTGGAACTGCTCCATACGCTCCACGCGAGCCTGAGTGGGCCGAAGGAACAATTATTGATATTTACAACCTTTACTGGCCCAATCGCGCAGGGTCAATGCACACGTGGCTTAGCGACCCATCAATCCTTGCAAATTAGCCTGAGCTCCATCTTTAGCTTTCTGGCATCCAGAATATTCATTAATGCTCATGCATCCATTTCTCCCGTCCTCCGAAGGATATTGAGGCCACGCGAATTTTAAAACCATTCTTCTGTACTTATTAGGTAGCTAAATTATGCAGCGGACTCCACCACCACTAGTCTAGGGCCTCAAACAGTGGATCTGATTGATATCGAAAAAAACCTTTAAAAACAGCACAATACATTCACACTGCTAGGCCCAGACGACCAAGACAAAAAGCAAATGTGACTTATCTTTTACTTATACGGGGTTTTGGTCAAACATTCAAGGCCTCGACGGGACAAGTTGAAAGGCTTAGCTTGCCGTAATCGTGAGCTCACTGGCGCGATGTTATAATGTTAACATGTTACGACTTCTCACGACCAGAATTAACACACTGCCGTTACTTGTACTTGGATTATTCACGGCAATTCAAGCAACTGTCACGACACAACCTCTAAATATGAATAAACCTGTACACCTTATTGGGCACTTCCCTAGTTAGCCACTTAACACGGCACTACAGACGCCCTATAAACGCCCCAAACGTTAGTTTTGCAATACTATGATGCCCAAAACAAGTTTAGGCGGCTTAAATTGTGCCTGTGTTTTAACCTGGCACAAAAGCAGTTTTACAAATACGTACTGCCCACCACAAAGCTCAGCTACAACAAGTACTCACAGCCGACAGCCCATAGGCAATGCGGGTAAGTAGCCGGACGGCTAGATGCCTTGATCCGTGCCCAAACCTGAACCGATTAACCGCTAAGCCAAGATTTCACTTCGTTCCCAGGTACCTGATGTCGCCATCGGAAGAGACTGGGAGTATCGATGTTCGGATGCGTATCATCTTCGTCGTCTGAAACTTCAATGTGATCCCACACGCTGTAGTCGATGGTCGTCATTTTTATGTATTTCTTCTCTTGAAATCCCCCTTCCTTGTACTACACCTGAGGAGTAGGTGGCTAGATACACACCCGAAACGGCTAAAAGCCAACGCGCCCGCCGATATATTTCTGCCCGTCCGCAGACAGCCGCAGCGCGTTCACAATAGAACAGAAGCCTCGAGAACGTCTCGCGAAATCACAGGGCCGGCGGCGGTCACGTGACCCGCGCAGCTCGCGAGGGCGCCTTCCTCTACCGTTAGCCCAAACAAGAGCGAAAGAAACCAGTGTAACTGTACATATAATTCTAACCTTTAGTTAGTTAAGGAACCGGGCATGTGTATATGTCTGTCTGATGGTTAGTTACTACACTGATCATCCCAGTTCGCCCAGCGGAGCTACTGAGGGATCCCATTTTCTGGAAAACTCCAGTCCTGCACGTCATCGTCACGCTCAAGATCTCGCGTAGTTACCGCTGGTAGATGCATTGCAGGATGTTGCTGAAGTCTGTGTTGCTACACTTAGGTGTAGTTTTTAAATATGTCACATGTATTAATTGCAATCCGAAGATGGTTTGTGTTGGATGTTGAGGTACATCGGCATTTCACGCAATGATATTATAAGAAAAAGTCGGGCGACATGACAACATGTTCAAAGACCATTCTTTTAATGACTGTAACGATCCGGAAAGAGAAATGCATTTGGTTTCCACAAAATGGAGGAAAAGTACAAACTTTATTCATATAGGTATTTGTGCATATAATATGTACTATAGATTGTTTAGGTAAAATTAGATAACGTACAACTACATTTACATTTGTAGAGCTATAATTACAACTGTTTACACAACAGTATTTCAGTTATGTTAAAAATGTAAAACTAACACTAGACTATTGATTCCTGTATCACACCAGATACTTTACGGAAGGAGGCAGACGCGATGTATTTCACAGACTGGCGTGCCAAGGTTTCTCTGTGAGGTTCATCTGATGCAAATTTAATGAGTTCAACCTGAAATACAGAGGAAGAGGTTATGGATGGCATGTGTATAGATGTCAGGGCGAATAGCTGTGGGTGTATGAGGATATGAGGTTGGTGACAGTTGGCTTCCAGCATTCCCTGATCGAGGAGCATATCACTGCAGCCTGGAGCCAAATGTCCAGTAGGAGGTGCAATGTGGGAGGGGTTTATAACTTACCAACCCTCGTTATAAACCCCTCCTACTTGACATTGTCCCTCCCACTCGGCTTCCGGCTGGAGCAATATATACTCGCCCTGATCAGCTACTTAGGTTCCTACTGTCCCTTTGCCCCAAATTTCATATATGCCTGCCCTGACGAGCTGAAATGCGAGTCCCTGCCCCTTTCGGAATCAGCGCACAGCTAATAAAAAATTGACATTTTTATTACGCATGCTGACACAAAAACTTTCTGTTGTATGTGCAGAATAAGAGGTGAACCCAACTCAGCCATGGCTGCCAACTGCAAAATGAATCGTCACCAACAGAGGGCAGCTGTGCTTCACCTATGGCTTAAGCTTGATGGTGAACTGCTTGCTATTCTCTCCCAGCTTATTGGAGGCTGTGCAGGTGTAGGTCCCAGGTGGCAGGGTGGTGGAGATGAGTACTGGCTCGTCCGTGAGCTTTTCCTGGGAGCGGGGGGTGCTCCATGAGTAGACGGGAGGGGGGTTTCCCTCAGCTGTGCAGTTTAACCTCACCTCCTCACCCTGCTTCACTTCCAGTGTCTCTACACTTGGACTGGAAAATGAAGGGGCATCTGGAAAGAAGAATATTTGGTTATCTGACACTGCAAACAGGCCACTGAGATGTTTAGCTTTCACTACATATCTTATATAGCCTCCTGAGATTCAATAATTCATTTTTGTCCTCTGTAGAGGACATGATTTTGCTCACATCTCTCATACTATTAAAGTGAACACTATTAAGTCCTATTGTTCTTTAAAGAGCACACAGTTAGGGCTTCATGATGACACATGTGTCGGGATGTGACCTTGCCAATATTCTCTTCCTGTGAAATCAAAACTTTAATCAGTATGAAAACATATTCAAATATTCAAAAAACGTTTTCTCCTGGATTTCAGGAGGATAGGACAATACTTCAGACATTATACTAAAAACTGATATATCATGCATGTGCATGAAAAGCATACAGACAGTTCCAAATCTCCCACAGCATCAGCACCAATCTACTACAACAGAAGTGGAGCTCCAAAAATTAATAATATTATGGCCTGGTTTCCTCATCACAAGCTATGAGTGGCTGCTCATTTCACGTGATACAGCTGGACAGTATTTAAGCCTAGTGTGATGCTGAAACTGTACATGGAGTACCGATTAACTCACAGTGCACAGTAACACTGAGGGGCTGTGATGTCATATTCAAGGGAGGTTGAGGTCCTTCTGGTCCCAGGTCCAGCTCTGCCATACATCTGTATTGTGCTCCATCATCAGCTCTGCTGGGGGTGATCAGGAGGGTGGAGGACACTTGGACCGGTGATGCAGGTGTGAGCTCAGAGAAGGTGTGGTTATAAACTTCAGTCTGCCCTCTGTACCACCTAAGATTGAGGTACTGAACTGGGGCGATGTTCTGGACCTCACACTGCAGTTCGTATTGTCTCCCCTCCAGCATCGGACCACTCTGGTTCAGTGAACTGATGGAGACGCTGTCTGGGGTCTCTGCGGAGGAAAGGATAAATCTACTCGTTTTCGTGGAGCATAACTGGAAGATTTAAGACTGGGAATAAGTGTTCATCTGACTGTTGGCTATAAATGTTTTGTTGCAGTAATGTTTACCATCTCTCATAATTCCAGATCAGCTTCAACAATAGTCAGGATACTCTGAGAATTATCGGTAGGTGAAGCGCTTCAGGTCAGCTTTACTTACTGTAGAGGATAAGGTGGAGCTTCTCTTCGCACTGTCTGGGTGCAGTGAAGAACACTCCATAGCATATAGGCTCTTCAATCCAGTCAGTCAGACTGTCCACTCCCCACTGGACGGTCAGGTCACGCTGCGTGTGGGCCGCGCCAACAGCCGCCTCCCAGCCCAGAACGCGGACAGGCCGTGAGGCCACACAGCTCACGGTGATGGGGTCCCCGAACCTCACCACCACGCGTGATGGACGCAGCTCTAGGGAGCAGCTGTCGGCAGCCACTGTGTGGGGAAAACGACTCTTCAATGTCACCGTGTGTCAATAGACCAGTCCACCATATCCAGAAGAAATGACATCATCGCTGAACTAAACTAAAGCAAACAGCGTCTGCGATGCAACTACATCAAGACTTGAACATTGATCTGTATAGGCCTACAACCTATCCTGACCACCACATGGGATGTCATTCCATCATAGTGACATATAAACATACACACAAAATGGTCACTTCCAGAGGTGCCAATCGGCATGATTTCATGCCCCTGGACTGCGGGAGGAATGCAGGATTGGCAAGGGGGCAAGCATTCAAAAGCCACCCGCACAAAACAGAAGTGTGATTCAAACCCCCAGCCCTGGACGTGTGGGGTAACAGTACCACCTACCAATGTGGCCATTTAAATAAATGCCCTATAAAATTCATATTTGTCTTTCACCCTTAAATAATGTCACATAAATTACCCCCTCGCTATCCTCAATATACTACTGCGTTGAGCTCCCTGACATAAAGCCTTTTTGTGTATAGCTTCTCGTCATATCAGGCCCGGCGCCAGCGGAAAACAAGTTGGGGGCAATTGAAATGCAGAGAGGGGGCAGCGATTTAACTCCCAAAATATGCACACTGTACGATTGTTAGTTCTACATGATAATAACTGTTTGATCACACACACAAACACGCTACTGTTTAACAAACCCTAAACGTACGTTCCAAACACCATGGCACAACAGTGATGTTTAACATTAAACATAAAGCAAGTGTAAGTAATTTAATTGTAAACCCTGACTCGCCGACATCTTTTACAATCTCCTCTGTTACGATCGTACTCATCAGTTCAATCATTTGGTTTTGTATGTCATGTGAAGTGTATCTAGCGTTTTTCGGAACTGTACTAAAAGCCCGGGCAAGCTCTCCGTTCTGTCTCAAAGTGTAATCAAAGACAGAAAAAGTCCACTTCCCGCTTGATCTCGGTTATCAACCCAATCGATGGATCCCCTCAATGGCAATCCTATATTGTTCGTTTCTCCCCAAACCATTTTCTGATATCCATTTTGTCCATTTTCTATGTTAGGTTTAATCCCGCTCACCCAATTGACCAATCAAGTGCCTGGATTTAAAATCTAGTCTAGAACGTACCGACAAGTATGTAAAATGTAGACTTTGTTTTTTAGCCAACTATAGTGGTCTAACTTATATATTAGTATTTTAAAATGAATATATATATTATTAAAAAGTTCAAAAGTTCAACTAACAGAGGGGGCGGCATTATACCTTTGAGGGGGCGACGCCCCCTTACGCCCCCCCCGGCGCCGGGCCTGTGTGATATACGTGTGTGTGTGTGTGTGTGTGTGTGTGTGTGTGTGTATATATATATATATATATATATATATATATAGATTTGGGCGGTATGTAAATTGCTATGCAAGCAAACTGATACCCAAAATATCATTCAAAAATGTAGAACAAACTGTGGGTATTATATATGCATTAAAGCTCAGTGGACAGCAGCGATCCCGCACATCGCTTCTAAAGTCGCAAGGAGTAAGAGCGCCGTCGCCACACACATCGCACGTAACAAAGAGCCGAATCCTTACCCATGCAGAGCAAGTTGAGAACCACAGATAATTTCGCAAACTCCATTTCTAGCTCGGCTGCGACTTTCCCCAAGTCCGCCCGGAGCGTGAGTGGAAAGCCGACCGGAATTCCAGCGTTGTTCTGCTAGGCAACCCGAAAAGCAGAAAGGGGACCAGAGCACTGCCCCCACACTTTCACAAAGAGTGGAACTTTATTTGAGCGGAGAAAGGCATGGTATGGTTAATTACACTTACATTTTCATCCTTCGATTAAATAATCTTTAGAGTCTTTTTCCTCCTTCTTTTCAATAATACTCCAGAATAATCTAGGCTGATGCATTTCATAATGTTATATTCGCATACAAGGTGAATTGTATTCCCAGTGACACATTTAATTTACTTATGATGACAAAGTATTAATTTATCGAAATGTTGGCGTGTTGGGCCATTTTGCACACCATATGGATTCCCTAATAAATTAATAATATAAACATGCTGGGTTATTACTGAGGAATTTATAACTTTTTGATGTTATCTTGCGCACTTTTATATGTATTAAAAATAAGAGCAACAAACACTAAACCTAAAGAAACGGCTTGAAATTATTTAGCCTCATGTATTATCTTTTGCATTTCAGCATAGTAGCAAATGCAGGATTAGATATTTTCTAATCTCTTGGTGATAATTAACCATTTTAATGACATTTTGTTAGTTTGTTCATTAAATGTCCGCCTGCCGACACTCGAATAGCTAATTAGCATCCCAGGCAGTTAGGTGAAGGGTCAACGGCCACAATTTAACAGCTAGTCAAGCAATTAAGACTGGGGATGTATAAATGCCTGATGGGAAGAGTGGATTTATCATTCCTAAGATGTACTGTGAATGTGTTAAATGCTTATTTTTCTGTAGGTGTAAATTGCGTGAACAGTTATAGCCCTCAGTGAAGACTCTCTGTATTTATTTTGGGTCCCCTTCCCAGTCGCCTGTCCTGGTCATTTGTAAGCTGTCCCTAACAGAACGCGTTGCCATGGCAGCCGCAGCTAGGTCGCATACACACGGGGCTCCCTGGCAAAGCCGCTTCCCACGAGCCCTTTCATTAGAGCTGGATAACAGACAAACACAATGAAGTTCTGAGCGAACAGGTCTTTCACATGCCTGCCGAGCGAGAGAATCGCGCAGAATATTGCATAAGTCCCTTACATTACTGTGGTGAAGCATTTCCAGTGTTATATCCCATTGTGAGCAGATAAAATTTTTTGCAGAAGTGAAGACAACTGGAAACTGGCAGGATTTTTTTCCTAATTTTTTTGTATTACCAGACAACTTTTTGGTACATCGGTGTCTGTTATGAAGGGATGGGGGGATGGTCCACAATACAGCTTACAAACAAACTGGAACTTTAAACTGAGCTCCGACATACAAGGCACTGTAGGGCAGGGGTGGCCGATCTTATCCAGAAACGGCCGCTGTGTGTGCGGGATTTTGCTGCAACTCCCTAATTAGATTGCTAATTAGAGGACTGACTGGCTGAAGAGTCCTCACACCTGGGTTTGAACAGCTGACCTAAAGCTTATCCCAAAAAAAGTGTTTGTATGTGGGCACTTCACCTTCAATAGGGTCCAGATCCCCCGCGATCCTGAATAGGACAAGCAGTTTCAGAAAATGGATGGTTGTATGAATGGATTTATTGGTACATATTTGTGGATTATCCTCTGTGGGTTACAAATTAAAAAGCCCATTAAAAGCTTCCATACAAGTGCCACATCCCACGTGGTGGCATATAACATTGCAAACCATCATGCAAACGATGAAAAAACGTCGCCATGAACAGTGTATTTTGCTACATCACGAAAGAAATGGTAGAGCGTAATATGAAACGACAGACATTTTTATTTCGTCAGTCAATACGGCTCTACTGAAAATGCAGATTAAAAGTGTAAAGGCAGAAAGCAAACGGGCAAGTGGACATGACCCCACCTCCCCCCATGGCCCCCCTTCCCTGCCCTTTTTCAGATGTATTCCGCTGTCCATGCTCCTGAGTATACTTTCATGCTTATAGTGTATAATTGTTGCAATGTTGTATTCTGTCCATCATCCATGGCCTCTTCTGCAGTAGAGGGACACTGATGGGATATGTTTAACTAATGGGTGTCCGTGGTCTGCCATCCATTTGAACACCTGAGAAAAGCATCATGGGAGAGAATGAATGAGAGAATGCAAACCCCCTCCCTACTGGCATCTCTAATAGTGCTCCCACCCATGGTGAAAGAGTGCGTTGAACAAGATCCATGAGACTGACCTGACAGGTGAGCTAATGCGTATGTTGGGCTTTCCATCTGCACGCAGTACAGGTGATGATGAGCACCACAGCCACAAGGACTCCCAGGGAAATTATTATATAGATGGTATTATCTGAGGGAAAAAATAATGGCTTATTAGATGTGTGTATTACTTTACAATGTTTCTGGAGCATCAGTCCTGGAGGAATTGGAAGAAAAAACACTTAAATATGTACAAAGGGATAGTAAAAGTTAATAGCGTACCAAGCAACTGAGGTGATCCTTTTTCTGTGGCAGAGAGAAAAGCTCTAATCAGGGATGAAACTGCTTCTCACCTGAAAGCTTGTGCTCAATGACGAACCGCTTGTTGTCCTCTCCACGTGAGTTATTGGCTGTGCAGGTGTAAGTTCCAGGCAGCAGCGTGGAGGAGACGAACACCGGCCCAAGTGGGTGCTTTTCCAGGGAGCCTGGGGTGCTCCAGGAGTATGCAGGTGGGGGATTTCCATCAGCTGTGCAGTTTAACCTCACCTCCTCACCCTTGTTGATCAAATACGTTTCGTTTTTGGCACTAAGGAAAGATGGGGAATCTGGGAAGAGATGCTACAAACTCAGAAATGGTGCACAGAATTCCTGTACAGAAAACATGGTTGGAGTCTCAGCTGAACCAACTGCTTCACATGCTGGTTGGACAGAAGGTAAAGACACCTGGAAGAGCAACTTAATGCTAAATCAATCACAGTGAATAGTATAAATAACACTCACAGTGCACAGTGGCCCTAAGGGGTGTTGATTTCACTGCAAGGGGGGGTTGTGGTCCTTCTGATCCCAGGTCCAGTTCTGCCCCACAGCTGTACTCTGCTCCATCATCAGCTCTGCTGGGGGTGATCAGGAGGGTGGAGGACACACTCACAGGTGCCTTTTCTCTGTCAGACTTTCCATTTTCTCTTGAATAGTTTCCATCTCCAGGTACTAATGTGTCCCCTTTGTACCACTTCACAGTGAGGTTCTGAACTGGAGCGATGTTCTGGATCTCACACTTCAGCTGGTACTGACTCCCCTCCACCATGG
>JAODLD010000051.1:16233788-16249895 GCA_026781065.1 Mormyrops boulengeri | reverse complement strand
CTGCAGTAGCTCCATCAGAAGAGACACACTTACTGTACACAGTGACTGAGAGACGTTCTTTACATTGAGGTTTTCCTGGACCTTGGTTTGCATAACACAGAGGCTTTAAGTCCCAGATTCTCAGACTTTCCACCCTCCAAGTGAGAAACTTCACATCACGTGTAGGAGGTACGTCATTTACTGGAGCTGTCCAGCCCATCCCACTGTGATCAATGGACACGGTGCAGTTCACTGATACTGGGTCTCCATGTCTCACCACCACTCTGGGAGGATGGAGCTCAAGACAGCCATCATCAGCAGCTGCCAAAACAAAAAAGCCACAATGAGCTGGAGGCAAATGGTGCTCTATCACAGCGCCCCCTATAATAAATGGGCACAATTGTACATAATGATGTTCAATTTTGCCAACACTCTTTCTGGTTGCCTCCTGCTGGTCCTGTGATGGAGCTGGCCTTCCTGTGCAACACTCTCAGAAAAAAAAGCATAAAAATATATACCTGTATTTGTCAAGGGCTGCACCCTTGCAATTGTACCTTTTAAGGTACAGATATGGACTGAGGAGCATTAATGTACCAACAATGCCACAGAAATGTTCCTCATAGTCCATTTCTGTACCTTAAAAGGTACAAATACCTACAGCTAAGGGTAAAATTGGCAGACCCTTGAAGGTACAAACCCAGTGACAAGCAAAAGTACAAATTTGACCCTCTTTTCTGAGAGTGAAGGGTTCATTCCTACCTTTTGCCATCAAGCACTACGTCTCCCTCCAACATGCCACAACACGTCAGGAGGCAACTTTGCAACAGTAAAAGTCCAATGCTGTCTGTTTTTTTTATTACATATATATATCATATACTAATTTATTATTATCTTATGGAATATATTATTCTGTTTTTCAGGATTTTGTTTGTGCACTGTGTACTTTTTAATTTCTCTGAACCCCATTTACTTTGTTTACCCTATGTGTATCGCCCTTGCTCCTTGTCTGTTTTGCACTTTATGTATGTTCTTCTGTGTTCCACATTCCTTGCTGCCGTTTGCACAAGAATTTCTCCTTGAGATCAGTACATCTAATCTGATCTGATTAATTGATACTAGCTCTCTATTCCTCACTGGCAAATATACAGCCGAAAAGGGCAGAAAATGTCATTCCAAATCGTACATGATCTCTGCTACTAGGCTTCCATGCGTTTTCCACATGGCTTACTGTCTATCAAATATACAATGACCTTGCTATGGAAAGATGTCATACAGTCTTTAATCGATATTATTAACTTCTATTAAGGATTTTTGTCATGCCCTACACCAGGGCCAAGCTTATCCCCAAAACGCCGGTGTGTGTGCAGGTTTTTGGGATAACCTGTAGGTCAACTGTTCAAACCCAGGTGTGAGGACTCTTCAGCCAACCAATCCTCTAATTAGTAATCTAGTAATTAGTAGTCTCATGAGGAGGGAGATTATTGGTTACATAATAATAATTATAATGTGTAATTTCGACTATCAAGGTTATTTGTATGTTTGCTTTTTTCTTTATTAATTAGTTATCCCCACCTACCCCCTCTTTGGAGGACAGCTTTATTATAATGTACAGCAGGAATTCAATACATTAAGTCAAGTCAACGTAATTTAAACGTCTCTGTGCGACATGACAGTGGGGGGTGCAATAGGACTGTGGTCAAATAAGTTCTCCGTCCTCAATTTCAGAAAAATGAACAGAAATAACTAATATATAAGACTCTTGTTTATTTTTAAGAGTTTCATCTCAGCCTGCACACGTCATCATGGAAACGTGTCTAAGTTTTCTGTAAGTTACTCACATAAAACAATGAGGCGTGTTTTTCAGACCTAGTTAAGGAAATCCGATAGTCGAATTCCACAACATTACTCTGTGGGGTGGGGGGACGACAATGGGAGTCATTCAAACGCCGCTGACCTTTTAGTTCAGTGGCAGGGCCGTTTTTAAATATACCTCCCTCAAAATATGTACACAGTGTATTATCACACCAGTTACGAAATCTCGTGTAGCTCTAAGTCACTGAAATCTTACTGTTTGTAATTTTTTGTTTGAAACTTGACTAATAGATTAATAAAACGGAGAATGCACATAAGAAAAACTTCTTCGAAGCAACAGACGCTTAAATCTTACCGCCGCTGAAAGACAGATATTCTGTCAGAGTGGCAAGAGGCAAAATTTCAGGAAAAAGAAAAACACACACAACTTACCAGCCAGGAAAATGATAAGAATGATAAGTAACAGCCAAGTTGGTGTTGTTTCAAACATCACGTAAATTATATTCCGGAAAGTACGTACGTGAAGCGGTCAGCCTGTGATCTCGCCTCTACTGAAATGTAGGGGTTTCTTATCCTTAATAGCATGGAGTGGGAGGTAAGGACTAGAGTGACAGCTCGCTAAACATATCCCTCAGCCCCCTTCCTATTAATAAGAGTGGGAGTTCTGTGATGTGCACTCCAGCAAATTCTCGGGCATTCTTAATGCTCCAGTTACAAATTTTACACTATCCCGAAGTGCTCAATTGAATAATGCAAAAAAAAAAGAAGTTTGCGACTTATCGTGGTCCGATATTTATATGCAGGGAACTGTATAAGTGCATCGGCTCATGCCAGCACGTGGGTCCGGTCTTTAGGCTCCGTCGCAGGGCTGCATGTCCGGCTGACCTAATCCGGTTCAGATCCCCGAGCGCAAAGCAGCAAGATGGCAAAAACAATAGTTCAGTTATCGTGCTGAAAAACTGATCTCATAAAAGTTAGAAGTAGAGTCAATCAGGTGCCGTGCTGGGACAGTCCTGGTTATCCGGTGGGGTAATGGGAGATCATAACCTTCAGTCGATGAGACGCCAATAAGCACAGCGAACAGCGGAGGAGCTAATACGCGGTTCCACATGCGACATGTGGGTGACAGTGCTTCAGAAACAGCTCATTGTGCGTTCTCCACCCTGATGATGGAGTTTCGACCGAAAGAAACCCTGGGGTGTGTCAAACAACCACAGGGTGAACCTAATTTATTAAAAGTTTTGTCAGAACCAGCCCTGGAACCAGTCAGTTTTCTTCGAATAGTGTTTTTTAAATACCTTGTCAGTTACACGATAATGCAGTATAGCTTTAGTGGATAATACTGTAGGCTGTCGATGTGATGGTTGTGGATTTAAATGGCACGCCTGCTCTCTGGGTGTCATGCTTGTATGTTCTACCCATGGCGCATTTCTGTTAAGTAAAATAAATTAAAAAAAAACATGGCAAATGGTGTGTGTAATTCACCCATTGTGTGGGCACGCTGTGATCAACTAGCATTCTGTACAGGCTGGTCCCCTCCTGTGGGTGCTGCCCACATCCTGAAGTGGATCCATCTTCTCCACTGAACATCCTCTCTGCTTCTGTCAGGAAATGACTCAGTTAATGTATTCCCGGTGAATTCCTCTGGTTTTCACCTTTGAAAACCGGCGTAGCATTCTAGAAACCACGTGACATTTTCATAAAGGATAATAAAGGATGGGATAACTGCCGCGGAAGAGAAGAGTTGAGCAGCTAGGCGATGTGTTGAATCTTGGCTTTATGATTTTCAGCCATTAAGCAAAATACCTTGTTACGTGGTCCGTAATAAGCAGGGCCACCATCACTATGCCAGTATTTGTAAAGGTAACTGAAAACATTAGACCGCAATATAGGCTAACTAGAAGAACACAAAAGTTGAGATGAGCTAGGAAAACGTTAATTAAGTTTGAAGGTTCTTTGAGGTTTCATTGTCGCATAACACTGTACATTGAATTCTTACTAGCCTGCGTGCGGTAGACAAAGCAAAAAAAAAACAACAATAAATAACAAATAACAGAAAATAACACCAACAAACACTTAGCATGTATACATGCGGGAGGTGACAAAGTCTCTCTAGGATAATGTTAATGGCAAGACTCTCAAAAAATCCTTCTGGTATGTGCTTGCTTTGAGAAGAAATAGCGAGGGCAGGAGAAAGGTTTTAAGGAAGAGATAAGAGAAACAGAGGTCCGTGGATGAAAACAATGAGGACTGGTAAGGAAAAGCTATAACAAACGGCTACATTCCAATCACATTAGAAATTTGGTTTGTCTTGTTTTCTCATGGACCAAAACATTGTTTTCAGTGACAATGTCTTGTCCTAACAGACACCACAAAAGTGTAACATCAGATGAAATCCCACATGCGGTGTTATAAGCTGATATGCACTGTCTGACGCAAGGAAAAAACATTAAAATGCATATACACAAATACTTACACACAGGCTCTCTCTCTCTCTTTCTCTCTCATGTACTTGGGTAATTCAAGAGAGAATGTTTTTCTCTGTGGGGGAGACCACATCCCATAGAAAGAAACATTCTTTTCCTATCTAGCCAAAGCTTTATCTTAACTAGGTCCTCATATCCTAGCAACAGTGTATCTTAGCAACAAGGTCAAGGGCAATGAATGACCTGCCTAACATATTTTGGATATTCACCCCCCCACCACCACCCACCAACCCTGTGTTCTGCCTGACCTGATTTAAGGAAAAACGACTCAGCTATGGGTGTGTGTTTGTGTGTGTGTAGGCTGTGTCAAGCTGTGCTTTGCTTGGAGTGCTGAGCGCATTAAGTAGGTAGAAAAGTAATACAATATGCATGCTGCATACAAGCAACAGAGCAGCAGGGCAAACCAGCTGTGAGCTGGAACTAAATTCAGTATGAAACAGAAAACAAAATTGCGAATTGACTAATCTGGTGTTGAGCAAGAGACCACACGCTGGACCCTGAACCATAACAGCCCGAAAACAGACAATCTCAGCCAAGCACGGCCCCTGAAGTTCAGCTGCTCGTAGATGGAAGCGGATTTAGGAAACCATGGCAACGCAGATCAGTTCTGGGGTCACTGTAAGATAGGGGGCAGTAATACCCCCCACATCTTCACATGTCATCTCAGCATGAATCATTCACGAGGATTAAAATAGTTCCTCCTTCATTTGCCAAAAGCGAATGACCCAAAAAAGCTGTGAGGCTAGCTTGGAAAGTGACACAAAGTCAGCCTAATTTTCCATTCAACCAGTTACTTGATGTGAGGTCAAAAGAAGCCTGAAGCCCATCTGAGGAAGCAGAGAGCACATTGCATCCTGGAGAGGACACCAGCTATCTCTCAGATGAACAGGGAACACTGCAGAAAACGCAGAGACAACAATTCAACTAAACCAGAATAAGCCACTCGAATGTGTTGATTATACAACGGACTGAGAAGGTGCAGGAATGTAGCCCACGCTGAGTCAGGTGTGAGCTCACCATTTCACCAGAACCCACATTGTGTTCTATAGAGAAAAGGCAATAGAAAAGTCTTTAGAAATTAGCAATCAGTGTTGACACACCACATAACAACGTGTCACACCACACCACTGCCATTCACTGCCATATATGACATTCATTCATTTAAGATAACACTGTAAGATCTGTTGAAATTGGTTTTTGCAATCAAATTATTAACATCAATAAATCACTACAGTTGATATATTACATTGGGATGTATCCACTCATAAGACTTATAAGCATTAGATGTAACAGTATTCTATATTATTGCTAAATTTTGGTGAAACAATTACCAATTCCTGAACATAATGAAATTTTTTTAAGTGGATTTAACTTCAGTTTCACAAACAAATATAGCAATAAATAAATACTGGAAATTCACCCTAAGGAGAAAATTGTTAAGACTAAAGCTAAAGACTAATGTGAAATCGGGCTATATTATACAGGAAAAGTATTTCCCGTGTCCCCTGGCAAGAGCATGCTTAAATTGTATGAGTCTTGCAGCATTTAAAGTGTAAATATCCCGCTAGCACTGTGGATTACTTTCAATGTTAGGATTGTTTACCTATCACACAGTTGGAGGACAGAATTAGTGTCCTGGAGGCATGTATTGACATTCCTCTTAGGTATTAGGCTAAGGACTTGGTCAGCTCAGCCCCCTCTGATTATACAGACTCCACTGTGAACCCACCTGGCCCCATGAAGTGGTTGGTAGTGACAGAATAGGCCTCCCATGCACCAATCACCAATAACACACTACCAATCACCATAATCAGCTTTTCACCGTTAACCTTCTTAATTGTACCCCTTAATTTGGATAAGGTGCTTGTCAGTGGTGATCTGACAATCAGGAATGTCAAAAATCGCCCCACCCCCACGGTAAGTTAGCGCTTTCCATAAAACGCCTCCCCAGGGCCAGGGGCTGTAATATGAAGAGTGAACTGGATTCTCCTTCCAGCATGGAAATCTACACCTTGGCTGTTTGAGTTGGAAATGATATACTTTCAACAATCCCTGATGTTAAACAACATATTCATGTTGATGTGTAAAAGTTCCTTTCCACTTCTCTATAAAGGTGATGTGCACTAAACTACTGTGTAAGTCATAGTTTTTATTAACATCTGGGATGATTGTTGGACCCTGCCTGGTTTTTATTAGATGGCTGGTCCTCATCCTAACTGGAGGGGCTCTTTAGTATTGTCAGCGAACGTGGCAACAAACCACCGACCCTGACTATTCAGACCAGCACCCAGGCTGTTCTTCAACTGTTGATCTCCTTAAAATGCAGAAAGCCAACGTGTTTGCCCTCCCTCCTAAGTCACTAATCACAATCCTCCATACAAAGACACTAAATGAACTTTTTATTTGCTTATTTCAAGGTCTTTTTTTAATCAACAAGCACCATTACCATTACTTTTTACCATAACTTGTGACAAATTTGCTGTCGATGTATGGATGGATGAAACTTTGGTAGAAAAAAAAACATATTAATTACCACAGTGTGGTAGGACAGTGTGGAGAAATTCAAGGGCACAGGAGTTTACGCCCATCCTTCTTTCTTCCAACAATGATCAAATTATTTGGAGCTTTTCTCATGATGGTTGCGAAATTTGTACGTTTTATGTTAAACAAGATGGAATACATCTGTTTAATCAACTGGTGAGTTCCGGTTAGACCTGCCTGGATTGAGGGCTGGCAGGTCGGCTTGTGGCTGCAGAAGAGTCATTGGTGCCAAAAATTGCAAGCAGGAAGGAATATTTCTCACAAACAGAAAGAATCGGCCAAGTCTTCCTAGGTGAACATCTGTAAATCAGAAAATCAGTCCTTTGAAACCAGTGTGTAGTTTAGGTTCTACGTCTAACCTGACACAGCACTATATAGGTTTGTCATGGAGACCACCCCCACCCCCCCACTGAATCCTGTGAGGAGCAATGATGGCTAAAGCGGCCTGCCATCTGAGTCACCTGCTCAAAGAGATGGGTATACCCCCCACACACACATACACACAGAGTGTGGATTAATGCATTCTACTTAATTTCCTGTTGGAAGCCCACGGGTTGGAATTTTCTGACTGAAGAAAGAGGATCCACTTCCTGTTTTTTTTTTAAACATTTACTGTTTTTAACATTTACTAAGCAGAGACTTGTCCAAAACAACATATAGGTAAGAAAAGTTAGGGGTCAGAGAGCAGGCCGAGCCATTATCCAACACCCCTGGAACAGCTTTGCTCAAGGGCCCAGTGCCAAAGGATGAGAACACACAACCTACCAAGTGGAAGCATGGACCCACATAACCCACAGAGCTGCATGCCGCCTCATTCCTCATCAAGGAAGAATACGTACACACACTTGGTTTTATGATCGACACTTTGTCAATTAGCAAGCTTCGGCTCATCTGATTTATTGCAACCTTTAGACATTTCCTAGGGTTTTTTAAAGCTTTTTTTGAATGCAGAGATAAAAAGTCAAAAGATTAGGGAGGTGTGTCTGTTTCAGTTGAACTGCAGCTTTAACCCTGCGTATTCCAGGAATATCTTTGCACCAAAATCAAAGACTGATGTTCTGCAAAACCTTCACAGCTGTTAAAAGGCAAAAAACCAAAACAAAACAAAAAAGCAGTGATGGACCGGAAAGACTTTTCAAGTGTCAGGAAGGTTGACAAAGAGGCTTCAAGAGAGCCCTTTTGTGTGGGAGAACAATGGAGTGGATAGGGAGGAAGGAGAAGATACTATTAAATGTGAATGATTTCAGCGTGGCCTTCAGTCTGTGGTGACTCCATTCTTTTCTAATGCCACGTGTGTTGAATTCCTTATTCTTTGTGCCTCAGCTGCACATAAATTTAAAGATATTACCCACAGCTTCCAGGTCATAAAGAGGTCAGAACATGCATTCTGACTTTGGTGTGGGTTTTGTGGCTCTCTATTTGCCCAAGAAACCTCTGAAATCCCTGACGTCTGTAGCAAAAAAACCCAAGAACCAGTAACTACACTACACTATATTTGCTTTTGTTGTTGTTGTTGTCATTAAAAATGAACAATTTGACATCAATTTGTGGCATATCTTTGGCAACTGAAATGAACCAAGATCACAAAAGACTATCATGTCCTAGTAAAGGAAAAAGATAAGCATTCTCTTTTCCTCACTAGATCATCTCTTCAAGGATACATTTTTGTTGCCTGTAACCTTGTTTTGAAATATGATTTGTCACCCAACCAAAGACAATAGGTGTCTTTCCCTCATACACACACATGGAATAACGCCCCCAGGCAATTATGTATCTCCCACATAAAATCCCCCCCCCAGAACAATTTAATTAAAACTAAAAAAAGATTTCTAAGAAATAAATTTTCCTTTGGATGGCAGACAGTATTATCACAAAGAACCACAAAGTCCTCTGGCATGTTGGTATAATGGAATCAGTATAGTTTAGACCTGTTATCTTCATTAGAGCCCTTAGCAATAATTTTCCCGTACTTTTTGTGACAAGGACTTAGGGACATCACAAACTATGATCTTGAGGAAGGTGCCACAATTAGGTCACAAACATGTGTCTCACTCAGGGCAACCAAATCCTGGCTGGGCATCACATGGAAGACATCAGAAATGATGGCAATGCAAACTTGTACTGTGACTGTGAAACAAGTGCTCCGCCCCAAAACCATTACATCATCTGAGTGTGAATCACTCTGATAGATTACTATTGTCCCTCCTCTATCATCCAATCCCATAAACCCAGAAGAAGAAAGTGATCTGGCCGTGGACCTGACACTCAGTGGAGGCCAGCTGGCAGAGATCAGGTCCAGCTAGACAGAGAGGCTTTGTACACTGCGTTACTGTGTTCAAAAGCACTGGCAGATTTTAATAGGTCAATAGAATGCAATTAAACAACAACATCACACAAACTGAAATGTTCAGTTTTATGACATATGTCCTATCAACCTCTCCCCCAACTTTCCTCAAAAGGAAATTAAAGAAATTGAAAATAAATGACCTTTATTAAGAGGTTACACCCTGCTTTGTTTTTTTTTTTTTAGAGCTAGTCCTATTTTTTTTTATTAAACAGGATGTGAGACTGGAACCACAATAACATGCTGTTGTAATAAATCACATCATTGCTTCTGAAGTGCCAGATAAATTGCCTAAATCTGCAGTCAGACCCCAAGCTTCACTCTCAACTGAATATGTGTTTGTGTCTCAAAGGAGAGCATGATGGGATATGTGAAAAGAAGCCGTCCACTGTACCTGTACAAATAAAGGATCATTTCATTTTCATTTCCAAAACTTATAAAATGCGACTCTAAATATACTAACCTTGTCTGGTCATTTGTGCATGCGTATACACATTGTAAAGTTGAGTCATAGTCATTACATGGTGAGTACTGCTTTCCGAAGCCAATTTGAATGAGCAGGTCATTGCTTGCTCTTAACTATATGAGCAGTAAGCTCCTCTAAGCTCAAATTAAGTCTCCTTCTCCCTTCTTCTACTCAAGGTGGCTCTAGAGACACACAGAGAAATTTAATATCTGGTTTCATTGAAACAAATATTTGGTCTTCATCCGATGACCACCTCACAGTTTAAGCGGACTTCCTAAGGCCCACACTGAAGCAGCAGCACTGGATTCGCCTGACCTTGGCAGCAGGCGGTAATTCCTAGTGTCCATAGTATCACTGCACTGCAATGGTTATGCATGACTAATGGAATACTTTTGTCTCCCCCCCCCCCCCAAAAAAAGAATGCGTGCATTACTCAATAGCTGAGGATGTAAATTACCCCTTCCTCTTCCTTACTGTGCCACAATTGAAAACACTCTTGATCTTTTCTGCCTGGAAAATCCAAATGTAGGAAATCCCCCTTCCCCTTCACCCTCTCTGAAACTTCACTCTCCATGCTTATCTGTGAGTGGTTCCTGTCCTTGGAAGATAATGTTGACTGTAGCATTTTCGAAAATGTC
The DNA here is from genome assembly GCA_026781065.1 of Mormyrops boulengeri. Lineage (NCBI taxonomy): Eukaryota > Metazoa > Chordata > Actinopteri > Osteoglossiformes > Mormyridae > Mormyrops > Mormyrops boulengeri. The sequence continues at coordinate 16,239,629 of JAODLD010000051.1, read as the reverse complement.
AGAAGCCAGGAGGAAGCTTAGCCATAACTTAAAAATAAAATCATTAGCATGTGATCGATGCTATTAAATGAATATCAGAGAAAGACCTGTTTGTTTGGCAGTAAACCCCTGCACAATAATTTTTATGGATTCCAGAAGGCCGGGGTGTTTGCCCAGAAGAGACAATAGTGAAGCTAATAGCAGGTACATTGTGATGTCCAACTGACAAATAAAGAAAGTAAATGTAATGTAATGTAATTAAATTGCAAATGTAAATGCAAAGTGTTGCCCATTTGTGCGTAATGTCGAGTTATGGGTCTTCCTTCACTTATTTAATATGTTGTAGGACCTCCAGTTTATAGCGATAGATTACAATCCTGCATCCTCCTACAGTCACTCAAGAAGCGACTGAAGCTTTTGGCCAGGAGGTGACATCGTCAGGTGGTGTCCAACTTTCCTTGGGCGTTTCGACCCTGAACCACGACGCCCTCTAGTTGGTGATTTCTAACCACAAGGCCCAGCTGTTGATCATTGCAAAGTGAAGGAGGTCCCACTCAATCTGTTTTTGTGATCAGGTCCCTGCAGCACCCTGAACCATGGTTACATAATATACAGATCCATGGTCCACTCCGGGCTGTGGACCAGTGCTCCAGAAACCCTGGTGTAGATGTCCTCTCTGAGGTCCTTAATCCATGGTACAGAAGCCTTTTTGGGGCAAAAATATGAATCGCCGTTTCACCTCTGAGTCTGCTCCGCTGCCCTTGTGCGCCTCCCTTATAATAGCCCCAGAGCGGATGTTTAGCAATGTGCCTGAGCTGGGCGTTACGACCATGGCAGCTGGAATCCTATAGCTTCCAATGGGCTCTGTGGCAGGGTCACTGATCTAAATCAGGCAACGAGGGTCAGCTGCAAGCTGGCTATGTAAAGATAAGGCTACGGAAATTACCCGAGTAACAGTGTAGTGGGCTGGAATCTGGGCTTTCTAAATAACAGGGCACAAAGAGTAAAGCTAAATAGAAGTCTATCTGAACAAGCTTGCTCCTCAACTGCTCCCCACAAGCATGCATGCTTTTGCCTTTTTATTTATGTTCTATACAAACATGTGTCAGAGTAGGTGTGAGAATAGGACCATCCAAAAGAATGCAGTTGACTGTTATAGTTAGTCGTCTCCAGGACAACGAGACTAGTCACGGCATGATTGTTGATGACTTTGTCAAGTGGCGCAAGGAGTCCTACCTTCCCGTTAAATATATCTAAGAGTAATGACATGATAATAGATTTCAGAAGAAATGCCCACAATCATGAAGTCACATCCATTAAGGGTTATACAGTGGAATGTGTGCAGTTTTACAAGCTGTAAAACAAACTGTGTAGCCATGTGCAGAAAAGGGCACCAGTGTTTGTTTACGAAAATTGTCTTATTTACATATTGACAAAACCATGATTCCCTTATTCTACCATGATTTTATTGAATCAATACTATCATTTTCTTTGGTATTACAGTTTGGAAAGTAGAAAGTAGAAATACTTTGAATCAAGTGGTCAAACGGTCTAGTAAGCTGATTGGCGAGTCACAACCCAACCAGGAATCCCTGTACACAAGAAAGTAGAAGTGGATAACTGCAGAGTTATCGCACACCCTTCACAAATGGAATTCCAGCTTCTTCCCACTTGAAGAATAATGCAGTCCCCAAGGTGCAGAACAAACAGTTTAAAAATTGCTTTGTCCCAGCAGTCATTACTCAGATGAACAAATTGATAAAATGAGAGGATGTTTATTCTCAATCAATGTCAGTGCAGTGATTTATCAGCTATACTCCATTTATGCTTATTCTTGATCTCATAGTAGTTTGTGCACCAATCCTGTCCAGGGTGAAATGAAATTATCCTTTATTTGTCTTTTGCACACATGTACATCATTGCATATCCCATCATCCTCTCCTGTGAGACCTAATTACACAAACACACATATATATAGTTGAGAATGAAGCTTGGAGTCCAAGTGTAGGCCATTTATTTGGCACCCCCAGACAGGGCCAGACCTACCTTTTCTGGTGATCGAGCCCTAGGCAACTGCCTAGTTTGCCTATGCTTAGATCCAGCCCTGAATTTGCACAAGGGTCCACCCAGATGTGACTATACAGTCAAAGCTTGAACCAGCAACCTACCGGTCACAGTCACAGAGGCTTAACCTGCTGGATCACACATTGGCCCACTGGAACTTCCTAACTGCCAATGCTAACTAACATCCATCCTGCCTAATACAGATCAAGAGTAAATTACATATAGTAAATATATAAAAATGGTTTATATTATACCCATTATGTACGCAGGGAAAAGATTACTTCCCCACCAGGCAGTACACAGGTAAAATTCCAGGAATACGGATTAGCTGTGATTCTTCCCATTCCCTAACCCCCCCCTTCCTGGAAGTCCTTCAGTTTCCATACCAGGCACAAGGTGTACCGGATCTTAGTCTTCTGACTTTTGTGTTCGCCGTTTCCGTTAAACTGAGCAAAATCACCAGGGAAGGCAAGCAGCATTTACCCTAAAACCATTTCCCTTGCTGAGACAATATCCTCTCCTGGCAGCATTTGCTGCTGCAAGATTCTCTGTCTTACATACATTTTGTTGTTGTCTCATCTGCTAACTGTCCATGCTACCAAAGGTGGCTGTAACAGCCAGATCTAGACAATGAAATAAAACGGCAGCTTCCTTTCTTAAGTAGCAGAAAGGGGAAATCACTTAAAGTTGTCTGGCTCCCTCCCACCCACATATATATTATAGGATTTCGGAAAGTCCAAGTTTTCTTTTGCTTGTAAGTTTAATCATGTTTGCATCTTGGCGCTTGTGAATGAAGGACAGTTTTGGTGAGTAATACGGGGCTAATTTTAAGCAGAAGTCATATGACTTATAAGCCCCCACTCTTACCAAATCCAAACGAAAATAATACCAAGCAAAGGCGTGGATCATACTGCAAAGGACGTAACCAAGGCTACAGTTTTCTGAGGAACTGCCGGGAAGGAGGTCGCGATAATGGAAAAACTGTTTAAAGTTTAAAACTGTGAATAAAGCCGTTGAGCTGATTCCAACAGTCGAGTCATATGACATCGACGCCATAGCTCTTACCTTCCTTATTCAATGAATCAGTCGCAACAAGCCAAATGTTACTACCTAAAACGTTTTTGTGTTAACAATTACCACAAAATTTCCATCTGAACAAAATTGGACAGCAATGGCTACTTTGCACAATTAGAGATACATGAAGAATTAGCGTCTGAGCAGAAATCACAACATCAATTGCTTTCTGTAATTTTTTTGAGGCAGCCGATGACCAAGTGTCTGATAGGGGCGTGCAAGTTGCGAGAAGTGATCAAATACACCCTTCACCGCCAAAAGGTTTAAATGCATAGAAATATCAAGACCCTACAACATAAACCACAAAATTTCCAGGGATTTCCCCACACCTGTGTGGCACATCGTTTACGTTACACGTGTGAAGATCCTCCTGGCAATGACACTTAATAACGTAAGAAATAGACAGTGTAGCTTACTAATATAGACAACTGTATTACAATTACATGGTCTTAGTCCGTTTCTGTACCAAACTCGCAGTCACTCGCAATTATGTCATTTGGGGAAAGTCCCCAATCTTTTTGGTGGGTTGTCACTCGATCGGTGTTAAATATCGGCGAAGGCGCAAGTCAGAAGTCACGTGACTTCTTGTTACGCGTGGTTCCCCCTCCCACCCCGGCCTATCTGGGAATAACCTCAATTTTCCCACACGCTGAACCAGGCGTGTTTTTTTTAGTAGAAAGAGGGCTCATACGCTGATTAAGGCACGATTAGATGGAATTCTACTTCAGTAGCGCCCATTTCCAAATAACGATATACTGGCGCATGTGTGTGAACTTCCTGTGTGCAGAAAGTAATCTAAAAACATACTGACATACATTATAAACATACAATACTAAACCTGTTAAAACATGAATTTTGGACACTAGAATAAAAGATACCATAACGTCAGCGTTCATCTATCTAATAATCGCGTATCCTGATCAGGGCAGAATGCGGTCCCGAGCGCTAATCAGGGCAGCATAGCTGGGTACGCCACGGACGGGATGCAAGTTCGCAACAAGGCATCTACATACACCATTAAGCTGCGACCTGGGAGAATATGCAAAGGGTGTGGGATTTGAGAAAACAAAGGCACCCACTTATAAGTTACCAATACTCATTGTTTATCTCTGATATGTGTTACCATGTAGCCTATGTGCACTCTAAGCATTCCGTCATCGATTACTTTTACATTTTCAATGATTTCTTTTATTCTGCTGCACTTGTCCTGTCTGCCTACAAACAATTCCACCAAACTATAACACTAATGGAAAAGGAAAGAATCGGGATCGTTTTAACCATAACAGTGAAAATGCTTAGATGTAGGAATATTGTCAAAATGTCAGCGGTATTATGCTCCTCAGTTCCAAAATTCTGAACGATGGTCGGTTTCCATATTCTCGTTGTCGCTGACCGGTCATTTTTCTTTAGCGAACTGATACTTATGTTCACGTCAAAGGCACGCTATTTCCATCACCGTAGTGTCCTGAATATGGTTGGTGTAACAACAAAGCTTCACTTGACTCGACTTTATCCACTGTGCCGCCAGAGGCTGGCACCAAGAGGGAGAAAATAAGCAGAGATGCTCGTAACTAGTACATAACTACGCATACATAACTAGTACATATACATGCTGCAATTTCTTGTCGTAACAGCACAGATGCGTAATTATCTGCATTACGTTGTCTACTGTGAGAAGAAATTACCGTGTATTTTAACTTCTATATATTCGTACTTGATTCGCGGTTTAAAGGTTAAAATGCACAGTAATTTCTTATCGCAGTAGATATGCATAAAAATGCATTAAAATAAGTACATATTTGCGCTGTCACGACACGAAATTGCCACGCGTATTTGCCCTGCAAATAAGTTATTAAAAGCAAGCGAATCATCCATCTGAATGTGTGAGGAAGCAGCGCCATCTAGTGTCTACTATTTCGGATGACAAGAATCCTCCATTCACCCATTTTCCGACTGCTTATCCTGAGCCATGTCGTTGGAAAATGTGTTCTCTTATAAATATGAAAATCGGTCTTTAGTCTACGTTAAACGTAGGGGTAACACTTCACTTGACGGGGCACAAAAAATGCAGTATTTTGCTATTATCTCAAGCAGTTACTATATTTGTTACTATTTGAGGTAATTCTGTGAACCTTTGTGAACTACTAAGGGACTACTTAAGGAACAAGTGATGAAAAACGTAACTGAAATACTGATCTCATGTTTGTTCATCATTAATGAATCGTGACATTTTTATTTCAAGAAGCGATGTTTGTTCATGATTTGTAAGTATTTGTGCCTCGTCAAGCAGTGTTCGCTAAGTAGGAATACATCTAGATTTGCAAGCATATTAAAATTCTGACAATACAAGATACTCTACATCTATATTGTATATAATATTTTCCATTTTATTTTTTAATTTTATTTATCTTTTATAGCATTACAATACAATGACAGAAAATATTATTCTATTCTATTCTGTTCTATTCTATTGTATTCTATTGCTGTCAGTTGTAATGCTGGAAAAATATGATGGTTAAAATTCATATAAAGTTTATATAATGTCATATTGACCCTGATAGATCCTGTTTAAGTAATTTACTTGAGTTCTTTGAGGACGCTACAAGAGAAATTGATCACAAAAAGGCTTACAACGTGATCTACTTAAATTTCCAGAAGGCCTTTGATGTTGTCCCCCACAAACGGCTCTTGCTTAAGCTCAAAGCTGCAGGGATTTTAGGATCT
>JAODLD010000051.1:16193152-16219849 GCA_026781065.1 Mormyrops boulengeri | reverse complement strand
ACCCCATACCCCCCCATACCCTGTCCCTGTTTTGTGGGCAAATTCTAACATACCTGGTATTTTTTTTCTGTGACCCCAACTGTTTTTATCTGAAGGGAACTTCCCCCCCCCCCCCCCCCCCCCCCAGCTGCGATAAAAACGCAAGCTAGAAAATCCCCCTCCCCCATACCTCAGAGCCTGCACTTTAGTCTGGGGGCTTTTACTGAGACAATCAAGCTCTCCATTGCCCCATGCAGTCAGCCATCAGCGGCTGTGCTTTCAAGGTGCCTATCACCCATTCTGACTACCCCTTGCTCAAATGGACAAAATGGATGAGCCCCCCCCCCCCACACTACCAGCACTGTTTCCAGGTCAACACCTGTGAATCTTTGTACCTCACCCCTACATAAAATGGCATTGATCTGATAGTGAGTGAGCTGGGAACCTGAGTATCACAAACTACGATCATATCTATGCTCAGATCACACGTGGTGAGAAACCTCTCTAACACAGCCGTGGGGGATGTTCACTGACACATCTGTTATGGTGCCTGTCTTTCCAGAAGTGCACAAAGGATTTAGAAAAAGGAAGCTACCAATTTCCTCGTAGCGGGTGCTTTTCTGCAGGAGCAAAAAGCCTCTTCGTTAAAATTAAGTTGCTAATTGAAAGCGATTGGTTATGCAAAGTCTGCCCGCGTTAGCTGCGCGGACAGGGAGGCGATTAGCTTCTGAACCGATTATGATCGATAAGGCGTGTAATTTACTCGGCGGGAACAAACAGGGGAGGAGGCGAGGATATGGAAAACTGTTAAAAATGAATAATGCGTGCTGATAATTATAACAATAGAATTGTTTTGTCTTTGAATTGTGCGCGTACAATTCAACTGCACTGCAAATGCATTAATGGGACCGAAGTACTTAAGATCGGGATATTAATAAGACAATAGCACACTACCCGGAATCGAGCAATAGCTTAAGCAGGATTCAGACAAATTACGAGCTTGCTTTTGTACCAAACTGTGGAAACCTATGGTGAATAACTCAGCTGCTCTGGAGCGGCAACTCATCGCAAGCTCTAGGGATTTAGCCCGGCAAACTTACTTTTGCAGCGGTGCTTGGAAAATACAACGTGGTGCGGTGGCGACACGAGGCAATTAAAAAAGCGAGCTTCTCCATAACGGCCAGATTGCTCGCACACCTCCCCAGATGCACATATATCGATATGCCGGTGCGCCTGACACAATGGCTACTTTCTCTGTAAGAACGCCTTCGGCTGGTTGAAGGAAAGTCGGCAGAGGAGAGAAAAGCGAGCAGCTGTTTTCTCCTCTAGTCGAATGGAAAAAGAGAGAGAGAGAGAGAGAGAGAGAGAGAGAGAGCACCCTAGACATCAGAGCCGATAGTCTATGGGGAATTGGGGAAGTTTCATTAGGGAACGAGAAGAGGGAGGAAGTGAGGAGGTGGAAGAAAAAAAAAGGGAGAAAAAACATCTGGACCTAATTTGTGCCCGGTGGAGTGAAATAAATAAAAAAAGACTTCAATAAAATTGCATTTTTAGTTCAAGGCGTTTTCATTGGCTTGCAGGGACAAAAGAAAGGGGGCGCCTTTTCCACTTTCTTTCTTTTCTTTGCTGGCGATCAAACTGTCATGCGAGCCGATGGAAAGCGCATTCTTCATCCTTCGTAGCAGGGCACTTTGCCTCGGTCTGGTGCTGCGGCGCTCAGTGGGACACGCTGCCCTGTAGAGTGACGGCCGTCTTCGGACACCATGCCCCAGGAAAGTGGGACTCACTCAAGACGTCCTGCGCTTTGCCTTTTGCAGTCGGTCGTAACTCGGAAATATTAATCCCTCGCTTTCGGATCTGAAGCCATCAAGTGCGTGGATGACAAATACGATTTACACCCGCCCGAAAGAAATACATTTCATTAATGAAAAGTATTGTTATTGCCGCTGTCTGTTCGCTGGGGACCTGAACGTCGCCTAGCAAGAAAAAAGCGAACTTAAAAAACGAACTGGAATTAAGGCCGCTTTTGTTTTCTCCTACAATGGTCCTTTTTTGTTTTTTGGGGGACATCGCATGTGCGGTAAGTGAGTGCACGTTGATATCAGTGTAATAAACATCCATTGTCTTATCGTGATTAGTTATCAATTTTGTCATTTACAACTAACACTTTTAAAAGGTTCTAGCGACTGCGTTGTATTCTTAGCGGAGCTCTGAGTTTATCAAAAATCGAAGTCAAGAATAGATTGTGAGCTTTAGGTATTCGGCCAAGGACCGATTGCTTTTTTGTCTAGCAAAAATGTTAACGCGGTGGGTTGGGTTAGAGCCTCATGTCAGCAATTGTTTGAATTGGGATAAAGAGGGACATCATTTCATTATTGCTTATCAGCTTCTAATGAAGTCTGGGGAGTTGGTGCCGTAATCGGTAGTGGGGAAACAAACTCAAACAAGTTTTCGGGGACTGGGGAAAAATGTGGCTTTTGATTCTGACAGCTTTATCACAATGTAATGTCGTCTATGGGCGCCCTGTAAGAAAATCGGATTTCGGGGGAATGGTGCTTGAATTAGCACAGATTTGGGATGGGGGCGGGGCGTCTATCGTAGCTGTGCTTTTGTTATCAACGTTGCTCCAAGTTAACCTTGCGTGAGATGTCCCACGGCATGGTCCACCAGCGCTCCTGCCCCCCCGCTTATGCTGACGTCGCTTTGTGTTGTAAATATGCAGATGTGTAAAAAGACAAAAGCTCCCATTAAATCGTCGCACGGCGGCGTTTCTTTCTGTCGGGACGCCCCGGCGATCCAGCGGCCGCGGAGGACAAAGCAGGGGCACCCCGCAGATGCGGCTGCCCCCATTGCACCCGGTTATTAGGATTAGGACTCGCAGTGATACGACGGGGATATTAAGTGTGTACACAAAGGAGGGCATTGTGCATTAACGAAAAGAAAAGCGTGGAATCCCCCTTCACTGTCGATCGAAATTGTGATTAATAATTCTCTTATTCCATGCCCACATTTAGGACAGGGGCAGTGTTGTCCCTGGCTAAGGGTGGGTGTAGGACAGTAGGTCAGCTATGTCCCAGGCTTTTCCTCAAGGTCTGGGGCAGTGCCAGGCGGTTGCAACTTCCCGTCCTGTCGTCATAGGCAAGGGGCTGAGGTAACCATCTCTTTTGGTGGCAGGATTCCCTCGTGTACTCTTCATGGGACAGGAATCGCTCACAAAGTGTGAGTGCACAAGCTCCAGGATCAAATAACATCAAGTGAGTGTTTTAGCACGATGTGTATTGAGGTCTTTGAGCTGTGATTATGAACGTGCGCGCACACATATATACAGATACACTGGTTTCCCATGCTTCACACAATCTTGATGCACACCCACATCAATTTGCCATCATGATTAGTCAAACATCACAGGAACCAGGCCAGGACGTGGCCCTGGGCTCATCAGCTAGGGTCCTGAATCAGCACACACCTCTACAAACTTTGTCCCTGAGAAGTACATTATTCACAGCTTCTATCTTCTGTGACACTGTATTGAGTCAGAGAGAAAAGGCAAATTACAATGAAAAGTCCGTTTAGACAACAAACCGTAGTACTGAATGCTTTTGTTTTTTTTTCTATCCTGTTGTATAGATTTAAGGTGCACTGTGATTCTGTAATTCTGTAATGCCTCATACACAAACCTGAGTCAAATTACACCCTTTCTCCTGGAAAACACTTTCCTTGGGTGTGTCGTTTGGAGCAGAATAAATTGCGCTCCGTGCAAGTCACAACATAGCTTGAAGTGAGACAGTCACGACTGGAGAGGGCTCTTGCACTGAACTAAGACTCACTCCCGTTTTTCACACGCACACACACTGCTCCAACTCTTTAGGTTCACACACTTCTCCTTTTCCTACATGAATAAATGCATGTTCTCACCACACACACACACACACACACACACACACACACACACACACACACACACACACACCATTGCCCTCCTTACAGCATTCCCAAAAAGGTTATAAATATTTACTCGAATGCACTGGTGTAGCAGAGAGGCAGCGGCCATTTTAGGCACAACGATGACCATTCCCAAACGGTCAAACCCCGCAGGGCAGCATGCGCAGACGCCTGTGACGACTCCTTGACGCCCCGACTGCAGAACAGGTATACACGCCCTGCTGCGTCCAGGCCCCTGTCGCCGGCCTGCTGAGCAGCTATTAATTGAGCAGAGCGAGAAAGACCTGTCAGCCAGCTGCTTCCTGCGATTGAGCAGCCCTGCTATATCGCTGTGCCCTGAAGCAAAGAAAGCGGTCCTATTTTAATGACCTGCCTTTTTTTTTCCAATAAACATGGTCCCATCCGCCCAGCTTGTTTTCAGCTCGGCAGAGTGGTTCTGGTTTCTGGTCCTGCTGCTTGTGGGGCAAAAGCGCTGAATGATTCAGAAGCCCCAGACCCCTGGCCTCCCCAGCCCCTAAGTCCAGCATTGTTCTTTGGTCTTCAGCTTTGTTTATGCAGCTGTAGGTGCCAAACGCCCCTGCTGTAAACATCTCTTCACAGCACACACACACACACATACAGTACATTTACGCTAATGCACTTCTCACCCACACAGAAACAGCTTGGACCCTTCCTTCCCAAACCACACTTAGGCCTACATGCACGTGCATGCGCACATAACACACACAGGGCCCCCATGCTGTGTGTTGTACAGAATGAGTTTGACTGGAGGGCTTTATCAAACAAATCCTGTAAGGCAACACAGGAAACGCAGGCTGGTGCATATTGTATATAAATGCCGTCTGGTTTTTTTTTTAATCACCTCTCAGTCAGTATGTTTATGTGCACACTAGGAAAATCAAATTACCGTCTTTGTCTGACAAAAAACAGACTTTTAAACGTGCATGTAAATATCGTAGTACGACTGAAATCAAAATCGAATTTCTGGGAATCGGACACCCAGATAATGTGATTGCGAATCAATGTACTCCTGCATCTATACACTCAATCAGACGCAAGCTGGACTAGGCGTTCACCGCATGCTCCAGAACCCCCCCCAGGCTTTGACCTGGAAGTAACAGAAGCTTGCAGCATAGCAGAGGATGTACAGCGCATACGAAATGTGCAGCGCAGTAAATCTGTCCAATTCACTGCTAAATTAGAGGGCGCTTTCCACTGCACCAGGTACCGTACTTTTGGTACTTCAAAAAGGTACCAAAAGTACAGTACTTAAGATGTGGGTTTTCCACTGGTGTAAAAACTGGTACCGGCGCCGAATGACATTACAATGTGAGGCGGGATTTTTTTGTACTGAATTCGAACAATGGCTGAAGTAGGACTGGAAGATGTGCGATATTAATACCAACATCGCATGTTATGCACATGCAATTCTTACATCACTAGTCAGCTAGATTAAGACCAGGGTTCTTTTTAACCTTCAATTTGGTATTAATATTGTAGTTTAAGTCTCGCTAAAACATTTGTACTCTGTCATTGGAAAAAAACCTAGCAATTTTAATAATCATTAATTTTCAATTAATTTTCATTATCTAGTATATCTTTAAAAATCAAAGTTTACCTCCGCTGCTTTTGCATTAGTGTCACATGCGTCGTAATCATTTTCATCCTTGCTGTTTAAAACACTCCTAGACAGGTTTGTGAGAAATTTATGATTTCCTTTTTTGTTTCATAAATACCCCAACATTCATTGCAACAAAATCACATGGCAATATTTGAAAAATTTTGAATACCATACTGTCGTGGTATATTATACAGAATACTTCATTTCTTGTTATGCTATCCTGATCTTGTTCTGTGTGTTCTTCCAACCCGATCGCAATTAAAGTTTCTGGAGGGTTCATTTGTCCACGCATTCATTTTTATTAATTTTATAATTTTTTTTATGTCTGTGACCTAACAGGTCAACTGGAAAAAGCCAAATTCTAACAAGCCGAAATGAGCCATAGCACCAGCTATTGTAGAGGAGTCGGGTATACTTCGCTCAATAATTGGATTCTTGTACATGTATACTGGGACAAGGGCAGTATTCCAGTTAAGTGGCATAGTCGAGGTATAACCTTAGCACAACTAAGCTGTGCATGTAAATGTAGTTAGTGTCAGTTAGTTAGTAGTCAGACTACTTTGATGCTAATACGGGGAGGGGGATCCATCACACTGCCCAGCACAGAATAGCACAGCACAGACTTCCGGTTCCGGGCACATGCATAATTAGCATGAAGCACCTCCAGAGGTAGGGGATGCTTGTAGGCTCAGTGTATTTCCATCAAATCTTCAGAACTGCTTGTTGTGTAGCCCCCCCCCCCGCCACTCCCACCTCTAGGTACTGCGGGCAGATCGTCTTTGTTTGGCAGTACTTCTTTGTTTTCGTTCAAGGTGTCAGGAAAGAAAAATATCCTCATTACCTCATTATGTCTTTATACCCGCAACATCTATATAGTCCAGCCACCTTTTGTCATGCACTTCATACGGCAGAATCTTATGCTTTTTGCACTTCTTGATAATCACCTCCTTTTGTCTCTCGCTGCTTATATGGTGCCCCGCCGTGTTAGTGGAGCGAGCTCACGTGCCACCATACATTTGTATGTGAATTGCATGGCCATAAAGAGATGCACACATATGAGGGAGATTTTCAGTTAACTCGTCTCACAGGACTTGTCACACTCAGCTATGATAGATAACATTATCCATTGGAGGCTCAACATGAGGAGCCTAGGAACTCATATGAAACATCAGCTGCTGCCAGAGAGCTGAAAGTGTGCTATGAAAGTGTGATCCTGTGTCAACAAAGAGTGGCAGGCAGTGGAGTATCTCAGTAAAGTCCTCGCAATTTTTGCAACAGAGAGGAACTGTCTATATAGCGACAAAATGAGTTCTATGAGAGTGTTAGTCCAGTCTCCACTTCCTTGTGAATGTGCAAGACATTAATGTATATATGTATTTGTGTGTGTGTGTGTGTGTGTGTGTGTATATATATGTATATATATGTATATATATATATATAAATAAAAAAAACAAGGAAGTAAGAGATGTAGCATTTTCAAAATGATATATCTGTTCTCCTCTTAGGCTACATGACTTCTGTATTGTATAAGAGATATCTGACTGTTGCTGCTGAGTCAAGCTGCCATTAACCCTAACCGGAAGGCACCTAATCAGTGCGCCTTCATCTGGTGTTCTAGTATTTTAAGTTTATTCTGTAGTCCTCTCATCCATCAGTTTAATCGATATTCATAGTTCAAAACCTGATTCTGGTCTAATAAGCACCTTTAACAATGTGATGCATCTGCCCAGGCCATGTAACAACCTTGGTAGATATCACTATCATTATTGTGAGGGTTCAGGGTGGGTGCCAATGGTTTGGATTCAGAAAGCTTCTGTTCTAATACAGCATAGGTGTTCTGTGTATTTTTGTGTTTTTCACAGAGATGTAGTTTCATAATTTTAGCATGCTAGAAATGATCTTTTTCCTCCTCGAAATTTTGTCTTAGGGGACTTTACCTGTGCTGGAGATATCACAGGCTTCCATCTCTTATCTGCCTTGAAACGCTGCCGTTCTCGATAGTTGATATCATCGAGGCATGTAAATACTTTCTTTTTTTCTTTCAGATCTCTCATGCTTCTTCCCTCTCTGTTCTCCCATTTCTCTACTATCTTCACCTGGTTCAGGGGACACTTCAGTGAGTTACCAGAACTGTGTGTAGTAAAAAAATGCAGTTGCAGTATTATTAGGATTCACGTAACTGAGAACAACAGCAAGTTCCTGGAAATTTTAAAATACCCTCTTGGCTACATTACTATAGCAACAAAATATGAGGACAAGTTTTGAAACCACAGATTAGAAATTTGTCTTTAAAAGGTCAAGCCACAAAAAATGGGGTCGATTCTAGCACTTTAAGACAAGATTCTTTCACTGGTACAGTTATGTGAGTTATATTTAAGCGTCAGTTCAGCAGCTGTAAACTAGTAATTTTAATTATTGTATGTTAAAAAAACCAAAGAATATGCAGGAACTGGATGTGACTCAGTTAAAAGGCAGTGTCTGAAAACAGGGGTCATGTTATTTTAAAATGTGAAGCTAGGCCACGTCTAAACATAGGGGTGCCCCTTGACTCTGTACTTGGGGTAACTGATTCCTGTATCGCCAGATTTTTTTTCCACACAAAAAAATTAGAAATTCTTTGGCAAATGCACCTGCAAGTTATTAAATGACCTGGTTTAAGATATCACAAACCATGAGGATTTGAAGAATAAACTGATAATGAATGTGGTTTGAAAGTGTAGACGTACAAATCGCGAAATGTCTGCAGCATCACCTAGCCAGCCAAATTCGCACCAGTTCAACACAGCAGAATCAAGCATCGAGGAGGCTGAATTAGTTAATGAATAGAACTGAGACACTACCGGAAGAGCACCAGACATATTTTGTGCATGAGGGAAGAGGCAAAGGTAAGAAGAAAGAGAGGGAAGGTATGTGCCTGTAGCATTATTATGGTGCTATCAGTCTGTATCAGTAAGACAGCTCCCTATCACATGGTATTGCTTGAAGGAATGGTCTGAAGAAAGTGTAGAACTCTCAGACGCCTTTTCTCAGCCTCCATCTAAACATCAAATGATGCAGACGAGTCTGACGGAGGTTGCTCGTGATGTAAGGCAGTGTAGACGCACCCTGTTTTCTAACCAATGCCCAAGGCTTTTTGACCCCTGAGGTCATAACTAGCCAATGGCTGCTCTTTGTTTGCCACAGTGGGGAGGATTGAAAAGCTGTTTCTGGTATTTCCCTGCCGACACCAACAAGGAGAGGAAGCCAATGTCAAGTCTGTATAGGACTTCAAAGTTCATGTCCTCCATCCCAGCTGGAAACGAGACAAACTCCCCCTAGCAGTGGGAACTTTGGGTTTTTGCAATATGGTATCGATGCTTAGATGTGAGAGTTGCCTGCTGTAGGCATCATGTTTCTGGAACTGTGATCGAAACTAATGGGGAAATATTGATGCTAGGTTCACTGGGGATCAGGCGTGGCTGGGGCAACGCAGAGCTATGGTTCGCGTAGTGGGTCATGTGAAGCTGCACGTCTGGGAATGTGTTTTTTTTTCCCCTCCTCAGGCAAACATGACTTCTAAGAAGCTTTATGCTACACTCCAGTAGCTTTTGCGTAAGGTTCTGCAGCCCTGATAAGAACTGAGCTCTACTGGGCGAGTCCTGGAATTTACCCAGAAGCCTCCCCTTGCCGGACCTGCTACAGAAAGCCATTGCATACTGTGCATTGCTTTATTACTCCAACCTGCATGATGGAAAGGGCCCATGCAGTCCAGTCCTTTCAGCCTTCCGAATGCTGGACCTCCCTGTGACGTGGGAGCGGTGAGTGGTGCGGCAGGCTGGGATATCACTCGACAGGTATTAAGAAAAAAACAAAATGCTGAGTGTGCTACGGCTACCGTTAGCCTTGTCAGACACTGGGTGCAATTTCTGATACCTTGCTCCAGCCCTTTTGTAGCCAGACAGCAAGGCAGACATTGGGTGGTGGGCCCGGTGAGCATGACTGGAAAAAGGGAGAGAGCTTTCACGCGTTGTCTTGAAGATGTGACAGATAAGGATATGGAGGCAGAGATAAAAATCTTCTCCTTTGTTGTCAATTTCTGGTCTTCCGTTGTCTGGCGTCTGGGTCTGTGGTTTTGGGACTGTTCCGGAAGGCATTTGAAGCAGTGGCTGGTGCGCAGGTGGCGCACAGACGGGGGCAGGCAGGCGTGAAAGGGAAAGCAAAAGAGAAAAATGAAGTAAAGTAGCAAGCCGAGGTGGGGGAAGGGGTCTGGGGGATGCATGCGCCTGAGCATACAGGGGCCCTCGTAACCCTGTGGGCATGCTGTGCATGCATATGAAGTGGTGTGTGTCATGAGGTTTCAGCAGCCACAGTGGTTTTCTATTTTACCCCGTTTCAAAATCACTGATAAATCAAACCTGAAAGGGGTACACGTGGGCAAAGGCTTGTGAAGTATGACTTTTTTCATCACTGTGATGGATCTGCTGGTGACATGCCAAAGGTCATAAGCACATCTAAATGTCGGTGTGCGTGCACATGACAGTCTGTGTCGGATTTTGTCCTGCATTTCTGTCAGTCGCAGGCCAGTCGTATATCCAGGACTGATCTCATTGTGATTCCTGGGTCAGATTTAGTTTCAGAAGCATTTTCTTAAGTTCAGATAAAGGCTAGGAATCGAGCAAAACGTCTCGTTAAAGTGAGATGAGATGCAGCAGCACTTTGCTCACCTACCGATTGGAAGCTGATCATGATGCAGTCAATTGCAACATCCTCCGTTTGTTAGGCCAAAGGACATACTCTTGGTATTTGATGCTGCACACTTTCATATTGAGTATACTAAGGTGCAAATTCACCTTGTGAAACGATCAAAGACCTTCACATGCTGTGATCACACTATTGGCAAGTATGGCAACACACTCAGCCAGATGAAATGTGTTGGTTTGTCTGTTGCTTGCTAACACATGACTAAAGCACATCAGGGTGCCTTAAGACCGTCTCTGGGGTGAACCGGCAATGCCCATTTGAGTAATGGCCCTGACGCAACTTGGGTCGGAGGCGCCTTTGCTTGTTAGTGATTCAGCAAGTGGATTTCAGCATATGTGTTTTTGCAAATTATCAGGATAAGAGCTGGCTCTCTGGTCTCATCGGGAGATGGTCTCTGGGGCCACTGAAACAGGAAATGAGCTCACTTGGTTTCAGCAGAGGTGGAACGTGGCCGGACAAGTGGGGTTGGGGTAGCATTGTAGGCAAACCAGACCGCCAGGTTTGGCATGGCGTAGAGTTCTTTGATGGCATGCAACAATGTTTCCAAGGAGACCAGCAGCAAGCTTCTGCATGGCCTTGAGGAGGCAGGCCCCCAAACTCTGGGGCTGTAGCTTTGCGGTCCTTGGGGCAGTCTAAGCCCCATGGCTGGTGGTGAATAGGGCTATAGATGGGAGCAGATGATGTTAATGTTATACAGCTGGGATAGCAAAAAAAAAAACAACACAAAGCTGTGAAGTCTTGCCCCGCTCTGGTTTAATATGATCCAGATGTCTTTCCACTGTGTCCAATCTGGGCTGTGCTAGAGTGAGCAGTTATGAGTTTCCCTCCTTAGGTGGACCCATTGCCTGGTGAACATGCACAGAGATAAGGGATCAGGGTTAGGGCTTTTTGAGTCTGCCTCACCTTTGACCTCTAGTTGTAATGGTGAAACCAGTTGTTATCGCTGACATTTTTTGTTTTTCCGATCTGGCACTCTACACAATATTCTGGTGGCTTTGTCATGGACCAATGTGTTTCTGCTGTTTGACCCCCCCCCCAAGACCTTTGTCATCAGTGTAAAGGTCATTAGAAGGTCAAGGACAATAATTCAGGTGATGGTTATTAACCAGTGCAGTACAAGCCAGTACATAACCAAGACAGCGATGGTTACAGTGAGAGGCATAGGTTGGGGCAGTGTGAGTTCTTAGAGGTGAAGGGGGGGTTATTGCAGCATGAGTGTAATGATCTAACCTGACGGACTGAGGATGATAAAGGCAGTTTTGTCTGTAGAGGGTGACTCCCACATGGCTGGGTTGAGGGTAAAGAGCAGAAAGGGACTATTGTTCTCCCAATTCCGGCAGCAGGAAGTAGCTTAATACTTGCTACTGCCTCTCTCAAACAGCTGGACTACGGCGCCGGTCAGTTTGTCTGTCTGGAAGTGTGTGTGTGAATGTGTGCGCGCGTGCCTACATTCCTGCCATTATCTCCAGTTGACATTCCACATGGCTGGGTCTTCCAGCAGGGGCTCCCGAGCATGGAGTCCCATATTTTTCGTTTTTGTCGTCGTTCTGCTTGTTGAGAGCAGTAGCCCAGAACGGTGATATGTATCAGATCTGTGAACAGACATCCGGGGTGGCCCAGTCGAGCAAAGTTTGTTATCAACTCCCCGTGTGCTCTGTTTGTTCATCCCGTCACACAGTACGTGACTTGTAACAGCTGGCCTGTTCTGAGTAATAATTAATTCCCTCACATGCAGCTTCACACAAGCCCATAACAGAACCATGGCTTCACAGAGCCCATTTCTGACCAAGATCCTGATGCGATCTACGCTTTTGAATCAAGGTCAACAGTCTCTTCCGTTTCTGCGTGAATTATTTAATATGAGTAATTTACAGTCATAAAATGAAATGAGACTCAGCCTTCTTACAGAAAACTACTATACAAAAATTACATTTGCGTAGCAGATTTGAGATTTACTCAGCTTTGGCAGTGTCATCATCCACAGTCAATGGTTTCAGGGCATGTTTCACTCAGCAATGCTGTGATGTCTAGCACAGCAGTACCTCCAGGGGAGCCGCCGTGGAAGCTGTCTGATCCCACGCAGGCCAGAATGCCCCTCTGACCAAAACCGGGCCAGTTGCTGTCTGGTTCATATGTATATGGGAATTGAAAGTTCCCTCAAGGACTCCAGAGATTGGTGGCAGGTCGGGCTGTCTACTGCCCCGCTGCATAAACATTTGCATGCTCACGTCTGCTGGGACGCTCAGTCAGCATGTTTCAGACGATCAGAAAAAAAATTCCCACGGCTTCGCAGACTCCTTGCGCTGTGCTTTACGAAGCCGAGACCTCTGTTACTCCATAAATGCATAATCATTTTAATTTTATTCCAGATCAAAGTACATAAATATAATGGAGACACTTCATAGTATAGCTAGGCTGGGAAAGAGAATAAAAGTCTTCAAAGACAATTAACATGTAAAGAAACTGCGAGGGAAAAAAAAGCAGTATCTGCAAGGGGTCCTCAGTCAGCCCTGGTCCAGTATGATACAGTTCCTGGGTCAAAAGGGGGTAGTTGTAGTGGAGTCACATTTGGATGGGAGCACCGTAGAGGTCCACATTAACTTGGAGACCCGTAGCAGTTAGGCTGTGAGAGTATACGGATGACAAACTGTGAGAATTACAGGACCCATGTTCTGCGAAAGCCCTGCATGCAAGAAATTTTGATTGGTTGTAAGATCCAAGGTCAGAGAAGATATTAGTGAGGATGCTGACAAACCCAAACATGCTTGCTGGGCAGAGTGCGATGTTTTTCGTCATTGGTGGGAATTCACACTTGGTGACTTTCAAGAGGAGCGATGATTCTGTGGTGTACAGTAGTGAGAACTAGCCATGCTATTTGCAAGACTGGAATATAAGTCATCAAGAGATGCATCAGACTTGCATTGGGCTCGTAGGTACGAGGGTTGTGCAACATGCAACCTCTGGGAACGTGAACCAGCTGATTAAAATCTGCCCTCTTGCAGAGCTGCACAGCTGTACGTGATGCACACCGCACTACAGCACGAGACCACAAAATGCAGCTGAGACCCGGTGCTTCACACCTTGAGATAGTGTTTTGGGTTTCAGTCTAAACTTGTCTATGTGTATGAAGCGTGCATGCTCTCTGGGAACTTGCTTTTGTTCAGAAGTCGAGCTGCTACAGAGAATTTCCGGTGCAGCAATGTTAAACACAGGTTGTCTTGGTCTGTGCGGTATTGCTGGCCGTCATCTCACAGAATTAATCACGTTTTGAATAAAGGATTCACTTATGCAATTATTAGATTGCAGTAAGTAGTGTAGCTCTCTTAATATTTGCATATTATTTGATCCATTGGGTGCAGAATAAATTAGTACTTGTGTAGACTACTTAATTACACAAGGGGTATGGAAAATTTTATTAGGTAAAATAAACACTGAATGATCCATGGAAGGAATGTTTTTTTGAATGTTTTGCAAAAAGAAGTATCTCACCCTCACCCCACTTTTCCTACAGAGGGTGGTAGTCAAAATGAAGTATAATGCAGAAGCAGATTTTTGGCAAATATGACTATGATACAATTTCCCTGTTTTAATCAGACAACATTAAGTGAGCTGTTGAGCTTTTGATTGTTCTGCACCCTTTAATGTGGCCCTGCCCTTGACCACACACCTTTTCTCCTTCCTTAGGTGAGGCCGACAGGTCTTCTGGGTTGCTGAGGCATATGTCGACTCCGACCCACCCCACAAGTGATACTCCATGGGAGAATGAGCTTTTCCAGTCATGCTGTTTGACCATCTCCCTTATTCTCCTGCCTAAATGACTATTTGCCAGAACACCGTCACCATGAAGAGCAAGTACCAGCAGTACTACAACAAATCCATCATCCAGCTCCATTACACTAGCGCCAAGAACCTCTCACCTGAGAATCTGTATGATCGCATGAAGTCTGTGTCAGGGTTAGACACTCAGAATACCCTATTTGTGATCATCTGCAGCATCATCATCCTTGAGAACTTGCTGGTGCTCATTGCAGTGTTCCGCAACAAGAAATTTCACTCAGCCATGTTTTTCTTCATCGGGAACTTGGCCTTCTCTGACTTGCTAGCCGGTGCGGCCTACATTGCCAACATCTTCCTGTCTGGACCACGGACCTTTCAGCTGGTCCCGGTCCAGTGGTTTATTCGCGAGGGTACGGCCTTCATTGCCCTAGCAGCCTCGGTCTTCAGCCTGCTAGCCATTGCCATCGAACGATACATCGCCATCACAAAGGTCAAGGTATATGGCTCCAACAAGACCTGTCGCATGTTCCTCCTGATCGGGACGTGTTGGGTCACTTCCATTCTGCTGGGCGGCATGCCCATTCTGGGCTGGAACTGCATCAATGACCTGCCCCAGTGCTCTGCAGTGCTGCCACTCTACTCTAAGCACTATACATGCTTCGTGGTTGTAATCTTTAGCGTCATCCTCCTCTCCATTGTCATCCTGTATGTACGCATCTACCAGATTGTACGATCCAGCCACCAGGAAGCCACCAACTCGCCTGCCTATGCCTTGCTGAAGACCGTCACCATCGTTCTGGGGGTCTTCATCATGTGCTGGCTGCCGGCGTTCTCAATTCTGCTCCTCGACACATCCTGCAGCATGGCCTTATGCCCCGTACTCTCGGAGGCCACCATCTTCTTCGGCGTGGCCACACTCAACTCTGCACTGAACCCACTGATCTATACACTGCGCAGCAAGGACATGCGACGGGAATTCCTGCGAGTGCTTTGCTGCTGGGGGGTGCTGCAGAGTGGGCGTCCCTCTGAGCGCTGCATGGTGCCGCTCAAGAGCTCCAGCTCCATGGAGCACTGCACCAACAAGCATGAAAATCAGACCACACCCATCATGCAGGAATGTACCACCTGTGTCTAACAGAAAGGGGGTTGGGTTATTGAAAGGCATGCATAGCTCAAGGGATGTACAAAAACTATACCCCCAAGAAGCTCTCAAACCCTCTCCCCCATCCTAGTAGGCATTGTATTTGGGAGAAGGGAGAGTGTATCTTTCTGTATAGTAATCACCCCAACTGAACTCAGAGTAATCCCTCACGTCAGCACACATTAGTCACAAATATCGCCATGCATGATCACAATCAAATTCACGAGGAATATCGTGAACTCTGAGACATTCAATTGTGACAAGGGACCAATGTATTTTGAAATATATTTGGCTTTTGTTATAAATGCTGGTATTTCAACCAGGTTTTTGTAAATCTAAACCTTTTTTAAAATCAAGTCGGAAGCTCAGCTCGGAGTACCAGAGGTACATGTCAGGCCAGAAGCATTTAAGTGCAGGTGCTGCTCAACCACAGTTACTCTGGACTCCATCGCTCCGCACAAGCGGACAGCAGGAGGCAAGGTGATAAGAGAGATGCCACTGCCTGACCTCTTACCATGGAGGAATGACTTAAGAACCCAAAGATGGAGATGCCCAAGTGCCATCTTGACAGAAAATAAACTCTTTGCCTAGAATGGTGGTTAGCAGGCGCTATTGTGTACTTGCTTCCTGTGAGACTAGCATAATCCATGGCCTCCTTACTTAGGCCAGAAAACAACCAACTTGTGACACAAATGCCGAAAGGCTTCATGTTGCTACAAAGCCGAATGTAACAATGAAGTAATGGGGGGGGGGTGTTAGGTGGGGTGGGGTATGGCTCCACCCCCTGGCAGTATTAGAGTAATTGAGGATTCTTATTGATTACTTAGTATTGATCTGTCATTGAGACTGCAGCGAGTTAACGCTTTCCTCACCAGAGCCTCGCGCATCTTGGTCGAGCACAGGCACACATTTGTGTTGAGAGAAATACAATAAAAATAAATAAATAAGATCTCTATGCACATAACAGTATTTAACAACCGCAATAGTCGGAAGAAAAGAAAAGTCAGCCTATTAAAAAAAATAAATCTGGAAAGAGCCAAAAATGTTTAAAGAGAGAAAGGAGGGGACGGTAAACTGACATACAGTTTGCGATGTAATTTGATTGATTACATCAATCGAAAAAAACTATGTGTAAGAATAAAAAATACACGGATAATGTTTCACACAATCAATTAAGCCACAAAAAGCTCATGAAACGAGACTCTTTCCCAATACCACTACTCCCCAGCTTTCTCTTATGATGCATGTGTGTATGTGTGTGTGTATGTGCTTTTTTTCTTCTACAAGTCATATCAAATTGATTTAGTGAAGGTCATTAAGACACATTGACCATAGACTCACCAAATCTGACCAGACTTGTCGGCACCACTGCTGTCCACTCGTGTGTGTGTGTGTGTGGGGAGGGGGTTAGAAAAACGACAACTTTTGGCTTTCCGCCTTTCCGCACTCCCCCAACCCCCCATGCAGAACTGGCTCCTGAGAGGCGAGGTGGAACTCATCTATTCTTGTCTTATAGGGAACTAGGGCTGCAGGAAGTCCTGTGTTTTTCTTCCTGCGTTTTTTTTTTTTTTTTTTTTTTGTACATAGGACAGGCCGAGCCCCTCTCCCAACACACGCTGACTCCACGCAGAACTTGCTCCCGCAACAGCCGCCGGCAGAATCACTTAACGACGTTCATCACAATTTTTCCATCAGGGTCCTGCTATTGTCCCTGGTGGAAGTTGGGGGGGAGGGAGGAGGAGGGCAAGGTGATAGTGTTACTTAGCAACATCTGTCAATCAAAGTGGCAGCCAATAGAGAACAAAGAAAAGCACTTTGCTGGTAATCGTAAGACCCACCCCTTCTTGCTGAGTTTTCAGCAAAGGAACTTGTCCTTGTATAAACCTACATTTTATTCTTTGTCACGGCAGAGCTTCAAGGTATCTACTCTAATCCTGTGGAGCAATGTATGATTTTATGTTAAATATTCAAATAATAACTTGTATCTATGTATGTATGTATGTATACATTCATGTATGTACTGTATATATGTTATGATTGTTTTTGTGTGCAATAGCATTTTTTCAAGTAGCACGCTGCCTGTGTCCATTCGGTACAAACCAAACACTAACATGGTACAAATAAAGTTTTGTGAAATGCATTCCTTTTTTTATAAAATAAACAATTTCATCAGATATACCAACGATTGTGAGTGGCGAGTCTCCCCCCCAGGCTCCCCCCTTTGCCTCCAACAGATGCACTTTTTCTCACCAACACACGCCCTGGCCCTGCTGTTATGACACTCTCACTGTTTGCCAGCCGGGTCCCTTTCCCTCTATCCCAGCCAGGCGAGGTAGGAGGGACAATTTGGGAGGAACAACATGCAGCAACACATGCCTCAGAGAACTGGCTGTGACACGAAAGGCGGCATGCAAATTATAGCGGGCCCGTGGAGAACGGCCTTGACTCCAGGCGCTGGGCTCAGCTGCTGCCAGACTCCTGTGTGTGTGGGAGTGTGATGGGGGCGGGGGGGCACGAGGACAAGCAGGGTGTGGACATCAGTGTGGGACATGCGTGAGTGTATGTGTGAGGGAGTGCGGCTTCTGGCAGCCCACGGAGAGGCCTGCTTAAGGAATCGGGGGGTCTGGCTGCCGTCATGCGTCCAGGAATCTGGGGTGGGAATGCTGGCTGGATCAACCCTGTGAAGCAGCACCACCAGGAGCTTTGCCAGAACCTTCCCCCCGCAGCTTTCCAGCAGCCGGGAGGAAGTGACATCACGCTACGGCAACCTGAGGATGGGTGTGCTGCGCCTTCTCCCAGGCATCGGCCATGGAAGGCCAAGGCAGAAGTCCTGCAGCGCCATCCAGTGGTTACAGGAGTTCATCCAATCGCTGGCAAAGGGCTAGACATGATGACGCAATCCCCAGCAGTCTTAAACAGGGGTGTGCTCAAGGGCTGTCGTGGGCTCACTTATTTGAATCCTATGTCAATCCAATTAAGTCAGTCAATTTCACCAGCTTTGTAAATATTTTAGGAAGTATAACTGGATTAAGCACGGTGGCTCAGTACAGCATTGTGGCCTCACACATCTAGTGTTGTGTTTCTAGTTTTTCTATCTAGCTATGTGTGTCTAGAGTCCTCTGTGGGACTCCTCTGGATACTCCAGTTTCTAGATCGTGTGCCAGATCAGTGTTAATGAAAAATAGATTCATTGTATCAGTTACATTCCATTGTGAGAAATTAAAAACCATAGCCAGAGTCAAAGGGCGAAACTGACCTGCCAACTCAGAATGCCATATTGTAGCCTGTCACAGCACATCCACCACAGACACTCCTACGTTGCAAAAACATGTTTGTAAACAACCGTTTCCTGAACAACTTAGAAACCCGTGTATCACTGATAAGCCCGAAATGGCAAGCGATTCAGGCTATGGTGATCAGCTGGGCCTTGTCCAGGATGGAGGGGTAAAATAAAAGCCTGGGATCATCACCAGGGGCTGGAAACATGGAAAGCTCTAAGAAGAATGCTGGGCAATCCATGTACACACAACTGTACTGAAGTTGTGGGGTTGAGTTACAACAGAGTTGCAACATCCTTGCAGCGTCCGGAACAAGACAAACGGAATCTGTGGCCTGAGATGGTGAAAATGTTGGTGGTGTCCCTGGGTACATCTGTCATTTGCTAAGAGATCTACCTTCTTTCTCCAATCAGGGTGAATGATTTGCTAGCCACTCATCTAATAATACAAGGCAGAATGCTTTTCTGTGCGGTTTTCTAATTAGCTGTTTTTTCATTCTCTGAAACCTCTGATCTCCAGATGCCGTGTTTTATGGCTTATTTGTAATTAATTCCACGTCCTGTGCATCTTACCTGTTGTGTCAGATTCAGAGAAATATGAAACGTAATTTTTTTTTTTTAGTTTTGAAACACACAGTGGGCAAGATTACCATGTCCTGTAAATGTTTTGCCCACTTCCCATTGGTCACATTATTGCTTCTCATTGGGTTAAACAATATGGTTGACAGTGCCTGGTGGTTACTGTTAGTTACTTTTTGGATGATTCCAACTTATTAATTTGTACTGGACCTTTGTTGCACGTGTACATGTGTTCCACTGCTTGTAGAAAACATCAACAGAACTTCTGGACTCTCATGGATGAATGCCACAGGCTGACCATCACTGGCTGAATAGATGATAGCCACGCTGTTCTGAAAGTTAGTTTTAATATCGAACATCCAGTCACCTTTCATCACCAGAACAGGATAAGATGGAATCTATCCCCAGAAGCATTGGGCACAAAGCAGGAGAATACTCTGGTAGAGATGGCAGTCCATCACAGAACACACAGGATCACTCATAAATTCACCTAAACCTCATGTTTTTGGACTTACAGCAGAAAAGCAGACACCCAAAGGAAACCGATGCAAGCATATGCAAAGTCCACACACACCAACCTGGGTGCAGGAATTGAACCCCCAGCCATGAAGGTGTAAGGATCCACTGCTATCCTTGGTTAAACATCAGCTTAACACAATTTAATACTGAATAAGATAAGCATTCTGGGAGGAGACATTTTCAGTCAAATATTTACTAAGATACAACACTGACTCATTATGGGAAGGCCTGCACATGGCACGGGAATTCTTTGGAAATGAACAGCCCTTGGCATGAATGGGCCCAGGTCCAACATTAATGGAAAAAAATGCTACGAAAATGCTAAGGAGCAGGTGAAACAAATTAAGGTGAACAAAGATGGCACCCGACCGTCCGCCCAGAAACATGCAGCATGTTGTTAGCTCTGGTGGTATAGACAGTACATAAAAATAAACTGGACTGAATTAAAACACTTGCTTTTTCAGTTTTTTATTATTCTGCAAAAAATCTACTCAAAACAGAAATGAATGCTAGGAGTCTGAGTACTTTCAAAAGAAACGTTGTTTGTGTCTCTTTTTGGCTGGCATCCAACGATTTTTAGAAAGATCTGCATATAATAAATATGCAAAAAGAAATTGAAACTCCGTAAAAAAAAATTCCATGTATGAAACCTATATGTCCTTATATAACTGTTATATAACCAAGATCATGCATCTTTAAATTACTAAGATGTGTGAGTGAGGCTTCTACCAAGAGCTCCTTACATTTTACGTTCTTATACCATACCATTTCAGATGGAATCCACCCATCGGGGTACAATACAATGTCACTTGTTGGAACCTGAATAAGCAACCTCCCAGTCACCAATCCCTGTCCTTCACCACAATGCTATGATGTATTCCAGAACCCAACAAGGCAAACAAAAGAGGCATATAGCCCAAAATAAGGCTGGTCTTAACAATGTGTGACCTAAAAACAGGTGTATATATCTGCTGATAAGTTTTCAAAATGTAATGCAGTTAACAACAGTGGAGGCTCCACCTTCTCTGGTTCACAACCTCACCAGTTCACTTTATCGTCCACACCTTGTCATGAGGTGGAAGGTAACATGCTGCCACCTATAGATCAACCAATGAACTGCAGATGCCTCAAAAGGCCTGTAGAAGTCACGTAGTCGATCACTATGCTAAATTTATTCAAGGATTAATACAGGGGGTCCTTACTCCAAAATGTTCCTTGGTAAGCTCAAGTCCTGCCTGTTCTCTTGGACCAAATTTTTTGGACCAAATCTTTGTTAACACACAAATGCACAAAGCATTTGCTTTTGGTAAGACCAAACAACTATTTGGTGTTTACCAAGTCAGCTAGAATGAATGGATGTCTGAACAAGCAACTTCATAAAAATATATTTCAGATGAGTTGTTAAGAAGACACTAAAAAATGTCAAACACAGTCATTTGACTGGGGTGTGAGTGTTTTTTGAACCAGTACAGAAACTTCTGTGTCCCCATTCTATTGTCATCCTACTGCTCCTTTATTTGCACGTCCTCTGGAGATGTCACACACTCCACTGTGTTTGAAAACTGAATAAAGGGAATGAATACATTCTGCAGACACCAGAGTGAGTCTACATAAAATGTGCAGCCTACAAATCAGCTATACACACACACACACACACTGAGTCTCTTTTTACAATAGCTCATAGGATGTGCATGCAACATCCAATGTTAGTTAGTAAATAAACTACACTAACAAACAGAGGGGGAAGAAACTGGCCAAGAAACAGCACTTTATGTCTGATGCTATAACAGGAAGAATGGCCAAGAGGAAAACAGGGACTGGCGTCACTTTTGAGGCACGCTTACATGCAGGGGTTGGACAATAAAACTGAAACACTGGCCAATACAGGATTCGAGGTTTCACTGCCATATAGCCACAGCCTGGTGGCCAATCTTCACTGACTGCACATTCCGTCAGTAAGAGCAGAGTGTGAAGGTTGAATTAGCAGAGCAATAGCACAGCTGTACATAAAATATTGCAATCCACATGACATAATGTTTGGCACATAATGTGAGACTTGATCATTGGTGTTGGTGTGCGTCTTGCTGGTGTGTCTGTGACCAAGACAGCAAGTCTTTGGGGAGTATCAAAAGCCACAGAATCCAGGGTAATGTAAGCATACTACCATGAAGGACAGACCACATCAAACAGGAGTAACTGTGGATGCAAGAGGAAGCTGTCTGAAAGGGATGTCCGGGCAATAACCTGGATTGTACCCAAAAAACATGAAACCACAGCTGCCCAACGTACTGAAGAATTAAATGCACACCTCAACTCTCCCGTTTCCACCAAAACTGTTAGTCACAAGCTCCACACGATCAATATTCATGGTCAGGTTGGTATAGCCAAACCTTTGTTCATTCATGCCAAACGTCAGTTGTCCCTACACCATACTAATAAATTATTGTGACCTAAAACCAGGTGTTTTAGTTTCATTGTCCAACCTCTGTATGTCCTGTTAGGAAAATAAATACATTTTAAACCCAGATCACACATACCACCTACCGGCTGGTGATCCTTATTGGACTTTTCATATCTGCGGATTCCATACAGCCTGGGAAAAGTGCAGAACCAAACCACAGCTGAGTTGTTTGGCGCACTGGAAAATTACGTTCACCTCCAACCGCCAAAAAAGCAAGCTTCTAAGCTCTCACAAATGACACAGAGAACCATGTAAAGCCAGCATATTTACTAACTTACTTCCGCACCCGAGATCGACGTTCTGCCGAGGGCGTAGCGTTGTCTTATGGCTTGTTCTCCTTATCTGTGCAGTGTGCTGCACCAAATATATATACTGTACCACCAACCCGTTTGTGTGGGAATCACCTTGAACTGAGAATAAAGAATTGCGACAAATATTTTAAGACATTCTTAGACATACATTATTTCGTGGCTCTCGTGCCAAAGAAACTGAATTATTTACATGTTTTGTTGTGAAACAAACACATTCAATGTGATATTACTTACTCATATAACTTAGACGCATTCTCTCAAAGGTACAACTGTGTAATCTGGTGGGACTTGATTGTGCCATTAAACTGGATCTTTTCGTCTATTCAGTAGATACTGAATATTAAATATGATGGGTTCTAACTTCTTGAATACTCCAGATGGCCAATAAACAGATACGGTATAATTAAAATACAAAACACAAAGGAAAAAAGACTTGAACACAACGAGACACTCTACTTTGAGTTAAACTTTCGCGCCACATTCCGCACGAGCGCAGTATAGGGATAACCGCGTAAACCCGGAAAGATACATTCTCAAAGACAGAGGTAGAATCTAAAATAACATGACAGTATCGTTTTTAAAGATATGCTTTCACGACACCTCAATCTGCATCACGTATCGATACCTTGTAGTGTTCTTCTGTATTTTTAATTATAAGATGTAGTGAGGACAAAAGGCGTTGTGATACAAAGATAAACAAACCACGATCCCCGTCATACATATTCCCAGGACCACAATCGTGTTAGGCTTTTATAAAAATGGGTACAGCTTATATCGAAAAGTGAAAGAATTTTAGGTCACAAATGTAGAAACATATTTTGTTAATTTTGTCCTTAGAATTTTTATGTTATATGTCCTGAATTTATGCCCATCTACGATCCTGTTATTGTGATATTTTATCAAGCAATATGGACAAATATGTTGAGTAAGCTGCAATATAATAATAAACTGAATTTCATATACTTGCCCGCTGTGTTTGGTATAATAGAACGGTAGTATCTAATAAATCAGTACTCCCCCATTAAGTTTCAACTTGGTAAAGCCCAGCATAGGTTGCCTCGGTGAATCCATATTAACATGAAAGGGGTGATCATGTAAAAATATCCATTCGAAAGACAAAATAAGAAAACTCTTTGTGATTGTACGATACGGTTTAAAAAATAAACGTTGATCTCACATACGCTCGGTGTATTTTTTATAAAAATATTAGGGAAGGTGGGACAATCTAATGTTTTTGACACTGGGTTTACCTTTATGTTATATCGGTGGTAAAGTCCGATGTACCCGGGTTTCCGCGCGAAAACACGGCCCGCGCGTTGTAGCAGCATATAGAATCCATAAGAAGCCGCAGCCTTTATCCTACCGAGCTCCTTCCTGGAGTGATCTTTTATATATTAACGCATAGTTTTAACTGTTTTTTTTTCTTTTCCTGTTTTAATCTGCTCAGACGCTTGTCATTTTTCTCAGTCAAATTTAAACTTGAAATGCCAACCAAGACCTCCTTGTCTCTGCCAGAGGACGTCAGGAAGCGGTACGTTCCCGTGGTCGCGATTAGCTTCGGTCCAGCGCTAGCTAGCCGCATCCATACCCATTCACAGTTACACGCTGCGAACGTCCATGCACCGCTGTCGAGGTCGTTAAAGTAAATGTGTGCGGGACTTTTTGTGGCTTGACGCGTACTGACGAACACTAGTTTGGAAACGACATGGGGATTTCTTTGTATTTTGCTGGTCGCGCTGCGCTCCGGTATCTAGCCAACTAGCTAGCTAGATGGATTTGGCGCCAAACGGCGTGTTTTCGTCGTATGACTAACGTGAAAATTAAAGGTACAACCGGGCTTGGTGCGCGGAACGGCCGACGATTTTGTCGACCGACCGACTGGCTAGCTAGCGGCCGTCTATCGCTGTTTACGGTCGGCCAGTTGTCATGATGGCGCGGCTTAATAAATTTTGACCGACTGTGTTACCCTGTTAGACACACACATACATGCACGCTTTTCATAAGTGACTGGTGTGTAATTTTAACCCTTTGCTTTCATATTGTCCGTTAAATGTGGTTGTGATGCCTGATTCTTGCATTCTACAAAATATAGGTTTGTGGTACATGCATTGCGACTTCGGTAGTATCCAGTATTCGCTGGTATGACGATTGTTAGTGCGCCGAAAGTGTTTGTCGTTTAGTAGTAAACCCGCCACTTCGAACGTCTGCTTGCTGTGTGCATTTTCGTTTGCTTAGGGTCTTCTGTCGCCTTAAAAAAATAATCATCTCCTCTCCTGAACTTAACGTGCCAATTTTTCGGATTGTTTCGAATTTCTCTGAATGCCCTCTTCGTAGTCGTAAGTCAGTCAAATGTCCATTGTCCTATTAGTATGATTGTTGCCCCTGGACGGTTGCAGTGTTCGGCTAATTGTCTGATTTGTTCGCAGGCTTCAGGTACTGGATAAGGATGGCGATTCGCTCTCTGATGAAGTAAGTGCCTCATGCAATGTTACAATGTACAAAATGTGGGGTACCTGGTATGGTTATACCCTACCTCCTCTGCTCACTTATCCTTGATCTGCAGTAGTATTTTGAATAGTAAGGGTAGGGAGAGTATTGCTTGATATTTTTTTCCCCCAGTGGTTATTTGTCCCGTCTGTTCCACAGCAAAAACTGAGGGAGAAGCTTAGTCTGGTCCAGGACTTCCTCTGTGCTGAAACCCAGGATCAGCTCAGCAGCCTGGAAGCAAAGATGAAGAACGAGGAATTGTCATTGGTGAGAGAGTGGTTGGAGATGATCTGGCTGCGAATGTGTACAATCTATTCAGCAGAGGCCTAGTTTTGCGTTACTGTGAAACCCCTTGGCATAAGTTTATACTGATATTGATTGATTGGGTCTCTAATGCACCCCGGAAATGTTTACTATAAATTTTCTTGTTGATACCTGAAATGTGCATGCAGGATGGTTATCTGTCCAAAGTGAAGGCACTACTGGGTCAGGAGCTTAGCTTGGAGAATGGATCCCACAGCGACAAGGATAAGGCAAATGGTCGTGCCAACGGCTTTGTGGAGAATGGTTCGCATGTGGATGACAACGCGGAGGAGACTCCTATGGATGCAGAGGAGGGGGGCGTGTCTCTTAAGTCCCCCAGTGCCATGAAAGCCCGTGGCGGTCGCCGGAGCAAGGCTGACGGGGAGCCCAAGAGTAAGTCTGGGGCAGCATGGTGCATTGTAATGTCCTGCTTTCCCTAGTCAGGCGCCAGAATGGTATGATTGTCAGTTGGGTTATTGAAGAGAGACATTATAAAGACCAGTCAGAGGGGCTACAGCTGCTCTTTGTAGCCTGCTGTATTTGTTGTGCATACTGTTCCTGGGTGGCTCCATTCTGCCATGGACTGTACACAGGGTCTGTGTGGATGCTTAAATCATAAAATGTCTGAATGTTCAGTTGCCACAATCTCCCCCACTTTTCTGTGTTTCCAGACAGACTTGGGGGAACAAAATCTATCTGTGCACACCACTAAAAAAAAACAAATGTAACTAGAAAGGTGCGTGTATTCACATTAGTTGCTCCTTGCGAAGGTCTGGTGGCTGCTATTTGGAAGATTTTTCTTTATTTGAAATTGGCATTTTGGTGAGTGAATGAGATTTGGACTTTCATGAGAGAAAGGGCATTGCAGAGCAGCTACTTATGGCCATATATGCAGCCTGATATATGTGCTCTCATCCACATTGGATTTATTGTAATTGATAATAGAAAAAAACAATTCTTTGGATGAGTCTTAAGGTGTTTAGTTGAATTTCACTTAAATCCTATAGAAGCCCTGTTCCTAGGTATCTCACTAGCACAGGTTCTGTACTTCAGCTTGTAGCCTGTTTCAGTGTTATTTTTTTGGAAATAGTAGCATTTGGCTTTTGTATTGCCTTTAACGTTTGTATGTGCTTATTGGGACTGTTAATGTAGCTTTTCCTACCTTACCTCTCTTCCAGAATCTCCTGTCAGTTCCAGAGTGACAAGAAATTCCAGCAAACAGTCCACCATTATATCCATGTTTTCGAAATTGTAAGTATTTACTTGTATTGTGGAAGCGCTTGTGCTTTTGTGCGTTGTATACATTTGAAGCAGCGCTTTCCCCAACAGCTCCAACAAGCGGAAGTCTGAAGAAGTGAATGGCGATGGAGCAAATGGAGAAGTATCTGAGAAGAGCGAAGAGGCTGTCATAGAGGAAGAGGTGAGGGTCGGTTTTTGTGAACTACAAGCTGTGCTTTCATTTTTTAATGCATATGACCTTACAATTGGGGGCGCCCCCCCCCCCCCCCAGCCCCCCCGGGCGGCCGGGGCGGGGGGGTGGGTGGGGGGGGGGGGGGGGTC
>JAODLD010000051.1:16169050-16183868 GCA_026781065.1 Mormyrops boulengeri | reverse complement strand
CCCCCCCCCCCGCCCGCCCCCCCCCCCCCCGCGCGCCGCGCGCCCCCCCCCCCCCCCCCCCCCCCCCCCCCCCCCCCCCCCCCCCCCCCCCCCCCCCCCCCTTCTGATTTGCTGTCAGATGTGCTTAGTAGCTCAGATGCGGCTGACTGGCTATATGACTGAACAATTTCATTGCCTCGCACTTGGGTCCCATTGTAAAACTGGTCAGCATTGGCCCAAATGGTCATTGGAGCATAGAGTGATAAACCCACCCAGTTATCCTCATCACACCTCCCCTTCCATCCCCCAGGACATGAGTGCACTGGTGGCAGCCCGCATGCGCCACGTGCCCCTGGCACCAGGCTCTGACTGGCGAGACTTGCCCAATATCGAGGTGCGCCTTCCGGATGGTACTAACACCAAGAAGCTGCGTTACACGCACTCGGACAAAAAGAATGGGCGCAGCAGCACTGGGGCACTGAGGGGCGTGTGCACGTGTGCCGAAGGTCAGTGGTGCATAGTGTTCCCTGCACCAGGCAAAGGTGAATTACAAGAAGCCCTGCAACACTAACACTGTTCCGGCCACCTTTCCCACAGGAAAACCATGCGATCCAGCAGACCGACAGTTCAACACGCTAATCCCCTGGTGCTTGCCACACACGGGCAACCGACATAACCACTGGGCTGGGCTCTATGGCCGTCTGGAGTGGGACGGCTTCTTCAGCACCACTGTCACCAACCCAGAGCCCATGGGCAAGCAGGTAATGGCGCACAGCCTTGCGTATGGGGCAGACTGGTGTGGAGTCTGCTGAAAGCTTCCTTTTGCTCCTGGTTTAACAGCCGTCGCTGGGTGTTTTTTAGGGCCGTGTGTTGCACGCAGAGCAGCACCGTGTGGTGAGCGTGAGGGAGTGCGCTCGCTCTCAGGGTTTCCCTGACACCTACAGGTTCTTTGGTAACATCCTGGACAAACACAGACAGGTCAGACTCATGTCCTAGCTCCGTTCACCCTTTCATTTAAGCCTTTGCTGGCTCAGATGTTGATCCAACTCCTCGCTTATGCAGGTGGGCAATGCTGTGCCACCCCCTCTCTCCAAAGCCATCGGGCTGGAGCTAAAGAAATGTGTCCTGGAGAAGATGAAGGAGAATTCTGTGGGCCTTACAGGTAACTTCCTGTTCTCTGGAGTGACTTGCCCATAGTCATACAGGTGCAAAATAACCTAATCTCTCCCCAATCTGTCTCAAATCCCAGACCCTGTGAAGCAGGAGAAGCTGGAATTGTCTGACTAGAGTGGCCACTGGCCCAAGGCAGGAGCCTTTTCAAGATGCCCACCCCATTTCATTCTGTTTACTTGCTGGGAAAAGGATGCTTGACTCATTTTTATGGACAGTCTGTGCAGTGCCATTTTTTATGTGATTTTAACCATGTATTTTCAGATTCACTTGATTCAAGTGGAATAAATTGTATGGTAGTTTTTATATGTTGTAATATTAAATAAAGCTCTTATCAGATGTTTCTGGTCATATACTGTGCCTCGTGCCTCTTCATACCTGCACGGCAGATCCTCTCAGTAATGGCTGATTTAATTTTGCTTTTTAAACTCAGTCCATGCTAGTGTGATGTTAAGGTCTTAAACATTTAGTGACTTAAGTACTAGTGAATCTCATGTTAGTTCTTCACTTGATTCCAGCTCTTAACTCAAAAGTAATCTGCAGCCAGTAATCTACCACTCGTGGAGCAAATTCTCTCTAAATGTGGCACTAACAGTCTGACTTCCTTGGTGTGGCATACCACATTAAGTACTATTGCACTTTACAATTAACAATATTACACTTGTTATAGTGATCGATTAAAAAGCAAACTGGATATCTAATCTGGTAAATTGACCTGAAATAGTGATTCAAGGGTAAAAAGTGGTTTACTGATGGGTAGACAAAATTGACTACATAAAATTACCAGCAGAACTCCATTCATATTCCTAAAACAACTTCTAGTATTAATTTAATTGAATCTCAAGGTTAGGGGTATCTGTTTACTCCATTTAAAATAAGCAGGAATCTTAGTTTAAAAAAAAAAAAAAAAACTTAATCCTACATTTTAAAATGTTAACAGGTTTTTCTTGACAATGTAAGAATTGTTTTGGCAAGTTGCTTCCATACACGAGGTTGCAGTTTAAGTTCACAGTATGTAGGCAGAAAGTTTAAACCGCTATTAATTCAGCATCTCCATTAAGGCTGATCAAGGCCACAGATTTAAAGGCATCACCAGAAGTTAGTCAAGTCCCCCAAAATGAGGCATAAAATCAAATTACACTTCTTTGATAGATTTATTTCACAAAGTGTTTTATGCTTGTCACAACATACAAATATTCTTTCCATGGCTGTTATTCTTCGGACACCAAAGACCACCAGTTTGC
The DNA here is from genome assembly GCA_026781065.1 of Mormyrops boulengeri. Classification (NCBI taxonomy): domain Eukaryota; kingdom Metazoa; phylum Chordata; class Actinopteri; order Osteoglossiformes; family Mormyridae; genus Mormyrops; species Mormyrops boulengeri. Next base: position 16,181,475 of record JAODLD010000051.1, on the reverse strand, counting down.
TGCCCACATTCAAAAGCAAAAACCAGATATTGAAAAAAACCTTTGAAAACGGGCTTCATGAACTTTAGTAGTGATCACTCATTCTGGGGTTCTCAGTTGTTTGATGGCCTTGAAAAAAAAGGGAAAATAGAAGTGATTATAGGACTTCAAAAGGTCATAATCCAAGCACATGTGATAAACAGGAACATGACTTACTTGGCCCATTCCACATTGAGGATCAGGTGATCATAGCCGAAACCAGACACACCAGCGATGGCTCTGGCCGCATCCTCGCGTCGATGGAAACTGATGAATGCAAATCCCTGAAGAGACACAGGAGAGACAATAAGGCATCGACGAAGAAAATACAGCGCATTCAGGAGACCCACGGTCTCAAAGGCAACGGCTCGCAGCCAAAGCTGTAAACCTCTTTTGAACCTCACCTTGGACTGGCCAGTGTTCTTGTCCTTGGCCAAATAGATCCTAGAGATAGAGCCAAAGGGCCGGAAGAGCTCCTGCAGGTCCGTCTCCCTTGTATCCTCTGACAGGTTGGTCACACGGATCGTGGCGTTGTCATCGGCTGAAGGGCGGAGGGACGGTCACGCATTAGCAGGCTACCCTGGTTACCGGTATTAACTATTACACTCAGATTTCAGAAGGGAAGCCTAAGCTGACAGACACACCTCTGCGGTTGGGCTGCATGGACTCCCCTCTACGCGTTCCTCCGTCACGCAGGCTGGGGGGGACATACTTCCCCGTTTTGCTCTGCACTGGTTGCGCGGGCTCCGGTTCTGGATACCAACAACAATCAATTATCCATCAGCGGGAAGCCATTAGTATGTCCCTGCTCTTTCTACCTTGTTAACTTCCTCTCTTGGAAGGTTCCTCATTTCAGAGAGATGTACATCTATGTCAGAGGAGACAGGTGAGGAGGAAAATGGGGAAGCCTACCTGATGCCTTCTCCTTGTCGCCAGTGGACAAACCCAGCTGCTCAGCAAGCTCCTTCTGCATGGGTCCCAGTGTGTCCTTATAGGGACACCGCGTGGTCCAATGGTCCCCTTTGCAGATACGGCAAGACACGATTTTCTGTCCCTTTAGCTTGTTCATGGGGTCCTCATCTTGGTCTTGGGTATTAAGGTCCTGAAAGAGAGGGACCACATCAGTTAAACAATACACAGACATTCATGCATGAAAAGATTCAAAGCGAGAAAAATATAATTACTGAATCATAAGCATTTCTCCCTATAAACAGCTGAAAGGTTTACAGAAGAAAGTATGTGCTAATATCAAATCAACAAGACCTCACCTCCTTGCTGGAGATGAAGGTCATGAAAACATCATCGCTGACTGTGGTGGTGGCCACGTTGGGGCCCGGTGGATCAAACTCTGAGTTGCCAAACTTCTTCCAGTTCTGGAAATGACAGCGGGACAAACCAACCACACAGAGAATGTAAGACTGCAGTGTTTCAGGATTTACAGAAAAGGTAGAAATGGCCTCAAACTGTGAAAGAATGACAAACCTTTCGCCGAGCCACAGCCTTCGAAGCCTTTATCTTTTCGATTTTAAAGGTACGGACAATCTATGGGAAAGACAGTGGCAGGACAAAGCTTTACTGACACACTTAATTATAATTAAGCACCATGTTTTTTGGTAACTATTAATAGCTAAAAATAAGTATCTGTCTTAAATTGTTTTAAATTGAGGTCTGCCACAGATCAATGACATTTCATGTACACCATTAAGAAACCATCAAAATACTTACTTTAAACTTCTTCCCATCTTCATCAATCTTATATTCTGTGACGGTTTTGATATTTCCCTTAATCGTTTCTTTCGGTGATGGAAGGGTACCTATGACATGCAACAAAAACGATATGCCGTTGTAAAGAGAAAATTAAATTATATAGTATATATTATGTATTGAATTATACATATAAAACAGACATGTATATAATATATATATATAAAGAAGCTTCTCGTGATGTCGGTATTCACACGGCGTTTGATGGACCACTGTTTACCGTTACGGTACCGGTACTTCAATTGAAATATGACCTTTAACTAGGCAACTTTAAAGCTTGACACCAATTATCAAATAATAATTGACAGCGTAATAACTCAAATGAAGATCTTAACAATCAGTTAATGCACTTATACGGGGTATTAGGCTCTTATTTTAGTGAAAATAAGCGACTTTTAGAGCAGAACCGTACAATCTTTTGTAACCATCTGCATATGCGATTATATTTTGCAGGGAATCGGCGATGTCGCGCATTTTCAAACCGAGTACAAAGTAACCCGCCACTGAACTGTCAATAAGAAATAGGTGTAACATAAATGCTGAATTATTAGTTACAGCATTATTATAAATTCCTTCAATATCCTTTTTGCACACAAAAAACACGTGGAAACTGCTCTTTAGGCCTAGATTGGAGCGCTCATTTTATTCCAGAAAGTAACGTAGTTACCTTCATCGCCCTCCTCCTCAACCTGGTCGGCCCAGCTAGGCTTGGAACTGTAAAAAAATAAAGAGTTGGCATAAGAGATTTTTGATTTTATTTTGCAAAAGCCTATATAACAAATTACATTAATTACATCACTAGATTATCTTACTCGTCGTATTCCACAGACGGCATCCTCTCACTACGCGATCTGTACGCCCTACAGGATCCGTTGCTTCCGGAACCGGTTCGTAGCGACAGATCTGATGAGGCGGACACCACCGAACTTCAGACAGAAGAAGATGCGCAAGCGTACATTACAGCGCCCCCTTCTGCACGGGCGGTACAACCAATTACGCATAAAGAGTCAGTTCTCAACTGGTTGGATGAAACAAAACCTTGGTCTGGATTTGTACTCTCTGGATCTGAACATGTCTGTAACGGTTTACTTTTGTGAGTAACTTCCCCAACACTGACTATGGATTTTATTAGCAACTAGCAACATAGTGTAAAAAATCTTGCTTGGAGGGTTACATTTCAGTTGTGTTAATGACACATTTATATTTACAAAGCCTGTAAAAGTGAATAGAAGGAAGCATGTGGCAGAACTCTATGACCATTTGCGGTGAGTGGTTCAGCAAGCTGCAGTCTCTGGGCCCATGATTGGAAGGTTGCTAGTTCACGCCCCAGCTTCGGCAGAACAGTCACATCACTGTGGGCCTTGAGCAAGGCCTTTAACCCCCCCCCTCCACCCCCCATCTCTAGGGATGCTGCACATTGGCTCACCCTATGCTGTGACCCCAAAGCTATGAAGAACAACATGATTTATGTTCACATTCTCAGCGCAAACACTTAAATGTCAGTAGTTTATGATGTTGTTTTTTTATTACACTTTATGGGGTAAGATGGAGTAATTCTAGCCCTGGGGTAATTCTGTCCCCTAGCCTGTTTTCTACTCTGTACGAGGCAGAGACACCATTAACTGACCTTCTTGCAAACAGATTCTAAAAATATAACATGAAGAAACAATGGAAATGGGTCAATAAAGCCATTTAAGTATCTGAACTGGACAAGAGAAAGTATGCAGATGAAGACATCTGGAAAAATCTACCAGTAGACCCTTTTGCAAGTAAGTATTTCTGATCATTTTTGGATCAATTTTCTGTTGTTTCCTGTTCAGATGTAATCTTTGGTGACTGGATTTAAGAAACAACTGTTTCTAATGACTTACTCAATTATCTTTCATACTCCAAATGTATAAGCACTGTCCCATGTGGTAATTTTAGCGTTTTCAAAGTCAGTGCTGCCGTATTGGAGTCTTGTAATAAGTTGTAGATAACATTTAGACTGCAGAATAAATATTCAATGAACATCGTTGTATGAATTTTTCAGGTTCAAGATGCCCAGAAAGTACTGATACATTTATGGGATGTAACATATGGCGGAGATGGTACTCCATTTTCCCCTGTTTTTGGGCTGAAATTCCTAGATGAGTTTCTGCAGCAGTATTCATCTGCAATGTCTTGCTTGGCTGGGTTCTAACTTTGCAAACGTGATTTTAGTCCAACTGAAGATCATGAAATATTGCATTACGAGATAATTGCTATCTTGTCCTCCAGAGACATTTATCCAAGTGGCATATAAATAAAACTTTAAATCTTGTTCATTTTTGTATGAATGGATTATCACATACGATTATTCGTGTTTATTCGTGTGTATGCCATGTAGTTTGGTAGTGCTAATGAAATTTGTATTCATCATTTTATTTGGAGACCAATTCTTGGACCACAGCCTTTGGATAACTAATTTTGTGTCTAATTCTGTATTGCAAAAACAACATGGATTAAGGAAATTATTAAATTTGATTATTTCAGGTTAAATAACAAGCATTCTGAAGAGAACTTAACTAAATGTCATAAGCCGATCTAAAATATTGGGCTAGAATGACCCCATATGAATATTACATACATTTTAACATTCTATACATTAGAATATTAAATTTGGCCAATTCATATAGTTACACACAATGCTCGTTTGTACAAGTTCATAAAACAGTAACATCAAAAGCATTAAAAGAAACATTATATGCAAAATAATCCTTTATACATTTTAAATCCACAATGTATGCTATCAGGAGACCTTTAAGTTTTGATAAAGCCACAAAAAAAATATCAAATGTTAAACAATTTAAATACATTTATTAAACTTGAATGTAGAAACATATTTTTATTATACAAAAGTATTTAGTCAATGAGCTTCCAAATTCAAGACAAACACTAAAGGTAGCCGTTAAACTCAAGGACAGGGCACCATTGAGCTTCTCCCACACCACTAACAGGGCGCGTGCGGGCGGGGACAGAGGGCACACCCTGTCTTTGCTGGGCCCAAGACTTCTGAGAGACAAGACCCTCTGTACAGGCTCAAGGCCGTCCTTTCCCTTTCTTCTGTCTAAACTCCCGTTTTCCCCCTTTCTTAACCCCAGGCCTAGGATTGCCGTTCTGTCTTTTGAGCTTCAGTCCCCTTTCTCCCTTCTTCACACCAAAGTTCTTAACACCTTTTTTGCTCAGTTTCCTGTCTTTGTTCTGTGGGCGGGCCTTAGTACCAGGCCTATTAGAGTGTTTGGGGCTGGGACCTCCCCCAGCTCTCCTTCCCAGTTTGGGCCCTCCCCCTTTGCCAGAGTCTTTGCCCGCTGACAATTTCCTCTTCTTAAAAGGCCTCAAAAGCCTGTCCGCATTCTGCTTCTTTTTGGCCATGGGGAACATATCTGCGGAAACAAAAGGTCTTAAGCTTTAGAACGCAGCAGCGAGCACAGCAAGAGACCAAGAATGTGGATAAGTGTCACCTTACTTACCTTCATCTGGCTCCTCCCCTACAGCCTGTCTGTAGTACTCGGCCTCATCCTCTGATTCTACAGCTGCAGCCTGGTCATCCTGCTGCCCAGGATCTTCCACTTCACTGTCTGTAGCTCCCTCCTGCTCCTGGTGCTTCCTCTTAATACCTGCCAGGCTCTTCTTCCTGTTGGGAAAACACAAAACCAACTCCAGGCCGTGGAAAAACAGCAATGACAATATTCACACCCACACACACACACACACACACACACACGCGCCTCTCCTACAGCAGCGACACAGGCCACATACGTACTTGTTCTCCTCCTGTTTCTCCTTCTTACGAAGAATGTTCTGCTCCTGCTTTTTCTTGCGCTCCTGCTTCAGCTTCAACTGTGCCTCCTTCCTCTTCAATATCTCTTGAATGTCCTCCTCACTCTTTTGGACTGCAGAAAGGACAGAGAAAGAGAGACTCACCACAGACTCGCTACACCCTTCACCAGTCAGCGTTTGCTTTGCTAGCACGACAAAAGAGTCAGATTTTACTTACTGAAAGAGTGATAAAGAACATTCCCTGCCCCCATGCCCTCCTCAATCTTCACTAGCTTCATTGTCATCCTGGGGCCAATCTGCAAGAATAAAAGCTACGTGAAAATCCCATCTCACTACTAGGGTTGCAAAGGGGTGGAAAATTCCCAGAAGCTTTCCACGGGAAATAAAGCTGGGCAATTTTGGAAATACTGAACTCTGTGGAACTCGTGTGAGTTGTCAGATACAGCAATCTGTATGAATAATGCAACACAGAATACGGTAAGCAGGATAAGCAGTGCGTTTAGTCCCGTTATAAGCTAACCTGCAAATTTTGCAAATTTCCAGTTAATTCCCATGGAGAGTTCCCAACTTCGAAAATTCCCATTATTTTGCAACCCTACTCACTACAGGTAAACACATTTAGGCACAAGAATACTTGACAGGGCACATCAGAAAGCGTTTACTTTATGAACTGCATCACGGCATTCAGTAAGCATTGCTTTCATCACTTGGGTCCCAGCCTGTTCCCATACGAGACGTAACATTTACCTCCGTCAGCCGCACGGCACTCTGCTGCGAGCACATGTTGCCCCGGCCAGAGTACGCCTGGGGCAGCTCCGTGATATTGTGATCTCCATCCTGCTCCACTTCACTCTCAGATAGGTTGGCTCCCCTATGGCAAAAGCAAGCATCGGAACAGCATAAGAGCTCGTGCAGAGCCACGACGCCCACCAAGTGTCGGCCCGCCACTGGATGCATCAGAGCGTTTACTTTGAAACATCACTGGAAAAATCAAGGTAATGAACTGGCATCATCTGCATCCTGAAAAAAGTTGTTCAGATTTAGTCTAACAATTTGGGAGAAAAAGGGTTTGGTGCCACACACCCTTGCTTGCACGCATTCATTCATGCTTAAATTACGCTCTTGAAAAAACTGACAGTCTGCACTGCTCTCTCGCTATGCTCCTAAAGAGGAACAGTGCTCCAAAGAGAATTGCGTGCAAAGTTTTGTTTTATAGTTGTTAAGGGCCCCACCGCAGATGGTATTTTCATCGCTAGGTGTGGTTTCCCTTTAACCAAAGTACACTGCGGCCTCTCACTTCATGAGCAGCTCGCTGATGTCATCGAAGCGGCTCATGTTGGGGAAGCGTTCCTGCATTAGCTTCTTCACCCCGCGACTCATCCCCACGGGCACCACCTTCAGGCTACTGTGGGCAGAGAACGCGCATTGTGAGGCTGCATTTCTCCAAGGGTCACCTACAAGAAAACACAGCCTGCACTCTGAAGTCTAGGTGCATCAGGGCGTTTACTTTGACAATGAATCACTGTCAGTCATCAATCACATTGTCATCACCTGCACCTTGATTAGCTACTGCTTAAGCTAAATTTTTTCTTAAAAAAGCATCTAGCTTAAGGCAAACTTAAGGCATCTTACTTACTAATGACGGAATTCTATCTCTTCTGACAGAGGGTCATAATTTAGCAACACACATCTCTTTATGGAGTTGAGGTTCACCTGGAATCAGAAATAAGATGCAACAAGTTACAAGTCATCTGCTGCCGGGTGGAGCAAATGTCAATTAGCAGACGCGGATGTGAATATCGGTTAAAACGGCTGTCATACAGCTGGACCAAGGAAAGTGCTTTGCTTGCAAAAGCTTTGCTAATGGTTTGCCCAAACCAGTAATACTGAGAGAGAAAAAAAAAAAAAAAAAAAAAGGGCCACAAATGTCCAGTTTCAGGGAGTAACTGGTACCAGACTGCATGACAATCCACATGTATCTTAAATAGGAGCCGGAAGAGAATTCAAGATCAGATTATTTCCCATTAATAAGATCACAGATAATCTCAGCAGACTATACAATCATCATGGTTGAACTCTCTTCCAGAAGCTTCCAGAACATTCCACTGCCAGCTCAGTCCCAACTCACTTTGTGCACACTGATGGAAGGGAACATGTTCTGGAACATGGTGGCCATCAGCTTGACCTGCATGCCCGTCGAGCCGAAGTTGTTCAGCACCAGCAGGGGGTGATGAGTGAACTGTTGCTGGTGCATCCTGTGTCTCTTCAGTGATGAGACGATGTCTTTGACGAGGGTGTACTGAGAGACGCATGAAGCGAAATCAAGACATGAGACACGTGGAAGAAATCAGACTATACCTATATGATTAAACTTCAGTGTCATCTCCCAGCGAGTCCTCCACAGATACACACCTTCAGTAGTTTAAAGTACATTGTGGGTCCTTTGGGGAGCCGGGCCAACCGCTGGAGAGAGCAAGAGATTTCTGTCACTATTCATCCTCTCAGAGAGGCTCTTAAGGTGGGATGACAGGTAATTACTGTCAGAAAACATGTGTCAGGGCTAGCGATCATGCTGTCCTGGAAGGATATACCAACTTACCATATTGATGCTACTGGAAGTTTTGGTGAAGATCATGAAATGGGTCACTCCCAGTGGTCCCGCTACCGCTGCAAAATCTTTCAGGACATTCTTCTTCCGCACCTACAAAGCAACACGTGCGTCCATGAATTAATACACCGAGACCAGAGCGCTAAGATGGCGAATTGTGCGTTGTTTTTCCCCCCAATAGAGCAGCGAGCGGAGCCAACCTTCAGGTTCTCGGCGGTGAAAGGCTCCATCACACGCCGCATGTCCGTGACTAGCTGGCCTACGTTCTTGCCGATCTGTCCGCGGTGGAACACGAAGGAGTGCGGTACCTTGCCGAAGCTCTCCTCCCCTTGGCGGATCGCGTTTAGACGCGACTTCTTCTGGTTTTTCGTCTAGGAATAAGTCGATTGCGAATAAGACGGCGATATTTATCTCATTATTAACCTATACTTGGAATATTTGGCTTAAAATGGTGAAATTTGTAGTCTTCCCACAGTAATCTGCATGCATTATCTCCTACGGCATTCATGAGGAACCGGAACGTGGTTCAAAGTAGTTCAAAGCCCAGTAGATTTTTTATCCATTTTTGAATCCAAATCGGGCTAATTCGCCATCACGTCCACCGGTCATGCAGTTCGCCAGTAACTGTTAGGTGGCTAATGCAACACACCGACTGTCGCTAGGCCACACTGAAAACACCTAATATTATTTGCGATACTGCACCAACATCGGTTAACATAGAAACAGCATATTCACAACTTTTTACGTTCGTTCTGGTCTAAACGCCATTAAGAGTTTGACGGCAAGCTGAAAGCTAATACGACAAAAAGGTCTTACCTTTGTTTTCCCCATCGCATCGATTTATTAGAAATCTTAGAAGAAAAAATAATTATAATTTACTTTCTGCATATTGATGCACTTAAAACAGTTGAGAACGAAACAGTCACATCTTACACATTTGCCGGCCAAAAATCACCACGTGTAAGACCATGGCTTACTGGTTATACTTGCCTCACTCTCTCTCGTTGGTGACTATGAAGGGGGAAAAGCAACTATAGTTGGGCATACTGCCACCTAGTGTCGTGGCGCTCACTAGACGAGATCATCGATACAGTAGTTTTTTTATGATTCGTTGTATGTTCAGCTATTTATAAAACAGAACGATTGTCTTAAAAGACACCATTTTTTTTAACACCTAACACCTTAGTTGATTGCATCCAGACTGTTTTAATAAATAGCATGTTGCCAAACTGAAGAATATTTAGCGATGGCCTCTCCCTGTTAAGGATGTTCTCCAACAGTGATGCTGTCCAGAATCTCTACAGATGGATGAAGAGGTCAACACACCAAACCACGGAGAACAGGTCAGAGGTCAGGGTGTTGCAATGTAAACAGATTCCCTGCTTTCATTCTGCATTGCTGGTACTCTCAAGACCGGTCTCAAGCACCAGAACACCAACACACACACAAAGACACAGACACACACATACAGACATACACAAAGTTAAGTAAAGCTTTAGTGTCATTTCAGCCATGTACGGTACACAGTGAAGCGAAATAATGTTCCTCCTAGACCCATGGTGCAACATTCATGACGGGACAGACATTACATTGCTAAAGACAGCATCATGGAATTATTTACATAGTGCAAAACATTCTTGTACAATAGTATCAGTAATAGTATCAGTAATTGATAGGGAGGAGAGACAGAGGAATGGGAACTACAAATAGTTTCTATGTAATATAATATAACATAACATAAGTATTTCATATTAAACAATGAACAAGCACACTACATCGCGCTGGTTAATTCGGGCAGGAAGTGCTGGCTATACTTGAAGTGGCAGCGCAAACTGCACTAAAATCTATCGTGTCTGACAATTTACAACTTGGCTTCTAAATCATCTATTAAGCAGTTTAGGGACTGTAACTGTAATTCATAGATTGGGGCCACAGTGAAGGGGCCAGTTAAAAGGGGCAAGAACCAGGTCAGCATGAAGCATCTAAGCCGGGAGGATGGGACTACTGAGGGTGGCTTGTAATTAGGCCTCTGGTTGTTTACATGTCCTTTAGCTGGGGGGGGGGGGGGGCTACGGAGGGAGGTCTTCCTGCTTTAAAACCTGTGAACCACAGGACCCCCGTCTCTCTTTCTCTTTCCAGTTCGAGTCACGGGCCACGACTCCGGAACGTGGACCAGGCTCACCACAAGTCTGAGCAGAAGATCTCGTTGAGTCACAATTCAAAGCGGAGCCAGCCGAGTTTAAGAGCCCCAGTCACTAGAAAGAGGAGCTGGTAGACCACAAGCTACTGGGCAGCGTGCTGTTAGCTGTGTGGGCAAAGCGTGGGACTGTGTGGCTCTTCCTCATGGTGTCTGATTGAGTGCCGGAAGCAGGGTGCCAGTTGAAGGTGAGTTATATGCGGTGGTAGCAAGCTTCACCATAATAGTGGGAGAGGGGAGTGACATTTCTTTGCCGTTTCGGTTGTGGTCTGAGTGAAAGAGGAAACATCCAAATACGCTGCTTTATCACAGCTTCTGCAGCAACATGGGTTCTTTATTAAGGTTCTTTATTAAGGTACTTTATTAAGGTTCTTTATTAAGGTTCTTTATTAAGGTTCTTTATTAAGGTTGCCGCTTAGAGTTTCAGGCACAGCCTTGCGCAGTGTACCTTGGAATAAATTGCTTAATCTCAACTGGTCCTGCAAAATGTCTAAAATATAAGTTGCTTCGGATAAAGGCATCCACCGTTATCTAAAAACATAAATTCAATCCCAAGTCAATCCATTTACTTCCTGACTGCATTTGTGGGAGTGTACGTGAATATTTGTGTACAAATAGTGGTGGATGCCAGTTATAAGCTTATCTTCTGGTGTGGACAGTGGTTTGAGCGCGTGGTTTGCAGCTGGACTGACTTTTGTTGACTGATAACAGCAGCTAATTAACTCACTCACCTGAGTTTTTTTGGGGTTTATCTCACAGAATAAACATCGGCAAACACCTACGGCTCAGAATTAGACCAATGGTATATATGTGCTGGGTCTTTGCATGATGTATGCGTCTAAATACTCATTTATGTTCTACATGATTGTAAATTTACCTCTATTCTCAGATATTGTTTATGATTACTTTCTCTTTCCAACAAAGACTGATGCATGCTGGGAAGAATATCGGAAGCCAGCTGGGAAGTCAATGGAAACTTGGACTTTGTCCCTCCTGTTCCTGACTGTGCTCCTGGTCCAGAGAGGAACATGTGGGCAGAAGAGTATTGATCCCACAGTGCCCGGGGAGGAAGGTACACAGAAGCGGCAGCCTGAACCGGCAGAGCCGAAGGCGGCCCGCTGTGCCTACACTTTCGTTGTGCCCCAGCAGCGGGTGACAGGCTTGTTGTGCATCGCCTCACGGGGGGGCAAGTCGGGTGTGGCCAACAGCTCAGATGTAGCGGCGCTGCGTGGAGAGCTCGCCCACCAGCAGCGGCAGCTAGAGGAAGTGCAGGCGCTGGTGGGGCGCGAGGGCGGCCTGGCTCAGGAGGTGCAGGCGCTGCGGGGTGAGAACGCCAGACTGAATGCGCGCATCGCCCAGCTGAATGCAGAGCTGCTGCAGCAGGTTCTCCCCAGCAAGGAACAGGCTCTGACACAGCACCAGCTGCAGGAGCTGCTCAACACCACTGCACAGGTCAAATATAGACCCAGCTCCCATCCCTCTCGGCATTTCACTTCCTTTATATTTGTTTACCTTCATCTTTTCAGCTCCTCTATCCCTTGTGCGCTTTAATGCACAGGCTTACCCAGGCTGAAGCCCAGGGGACATCGCTAAGAAAGGGGCTTCAACAAACCTTAATAAAATACAGCCTCTCCCCAGGTTATGATGGGGTTACGTTCCTATAAACCTTAAGGTGAAAATATCATAAGGCGAAAATGCGTTTTAACACAGTACAGTACACCTACCCCAACAAACATCATAGCCTAGCCTACCTTAAACATGCTTAGAACATTTACATTGGTCTACAGTTGGGTAAAATCATTAACACAAAGCCTATTTCTAGTGTTGAACATCTCATGTAATTTGTCGTATAATGAACTGAAAGTGGGAAACATTTACGCGTCGTAAAGTCAAAATATTGTAACACAGACCATCGTAACTTGAACAGCGCCTATATATTTTTAACCTCCCCCCGCCCCCGCCCCCCTCTCTGATCCACACAGATCCACAGTGCCCTCTCTGTTTCATAGCCTTTACCTATGCACCCTTTCTCCACTA
>JAODLD010000051.1:16150697-16161101 GCA_026781065.1 Mormyrops boulengeri | reverse complement strand
GTATAAATCTGTTATCACTGGCTGTCTGCAGCAGAAGCATCTCTGTGCCTATAGGAATAAGGCTTCCTGGCCAGTCACTTTCAGTCCTTTTTGTCCCAGGATCTGTGTGCCTGTACATTTGTTTGCTTACAGTGCAGTACAACACCCCCACCAGCTGTGCTAAAATTTATTTCGGTCACTTTGATTAATGGACAATAAGGGATTTTATCGAGGATTAAATGGTGAGATTTTGTTGGGCACCATCATGGTGAGAACAGGGTATGAACTGGACAAGATCCAAACGCCCAGTTTGCTCCCCACCCTAAACGTGTTTCCATGACAGCAGGGGGTCATTCTGCTGCTTCCCCAGCTCTCTCCCTCACACACATACAGAGAGAGCTTCTGATTGGTTACTGGTGGGTAGTAGGGCTTGTCCCCAGACCACACCCTCCCCCCAAAACACTCCGAAACACTCCAGTGTTTCATAATCTGCTCGACAGTTTAAATGAATGAAGAAGCGACTTCACTGTGTGTCACTATTCCAGTTACAGATTTGTGTCTCTATATATTTATATTAGTTTATGTTTTTCATCCCCCAGACCCACCAAAGATCAAAGAAGGGGGCGTCAATGTGACTGTACACCAGGGTGGGACGGTGTCTCTGCCTTGCAGCGCCGAGGGGAACCCCCCTGCCCAGGTCCGATGGAGCTACAGAGACGCTGAGAATGTGAGGGCCAACCGCTCAAGGGGCAACAGCACTGTCGTCATCACCAAAGCCTCGACTGCCAATGAAGGGGTTTACAACTGCACTGCCACCAACAGGCTGGGGAGTGATACAGCAACAGCATTTGTCACCGTGACCAGCACCAGCATGATAGTCGGTAATACATTCTGATATATTCAGGGCTGCAGATAACTGGTACGCGGTAAATGCACGGTAATTTCTTGTCAAATCAGCGCAAATGCACATAAAATATGTACGCATTTGCACTGTCACAGCAATCGATTGCCACACGTATCACTTTGAAAGGTAAATGCGTACTTGCGTAACAGTTATCTGCAGCCCTGGTTATATTCATTTTTCAAAGTACATTGAACGTGTCCTTTGTACCTTGGTCCACAAAACACTTGGTTTTTGCTGCTTTTTAAGACGAATTTAATATGACAAGACGCAACTCTTTCTAATGTCTGAATTTCTCATTGCGTCTCTCCCAGGTTACATCATCATCATCCCCATCCTCATCGTAATTATTCTATGTATCCTTATGGCTTACAAAAAGAAAAAACAGAGAGGATCATACGCCATTATCAGAATGCAGCAGATTAAGACAGAAAGAAATGGATCAGCAACGAGTCTGCCTGTTGCTAACGGGACACAGTACTAAGTTTCTTAAAAACCTCACATGTGTGATAGCCAGACGTCAGACGAAGGGTTGCCAAGTTTGATCGGCTGGCTGAGATTTTCATTTCGAGACAAGCCCTCACACTCATTTAAATCAGTGTTACAGTTTTATTACCTTGTAAATATAGTCTGTAGAGTTTGCAAACTAGCTAATTTTAAGTTTGTAATGGAATAATATAGATTTGCTGTATGATTTCTGTGGGCCGGCATGGTGGTGCAGTGATTAGCATTGTTGCCTCACACCTCTAGGACTAGGGTTCGAGTTTCTGCTTGGGTTACATGTGTGTGGAGTTTGTATGTTCTCCCCATGTCATCGTGGGGTTTCCTGCAGGTGCTCCGGTTTCCTCCCCACACTCCAAAGACATGCTGAGGCTAACTGGAGTTGCTAGATTGTGCACGTGTGAGTGAATGGTGTGTGAGTGTGCCCTGCGATGGGCTGGGCACCCCATCCTGGGTCGTTCCCTGCCTCACGCCCATAGCTTCTGGGATAGGCTCCGGAACCCCCCGTGACCTGGAAGGATAAGCGGTTTGGAAAATGGACGCTTGTATGATTTCTGGCGTGAGTGTCACGCCAGATGCGTGAGAGCTGGCAACCCTGGGGAAGGTACCTACCTTTTTATGTGCAAAAAAAACAGAATAACTGACTGTGCATATCCATCAGGGCCGTCACTGTTTAACCGATATTCGAACATTCATTCAAATATGATGTGAAAAATTCTTATTTGAACTGCAATTAACCCATTCGAATAAGAACGTTTGTTGTAATTTTGTTGATTGCTGTCAAACGTGACATTGTACAGGCTGGAAATTGCTATTTCTTGTCATTGTCTGCTAGGGTTGTAAGCAAACGAGCATTTATACCAGAAAGCACTGTTGTACCCAGAGTAGTTAGGTAAGACTGTGAGCTTATGAATCTGTATTGTATGTAATATATAATGAAGCAAATGCAAGACAAAATAATGTATTTTAGCTGTTGTTTATTATACAAAACAATTAAGTAATATTTATAACAAATAACACCAATTTCTAATCGACGGCTTGCTTGCTAGTTTGGTATCAAAAGCTGTTTTATTTCTCATTGATGGTGTCTCAGATGTCTCAAGCTCTGGGTCATGGTCTCCTGCAGTCAGTCCTGTCCTAACGCCTTCCGACGTGGATACACAGGAAGAGACCGCATGTTGTAATGACAACGAAGGGCACAGTGTTGTAGAATAACTGCCTCCCCATAACAGCCACACAAGCAATGTAACAGTGCGGGGACACGGCAAAATCTTCGCTTTTGCCATGTCCCGGAAAATGTCTATAACATCACTGTGGTTGATTGGAACATCTTTCTCAATTGCCAATAAAATAAGGTGATGATCCTATATACTTGTGTTTAACTTATTGAAATTATTTCTCACAAATGCAAAAATATATGGAATAATACAGCTGACAGATATTGCAAAAACCGCATTATGGGACGCATTTTATCACGCTTTTTAACACACGCTGTTCAAACCAGCAAATCGAAGAACTAACTAGCTTAAATTAATGTACTGCTGATTGGCTACTATGCTAATAGACAAATACTCGACTGATTTGACACACAAACTCACTATCTCTCCGTGTCACGGAATAGCCGCGTCTGTATTAAGTGCGCAAATACCTCACTTGTTTTACTTAAGATATTATAACGGTTCAGATTTTCAATTGTAGTTAAGGAGAACAAAACTTCATAGGGCTGCCATTGTTAGGGTCTGTCACTGACGGCTACTGTTGGCTGTGTCATGCGCGCTTCATTTTTATTGGCTGACAGGCCCTTCGTTCAAAGAAGGGCGTGGTCAAGTCGATGACGTCGTAAACCCACGGCGCTTCAACCTGTATGGATGACGTTTGTAATTTATAAGTATTATTTGTTAGTAAAATTCTTATTTATAAATGCAGGCAAAAAGAAATGCTTTGACAAAAGGGCACCATGGCTATAGAGGAGAAAAGGGGCAGATGCTTGAGTATCTAAGCCAACGCTCTGCGCGTGCATGGTTGGTTCTCCAGCAAAGCTTCTGGGCTACGGCGAACGGGAGAACTGGCCACTGTCAAAATCCACATCTACAATTAGCCTGGAAGCCAAATTACGTATTATGTGGCTTTGGACTTTCCATTTTTTGGTACTGTATGATTAAACATGAAGCCCTGAGCAAAATAATGGGCAACAGTTTATATTAGTCGGTAAGGGTTAAAGTCAATCTGAAATGTATATAAATCTTATACCTATATTATCATGTGGAAGATTTGAAATATAGCTTGGTTATGATGGATTTACATTTTAGTTAGACAAAAAAACTGTATTAAAGAAAAGATTTGTCTGATTTTGTAGCATAAGAGGGCCGAGTTGTAAACGAAGAAACGAATGAAAATTCGTGTACCTACAAAAGAAATTTAAAAACTCTGACTTGCAAGTGTAACGCTATACAATGGGCGAAGTTACATTGAAACTTGAGGTGTTCTTAACCCCTGCACGCACATTTACTGGTAATTCCTTAATGTAGTGTTAAGTTTGTAATTGCTTTTGGGGTGCAGTCCGGCAGTGTCACCACCAGATGGGGCAGTGAGTTCCAGTCTAACTTTCGTGATATATAAAAAGTCACAGACCATTATTATTTCACATTTGATATTGTTCTATATTATTAGAACTGCATTTTAAACAAAACAAACAAACATTCAAGCTAAAAAATAGACTTCGTTTTTTGATGCCGCAGTTGGTAGCACATGCCCGTAATGGGATATCATTCCGTCCTGGGAGTCCCCTGCTTCACATCTTGTACTTACTAGGATATGTTCCAGGCCCATCGAGACCCCATGAGAAAATGTTTGATTATGGAGGATGGGGAAGTATCTGATTCTGTAGTAGGAACCTAAGAATAGCAAAACCGTACTTTAAGTTAAAACAATCTACAGAGTATCATCAAAACGACTACAGATTCCAAGTGGCTTTACATTTTAACGTGATAACAATCAGTGAACTACAAGCACTTGTCATGACCATTGAGCAGTGCAAGTATTTCAATAACAAATTGTCTTATCTAGCTGAAGTCTGGCATCAGATGACACAGCTGTGGTACGGAAGGGTAACCAATCCTAAACCCAGTTTTCTGTGTGTCATTCTTTTTTTCTGTTAATTTAATAGTTATCAAAATGATAAATTGGCAAGCTGGTCCAGCAAAATGTCCAGAAAGGCATATCAAAATCACCTCTGTTGGATTATATCACAATAGTAATGAGACACCAAAAGACAAATGGGAAAATAAATGAAAGAGCCAGCATTGTTTGCATTATAGATTATAATACACGTTATATCTACTCCCTAAACAATATATTTAAACTTTCTTTGGTTCCACTGTGCTTTAGGATGTAGGCTATACATTAACCAGCTGGCGTTCTTTACTTTAGCCCCGTTTTCTTTTGACCTGAACTAAAAATTTCTGAAATATGCCACATAAATGACTAATTTTACATCACTGCCCCACCTCCACCCTGTGTGTGTGGAATTTGCATGCTCTCTCTCTCTCTCTCTCTCTCTCTCTCTCTCTCTGTCTCTCTCTCCCTCTCTCTCTACGTCAGGGATGTCAAACTCCAGTCCTGGGGGGCCGGAGCCCTGTGAAGCTTAGTTCTTTCCCTGTTCCCACACAAATGATTCGGCTCAAGAGCTGTGTGGTAATTAGCACAAGGAGTTGCAAGTGTGTTACATGAGGGGAAACCCAAAAATGTGCAAGGCTCCAGCCCCCCACGACTGGAGTTTGACACCCCTGCTCTACATGATCCCGGTTTCCTTCAGCAGTCTGAAGACGTGCATCGTCTATAAAAATTGGTGTCTTTAAATTGACTTTGGTGGACTGGCATCATGTCTAGGATGTACCCCTGCCTTGTGCCCTTTGTTGCCTGGGATAGGCAGCCACTTACATTAAACGACTCAATAGTTCATACCAAATAAAATCAGCGATTTCACCAGACTTTATAGCGCCACCGTGAGGCAATAGTCATTATATTCCCTGTAAAATCCTTCGGAATGCTTTATGAAACTACCGTGCAGAAATTGCATTCGAGGGACGCGTAAGACTAAGATGAATCAGTGGAAGGTGTTATCATTTGACCTTAACGTTACAATCACTGCAAAGTTAAGTAAATGAGACTCGGCTCCTTTAAGAATTAGGATTTGGGAGTGACGCGGTTATGAAAGCCAGTTTATCCTTCTTTGCCTTGCAAAGAAAACCTAGTAGGCTGGATAGACTGCTTGCTAGACGGGGGCGGGGGGCACGAAACATTTGCCATCACACGAAAAAGGACACTTATGGGAGGAGTCTGAGCGTCGACTGCATATCATCGTTTGAGAACAACACGTCCGCAGGATTTGGGGATAAGTTTGCGCGGAGTTTCTTTGTGTTGGGGGATATTGCTGGTAACGAGGCGGGGACTTCAGCATGGATTGGGGCACAGAGCTGTGGGTAAGTTCAGGATTAAAATAAAAGAAACTAAAATAACCTTAGCCAAAAATGCAGGTCAGAACCTCTTATTTGCGTCTCTGGCCAATTGCTGTAAGCGGGCTGCCACTTAGTAGCTATAATAGTAATACATTGTAACTATTCCGCCCTGGCGAAACATGTAACTGTTTAGTAAGTTTAAAAAAGTTTTTCCCTACCCTTGTTCCCCCATGAGCCCCCGATCACTCCTTTCCCCCGTGTTGTTTGTGCGGTTCTCTTCTCTTTTCGCAGTTTATAAGTGACACATCTACAGCTGAAGTCGCCCCGGGTGGCTCAAGTATGGCCTTCGCCCACCCAGTTACCGAGTCAGGCTGCCGGTTTAGTTAATAACTTATCCGGTCCATCCTTTTCCGTTCAAGCGGTCAAACCCAATGTCGGCGGATGTCGATTAAAAAGAGAAGCGTACGTTGTAATAGCCCCTTAAAAACTATGATTTTACAAGCGACCAATTTGTGTAATTTATTTGTGCGGGATACTTGAACTTTATGCTGTGCAGTAGTTATTTGATTATTAGAGCACGATCATTTCTGGCACGCTGAAATGGGTTAAGGCGGCTGCAGTGCTTAACTAATACAATAAGGATTTCTCAATCGGCAATGCTTGAAAATATTTTGAATGAGCATAGAAGAGAATGCCTTTGTTGTCATTGTACTTTTACAGTAAAACGGAATTTCTCATAAGTTATAGTATGTCATAATCATTAGGATATAATCATTAGTAATGGGACAGACGTGCAGTAAGTGTTTCAAAAGAAAGGTGTAAATCGACGTCTACGGATAACCGTGGGTGTGTGTGGATGCGTCCTTCTGTTGCTTGGTAATAGTGTTTTCGTTTTGCCTTAATTGAATGCCCTGCAGTTTTTTTTTATGAGATTGAAAAAAAACAATTGGTAAATAATTTTGAGTGCTCGTTTGAACTTTCATTCAGTTGAGTGAGCAATGAGTCTGATTTGTAGTGTTTCTCGAGTCTCACATAGGATAGAAAAATAATAAATGTAAGATGTTTAATCAGGGAGAAAAAATGTTGATCCTAGGTAGGCTATAGCAGAGTCGTAGTACTTGTTTAGGTATGTGGATGAAGGGGAGAAAGCCGGTGCATTAAAATATTTGGCATTAGGAGAAAGGTTCACGGTGAGGATGGGGATTTACGGGGGTGACTTGAGACGGACGTCCGGTTTGCGTGTGTCCTTCCAGAAAACCGCAACGAAACTAGGCCAATTTTCTGGATGACTCTTGATTTGGGACCGATTGACGATCGGACCCTTTTGTTCAGCTTCTCGTCAAGGCGTTTGAGGCGACGCGTGTGACTCATGTGAACCGTAATGAAAAAGTCAGTCGGATATTACTAAGTAAGTTTCACCCTAACTGGGTGTTGAGGGTTGCCTTAAGGAGCCGTGATTTGTGTATTCCGCCATGCAAGAACCTGTGAGTGGTGATGTATCGGCAATTGGATGGGTGAACGCCTGCATATGTTAATTTATTTTATCTCTGATGGTTTTTCGGGCGGGTGGGGTCACATTTAAGTAACATAATAGACATGAACAGTATCGGTATTCCTTGATGGCTCCCGTTGTGAATGAAGACTCGACCCCTCATGCTAGATCATAACGTATGAAGTACACCCGCAGCCGCCTTGGGGGTGCCAGTGATCCGCTTTCCAAACCCCCGTCTTTACTGCAGCTTCTGCGTCCACGCTGACCCGTCCGTCGGTGATGCTCTAGTTTAGACGAGGGGGGAGTAGAAGAGAGTTTCTGACCTCATTAATATGAATCCCCCACCCATCTCACCCCAGCCGCTTCCTTGTACAGCAACGCCAGCCTAATTAGTACTGCCCTAATTTCCTGCAGTCAGGACGTGCAGTGTTGTTCATGAATTTTATGTTCACTTTTGTCTTGCTGTTAACCCCACACACCCCCAATCGGTGTTGCGACAGGCTGTTTAGTGACGCTGATGGTGTTTATGATCAGGATTTGTTGTTCAGTCTGTGTTCGGTGCCTGCGACATGGGGGACGAGGTTGATGAGGAAGAGGATGTGTGGTCTTGGAGGTGCAGAGGCGATATTTACATAGATTTGACGACTGTTTCTGCCAGAACCTGTTTCTGGGAGAGTGCTTGCTTAGTACTTCCTCATGAGAAGCTTTTCCAAAGCATTTCCCCATAAAATTAGCTGCTCATCTAATCGCTTTCTTCCAGAGTGACCTGTGAATTTTGTATATTTTACGGGCATTTGTCGCTGAAGTTTACTGGAGCTGAGAGCTTTGGAATTTGAACCAGCAAACTTTGTGTGTGCTTGTGTGTTGCCCCTTACCTCGCAGTGCGCCCCCCAGCACTGGAGTCCAGACTAGCCTGGATTCTCATGCTCTTGTCACACGCAGCCTGTTTCCTGCATCGCTGCCTGGTGGGATTGGGGCCGTTTTGTGCTGTCGCTTACTGTGAGGCCCATCCCTGGTTCGTGACCTCAGCAACGCGGCATGGCAGGCCAAGGATAAATGGTTTCGTGTGATGGTGGCTAAGGACATCAACTTTCAGCAAATAGTTTTGGGCTGAATCTTTGCCTGGCCCAGTGTGACACTGCAACCTTTATTTTCATTTAGTCATTCTTACACATATACAACTGACAGCGCCATTCTGGCAGTAAATCTACAAGTTTGTCACCTGGTAGATTTGATTTCTTTTCCTCCTTGAGGGCAAGGTGAGTGTTCATGAAATTTAAGTTCTGCCGGCAGTTTTCCTTGCAGACGACGGGTCGTGTTGCAGTGAAAGTAGTGTTAGGTATGGAGCAGCAGCACCCTCAATGCTGGGCACTGGCCAGTGGATCCATGCACCCCTACCACTGCCTCTCACCAATCCAGTGCCTGATCAAACAAGGTGATAGTCTCAGGGCTGAAGACATTGCAGAGAGTTTGTCATGTGCACAGTAAGCAATCGGTGACACTATGGAATGAAAATCTTACCCTCCTGGGGTTTTTATTTATCTTTGTAAAAATGGTTCATGCAAGTGAATGTGTCCTTTCGGTCCCCAGTAATCATAAATTAAACGAAAAGCACATCACAAAAACAAATTAAGATGCTTACAGTAAAATGAGGAATACGAGTAAAATTATGAATTCATGCGTAGATCTGAACACAATGCTTATACAAACAATGTCAAATATAGACAAATTAAAAGTATAAACATGTAGTTCAATGAGAGGTAGATAACTGGACAGTCCTATGGGTGGGGCTGTTAGTGCAACAGACAGAAATGACCTGCTACCTACCTTGGCCGATATCGAATACCTTTTCCTTATGTAATAGGTTAATATATGGGTGCTTGTAGGTAAGAGTCAGACTTTGTCTAAAAATGTGATGCCAAGTCAGTTTCTTTAAAGTCTTAGATGTGATTTTAGGTGCCTCTTTGGGAAATGTTGTCCAGAAATAGGGGATTTAAATGGGTCTGACCCACATTGACCGTTCAGCATGTGCAGTAGGGTTTCCTGTTGGTGTGTGGGATCTGTGGTCATTAGCGAGTCTTGGCCAAGGTGTTATTTCGAAGACGGCAATAACGCAGTACTGTCGTACATGCTGCTGACCGCTCTGTGCTGGAACCGGGAATCTGATTTGAGAAGCTGTGTCTCTGGTAGTTGGAAATTATTTGACGATAATCTGAAATCAGGATTAGTGCAGGGAGTCACATGGGCAGCTTGGTGGGTAGTGCTGTCACTTCAGTCCTGTAGTGGCAGGGGTTCGAATCCCACTTCCACTCTCTCTGTGCAGGTTGCATGGTCTCTGCCAAGTCACATGGACTTCTGGATGCACTTTGGACAACTGATCCTGTACAGCCTTTTCACCTGTGTTGCCTGAGATAGGTGAACAGATGCATGGGAGTTAAACTTTGAGGTAGATTTATTTTTGTTTTACTTCTTAAACTGGTTTGTGTTGCAAAACTGACTCCTCTTCGTCACTGAATCCCGAAGCCGTTGTTTCTACAGGAGGATTTAAATGAGGAAATGCAGATAGACTGGTTTGGGTTTGGTCTCGTGCAGCCAGTTGAGTTTCTGACAGTCCTATTATTCTGCTTATAGGGAAAAGTGTTTTTATTACCAAAAAGGGACCTTTTTAGGAGGCTCCTTTCACGTCACCGACGGGCACAAAGACGCGCGTGCCCTGGGCAGCGTAAATGTGTGCCAACTCTCGTTTCTTGATTCTTGTTATGAATCTGCCTCCTTTGTTGTTTGGAAACTGCAAGGTTTGTGTGTCTTTAGTGTCGCCTGAGTAACCTTCGTCTACCACCACCGGGTAGAATGTTGGGGATCTACATGGCTGAACATGTCTGGGAAGAGATTCCTGACTCCCCTCCCTTGGTCTGTATGCCAGGTAGTTACTGTAAATTTAGTTGTTGAGGGGGTGCAGCATGTCCACACATGAGGAATCTGAACCCAACGTGATGAGACGAGGATAGCATTTTCACCCTGTGGGTGGCGGGGGGGGATTATGTATATATTACATTGTGTAGACCAAGTATTCC
>JAODLD010000051.1:16135734-16150597 GCA_026781065.1 Mormyrops boulengeri | reverse complement strand
CCCCCCCCCCCCCCCCCCCCCCCCCCCCCCCCCCCCCCCCCCCCCCCCCCCCCCCCCCCCCCCCCCCCCCGGAGGGACCCATGTGTACCCCCCATTTCTTTAGGCAGACTTGATCTTCATTGATCTGTGGGGAGACAATCCTTTTGCCTTGTATAAACCATTAGGGTGATGGGTGTGACGCATTGTAGTTCAGTTTGGGGTCAGGGATTGCAAGTGCAAGAGTAACAATGAGATTTTTTTTTTTCGTCTATTTGCAAACCAAAAAATGTATAGGAGCAGGGTAGGTGCTTTGCCCCACCCCCCTTCCTCATTGGTGGAGAATTTGAGGGTGGAGATGTGGTGACAGTCACATGGTTTGAGATGCGCTCACGCAACAGAGGCTCCAGACCTTAGTGAGCCTGCCTAGGACAAGCGGGTACAGAAGATGGATGGATGGTGCTTATGTTTTCTTTCCGCTTTTTTGTCGGTTTACTCCGGTTGCTTCTGGTTTCTCATGATATTCAGATTAATTCATGAGTTCTACCCACCCTCTGCGATGGGCTGCCATAGCCTCCAGAGCAGTGTGTACCCTGCTCTGTGTCCTGTGCTTTTCTGTGTCTGCTCCAGATTGATGACACCTATAATTACCAGCCCCCTGAGTTATGGGGGTGAATATGCGTGCTCTGCATTCCCTGCGTATCAGTGCGTTCCTCCGGGGATTTCAGTCCTGGCCTTAAGGCAGTGGTGTCGACGCGTCTGTCATGTGGAACACTCACTTGGTCACCTGGTATATGTAGTTGTGTGGTGCAGATTTGTAGTTTTTTTTCGTTTTTTTCTCCTTCCTTCCTTGACCAGTGGATATAGCTGTGTTTGTGTACAAGTAAGGCTGCAGACTGATTCTTGGGGCTGAGTACGGCTGCAAGGGTGGGCTTTTGTTATTGTGGTGGGTAATAAGCCCCACCCATCTTAATGCCTTCTCTCCCCACAGGACCAGTGCGACACGATTGATAAGCACACGCAGTCCGGCCTAGAGCTGGTGGAGAAGTATGTGAAGTTTGTGAAGGAGCGGACGGAGATCGAGCAGCAGTACGCCAAGCAGCTGAGGTGAGGCTCCCGGCCCTGAGCCTGTGTGTGCGAGGCCACCATGCCGGACCTCGACGGTGATCTCTGGCCAGCTTGAAGTTCCCTTTCATTCTGTCACACTCTCACCCTCTTCCTGTTGTTTCCCCTCAATGCCACTATCTTTTGCTCCTTCCTTGGAGGAAGTGGGAGTGGGTAAACTTGTGACAAAGAGGATGTAGTGAGAGAAAAATGACAAACACTGCAGTTGTGGTTTGGAGAAGGTGGCGGCAGTGCCCCTGTACCCCCGGGGCATGTGAGAACCCTCTGGAATGCCGTGCCCAAGTGGGTGAACCCCTTTGGCAGAGTTGGATATATGCAGAACCCATTGATTTAGATTTCTGGCTTCTTTTTTTTATTAATTGCTACCTTTTCATAACGCTCTTGATATTCAAAGGAAAGTCATGCATTTGCTAGATCTTTCTTGTTATTAACTGATTACTAATTGCTAATTAAGTACTAATTGCTAATTAATTACTAATTGCTTTTGGATGTTTGGATATGAATTGTGATATTTTTTCCCCTGCTTTTCATGGCTTATCCGTCTGAATCTTGATTTCGCTTTGCGACGGCGAGCTGGACGGTGGCCCCAACTGTGTAGAAGTGTGAACTCGCCCAATTTTACTTTTAATTTCACTACAACTTGCTACGCCTGACAACTCGCGTCTGTCGCATCCCAACCCTTAATCTCAGTTAATGGTTGGCGTGAGGCAGCAGTTTGCCGGAACAGGTTTTCTCAGGAGAGAATATGGACACTGTGTCCTTAGTGTTGATTCCCGCTGACCCGTTCCGTCTGGATTGTCCCTCTTGCAGGAACTTGGTTAAGAAGTACGCGTCAAAGCGAGGCAAGGACGATCAGGAAAACAGGTGAGAGAAGCAAGTGTTTCAGTCCCACAGGCAGAAGGACAGGAATAAGCGGCAGGGTTCATCTGTCTGTCTGCCTGCCTGTCTGTCTGTCTCCTGGCTGCTTATCCTGCTCAGGGTTACGTGAGGCCCTGGAGCCTGTCATTGGCCAAACTGGGCACAGGGCTGAGGCACACCCTGGATGGGCTTCACACATACAGTCATACTGTGTGGATAATTTAGGGATACCAGTTAGCCAAATGCAAAGTAAAATATCCTGGTGGCACAAGAATTGCAATTTTAATTTTTTTTTTTCATTTTCAACACTTCTACTCCAAGCATGGGACTTTGATTAGACTTTGTTATGGCAGGTTTGGGGGCTAAAGAATCTTCTGGAAGCACTCTAGGCCGCTCCAAAGGCCTGGAACTGACAGTTCTTGTGGTAGTTCTCGCCCAGATTAGAAGCAGGACAGCTGGAATGTAGGTTTTTTTTTGTCCCAGAGTTGATTCAGCGCTAGGTGGGTTGCTAACTCAGCGTGTATCATGGGGGTGTCATTAGCCTGTTTTAGAGCTTGGTGCCATGTTATTGACGGTCATCGATTTGGGTGAAAAATGGGCCACGGCATATATCAGATTATAGCTAATGTGCCGAGATTCTCGTCGCACTGATCCTTCTCTGATTTCGTTCACCCAACGCCTCATCTCCAGGTTCACCAACCACCAGTCCTTCCAGGATATCCTGAACGAGATGAATGACTACGCTGGGCAGAGGGAGGTCATCGCCGAGAACATGATGATCAGGATCTGCTGCGAGCTCACAAAGTATCTGCAGGAGCTGAAGCAGGAGCGCAAGTCGGTGAGGGAGTGTGAGATCCAAACAGGAGATGGGGCGGGGAGAGATGCCAGTGCAGATGGGGGGGGGGGGGGATTATTTCTGCCCTCACACCATAGGCCGCCTTTGTGTGCCTCCTTTTAAAGGTCACATGACTGCGTTACAGTGCATCATGGGGATTTTCAACCAACTTGGACACCATGTCTGAAATTCTGCCTGAGACTAACATTGGGTGAATCTCAATGTGCTTAACCGTACTTGTTCTCATGTACCCGTTTTATGTCATCTTCCATTGTCGATGACAAGTCCCTGGATCTTGGCCTTGCTCCACCCCAAATATCAAGGATACATCAGTTGCATCTTTGCCGTACGAGACCAATCCCATGATTCATTGCACCCCAAGTTTGTTCTTGGAAGGCGAGTTAACAAGGTCTTGCCAAGACTGCAAGTATGATCTTTGCATTCTTGGTACTGAGATTCACCCACTGTCATTGTTTGTCTGGTTGCTTTCACCTCTGACCATGTACACCCATGACCTTTGATTGTTTGACCTCTGCAGTATCTACTGGAGGCAAAGAGAGCCCAGCAAAGCCTGGAAAATGGCTACAAGCAGCTGGAAAGTGTGAGTGACAATTAAACTGTCTGTCTGTCTCATCTGCCACTTCATAGTTACATGGCGCAGGAGGCGCGTGATTGGCTGCTGGTAGATGAATGTTAGCGCCCCCTTTTGTGCAGAGTAAGAAGCGCTTTGAGCGAGAGTGGCGGGAGGCGGAAAGGGCAGCCCAGTATGCAGAGAAGACGGACCAGGACATCAACGCTACCAAAGCCGACGTGGAAAAGGTACAGTGCCGGGCCTGAGATGATGTGTGCTAGACCCTTTAATTACCGCCTGATAAGAAGTGAATCACCAGGAAGGTTCCTGCAATATGATGGATAAATTCTCCCTGTCATGTTTTCCGTTTTAAGTCTATTGTTCATTTGGTTATTTGATGGAATAGAATAAAAACTGCTTTGCAAACATGAGATTTTGAAGCATAATTAGCTGCTAAGAGTAAAGTTACAGTGCTGTCTGTCGGTTCCCTTTCTCCTGCCCTGTGATGCCCCCTCCCACTCCATCTGCACAGGCCAAGCAGCAGGCACACCTGCGCACGCACGTAGCAGAGGAGTGCAAGAACGAGTACGCCTCCCAGCTGCAGAAGTTTAACAAGGAGCAGAACCAGTTCTACTACAGCAGCATCCCTCAGGTCTTCAACGTGAGTAGCCCCGCCCTACTACGAATCAGGACACGCCCCCATGCTGGAGACGCCATGTTTCATTGGTGCCTGAGGGGCCCGGAACGTGGCTGTCTGGAGCCGGGAAGCTGGTTCTCCTCCCGGGGGCTTAAAAGGAGGCTAGGAAGGGACAGCTTGAACTGGGGCAGCGGGTGGAAGGGTGGTTTGAAGGTGTATGTGCTTATGTAAAATGTTCGCCTGCGGGGCACAAACTTTGCTGCCCGCAGAAGCTGCAGGACATGGATGAGAGACGTGTCCAGCGGCTCGCGGAGGGATACACACTGTTCGCCGACACAGAGAAACAGGTGCTGCCTATCATCGGCAAGTGCCTGGACGGCATCACCAAGGCGGCCAACAATACTGACAGCAAGCAGGTAAGGTGCCGCCACCGTCCGCTTACTGCTCGCCGCACTGCCACGTCACTGCGCTCAACGGGCGTCTGTGTGGCCCCCAGGACTCGCTGACGCTCATCGAGCAGCACAAGTCTGGCTTTGAGCGCCCGGGAGACCTGGAGTTCGAGGACTACAGCCAGGGCATCAACCGCACGTCGTCGGAGAGCAGCCTGGGCACCCCAAAGGGCCCGCTGGAGCTGCTGGGCAAGAACAAGAACAAGCTGTGGCCATTCAGTAAGAAGAGCAAGGTAGGCCTGCCTGTGCCGCCAACTCCCCAAGAAAGCACACAGTTGCTCACAGGGCTCCACCCGCACCAGGGACATACCCCCTCCAGCAAGACCGTACACACCCATGTGGTCTGTTTATAGCATTTTCCCTGGGGAAGGGACAGCGCAGCTGTATGCCTGTCCGTGAATGACCTACACTGTGCCGCATGATCTGTTGTAGCTGGGTTCTCCTAACTGGAAGTCCGGCATCTGGCTGGCTGCTAACGTCAGCCTTGGGTTAGGATCCCCAAGGTGGGAACAGTAGGGTGGAACACCTCCCAAAGACCTCCCCTACCCCTCCCCCGACTCGTAACCAGACATCCCGGCTAACCACCTGCCCCCAGCGCATCCTGGCTAATCCTACCTGTGTCCCCTGTCTTGTGATTGGCTCTGTGTCCCGTCTGTCTGCTCTTTAACACCCTCCCCTTACTGTGTCCCCTGTCTTGTGATTGGCTCCATGTTCTATCTGTCTGCTCTTTAACACCACCCTAAAGTGATGACTAGTCGAACGTTACATCTTCTCTTCCC
The DNA here is from genome assembly GCA_026781065.1 of Mormyrops boulengeri. NCBI lineage: Eukaryota > Metazoa > Chordata > Actinopteri > Osteoglossiformes > Mormyridae > Mormyrops > Mormyrops boulengeri. The sequence goes on along the minus strand of JAODLD010000051.1, from coordinate 16,145,367 downwards.
TCACTCTACTTCCTTGTGGTGATGGATCTACCTCCAAGCCCAGGGCAAACACTGATTTGAGATCTGAGTTGGTGTGGGAATGAGGAGGTTCATTCAGTTCTTTTATTCGGAATAAAAACCTGAAGGCACAATCTTAGTAACCTTACATTTTGTCTCCACCATCTCACAAAGCACGTGCCCTTTTTAATGCTTCTAAAGAATGTTAACGTGCTACCTCTTCATGTTTCACCCCTCTCCAAAGTAATGTCTGTTTTGTTACTCTTACCTAAACCATCTTCCATTTTCTAAGACTCCTCAAAGGACTAAATGTTTTGTATTAACTGGGCGAAAGGTCTTTGAGCTGCGTACCCAGCGGGACACATACCAGTGTCTCTGGGAGGTGTGAATTCTCTTCAGGGGCGTGGTCTGTAGCCATGGAGATGGCTAAGATGCAGTGAGCTGTTCCCTCCTTGTCTGGAGGCCGTGTTTTCAGTGTTGGGGTCTCGTCTGTGCTGTGGTGGAGTTTTTCCAGCGCTGCACTCTTTTAGTGTTTTTGTTTTTCTGTTCTCCTCCTTCTGTTGGTGACGTTGATGGTGTCTCTCTTGTTGTCATTGTTTGTGTGCGTTTGTTTTTTCGTTTTGTACCTCGTCCCTTCCTGTGTTTTTTGCTTGGACCCCTACCCCTGCCCACCCCCAACCCTGAAACCCTCAGTTACCCTCCCCCCCGCTCACGCCCGTCTCCTCGCCCTACGTCCCCGCAAATGGACCCCCCTCCCCCAAGTTCGCCCGGGACCCCCTGTCTTACTGTCTGAAGGAGATCAATAAGACAGTCAAACCCAGAATGGCCTCCTTCCGGAGCCTCAAGCGAGCGGTGAGTCCCAGAGGTCATGTGACAGGTCATGTGACCACGCTCACACCGCACTGGGAGCCAGCCCACCCTGTGCTTATTTTATTACATTTTTTTTCTCCTTTAAGGCAAATGTGTCATCCAGGGAGAGCAGACAATTTGGGGACACTTTCGTCTCTCCAAAACGAATTTTTTTTCAAATTATGAACGTGTTTATTAAATGCAAGCTGCCGGAGGGGTTATAAAGCCAGATCTTTGTTTTGACCCATAGGTGTTTGTTCCGGAGAAGTCCGTGGTAATGGATGCTTCCGGCACATTGTGTGGGATATCAAAGGGTTGTGGGTAGATCTTGCTGTCACTTTGTCTTCTCCTGTCTGGGAACCTTTCATACGGCAGCAGAGGGCCATGAATTAAGTGGTTTCTAATTACAGATTGAGCCCAAACCAATGTTTACTCCTAAGCGGTGCCGGGCCAGAGTCTTGTGTTGGCACGACCTTGAGAATGAGCTCATACTGAATTGTCGTGAAATGGAGAGCACGGCTAAAAAGTTTTGGGAGTAAAGATTGGGGTGCCATCTGGTGGAGGTTTATGTAATTACAGCTAATGGTGATCTTAAATCCTCATTAACGTTCTGTGGCTCTCTGTGCCTCGCCCCCACCCCCTCGAGGTTTTAACATAAGGAGCTTAAAAATGGAAGGCCCCGTCTTTGGCGGGGGGTCGCTGGATTTGTGCAGTGTGGGTGGGGTTCTTTTGGGGTTCTTTATGGGACAGGCTGGTGGTGTGGGTGTGAGGTTCTGCAGGGATGTCAGAGTATGACTACCATACGCCCCCCGCCCCCAGCCGACGGCCACCGAGGATTTCGCTCACCTGCCCCCAGAACAGCGTAGGAAGAAGCTCCAGCGGAAGATGGACGACATCGGTAAGCAGCTGCAGAAGGAGCAGGACCAGAGGTAGGTGTCATCAGCTTCCTGGACCCACGTGTACCTGCAGGGGGGCGTCTGCGAAGCCTCTCACTGTCTCCACACCCCCCCCCTGCCCCCCCCACACCCCAGCGAGGCCCTGCTGAAGATGAAGGACGTGTATGAGAAGAACCCTCAGATGGGAAACCCAGACAGCCTTTCCCCCCAAATAACACAGACCGCCCAGAACATGGAGAGACTGCGGGGAGAGCTGGCCAAGTATGAGGTGAGCTCTTAGCCCCCACCCCCCGATGTCCCCCCCCAAGCTGGTGGCTATCCTCACTATCTTCGCGTTTCAGTCGTGGCTGATAGAGGCGGGGGGTCGTGGAGAGAGCGTGCGCTATGCCAGCAATCTGAAAAACAACGGCGCCATCAACAGGTGAGGCAAATTTTATATATAACCCCCCCCCCCCGTTAAGCCCTAAAAAACGGCTCTTCCTTCACAGGGGGCTGTGTGTGGCTCAGTGGGTTAGGACTACAGCTCACCAGTTCATTCAGAGTGGTTTCATTGGTGGGTCCTTGAGTGGGTCTTTTTAAAACCTTCAATTTCTCCACTGTCTGCTAAATGCATAAATGTGATGCAGTCTCCATAGTAATTAACTCTTGACGTGCTTTTGGTTGTCACAGACCCAACAACGCTAACTCTGGGGAGGGTGACCCCTCCCAACCCATCTATGCCGAATTTGAGGATGACTTTGACGATGAGGAGCTCGACACCCCCATAGGCCAGTGCACGGCACTCTACAGCTTCCCAGGTAACTCGCTAATTGCCTTGGCGTGTTCCATATCAAAGCACCCACAAGTGCTGCTGACACATACCGATTAAGCTACTTAGCTAATTAAGCAAACTTAATTAACAGCTGAACATTTACAGAACAAGTGGAAAGTATTCCATGTCTGTGTAGGGATAAATATTAACATAAAAATAAAAATCCTGAGTCTATTCAGATTGATACCAAATAGAAGACGCTGTAGGATTTGTGGATTTGCTATGGGATGTGAGAAGTAAGAGTGGGTGGCTGTGCCTGCGTCTGCCTGTGCCTGCGCCTGCCTGTGTCTGCCTGTGCCTGTGCCTGCCTGTGTCTGCCTGTGTCCGCCATAGCAGACTTGAACCCAGTCTTCTTTGATCTGCTTTGATCTCTGCTGTGTTCCGGATGCTGCCATAATGGAATTTTGGCTATCCACCCCCCCCCACCACAGGATCCAGCGAGGGGACCCTATCCATGCAGGAAGGAGACGTGCTGAGCGTCGTGGAGGAAGACAAGGGTGATGGTTGGACTCGGGTACGACGCACCAATGGCGATGAAGGCTACATCCCCACCTCCTACGTGAAGATCAGCATCCCTCAGTGATGCCCCCCCCCTTGAAACACGAAGCCGCCTGATGAATCCAGGAGAGGCTTCGGCAAGGATTTTCCTTTTTATTGGGTCGCTGGCACCCTGGAGACTGCAGGTTTGGCGCTATGGACTAATGAAAGTGCCGCGACTTCCTTGGATGTGTACTTTTTTACTTTGGCCACAAGGGGGCGAGAGCCTCATGTGAATGTTGTATGCTTTTTTTTTTTTTCTCTTTGCCAAACCAACACTAATTCCAGCTGGGTCCCTTCATCCTGCAAGTTTTTTTCTTTTAAGATGCCATTACCCCTGCTTTCCGTACAATCCCTGTGCTTGGTTTTTATCAACATTTCTGTCTTTGCGGACGGAATGCAGTCTTGCGGACAGCGTGGGTTGGTCCCATCTCAGAACAGAGCTCTGCTGCTTACACCCCCCCACCCCCCCAACAAGTCAGCGGTGAGGTGGGAGGGGTTAGTAATCGGCACCTGTGTATGTGTGTCTGATACAAATGCCGGCCTCTTCTCAACTCCTCAAGCCAATGTACAGTACAGACTGAATGTGCCAATGCTGGAGGGAGGGGCCTGGTGCGGGGGGGGGCTGACTGACGTTTCAAGAGCCACATTCCTTAAAGCGACAGTCAAGCTGACTGTTTTTATTGTATTTTTTTTTTAGTAAATATCAGATACAAATGTATGCTATACATATTTCAATATTGTACACTTCACTTAGGACTTACACAAAGGATAATGTTATAATACTCTCTCTGCGCACACGCACCCTCCTACAGAACAGGCCACAAAGAATCAGACTGCTGATATAGGATTTCTGTATTTATATAAAATAATATATTTTAGCACAAAAGCCACTATTGTACTAGCTTTTTCCTATATAAAGTGAAGTTTTATGAAAGTGAGATGAGTCTGCCTGAGTGGAGGTGGGACTAGTTACGTCTGGTTTACAGCTCTGGTGGTTTCGGAGCCACGTGGGAGAGGTGGGGGCCACGTTATGCCCCCTTTCCTAACCACTTTTATTTTATATTACCTGTATATGCAAATGGCCACTGTTTCCATGGTTTTAATGGAATATAAAAATAAACAGTAGGATTGGAAGGAGAAAGTGTTCTGTTTTAACTTTTTTTTTTTAAACCTTACCTGCTGCTGCCCCTCCCCCACCTTTGGTGTGCAGTCTTCGTTAAAGACCCCATTGCAGAAAAAATTAAACGGGCCTTTTCTAAGATACTTCGGCCTGCAGCAGTACCAGTTTCGCACAACAGAGGGCGCTCTACTTTAATAGCGTCTACCAAGATCTTAAATATGAAGCTGTCATGTGTCAGAGTAGAAGCAGCTGGGGGAGACAAAAGCTGGGAAACGTAGCTGCATTGTTGACTGCAGCACCGCCTGTCTGCAGCTGAACTTCCTCGTGAGTCACAAAATCTGATGGGTGAGAGGCTTCCTCCTTCCTCCTGCAGATGAGAGCCCTCCCAGCGAGAGATTTACGGGCATAAATTGGGGGAGTGGGGGGGGGGCAGTCGCTAATGCTGCACATGTTCGCATGTCTTCACTCTCGGTTTCACTGCGGCGCCTTGCCACACGTGGGCGGCTCCTCAGCTCAGCGCGCCGCAGTGGGCTGGTAACAGGAAGCGGGGGCTGGTTAGTACTGAGAAGGCTTTCCCTGGACCCCCCCCCAGGCACAGGCACAGGCACCTCCCCGCAGGACGTCTCGGCGAGTGAGCGAGTGAGTTTTCTGCAGTCAGGGTCTGGCCGGCCAGCAAGCGCGTGGGGGTGCCGGCGATCTGCTCGCCGGGGTCGAGGCGCCATGGACCTCTGGAGGCAGTGCTCTTCCTGGCTGGTGCGCTGCCAGGTGCTGCCCCCTACCCACCGGCTGGTGTGGGACAGCGCACAGGTGTGTGAGTTGGCGTACGCGCTGCGTGATGGCGTCCTGCTCTGCCAGTTGCTCAACAACCTGAAGCCCCAATGCATCAGCCAGCGCGAGATCGTCTTGCGGCCGCAGATGTCGCAGGTGGGTCCACTCTCGTCTCTTGCCCCCTGCTTAATTCCGGAGCTGCCGCCACCACGTCTATGATGATGTGACTCTGCCCAGCAGTAAAGCAGCGGTGCCCTTACCCGCCCCGGGGTCAGGATGCGTGAGACCACTAGCTCTGACAGTCGACCCGCCAGGTCCTGCTTTGCATGCAACCAGTAAACCAGCACAGTCGCGGCGCCGCTTAGCGTGCAGCTTTGTATCGGTTTTGGGTGAAGGGTTTGCTCTTTTCCCCTTTTTGCAACGTTGTTTTATTTTCTCTTTTGTGATTTGTAAGTCTAAAACCAAGGCCGCTGGCCAATTTTCTCACCTGTATTAATTAGATGTTATTAATTTGGCGCATAAGCTGCTACTGAAGGAAAGTGTTTTTGTTTTTTTCTTTTTCTTTTTTAAATAGGGCTTCTTGCCAGTTTTGGTTCTGCAGGGTAGGTTTCACTGTAACATCATGTGACAGGAACCTCATTCAAGGGTGCAACTGGAAGACCTGTCCCAGTGTCCTCTCCCAGCCTCTGACACTGCAGTCCCATCTTCTGAGGCTCTCTGCACCCCGGCCGGCACCCCCCCCCCCCCCCGGCATACCCTCCCTGCTGACTCCAGATCTCATTCTAACCCATTCCCCCGCAAAATATCAGCATTGACGGAACTGCAGGCAGCAGTATAGATGGGAGAGGATCCGGAATGACAGATTCATTAGGGTACAGAGGAAAAGAGCGACGTTGCCTCTAAATGAGTCTTTGATTACTGTTTTTTCTCATTCGCGGCCTGGCGTCTCTAAAGGCCTGGTCGAGCCTGGGGTTGTGTTTGGGGGGGGGGGGCATGAGTGAAAATAGCATCTTTGCGCTACTGAAGTTTGCTCCTTTTCACGCTGGCAGGCTCAGGCCACTTGCCACCCCCACCCCCGCCATCTGGTCAGCTGGTGGAGTTGGTGTTTGTGTCTGGAGAATGCTACTCCCCCCCCACCCCCCCCCTGCCCATATGACCGAAGGAGCTGGACTGCTCTGCTGCTGGCTGTCTGACTTTTTTTTTTGTCAACGTCACATACTTTCACAGACCCTTGTCTCACCATGTCAAACGCATCTGAGTGTGACTTCCTGTTAGCTGACTGAACTGCCATCCAAATTTGCTAAATCCTCCCTCACCGCTGCTCGGCCCTCTCAAACCAATTGGCATTTCTTTCCCTCAGTTCTTCTGCCTGAAGAACATCAGGACCTTCCTCAGTGCCTGTGAGGTCCACTTCGGGATGAGGACGAGCGAGCTCTTTGAGGCATTTGACCTCTTTGACCTCCGCAACTTTGAGAAGGTGAGAGGCCCTTGGGATCCTCTGTCCTGGGGCCGTCGAGGCTCACAAGTATGCCTGTCACATTTGCTCCTCCCCCTCAAAGCTCACTGTGTCTGGACGTGAAAGCAGAAGATCTGACCGTCTGTTCCCTTATGAGCTGGCATCCCTGTCCTTCGAAACCTTGTGTGTGTGTGTGTATCATGGGTGAAAAGCAGGGCTGATGTGTGTGTGTGTGTGTCTCTGTGTATCATGGTGAAAAGCAGGGCTGATGTGTGTGTGTGTGTGTGTGTCTCTGTGTATCATGGTGAAAAGCAGGGCTGATGTGTGTGTGTGTGTGTCTGTGTGTATCATGGGTGAAAAACAGGGCTGGTGTGTGTCTCTGTGTATCATGGGTAAAAAGCAGGGCTGATGTGTGTGTGTGTGTGTGTGTGTGTGAGAGAGAGAGAGAGTTTGCACGTGCTCACCCATGTGAAATTTTTTCATCATATTTTATGCTGCTAAATGTCTGTGGGCTCTCAGTGTCGCATGTTGTGTGTGTGTGTGTGTGTGTGTGTGTGTATGTGGCCACTTTGGCTTTTCACCCTGTACATTTATGTTCGGCACAATTAGATGTAGATGTGTGTCACTTCCTCTTTACAAAATTGAGAGGCCGGGTAATGAACTTTAACCATGTTATGGGGTTAACTAGTTATTTGGGAGGGGGGGGATGTAGCAAAGTTTGCACGGCATGGTGGTGCAGTGGTTGGGATAATTGGAGATGCCAAATTGCCCATAGATATGCATTGTGCCCTGTGATGGCTTTGTGCCCCATCCTGGGCTGTTCCCTGCCTTGTGTTCATAGGCTCTGGACCCCCTGTGACCCTGCATAGGACAAGCAGTTGCAGAAAATGGAAAATATGCCTATATAGACAATTATGTACGCATGCATTATTGAATGTGTAACTGAGTACTAACCAGTTAATAATCTGCAAGTGTACCAGCAGCTGGTTAACAAGTGTGGGTTTTAGTGGGGAGACAAGCCAGAGAACTGACTGAAATATAACAGGCACGCGATGAGGTCTGAAGCGCTGTCGATTTCATCGAGGGTGGGGTAGCTATCTGACTTCAGCAGGAGCTTAGATGTCGTTTTGCTCTCTTAAAGTGTACTTTGTGTGTGTTTCCCAATCGCAGGTCATCGACTCCTTGTCCAGCCTGTCTCAGACCACCATGGCAAGGCACAGAGGGATAGAGTAAGCATGTGACCACGCCACAGCCCAGCCAAACACAACCTTACATGTAACACTGGAGAGACCATAACCAGAGAGACACATTGACTGTATATTATTCTAGACCAGTGTTTGCGATGGTCAGCTTGTTTCCGACCTATTTCTGCTCTAATACTTAGCTTATTTAAAACCTCATACTTTAATGACAGGATTGCAACTATTCACATTTGTTTGAAAAACTAATAAAAAATTAAGATGAAGCTTTTTAGCTACTATTTGTCATCAGATTAATTTGTATACTGCTCATTTCCCAGAATGCATTGCTTACCTCTGTGACTGTTTACGCATATACTGTTGTAGGTCTTGTATGCTAGTTCAGTAACACCTGGCTGTATCGCGCGATGCAGTTTAACATTAAATGTTATTCTGTTATTTAACACCAGTGTTGCTAGTAATGTATTATAAACTAACGCATTACTGTAATTTCACTGCTTTTGGCAGTAACAGGTAATGTAATTAATTTTCAAATGAAATAATGCAAGTACAAGTACTGCGATTTAAATGGACTCGTTGCTTTCGTCTGGCATGAAAATATTAACGGACAAATGCAGCCCTAATCTTTTGTTTATGATCTAATGCCATCCGACCTTGCAGTGCCAAATGAATGGCTGATATTAGGATCAGTGATAGATAAAATTTAACAGTTGCATTGTCTCGCGCTGTCGCAGCCACAACACTAAAATAACATAGTTACCCAGACAGCACACATGCTTTGGCACGATTTCCCCGCCATGTCTGAAAATCCATCACCTAAGCATCTCTATCAGGGCCTTCGCTCACCTGCACAACGTCACAGAGACATCGCTACTGAATACTGATCCGACATTCCCCCGATGTCTGCGCCATGTATTTCAACAGCAACACGATGTTAATGAAATCGCTACGCGACATTTAGCCTACTGCTATTTTCCCTGATTAGGCTCTATAACCCATGAAATTATTATACTGTATAAATTTATGTACTATAGGATAGATTTGTTGAAGCTGTTTAAAACCATATACCAAACAAACAATTTAACTGATTAAAAGTTAGACTTGCTGTTTTAAATATTGACATGATAGAACCAGAAACAAAAGGCCCAACCATTATGCTGAACTGATTAAAGCAAAACTATTGACAACAATACGCTCGCCAAAACACACATTAGCTAATGTAATAATTTAAATATTGTTAACAGTCCTAAATGAAACGTGATCATTAAATGACATTATAATCGTAAACCAACATCCCGGCAACGTATGTGTGCACTAATAAGAGAAGAGAATTTAAGTAACACAAAACTTACTTTCCCTAGTAACTAACAATTTTTATATGCAGTAATTGCTAAAGTGATTGAATTACTTTTGAATGAAGTATCTAGTAACTATCTAATTGCTAATTATCAGTAAGCTGCGCAACACTGTTTGGCACAGGGTGACCTGGGGTGATTTATGACTATTCAAGACGAGAATAATCTTCTGAAAGACTTGGGTGTTAATATGTCATAAGCAAATTTCTAGGCAAGATGTGACAAAAAGGGAGGTGCTTTGTCATGTGAAAAAAAAAGAAGTAGAGAAAAAAAAACTCAAACTCAACCACAATATCAATTATCGGTTATCCAGCAAAAGACATCTAGCAGTTATCTAATAACAAAAACTCACGTGAGAGTGAGAATTCCTAGTGTGTGTCTACAAAGAGTACAGTAACTTCCATGGTTCCTTGTCCATATACATGCTTTGATTCTCTTAGAATGTGTTTTTATAGTGAACCTGCCTTTTCTCCCGCCTTTAGGCCATTCCCGGTGGAGCCCTGTCTCCCTGATGAGGACATCTACAGCGGCCTGTCTGAGGAAATAGAGTGGGTTCCTTGTGCACGCCTGTGCACGCCTGTGCACGCCTGTGCACGCGCGTACACTGTGTGCGACTGTTTGTTTTCGGCTTTCAGTAGCCCC
>JAODLD010000051.1:16079146-16090722 GCA_026781065.1 Mormyrops boulengeri | reverse complement strand
CCCCCCCCCCCCCCCCCCCCCCCCCCCCCCCCCCCCCCCCCCCCCCCCCCCCCCCCCCCCCCCCCCCCCCGGAATGCTTAATTATTCTAATTAATCTTCCGTACATATCTGTCTTTGCAGTGCCACAGTCGGTGTGCCATGCATGCATAACAAAGATCTGAAAAGGCCACAGAGACATAAAAAAGACCCCAGTGTTTTCGCAGGGAAAAGGGCATTTATTCTTCTAAACGCTGTGGGAGTCCCAAACAATTTGGTGCAGCCCTTTTGACTGTAGAGCTCTTTCTTTAACCACTATGCCACCTGCTGTCCTCAGGTGTGACAGGCTAATGAAAATATACAGAATAGTTAGCTGAACAGCGGTATTTAAAACAATTACTGTTCATACATGTGTACCCTGTGTTGGGGGCACACACTCTGAACAATTTAGGAATGCCAATTCCACATGTTTTTGGACTGCTGTACCAAGGAAACATTTATGAAACAGACAGAAAGCATTCCAAACTCCTAGGCTCACAAAGACAATGGTGTTACCCAATGAGGCACTATGACACTCCATTGTTAGTATTTATTTAATAAACTTTTTATCTGCGAGTCATTAGACAAACATTAAAAGCTTAGAGTTAATATGTATTAATATAGCTATGTAGGCCTTTTGTGGCATTGAACAGAAATCACTGATAAAAGTTATAGATTTTGGAGGTAAACATAGATGGACTTCGATTTTCCATCAGGGATTTGAAGGATACGATCAGTGTGAACTTTTGATGTTGCTGTTCTGAATGTGGGTGTTTACCACGTCTTTGCCTTTATCATCCAGTCTGGCTGTTGTGATATCGAGCACTTCCCACCAGCACACAAGGTGCACGGTTTGAGCAGGAAGAAACACGCTGAAGTGTTTGAAAACACATTTCAGCAGAAAAGTGCTTGTATTCTCCTAACCAGAGGTGGCACTCTTCTCTGAAATGGGGGGTGGGGGTGGGGGTGGGGGGTAATCAGACTTTACAATGAAATCCATCTTATTGGAAATCTTAAGCTGTTAGGCGTGGTATAGTCATGGTATCCTGGTCATAGATAATGCCTGTCTCCCAGTGTTCGCACTCATGCCTAAACGAGCCCTATATATTAAAAGCCTTATTGGGTATTCGAGTGGCGATGTCCTGATGGGTGCCATCCAAGCCTAGCCAAAGCAGGAAGATTAAAAGTGCAAATTCCCATCACAGTAACAGCCCATTACAGTACAGTAATTTTGTTCCTTTTTTCTTTTGTTTTTGTTTTCATTTCTTATCTTTTTTATAAATGCAACAACTAATTGTCCATTGTAATTGGTACAAAATGTGATGCACGGTACTGCAAATACTGTGAATAACTGCATATAAACACAAATCTGTATTAATACCCTCATTAATGGTTTGGTAATAATGTAGCTGGCATTTAAAGTTTTTTTTTATATCAATACGGAATAGACATTTTTGAGGTTTACAGGTATTCTGGGGAGATTAGTTAGGAAGTCTTGGAGTGACCTGGATGAATAGTTGACCCCTTAAAGTGGCCCTATTGTACTAATTTTCAGTGATCATAATTTTAATTTTGGGGTGCACTACAATAGATTTACATGCTTCAATGTTTCAAAAGCATATAGTTTTTCTTATACTGTTGTTTGCTTTGCCTGCAACTCTGTCTGAAACGCTCTGAGCTTTAACCCTCACCCCTGATGAGCCCAGTCTGCTCTGATTGGTCAGCTTGCCCTAGTCATTCCGCTCCTGTCTTACAGCCTGCTGACAGAACCTTGCAGGTAGGCGGCCAATAACGATTGTGTTACGAGGTGACCTCACCATGTCATGGAAATAAGGGCTGGAATTCCAATGAGTCATTTCAGGCAGATCAGAGAAGAGTAGTTTCTGTGGTGAGAGCATAATTGGGCTCCTTTAAGAAATAATGGAATTAGCTTCCAAATATTTGGGCTCACTGATTACAGAATGAGTTGCTTTTCTAGTATAGCATATGATTGTATTCGCCCAGTACAACTGTTAGATCTGATGCTGGTTGTCTTACCACAGTACAACAGCAGTACTGCTCATGGTTGGAATCCTCTCGCAGAACCACGCTTTTCCAATCAATGCCGATCTTCTTCTTCCAGTCAGAGTCGATGCTGCTTATCTTCTTGCAGTGCCACTGTGAGAATCAATGCCAGTTAGACTGTGCTTTTAATGGCAGAGGAAAGTGAGGAAAGCCACCACTAGCAGGGTCATAGTTAGGATGCAACCGTGGGCACCTGAGCTGAGAGAAGAGAGGAAGCTTAGCTGACACAGAAGGAACTCAGTGTCGGTGCTAATTCATTCAGTGTTACTGTTTGCTTAGTTACTTTATAGAGCCCTTAATCAATCTGTTTACAGGTGTAACACTTTTTACACCACTAGATATTTCTTTGTTGTCATTTTAAGTTAAAGTCCTTCCTTGTATGATCACTCACGTCAGGACCACTCCTGGGACCTGAAACTGTAACATTGCCGGCGCTTATTAGTGGATTAACATTACATCATTTTTTATTTTATGGAAAAAGAAAGATCAGGCTGCTGGCCGGATTTAGTAAGAATTGTAAACATGTCACGGAACGTATAAGAATTATAAATAAAAGGCTGCATTCTGTTTTGATCACAAATACTAACAAAACTTGTTCTGGGGCAGCGGTGTAGTTTTTTGTGAAATTACGTGTGAAGTTTAACCTACCAGCTTTTTGCATCTCCCATGTTTGTTTAGCGTAAAGGTCCCAGTTCTTGTTGTGTTGTGTGAAAGCGACACACGAAAGTGGCCATGAGCTCCCAGGTCGAGACGGCCCAGGAACTTAGGGACCATGTTACGGAACTTTGGTCTGAAAGCTTGTATCGTGATGCTTTTCTCAGGAAGGTTTGGATTTGGGTGAGAAACCAGGGATGCTAGTCCATTGCGAGGAGCTCACAAGTTCATATACTAAGCTGGGCTATAGCTTCACAGTTGGGAGAGGGCAACAACACCCGTGTGAATACGAGTTTAACTGCCATTGTGTAACTTGTATAGGTGTAATTGTCTGTGTGTGATCCTGCTGTAGATCTTCTGATGTTTGACTGGAATTTAAATGTAACTGCCCCTGTGTGACTTCAGAGTGGACATGTTTATGTTTGATTGTAGTTGAGATCTAATTGCCCCTGTGTGACTTTAGTATCTAACCTTCTCTGTGGGGCTATAGTTCAGGTGTAATTGCCCCTCTCTGACTCAGGTGCAGGTTTGAGTCTATGTTTGACTGTAGTGATTTTGTAGCGGTCCCTGTATGGCTTTAGTTTAGGACCAGTTGCCCCTGTGAGACTGCAGTTTCAGTCTGCCTCAGTGTTATTCCTGATAGTACTGCTAAGTGCCTCTTCTTATCCCACATAGCCTGTGTGGTCTTTCCATTTTTACTGTATCGCAGGGTCTAACTTACAACATCCTTCTCTGATGAATGCAGAATTGATAAGTGCTCATTAATGCGCGCTCGCAGGAAAGTCCCGTCGACTTCCGTGGCTGCCGAGAGCAAACTGCAGCTTGTTCTGTGCTAATTAATTTAATAACAGCATCGTTAAAGCACCCTGATGGAGGCCTAGCCCCACTTCACATGTTAATGAAGCGCTACAGATCCTGTGTATGGTGGATACTGGGAGAGGTGCATCTAATTACTCTTCTCTGTGTCTGTGGGTAAAAAAAAAAAAAATCTCAGCTTGGGCGGAAATCCTTTTTTTGGAAGTTGGGAATTTTAGATTTTTTGTCTTTTTGATTGAGTATACTTTTGTTGTGGACACTGCTTTTGTGTGGCTGGTGCCTCAGGTTTTCTCTGCCTGTGATCTGTTATCTTGCATATATCCTCACGTACATCTTGGTCACACACATACCACATTATATTTGATATCGGTGGAGAGATTCGAAATGACATCCACAGAGGCCCTGTGAGACTGGATGCTTGCAGATGCATGCGCTGAGAGGCCTGCGTTTGGTCCCTTCAACCAGTTCCCTCAGGCCTTGTGAAGATCTGCCAGGCTGCTTAATTCTGGCCCTCTTACTTAGCTCCACTCACCATTAAGCCACAAGAGCTGAGATTCAGAGGAAATAATGATTCTTTACTAGCTTAAGTGGCCCCTACTCTTTCACATCTGTCAAAGAACAAACAGCTCCTCACCAGCCATTCATCTCCTTCCAGTCTGACAGGTCTGGCAGCTGGCCTCCAGTCAAAATGGACATTTGGTACTCATCACCAGCTGGTCACTCACAGGTCACAATGTTACAATGGTACTTTAAAATCAGCCAATTACCCGACATCAACCTGTAGCCTGAGCCTGTTGGGTAGAGCAGGTGAGGATGGAGAGGAAAGTGGGGTAAAGATGTTGTGGTGCTCTATAGAAGCAGCCACCATGCAGATAGCAGAACGCTGCCCCCCCCCCCCTGCTGTTACCACAAACATTGCCTGAAGGACCATGCTCTCAGGGTACCCACGTTAACACAAGAGTGAGAAGCGCGTTAGCATCATGCGCGCATTACCACATGAAACCCGGCACGTAGGCCCATGTGCCTGTGCGAGCTTGAGTGGGAAGCGGCGTTCTACCTGGGATCCGCTAATGCCGCGAACAATGGCGCTGATGAGCGGGGAAAAAGGCAAATGGGATTGAACTCTGCCACTGGGGTTAATGGCGGCTTCTCTCTGAAGCCGCTGGTGCTGATGGCGCTACTTTGATCATGGTAATTGAACAGATTCCACGAAGAATGAGATGGGAGTATAACAGATGCTATCAATCAAGTCCCCTTGATGTAGTCTCCTCCTTCACTCGAGGAAAAGGCCACATCTGTGTGGAGTCCGGTCGGGGACTGTGCTTTAGCATCTTGTCGCTAAATTTGGCAATCTGGCTGCACCCCCTGCTGTCCTCGCTCACTCCCGAACACGCCCCAACTGCTGACTCAGGGGCTGCCTTCACTCCATCTTACTGCTGACTCCAGGTCTTTCTTTTTCGGCCTTTAAGCGCTGAGTCAAATGACCAGCGCTTTCTTGTTACGCATGCCGGCCTCCGTTCCTGTTAAACACTGTCGCTAATTGCAGTCACGCTCATCACAGCCTCATCACAAACTCGCTGTGTTGATTTGAATTATGCCCTCTGCTGTCGTTATGGTTTCTATGTGTTTGTTATGGTTAGGGCTGCAACATGCTTCCTGATAAGTACAGTACCTACTGTTACAGACTACCTGATTACAGCCATCAGTGCTGATACAGACTGTACCGGCTGATTTCAGCCACTTGTGTTAGATGCGCTACATCCTAACTACCGTTACTGCAGTTTCTGATCCTACCTGCCGGCTACGCTCACTCTCGTCAGCCTTGTGATGAATTCCTGCTGTTTATCCTAATCGTCCCTCTCTTGTATGCGACCTGCTGACTCAAGTGCTCTCCGTTTTGAACACTGGCTCCTGCCCCCACTGCCAAAAATGCTGATGGATATGTTTACTAAAGCCAGGAAATGTTTATGAAGGCGGGAGCCCAAAGGCTGTCAGCCGCTCAGCATCCATATACATCGAGCCACTGAATCGCGTTATTGCTGCTGCCCGACACCACCTCACAGGCTTCCAGACTGCTTTATGGAAAACGCTTTGCAGCTGGATAAAGCTCTTTCTCTTCCAATTCAGGGTCTCATTTCACGTTTTTACTGCCAGGGAATCTGGAGCTCTTTTCATTGCTCCCTGGCGCTTCTGTCAACTTCCAGCTGTTTAAAGGGGCACAGCACATGATCTCCGCCGGGGTATCAGTGTGAACAAACAGCAACCTACAGGCTGAATTGACAGTGGGGGGGGGGAGACATCCTGGGGCAGGGCAAAGTTAAGTGACAAATCTGTTCACTTCATCTCTGCCTTACAACCCCGCTTCCAAAAATGTTGGGATGTTGCGTAAATAAAAACAGAATGCGATGATTTGCAAGTCATATAAACCCATATTTAATTGAAGACAACATATCAAATTTGTTGTGTTTTATGGTAAATATATGCTCAATTTAAATTTGATGCCAGCAACACATTTCAGAAAGGTTGGGATGGCACATGTTTACCATTGTGTTGCATCACCTCTTCTTTTAACAACACTCTGTAAATGTTTGAGAACTTAGGAGACCAGTGAAATGTTGTTCTTGCCTGATATAGGATTTCAATTGCTCAACAGTTCAGGGTCTCCTTTGTAGTAGTTTTATTTTCATAATGAAACAATAACATTTCTCAGTTTCAGCATTTGATTTGTTGTCTTTGTTCTATTTTCAGTTAAATATGGTGGTGCAGTGTTTACCTCATACCGTACCTCTGGGGCCTGCGTTCAAGTCTTCACCAGGGTTCCATGTGTGTGGAATTTGCATGTTCTCCCTGTCTCGGTGTGGGGTTTCCTCTGGGTACTTTGGTTCCCCCCAACACACACACACTCCAAAGACGTACTGAGTCTAATTGGAGTGCCTGGTGTGTGACTGTCCCCTGCGATGGGGTGGTGCCCCATCCTGGGTTGTTCCTTGCCTTGCAGCCATAACCTCTGAACAGAATAGAATTGAATAGAAGCTGTGTTATCATTGTATACTAAACACGCAACGAAATTTGGAGTCCTTCTCCTGTTCAGTACAATAATAGAAAAGAAAGGAAAAAAACATATGCAAAAGAAAAGAAATTACAGACCCCCTATGACCTTGAATGGGACAGGCAGTTTCAGAAAATGGATGGATGGTTGGTCTGTAAATCATTGCATTCTGATACACAACTGCCGATACCAATACAGATTCAGATACCAGAACTCACTTTAATATTATCATTAGAGGTACAACAATCCCACTTTTTTTCAGTGCCGATGCGATCCCGATACCTGAACAGAGAATCAGCCGATATGAGTACCGATCTGATACTAGAGCTCTTGTTTTCAAATTTCTAAATACAAATGAAGAAAATGTATGCCAAAACGCTTTGTTAATTAGTCTACTAAGAACATATATAATGTACTGTTACTCACCTCATTTGTACATCTTTTAAAAGCATTTCTGAGGCATTTGCAGTTCAATTTCAATATCTTCCATGAGAATATATGGAAGTAGTGAATGCTTAAAATGCACCACAATTTTTCTCCCGCTGGCAGCATCGTCACTTACACTTCGGTGCGATAGCAGCCCCTCCTGTATCACAAGCTGTAGCGAATGCGTAAAACAGCCCAAGCTGGAGACTCCCAAATCATCCATTGCTTTTTTCATATTACTAGCATTGTCTTGTACAATTGCATGCTCTATAGTCAGGGGGTTTTTCCATTAAACACTACTTCCGCCTCTCAAAACTTTGTTTTGGCAGTGATTGCAAATTGCTGTGCTACTAGACATTGGTAAAATACTTCCAGATTGTCCCCTTCTTATCTGATATTCTTACGTTCTTCCTACGTCAAAGGGTATGCACATGACATCACAACAGGCGGAAGGCATTGTGCTCACACCCACTGAGTGGCAAAAAAACTAAATCTAAAATGGGAAAGTCATGCGGTTGATTATACAAATCGTTTTAACAAGAAATAGAAGCTTTTTACAGACTGCCGAAAATGATCAGACATGGTTCGGTCACGTACGGCCGATACCCGATCCGTCCAACAGGTATGGATTGGTGCCAATCCTGAATATTGGATCGGTGCACCTCTAGTTTTTATTTACATTTTACACAGCATCCCAACTTTTTTGCAAACAGGGTTGTATTTTGGATGAATTAATCTTTTTCTTTCTATTTATCTTGGTCCCTTATGCTGATGCCGAATTAGATTCATGTCCTCCTTCTCCCTCTTTTCTTGTTTATCTCATCTTCATTCCTGCACCCAAACAAAGTCCCTCTTACATCCTCCCTTCCCATGTCACCATGTTCTGTTTCTCCATCAATGGAGCAGGTCTTACGCTAATACACCAGACTATTGCGAACAGCATCTGATCGACGGCACAGTTTAAACAAGGCGTTGTTAACCCCCACTGGGACTCTTTCAGGTGTGAAATCCACTCACTTTCTGCATTTGTCCAAAGATCCGATTCGCTGGTTCCATCTGACACAGTTGTGCCTGTTTTGGTATGGCGGGAAAAAATAACCCAGGACCTGAACCAGGTAACCCAGTAATCTGTAGCAGAACTACTCTGCCGTGAGGAAATGTACAATGTGAGAATTCCCAGTGTATAAAGAAGCAGACCATGGTTTTTACTTAATAAATTCAACTTCACTTGTGCCCCACAAATCAGAGTAATTAGTTTTGGTCTAGAAGGCTTATGGGGTTGTATCCAGAAACATAATCAAAAGCCCAAACAGAATCTGGAGGATTCAGCTGGGAGATGTTGTGAACAGTCTCGCCTTCACCTCCCGCCATTCTCATTTCCAACCATCTCATCTACGTGTCCTCCTAATGCCCCTCTCCATGATCCCGCTCTTCTGCCTCTCTCTCCCCACTCCTCATCCTGCACGCAACATTTTCTAGTTTAAAGAGGGTGAATTAAGGCAGGCCCCCTTTTTACAAGTGCAGGACTGTAATTTGGGGTGGTAGATTGCTGAGGTATAAAACAGCTGTCAGCACTTGCATTCACGTTGGAGTCCTAATTAACGAGTGCCGCACCGTGGGCCTGGAGTGGGCAGGTGGTACGGCCTGTTTTTATTTAGTTACAGTCATCCTTCATGTCTCCCTGACAGGCTAATGATTAATCTCTTTGATACAAGGCCCATCCTGACACAAGCCGACGGGCTGCTTCTGCACTGTTCCCCAGTCAGTTCTTGTCGTATTCCTTCATCATCGGTGAGCCCTGTGTTTCAGTGCTTCTTTAATGTGCCCTATCCTGCTCTTCTTCATCACTGCTTCATCAATGTTTGTCACCCCCCGCCCTCCTCGTTTCCTCCTCATTTTGAGGAGCACCTGCTATTTTTGCAGTTCCTTTCCACTCCCTCGGCCCCATCCATTATTCATTTGAAGGCTATTCTGCTTTCTGTGAAGATCAGCTTAAGGACAATCCCAGGCCCCAGGTCCTTGTATTACAGAGAGATGCTAATAATCCGCACACAGAGCAGTCAGGGGCCTAGGAGTCATCTATCCCAAGCCGTTTGTCCAGGTAGGGGTTCAGAAGATAGGAAGACAATTGCAAAATAAATATTTCTCTTTGATTAATGTATAATGTCAGTACTGAATGCAGTGCAATGAACTGTATTTAAAAGTTCGAGAATCTCTAAGTAAATGGAACAACAACAACCATACTGTGGCCATTTTATATAATAATAAATATTATATATCCATTCACCTTCTAACCTCTTGTCCCGGTCAGGGTTTTATTATATATGTAATATAATTTTTATACATGCAGGGCTGGATAGCGGGATCTCTTTATAAATCTTACACAAATGGTTTACTGAAATCTTTAAAGCAACATTTAATCAAGCTGAGCTTCAGATCTGCAGAATGGCTGGCCGTTTTCAGGGGCTGAGAACATGCAATACGCGAAGACAAAAATATGCCATTTTAACTGCCTGATGATTTTTATGGTACTTTCCATTATGTGACTTGTTCTGAATCATATATCATGGTGAAGAGCAGCTAGCTTTGAGGCATAATGATGAGTGATCAAGGGGTTATGTCATATGATGACTTTCGCAACTCCTTTTTATCTTTATTCCATCTTTCAGCTAATTCTGGCACTTTCCTCCAATTCCCTGACCACAGGGGAAGATGTCTTAGTCACAGACCTGGGGAAGAAGAACCTGTTGGGTTACATGAGCAGCAGAATCTGTATATTTTTTGTTTGATAACATCTTATAATTTGTCAAGCTCTGTTAAATGGATAAATGAATGAATAATGTATAAACCATCATATTTGAAATCGGTCGTACATGGGGTGCTCCGGAAACATCTCTGCAGGGTCTCCATCCTCATTTGATTGGGGTAATCCTCCACAGCATCTGTGCCCGTGTGTGCATGTGTGTGCGTGTACAGTCTCATCAAGAGTTGTGCCCATGTCTAATTAAACCCCTTTAATTAAAGCTCATTTTCAATTCAGTGCAAATGTAGAACTGGTAATTACCTTGCTGCGAGTGTTGCTTCTCCTTTTCCAGTCTTGCCATATTGTTTATTTATTCAGGGGCCAGATCCGGAGCCGGCGGTACCTGGCATTAAGCTGGAGGACTCGCATGCGAGAGGCCAGCAGCACCGACACCAGATGTCTTCACATGGGGGGTGATACTGAAGGTGAGAAGATTCAGACTAACGCGAAGGGGTGTGACACACGCGGGGAGGACTTGCGTCACCGATACGGGGTGACGGACATATGGGACGCGGGGGCAGGTAGACGTGAATCGAACCCGACTGGGGGCTTGTGGAGGTGGGCCCCTAACAGACATCGCAGCTTTAATCGCGGTCTTCATCTGCGTGTCTCAAAGACACAAGGTCATGGCATTTATGAGGTCTGACGTGTATAAATCTTGTTCTCCCTTGTGTTCGTTGATCGGTGTGTTTGCCAGATTTATCCTCTCTGCACAGACTTTAATGGGCTCATGTTCCTGTCCAAGGTTAGCTTTACATTGTCACCAGTATTAACCACCCCTCCTGAAGCTCCTTCTACCTGGATTACTGCCGCTGTGAGCCCTGTTGCCACCTGGATCACCTTCAGACCTCTCTCCCACCATCAGACACGAGGATTGTTTGGGATTAGACATCCGAAACATCGCGTTCGTCTTAAGACAAGGCGTTATTCTTATCTTTTCCATCTACATTAAGATCGGCCACTTGATTTGGGAAATAACAAAAAAAAACACCAGCTGTTATAAGTAACAGTTTATTTTAATAAGCCATCTGATCTGAATCTTTTGCACAGAAGGCAGCTTGAGATTTAAAACTTGAATGTAATGATTAGTTTTCAAGGTGAATGATGATGATGGTATTTTTGGGATCGTTTGTAATACGGAATACAACATATTTGGTAAAAGGAGACTTTTTATGATGTCAGCTTCACATTTTTGCTACGGTTTGTTCCGTTGGTTGGTTTTGGTTAAATTTTAACAGACTGCTGTTCAGAGTACATAAAATATAAAATAATATAATAACTGCGAAGGATCAGATTTGAAGATTAAAATCAATACTCTTCAGTCTGCTGATCAATACTAAATAATTAGCAGTAAATCAATTGGCCTGGTTCTGAACAAATGTGGTTCTTCTCTGCTGCAGTCAGATGGTTCTCAAGGGCTTCAGGGTGACAGCACAGGATGTGTCTAGGGTATGGGAGGGTATGGGAGGGGGGCAGTTTCTTCTCTGGGAACTGATAGGAAGTTGGAGGACAGGAAGAGATTGTCTGATGCCTCCCCAGGTGGCATCAACGCCGGGCTCTTCAGAGTGGTCAGAGATGTCGCTTAGTGACAGCCTCTTGGCTACATTTATTTGGTTCTACACCGTCTGCTGTAGCACTCCCTAAAGACGCCTCAAAAAGTGTGAGCCACACCGTCTGCTGTAGCACTCCCTAAAGACGCCTCAAAAAGTGTGAGCCACACCGTCTGCTGTAGCACTCCCTAAAGACGCC
>JAODLD010000051.1:16061454-16079046 GCA_026781065.1 Mormyrops boulengeri | reverse complement strand
AAAGACGCCTCAAAAAGTGTGAGCCACACCGTCTGCTGTAGCACTCCCTAAAGACGCCTCAAAAAGTGTGAGCCACATTGTCTGCTGTAGCACTCCCTAAAGACGCCTCAAAAAGTGTGAGCCACACTGGAAACTGAACATGACCCACTACTGGTCAGGATTGATCTGTGGAACGGGCCTGTGGGGGCTGTTGGAGGAGGAAATCCCGGGGGATCAGGGAATCGAAGTTTGGCCTCCTCCATGCCTTGGCTGCCCTTCTCCTCACCCTTTTGTCCTCATGTACCACCCTTCCCCCTCTGCCCCATTGTATCCTTCTTATTATCATTGTGCTTAGTTGTGGCTCTCTCCTCTAAAGTAACTTAACATTTTTACCACCTAGCGTGTGTTTCATTCCTCTCATTCACAGGTGCAGCAGGGGCAGCCTAGAATCCACACACCCTCTTCTGTCCCAACACGTTTCACTATCTCTTTTATTTACCGACACCCTTTTCCATGTCTCCCCCAATCCGTAGGGTGCTACAGTGCTTGCATTCTTCCCCAGTTTTTAGTAAAATGCAGAATTGGAGCTGGATTTACAGTATGAAATTAAATAAAATCCTTAAAAATCAATACAAATATTTTGAAATTTAGTAAAAGAATGATAATGTTTGTCTTTATAAAGTTAATATTTAATTTACTGAGATCACACCAAAAATCGATCAGATGCAAAGTGGTTTATGAAAAATACACCCCCCCCCCAC
This sequence comes from Mormyrops boulengeri, assembly GCA_026781065.1. Taxonomy (NCBI): domain Eukaryota; kingdom Metazoa; phylum Chordata; class Actinopteri; order Osteoglossiformes; family Mormyridae; genus Mormyrops; species Mormyrops boulengeri. The sequence goes on along the minus strand of JAODLD010000051.1, from coordinate 16,078,306 downwards.
GCACACACACACACACATCTACCCCTCTAACCCTCAGGTTCCTCTGTGTCCCCTGTGAGGATGCACTAGACTGTATCGGTAAACACCCTTGGGACATTAATACCAGGCTGTGGCATTTGAGCCGCTCCTGTTTACAAAAGCTTGAGGTGTTCAGACCACCGGAACATGGTCAGGCATTTCACATTTTTTTAAAAAAAGGCTGCAATTCGTGCCAGCAATGATGGGCAGCTGCCACAGAGCAAGCACAATGTTTGTGCATGACCCGTGCAGCGGACGGGGCGGATTATGCGGCTTTTAAACAGAGGAGGAGAAATCCATTTGCAAAACAGATGTTATTGTCTGCAGCCTCCTGGACAAATTCGATGTCATTTATTCAGGCGAGCGTCCTCTGTCAGACGCGAAAGCAGAAACGGGAGAACAAGCTCTAAAATGGCAAAGGCTGATATTTATTTCCGTTCACAAAGAAAATTACCATGCGTATCGTCACACAGAGAAAAAGAAAAGAACAGTATCTCTTTATTGACCTTGCTGTTGATGCTTTTTGTTTCTGTCTGTATATAATAGCACTCTATGAAGACTTTAAATGTTAGAAAAAGTCTCTTGTAGACGTCTGGAGTTCCCTACACGTTTATGATTCGTTTCTTGTTTGTGTTTCATTCCTGCTGCCCCTGGCAGCCAGTGCTAGTCCCCTGAGGTGTTGATGACGTGGAACAGCGTGATGTTGTACAGAACCTGGTGCCCGTTGTTCCAGGTGTAGAGAACCCGCTCGCGTGGGTTGTAGTCCAGCATGGAGATGTGGGAGTACTGGTTGTGGAAGGGGATGTCTGTGTACTCGTAGGTGGAGGAGTTGGTGTAGTAGGCGAAGTAGATCTTGGCACCGGCCAGGTGGGAGTTGGTGACGTAGAGGGTGCCGCAAATCATGAAGGCCTCTCCGGCGCTGCGCTTGGGGAACCCTGTGTCCCAGCTCCGGAGTACCTCCAAGCTCTGGGGCTCTAGGCGGCTGATGACGATGTTGCCCGCGTTGGGGATGGTGGTGTAGACGGCCCACAGGCCACTCTCGTCGGCCATCAGGTCGATGTCCGAGGAGCCGCCCCAGGAGTACGGGAAGGTGTTGTTGTACCCGGCGCCACCCAAGCTCCGCTGGACCAACACACTGCGTGAGCGGAAGTGGTACTTGATGATGATGTTGCTCTGGTACTTGTTGTAGTACAGTGAGCCATTGTAGACGACGTGGCCCGTGCCTGCCCAGGGGTGTGGCAGGAGGTGCTGGACGAAGTTCTGGCCCTTGATGAAGTCACTGAGTGAGCGGTACTCCAGTACACGACGACCCTTGTAGTAGCCATCCATAGACCATACCTGGGAGACAGAAGGAATGTCTGATAGTGCCTCATATAAAAGAGCTATAATGGGCATTGGTTGGGGCAAATGTGTCGACTTAAATCTCACAATGGTGTGGGTTTGAACATGAATCCAGTGTGTGTAGAATTTATGTCACTTCTCCCTGTATTCGTGCGGTTTCCCTCTAAGTACTGAGATTTTCTTTCACGGTTCAAGGACATGTGGTTGAGGTGAATCCATTCCCTTTTTTGCTTTTCCCAGAACGCACAAAGTGCAGGGTAAGGGTATGCTCTAGATGGGACATTAGTGCATTCTAAAACAAACACAATCATTCATTGTGTCACTTACCCAAGAGCAACACATTTCCTAGCTTATATGAGCTGAAAATCTTTGGATTGTGAGTGGAAGCCAAATGAAAAAAGGTCTGAGAGCCCATTCAAGATTTCACAGCAAGTGCCTCGAGAAAATCCCACGTGAGAGCATAACCCGCTGAGTCTCTATACCGCCCCCTTCACAGATAACGTTCCTATTAAATAAAGTTTTGACTCACAACATAAGCCAGATGAATAAAGGTGAGGTGCAGGTCACAAATTGCCTGAATGGAAATGCAAATTGCACACCCCACAGCCTCGGAAGCTGTGAAAAGTAGGCAATTGCTGGCAAAAAGTGGCTAGTATTTGGTACTAGTCACATGATTTAAAAAAAAATATAAAAAATTTAGTGACTCTTAGGGGCTTCACAACAGGATACAGCTCAAGGTGGTCCGGCACTGATTGATGAGGGGCTTCCTGTAGCTCATTAACCTGCATGGCTAATTTCTCTTTGGTACAGTCACTGGTAATGACAGCATCTTTAAAGATGCATCCATGTTCCCCATCACGTGTGGTTCAGGCATGTAGCTGTACTCTTTCCTAGAAATAGTCCCAGGTTAAGGCACATTGCAGCCATCTTGCTGCCCCCTCCCTCCCATTAATGTAATCCTTGCCACCCCTCATTATTATTCCTTCCTAGTCCTGCACTCCAGGCTCGTAGATGCAGGGGATCCTGGGAAATGGCACTCTAATGGGAAGACATGGAGTGGCAGACAGGCCATTACTGTGCCCGTCTCCTGGCACCCTTTTCCCTTAGGTACACCACCCAGTAATTACCAAGATGATTGGGGGAAACTTTTGTCACAACAAGCTGTTAATTTCCGGGCTTACGAGGGGGTAATTAATCATTGTGGCCTCCTCTGACAGGACTGTTGTACGCCTCTAATGAAGGGGGATAAAGAGATGTTGGTTAAGGGAGGAAGAAATACACACCCCCGACAAAACCTTCTATATGATATTTATATCAGTCTTGTTTCTTTGAACAGGCAACTTGGATATATATTGTTCGGTCACCGGTTAGAGGGGACAAATAATGTAGTAGTACACTCTTACTTAATACATTAATTAACCTATAACTAAGTGTCAGTTATGTATTGATCCCATGTTCATTCATCATTAATCAATCATGAGGTTTCATATTTTCTATTTGGGGATTAGTTAACAGTTAATTAATTAGTTAATAATTAACTAATACAGTTCCTGCAATTTTATTGTACATATGACAAACACAACTGAATCCTATGATTAATGGTGAGCTACAATTAATTAATGGTTAATTAATGCATTAAGTAAGCGTGTGCTACTACATTATTTGTGTCCCCTCAAGTAGTGTTACCTATTTTTTCCATAAAATAACATTAATGATTTTTCATTAGTTACAGTTACAGTGCTAATACATAAAAAGCAGGCATGGGTTGGGGCAAAATGATGAACAAACAGCCTAGCAGGTGAAACGCTGTTGATTAAATGGGGCTCTGGTGCTTACCCTGCTGTCCGAGCTGGGGATCATGGTGTCAGTCATCCAGGAGCCAAACCGGGACCCCGAGGCACGGATGGTAATTGGGTTACTCACGCCCGTCAGTTTCCCACAGCCTGTGGAATGGGTAGTCAGACAGTTGGACATACAGCTAATTCCACAAGGCCACCGGGCTCAGACTCAGCTTTTATAATGATAAACAAGCATTAAGTGGTTTCATATTGGTAAATAAGCAGTTTTTTCAAGCTCATTGCACATGAGTCACATTTTAAGATATGAGGGAAAGTGAACTAGGTGTTGGATTGCTGACCACAGGAGAGCACGATGCATGCTTTTGACCTAAATGATCACAACACAGTAATGAGTGCAAAGGTTCCTGCAATGACACTTAAGGAGAGATGTTCCCAGAAAGACCCACGGGTATCCTGAATGTAAAGCTTTTGTTGAAATAGAACAGAACTGTTTTCGCTGGTCCCAAAAGGCAGCCTTCTGTAGACTCCAAAGGCGCATTTGAAAGGTTTATTAATTAAGAGTGAAATCGCACCCACATCACAGGTTACTGATGCTGTTTTATCTCCCCCAGATGCCCGAATCAACAAACAAAACTGAGTAGCAGGCATACAGGCCATGTTAATGGTACCTTCAGCTATGTAAATTATAGGTAAATGAAGAATCACTTTGGACCCAAGCAGGATGTTAACCCAGGTTATGTAAAAATATAAGATCATATATATATATATATATATGCAGACATTAGACATTATAGGACCAGAGAAAAACATTTACAGTGCCTATCGACCTTAAGAGCTCTTTCCCCTGAGTCATTCTCCTTCTTCTGTTGCTCTTGACATTGTTAAAAATGAAATATCTAGGAAGGACAGCTCTTTTCACAAGAGCTCCAAAAGGCCTCCACCTTCCATTGATCCTTCATAATTTTTTAATGGTTTATCGACTCCCATCATTTGCATGACACAGGGGTCTTATTAAAGCCTTGTGGGCGACATGTTGTCCTGTATTTCCAAAGCCATGTAACATCTACATCCATCTGCCCCCGTCAAGGGCCAGATTAATTTCATTTCCACGTTATGAGTCCAACAATACATGGATGTGGCAGCCACTTTTTAAATCACCCCCCCCCCCCCCAGAATAACAGCCTCAACAATCAATTTTAACAATCAGTAATTATAGTGAGGCAACAGGATGTGTGTCAGCCACGGCATGCCGATCTGATCCTGCTGTATTTGCGCTAGGATCGAGAGCTGCGTGTACCAGCACCGTGAAGGGAGTTTACGCCTTAGCCCTTAAGCTGCCTGTGGACTGGAACTCCACCCCCTTGCCAGCGACCTGGGGTTCGTGGAGAGTCCTCCAGAAATGAGTGAAGATAGCACAAAAGATACAGGGGAATGGCTTTGTGTTTACCTTATTTATTGGTGCCTGCCGTGATGATTTTTAGACTGTTCTTTTACACGGGGAATAAGCAATTCTCTTCACTTTAATGTGTTCAGGGCGTGTAATTTCATTATCCGCTAAGTGAAAAGTAGTTGCAATAGTCATTACCGAGTTGCTCAGATGTGCAAGTAACTGCCTCTTCACAAACAAATTTCTACATTCGCACAGGCGTAGTTCACGGATCGAGTGTGTTATTCATGGCGATTAGAGAAATGAGGCTTCAGAAGCCATGGCCGGTCATCCTTGCTTGGCTTAACCACCTTAATTTATGGCTCCCCACTGGGGGCACTGCATGGTAATCCATGGCTTTCAAAGCCTCATCTCATCACCCCACTTTAGTTATTTGTATTCCCTATCATACCCAGTTTCTGCATGCAGGACTGCAGCCTGCTCTCCAGCAGCAGCACCCGTTGCCGCAGCTCCTCATAGTCGTAGGCCCCCATCTCCTCCTGAATGGCCATCAGCACCAGCGTCAAGTTCCGCACCTCCTCTTTCAACTGGACGATCATCCGTGCGTCCGCCTTGTACTGCTCCAGCACAGGCAGCAGGGGGAGCAGCTGAGTCACCTTGTCCTTTAGTTCCTGGAGCAGAGATACCAGAGAAGAAATAAGCATGAAACAGAACAATACTGTCCTCTGAGATGTCATACCATATGACTCCACTGCTAACACTGCCCCCTACAGGACGGGAGGTAAATTGTTCTCTCCTTACTTTCAGACTGTGGAGACAAAACAAAGGAGTGATGCATCAGTCATGTAATTAACAGCTTATACTGGGTAACAGACGGTAACAACATGTTTCCTGATGAGTGAGTCACCACTGTTCCTTCCCAAGTCTTAGTCACTATGTTCCAGTCATTTGGCTCAGCAATGTCTATGTCATGATGCAGGTCTAGCTAGCATGTGCACGTAAATGAAGAGAACCAGTAAAGAACACAAACGGGGAAAGATGAATTCCACCTCCGCCAGCGTTATCGTAAATCTTCTGATGTAGCCACACTCGGCCCGACAGCGGGGGCCATATATCTCATTTTCCTGTTTCGCAGAGCGGAAATCTCGACTCGTCAATCTCCCACCCGGCCGTCGCTGAGTTTGGACGACCCACATTCATCAGTCATGCAGGGGAGGTAAGATACAACTCTTTCTGCATTTTTCTTTTTTTTGGCGGTGGTGGCAGGGAGGAGTTGGGCGCAGCATTCTCACTCCCTAATTGAAAAGAATTTTGGTGTAGAATGCACGGAAGCCGAGATGGGCTTTGTAGACACCTGAATGTTTCCTGCTGCAATGTATCATGCGATTGGACTTCTATTCTGTTCTATTCTGACCCGTTTTCTGGCTCCTGACCAATGACTGGAAAGACTACATACAATTCATCACTACAGACACTTCATTCCTGTGTCATGTTTCTTTTACAAACATAAGAGATAAGATGTTTATATTTATTTTTATAGTACTACAGTAGTACTACATAGTACTACTTTGAGAAAATGGAAAATTTTGCAATCAATTCCAGTATAATTCTTCCCGTTCATTCATATTCTATGCAGACATAGAAACACATACACACACCAGGCCACACGCTTGGGCATACACAGCTCTCTCTCTCTCTCTCTGTCTCTCACACACACACACACTCTCTCACACTCACTCACACACACACACACACACACACACACACTCAGATGTAGCCCCATATACACAAACATACATGTGCTAGAGGCAAGGCAGAACCAATGTGACTGCCTGAATTATTAAATGTGTGTTTGTGTGTCTGGTCATGTATATATATTATATAGTGGGTCCCACTAGGGAAAACTCAATTTTACAAGAATTTGTCAATGCAATAAACAAACTAAAACAGCCAGAATTCTTGTGTTTTATTTGGTTACGGTTAGGGTTAGGTAGAGGTTAGGGTTAGGTAGAGGTTAGGGTTAGGGTTAGGGTTAGGTAGAGGTTAGGGTTAGGTAGAGGTTAATGTTGTTGTCGTTGGAATTACGGTTTTTCCCATAGAAATGAATGGACAGTCCCCACAAAGATATGATTACAAACGTGTGTGTGTGTGTGTGTGTGTGACACAGAGAGACAGAAAAACAGCTTAAATTACTTGGATGTTTCTCATCTAAATTTGAAATATGTCATGTGATACATCCTGTGTGAAAGCTCTAGCAGAATAGTAAATCCTGAAGTTTAACTGTTATGTAGAGTGTGAATAGCCCCCCCCCCATTCTCCCTGTCCTCACTGTCCTCCCCTATCCAGGGCTGAGCGGGAGGGTGCAGCAGTTCTATAGGGCCGAGTGGCAGAGGGAGACCGGCCTGTCTCAGCATTGATGAAGTGACGTTAGGGGAGCAGGGCGCTGGGATGGAGCCATTGGACCGCCCTCATTCGTCTCCCAGCTGAGTACCACCGCATCTAATTAACAAGATGGAGGGCTGGCCAAAGGCCCCTTGGGCAAACCAGGGCCGGCGGCGCGGCAAGCACGTGGAAGAGAGTGCGAAAAAGATTCCGAGAGCCCCCGCCTGCCAACGGCACTGCAGGACATACAGGCCGAGGAAAACCAGACGTCTACCCTGTACAGCCTGGGGGGCATAAAAAAAGCATCCAGCTCAATGAGTCTCTGTGCTCCGATACACTCAGATCTGACCGGCAAGGTTGCGCTGAATCCATGCCAACCACAACGGTGGGATACAGACCAAACTCTCCATTATGTATATATTTCTTAAAATATGCATTGAATCATCTTCATCAATGGCAGTACAATCAGTACAGAGAGGACAAGCCAAGACCAGTAACCTTAGGACACATCCTCACAATCTTGATGGAAACAATAGCATAAACAGTAAAGATGCCATATACATATAAACGAAAAGCTATGTCTTGCGTTACTGTGAGTGTTGATGAAATATGCTACCTTGATATTCACCTGCTCAGAATTGTGTGCGCAGGTACATTATTTGTTACAGTGTTACTAGCTGTTTGTTGACATGAGGCTAGAATATGGCTGAAATTGTTTGAGAGGGAAATTCATGGACACGGCTGTGGCATCCGGAGCGTATTAGGTATGGACAGCGGAGGTACCTGAAAATTCTTGGGGTTGAGAGATCGAGGATTTTCTGAGGCCGTCTTCAGCTTGCCGTCTACCACCTTCATAAGTGACTCCATGTTCCTAACGTACTGCAGGTCCCTGTATGTTCTCAAATCCAGGACCTCCATCGACTGCGTGATGTTCTGGACCTGCCAATCAAGGCAGAACATTTTTAAAAAATAAGTGCCTAATGGCCAGCAATCGTACACAGGTAGATGCAGGAAACAGGCACACACACGCTGCCTGCAGGTTCTTGAGTTTATCTGCATTATCAGGAAGCTGTCGGGAGAAAGAATGGAGGACAATACAGACACAAGGTTACGCTTGTCTTTTGTGGCAATCTGTAGCTGCTGAAGCTGTAGGTATTGTCAGAGGGCATAAGGAATGGGGGAAAAACATACTGGAATGAATGGCTTCAGCTAGCAGTCAGCATTTTCTTGGGACTTGTAATTACAACTCATTAGCAGAGTGAATTGAGGGGAAACTGCAGAATTGCATGTCACTTTGCCCTGATGATATCAGCGCTCTGTCTGCACGTATAAACAAATCTTCTTGAAGATGACCTGTGGGATCTGAGCCTCTCAGAATATGAAGCTGTGGGACTCATGTGGGTGGCTTATCTTGGTAGATTAAAGCCCCCACCTTCCCAGACCTGCCTCCAGGTATAACTGCTTGTTCATAGGAGAGCAGTAAAGTAGTGGAGGGCAAACAAGTGACCTGGAAAGGACAGAAACCTAGTCTTCTGTTATACCGAGCCTCCATCACATCCCCGTGACACCGACCCTCTGTCTCCTCCCTGTTACACCAACCATCCGTCTGTTCCCTGTCACACCAACCATCTGTCTCATCCATGTTACATCGACCCTTCGTCTCCTCCCTGTTACACTGACCCTCCGTCTCCCCCCTGTTACACTGACTCTCCATCTCCCCTCTGTGCCACTGTCTCCTCTCTCCTCACACTCTGTCTCCCCTATTTCACACTCCCTCTGTCTCCTCTCTGTCATACTGACCCTCTGTCTCCTCCCTGTCACACTGCCTGTCTCTGTGGGCTGCTCCAGATCTATTACCAACTTTTAATAAAGCCCTTAAATAATGTTTGAGTCAGACCCGAGCTGTCTCAGTCCACGCCCCAGGGGAACCTCTTTGTTCTTTTGTCTCTACTTTTAATGGTGCACTAATTTTCTCAGCTCCTCAGTTTAGACCTTGGCCCGGAAACCATTTTGAGGAGGTTGAAGAATAGCTCTTTGCGACAGATCAAACTAGGTGTCATTTCCGAATCAATGCACACACCTCACATCCCCTTTGACCGGTCGGAGAATACATTCATACATGTGCTGGCTGACCGACAACAGCTCAAGCATGTGTGCTAGAGGAAGAGATGTGTGTGGTGTGCATCAGGTAGTGGCAAGGCGATGACAGCTTGGGTGTGTGTGTGAATGTGTGGGTGTATGTGTGTGTGTGTGTGTGTGTGTGAGAGAGAGAGAGAGAGAGAAGCATGTGTTATTCTGCAGGTAGTCGTAGTGCGGTGACAGCTTGGTGTGTGTTGGAGAAGGAGAAGCTTGGCAGGTCAGTTTCCTCATTAGGGTGTTTTATTTTCGGAAGCACAATTATTCCCTTCACCGCACCACAGCGGGGGGGTGTGGGGGAGGGGGGGGCACACACAAGCAAACAAATGACAAGGTCTTCCCTCATATCGCACAGAGTGTGATGAAAGCAACTTCACAAGCATGGAGTTTGTGTCTTCATGTGTCAAACACGTTTTAACATTGACGTGTTTGCAAAGACCCCTTTCCGATACCCATATATGCACTCATTTAAGTGGCTTTGAAAGTTGCTGGTTAGCAAGGATGTTTCCCGCGGTTCTATGAGGCTTGGCCGCCCCTAGGAGATCCAACCCTTCCCCCAATCTTCAAACCTCCGAGACCGGCTGCAGCGCGCCGTGATCTCAAGGTGATCTTAAACAGATTTTCACCATAAGGTTTCTTTTTTCCCACAGGTTTGTACCAAAGAATTCAGAGGCCTAAAGAATAACACTACCCCCTCCCGGGTCCACCTCACATCGCAGCGCGATAGAAAGCATCTTATCTGATTACATTTGCATATCACATCCCCCTCCCAAGGCTCTCTGTGCCAGATTTATCGTCGTGGACCCTGAAACTTCTTGGTGTGTTTACTCGTACCTGTTTGTGTGTGACAGCTGGTGGCCGGAAAGGGGTGTCTGCTCTTGTTATTGATTTGTAATTATTTTTAACTTGTACCATTAAATTTTTCATTCTCCAACATTTTGTTATTTTATTATTTGTCTTTTAATGGCTGCATCTGACAGGCTGCCACGGAGACCCCGTGAGCCCATTTTTCTCTCTATATTTAGGACGTGGCCTCCTTTCCAAGTACCGTCAGTTTCCTCCAGATCTGTAACCCCTCTCTCGCTGCGGCCCGGCGCCGACCCAGCTCCTGCTCACCTTCTCCATCAGCTGCCGCAGCTGCTTGCTCCGTGGGTCTCGGTTGCACATGTTCTGGGCTGGCGCGACCACGGTGCAGATGCACTTCCCATCAGCGTCCTGGGCTGAGCTGTGGATCTGCCAGCCCTCCTCCGGGCTCGGGAACAGCGCCTGTGGGAGGGAGTGGGGGGGGGAAGGGGGCAAAAAAATCAAAGAAAAAGCTTCCTAGTCAGCCTGATTGGATGTGGCTCAAAGGCACAACAGCAGATCATACGCAGGTACAGATCCGGGCCCTGCCTATGCTGACCTGGCACGGTGCAGCGCGGTCTGGCACAGGAGAGCCTGCTCGCAGCATGGCTCGGCTCAGGCCCCGCGGACATCCGAAGCGCACCAGAGAGCCCAGCCCACCGGATGGCTGGGAGGAGCAAAACACGACAAAAAGCGTGGCCACGACCTGCCACTGCCACGTGCCACCGGCCGCTCACCCAACACCTGGGCCTATCGGCGCGGCCCACTCTGCTGGTCGGCCCCGGCTAAACCCAGAGACAGTGCCAGGATCCCGGCGGCATGGAAACGGGCTGCATCCAGAGCCTAGTGAGCAAAGCAGCACCAAGCAGCTCCACTAGAGGATGACGGAGGCCACGGGCACTGGGAGTCCAGGAGGCGGCGTGAACGGCACCAACAGAGAGCGAACCACTAATTATTTTAAAATTCATAACTATCACTGCAGAGGCATCCATGCGATCAGGGATTAATGAAAAGGCCTTCAAAGGGGTTTGCGAGTGGTGGGGGGGGGCAGAGGAGTGCAAGGCAGGTCCCTGCGGGGCATTTCTACCAAAGAGAACATAAGGGGGTGGGGTGGGGGTCCTCACGGGGTTCCCTTGGCAGCAGACCCTGCAAAGTCACTTGAGCTGCCGCCCCCCCCCCGTGTGACTTTGGGAAACACCGCAAACAGTTTCGGCTGGGGGTGTCACATTCAATTTCCCCCAGGCCTGGGGCCTGACGGCTTCCCTTCCAACCCGCTTCCCCAAGCTCAGTCGGCCCAATTAGCAGTCAATCATCCGTGCTATTTATACCGACGTGATTATCCCAGAATGCAGCAGCAAGGCGAGCGTTTCCTGAATACGCAGCAGAATCTCTACACTCTTTATTAATTAAAAAATGGTCTAAGATACCAAGATGGAACCGATTAAGTAGTTAGGGCAGGATACTGGTGCAAAGCACAGAACCCTCAAGGGAGAGACTTTGTCACCCCATGTTTAGGTGTTATACCTGCTTTTCTCCAATTCCGGTTATGATATTTTCGGTTCTTTATCCGGTGGAGAAGCAGTTAGATCTTCTGTTTGTTCTGGCTCGGTGAAGGGGGGGCGGTTGAGGTTGCGGGTGGAGGTAGCTTTCCAAGGCGCTCTTCCTGTCCCGGCCAGCCATGCTGGTGAACCTTCCCGCCTCAGAGATGACCAAAGCGGGACCATCTGCCAGCTCATTTCCCCCGTCATGCTTGTGGATCACAAGCTGCCCCTCCCCTCACACCTCTGCCCCTCCCCGCGGCAGTGTAATTTCAGTTCTATCTTCCCATCTCAAACAGATAGCTGGTTGCCATGACGTTTCAACGCAGTACAGAGATGCTAGTCAAGTCGCCTGGCAGACCCGAAGGATCTTGGAGGAGCAGCCTTAAGATGTTATTACCAGATAACACATCATCAAAGCAGAAAATGCAGACTGGAAATGATAACAAGCACTCATATTATACAATCATTGAAGTGATGATCTGGAAAGACAACACATCCTATACAGTACAAGTATATACATGACTGAGCGAAAAACACACAGACCCCGAACAGCCGTTTCAGATGCCTGTGTGCCCCAATGCATGCTGAGATTCCAACATAGTTACACCACAGTGACATAACTGTTTGCTGCACCAACCATTTCCAAGGGTGTGCACTAGGGATGAAACGGCTTTCCAGTTACATGGTAAACTACAGTTAGTATTACCTTTTCAAATTTGAACTACAATTAAAACAGTGGTTGACTGGAAAACTCACATTAAACACTGTCCAGCATCAAACAAAGTTAGCAACAGTCTCCCAGACGCAGGTGCACGGGGCCATGTGCGACACGGACTTGTTCTCTGCCCGTGAAAACACGACGGAAAGCAGCGACAGCAACAGCAGATTTTTAATTTGAACGCACATTTGATATGGTTTTTATATGTTTTAATATGTTTACATTGGCTATGGCTACTGGCTATGTTATTATTTTTAATGATTATGCAAACAAAAGGTGCATAGTGCTGTTCATTTTATTTGTAGTTCTCAATATAAAATTTGGTGAAATGATTTTGGTTTGTGTATCGGTACCTTTTGAACATTTTCAGGGCATTTTAACAAAACCGCGATAATAGTGATAACTGATCATTTTGGTCACTACAATTGTGATATTAAATTTTCATACCATTTCATCTCCAGCGTGCACTTACAACACCTGCAGCAAAGACCTTCAGTAGGCACACCTTAATCATAGGGGGCCATAGTGCCTCTGACTGCCTTCAATTGCACACACACGTCTATTCAGATGCAAGTGTTTGTTTCCCTGAGTGGTATGTTATCCTGACGGATTTTCATCATTTCAAAGCCAGTGACCTCGGATCTGCACATGGCGTTGCGCTAATAAACCCTGAAAACCGCTGACGGGTGACAGTGGCGCTGTTATGGGCACGAGCAAACAAACAGCCGTGACACGGCACTCTGTCAGCCAGGGTAGCGTGCCAGTCGCCTCACGGCGTCAGCTCGGGGGCCCGTGAGCCCATTCATGAATTTTTCATAGACATTCAAACTGGCATCCGGCGCCGTGGCGAGCCTTTGTACAGGCGCTAATGAAATTCATCTCATTTCGTTCGGCTGTAATTTCCACAGCAGCTCCCCGTAATGACCCACACAAGCAGCACGAGGCAGGGGCCTCTCCCTTCCGTTTACACTTGTTGGCCTCTTGCAGAAGGGAGCCAATCTCTGAGGGGAACAGAGGTGGGGATGCACGTAGAGACGAGCATCCTGCTGTCACTGCTGGGGATGTTCCAGAAAGGAGGAACTTTGGCATTGTAGGACATACTCAAAGACTTAATGAAGCATTTACCTGAATCTTTATGGCCTCCATCGATAACGAAGTAGAGCGTTGCCAGCAAGGGTGTGTCCGGACAGAGCTGTGAGCTCGTATCCCAGGTCAGGTAAGAGGACTAGCCTGCGGGCATTAAATATCAATAGAGCTTCACTAAAACACTCTTCCTGCTGACCTTTTAGAAAAGCAGCTGAAGCAGCCACTCTCTCTCTCGCTCTCTCTCTCTCTCTCTCTCTCTCTGCACTCCATCCCTCCATCCTCCACCTGTCAACCTCAACCAGAGATGCAGAGCCAGGAGGACTGTGACTTGGAGGCCAGTTTCCCTCCCAGTCACACTGTGGAGAGAGAAGGCTATATCAGGTGAGGGAGGGGGAGGAAACTAGGAAGGACAGGGAGAGAGAGGAGGCCAGAACAAGTGGGGGAGAGAGGAGGCTATATCAGGTGAGGGAGGGGGAAAAAGGAGGCCAGAATGGGTGAAGAAGAGGGAGGATGATGAGGCCAGAAAAGAAGAAGAGAGAGGGTAGAAGTGCTAGGGGAGAGGAAGAAAGGAGGCCAGCAGAGTGGGAGAAAGAAAGAGAGGAGACTGTATCAGGAGAGAGAGGAGACCAGAACAAGCAGATGAAAAAGGAGGCTAGAATGTGTGAGAGAGACTGATGGAGAAAGAATGAGTGGGAAAGAGTCAGAGGTAGTGAGAGGGTTACAGCATGAGGGAGAGCAAGATGGTTTAAGCCAAAGATCAGGGACAGAGCATAATGGCCTTGAGACACAAAGGGTTTCTGTCTTGATTGCGAGAAAATGAAGCCTGCGGCGTGTGACGTCTTATTCCACAGTTTACATCTGTCCTCATCCCCACATGCAATCCTCCGCTCCCTGCTGCTAAAGCTACTCTGTTTGCCACTGATGCGACAGCAAACCAAACCCCCCTCTGACAGTTACTTACAGTTTATTCTTAGTACTTGTAGCTTCGCTTTAGCTGCAGCAGATGCTCATAATCAGAGCAGCATGTTCAGGGATTAAATTAGGGCGGTGAAGATGGAAACATACAGGTGTGGCTATCAGTAGGTGGAGGAACAGATGTCAGATGTTCACTAAAGCCACAGGTGACCAACAGCCAAGGACACCAAATATAAACATCTCTGGGGGAGCCCCTTGTCTGCTGGCAAAACATCTATCCTATCAAGGACTTCCCTATTGCACTTCCTAGCTTCAGGAATGGGGTGGGGCATCAAGGACAGATGACGCTTCAAAGCAACGCGCTGTAGGGTTTGCCTGCACCAGCTGGCAAGAGGCCCCACCCACGTCGCATGACGGCACCACTGCCTGTCTTCCAGTGAATGGCTTCCAGTGAGAGTGAATGGCTTGGTGCCCTGTAACACCAGCCCCTCCCTCCACGCTGCAGTGCCTACATCAGCATCATCTGGAAGCTTGAAGTCATCCTGCCCCCCCCCCCCCCATCCTGTGGGCTTCCTGGCTCCCGTCCTGTGCGGACCTCTAAGAAACTTAATGAAGCTTTTACCTGAACCCTTTCCAATCACTTAACAGCTGCAAGCCATTATAATGCTCAAATTAACCAAATTAAGTTTGATTAACTAATTACATCTGGATAAGGTTTGCTCTTAGGTAACCCGGAGCTCTAGGCTGGCACCAAGAGCTAAGGTGCTGGCCTGTATTTATCCCCTCAGGCCCTTGTCATGTGACCCGTAGCCTCCACCTCATTGGTGCAGCAGGCTTCAGCTCTCTCCTAATTGGAGAGTCCGACAGGCCTGACAGAAACTACTGCCGTTTGTCTCCGGGAAATGGGCTTTTCAACGTATTTCATTACCTCCAAACCGAAGGTAAGGGCTATAAAGTGTGAATAAATCTCCAAGCCTTCGCTCACAGGACGGATGTGGGGGACAGAAAGTTCATTACTATTTTGCAGCAGCAAAATACCAGCCATTTGTCTCTGCCCGGATTTGGCCGCTCGGTGAGAGTCACGAGTCACAGTCATAGCCTTCCGCAGCCTCGCCGGCACGCCACTCTGTGCGCCTATATTTCAGCATGACTCACATGTATCCCAGAGCCGGCAAGTCCCTGGCGAGTCATGCGCTTGTGGGGGGGAGGGGAGGACTCACGCTGAACGCTCTCCGCATCCCACCCCCATCTGCATCTCTTCCCCCGGTCCAATATCTCCCGATGTAAATATTTTAGCAGACAAAAGGCGATTCCTCGGGACGAGCTGAATAATAAATGAGGTCGGCCTCTGTGGTAGCTGAGTTTAGAGGGACCTAGACAAATATCACATTGCTCATACACACACTGCGTGCCACAATAGACTGAGTGTGTTTCTACCTCACAAGATACACACTTTAGTCTTAATGTGTTACGCAGTGTGCGTCTAATGCTACATATACTCCAACTGTGACATTACCCATAATATGCTGCTCGTTGTCAGACAAGGGGCATGTCACGCAGTGTCGTTGCTACGATGAACCCCGTTTGGTTGGGCTCTGTGACGAGACCGTGATTGGCTTGTTTGATCAGTATGTGGTTACATTTTGTCACCTCCTACAGAGAAATGAAAATATTTGTGTAACATCAGAGAAGTTCTTTCATAAATATTGGCTTAAAGAAAGAGTTTAAGCCCATATGGTCTACCTGAGCATTTCCTGTTCTGTGTGTTTGTAGATTGTGCCTGACTAAGTCTGTATATTATAAACTGAGCCTGTACTGTATTTCACTCTGATTCACTCTGTACTGTAGGCTGTGTCTGACTGCTTGATAGATGTTGGACCCTGTTGGGTGGAAGTCATCTTCCTTTGGGTTCAGTGATTCCTGATTGCTTTATGAATTTAGAGGACTGTGTTGCCTGGGGGAGTTTGTCTGCCGGCTGACAACTGCAGTGTTCACACAGAAACTCTCAAAATACACAGTAACACAAACTGGCCTGTCACACACATTTCCAGAATCCTTATATGGAAACGGTGCCTTTAAATGGAAAATCTAAATTATCACCAGAACCCAAAGCACCATCATACCTTAGAAGTTGCACTTTCCTTGGTGTGTGTGTGTGTGTGTGTGTTTGTATGTGGGCTTTATTCTTCTTGGGGAAATTTATGGGCAAGTTCGGCAAGGGAAGGCATTGCAAAGCTTCTGAATGAGCCCGCTGTCTGCTGTCCGTGTATGTGCGCATGTGTGTCTCTGTGTGGGCGGGGCAATTGGACGGCAAGCGGAAGCCCAGCAGGGATGAGTGCTTCTGGGATACAATTTCCCCTCAGTGAATTTGCAGCTCGGGCTTCCTGAGCAGCTGTGGCGAGCAGCAGCATCCCCACCAGGCTCGTGTGTCAGGGGTCCGTTACGTGTCGGTCAGGGCGGGACAGAGCATCGCTGGCAAATGGGCTTCCCTGGCGGTCGGAGGCTGAGACGCTGGTTGACTCGGGGACGGGCGTATGTAATCACGCTTAAACCCAACGGCCACCCTTGGACCATGTGGGGTAGAGGTGGGGGGGGGGGGGGGCCAGCGGGCGGGCAAGGGGGGGGGGGGAGGTGGGTTGGGTAAGTGGTGACCGGTACAAGCAGTTGAAACACTGGAGGCGGGGGC
>JAODLD010000051.1:16051042-16061354 GCA_026781065.1 Mormyrops boulengeri | reverse complement strand
TGTAAAATCATGTCAGAGAGGAGCACTGTGGTGGAGATGACAGCCTCCTTGGGACTGCACCAGAGTAGGGCTGGGGAGGGAGAGCTGGCGGGGGGGAGGGGGGCGCAGCTGGCGAGCATCTCTGGGGATGAAGGTGCTTGCTTATAGTGAGTCCGTGTCGAAGCATTTGCACAAGTGACTGAGGGAGCTGCACAGGAGACTTTTTCTGTCAGCGTGATTATGAGACGGTGGGGGCATGACCCCGCCCCCCGCTTACATCTCACTTCACACAAAACGACTCTGCCTTCTGTCAATACAGATTAGGCCTTTTTGAAAAGCCAAGATGGACTTCGAGGATATCTGAACCCAGCCGGCAAAATGGTCTTCTTGCCCATCCGGTGTCCTTCATTACACGAGACGGCCGATGCTCGCGCCTTTGCTCAGGCACCGGAACCGTGAGCTCATCAGAGGCGGCGGCGTGGCAGAGACACGGCCACGGTGCGCTGCAGTGAGGCCACGCCCGCCGCAGACGCCAGACACTGACGCCTTCTGACATGGCGTCGAACCGCGCAGAGCCGCCGGAGCCTGTTCAATCAGGGTGATGCTTTCTGCTGTCATTCGCCACGCAAAGATCTCGGATACATGCAGACTGGCACAGACAACAGAGCAGTGCTGAGGAGTCTGTCAGTATGGAGAGACAAGACTCACCCTATAGACAGATGGGGTCTAATAGCTTCAGATCCTCATATGGAGGTACAATGTATGAAGCTGACCTTACACCATAAATACACTGAGCTCCATAGTATCACACACTTAGATGTGCAAAAAAAGTTTCATTCATCAGTTTAGAACTTGTAGACGAAGATACTATCCACACCACCCAGCATTAATTAAAGCAACAGAGATATATTTAAGTGGGACTAACCTCGCAGTCCCTCTAAGAATTATTTAACATCTCCCTGTAACTGTGATGATTGTGTTAGTCTCTGAAATGACTGCCACGATTCCGTTTTTAGCAGAGTGACTATGTGTTTACGGTAATTCTGTTTGTTATGACAGTGACACTGTGTTTGTGATGATTGTTTGTTCCTGCAGTGACTCTGGGACTATGACTAGTTTGTTAGTACAATGACTGTTTGTGATCATTTGTTGTCATGAGCTGTTTTTCTGTTTTTCACTGTCACAGAAATAATTCTTACTAATTAACGATTACTAATTGTGACTGATATTCTATTTGTTGCTGCAGTGACTCTATGACTGTGAGTCAGTCAGTACAGTAACTGTGATAATTATCATAATGACTCTGTGATCTTTCTGTGCTAACACAATCACAGAAATAATAATTATTATTTAATAATTACTCTGATGATTCTGTTTGCTACTGCAGTGATTCTGGGACTAAGATTCAGTTCCTTTGTACAGTGACTATATGTTTATAAGTCTACCTGTTACCACGGTGACTATGTCATGACTCTGTTACTGCTGTGATTCTGTGATGTTTGTTACCAGCATGACTCTGATGATTTTGCTTGATGCTGCAGTAACTATCTTTGATTTTTTTCTGCTTGTTACCGTAGTGACTCTGTGACTATGATCAATCAGACTGTTAACACAGTGACTCTGTCTGTAATGGGTTTCAGACATTAACCCGTTTCATCAGGTGCTCCAAATCATGAAAAGGGACAAATGCTAAAAATATGCACAGATAAAACAGATAAATGCATAACCTGTTATGGCAGCTTTCAGTCTCACATTGGATCTGCCAGCACCTCTTAACATTCCAGTATAACAACAAATGCGGTTTCACTTTGCTCTCGCTACCTAAACCACACACACACTGCAGCCTCACTTTCAACAGTGCACCTTCCTGTGAGAATTCTGCTGGGAAAACACAGCTCTGGGTCTTCCGTTATTAAGCCCAAAGGCGCCTAACTCTCCGCAAGCCTCAAGTGGCTTCATGCACAGATATTTCAGCCATATAAAAAAAAAACTTTATACTGCTATACAGGAGAATCTGCATTCTGTGCCATTATCCAGCTGAGCGCCACAGCCGAGTGAAACATCTTATTGCTGAAAACCATAGAGAGAAGGAACCACATAATTGTCAACGTGGTGCGGTAAATCACAGTGTGCCACCACCATCTGCCCCGTTGGGGCCCATTCGCCGCTATTCTTCACAGAATATGACTTGAATGAGTCCAGCCCTGCCTAGTGCTGTCATACCTTCTCCGGGTAGAATGAAATATGCCATTCTCGAAGCAGCTCTCAGCTCTGACGCCCTTTCTGAAAGCACAGGCGTGGGGGGTTGAAAGAGTCATCCCCTGGCTGGGATGGGGGGGGGGGGGCAGGATCTGAGGTTGGGACCCCCCAGGCTCGGCATGCCACTTCCCCGCACTCCCACACCTGGGTCTGACCCGGCAGATCCGCTCGCTCATCCTTGTCGCACACACACTCACTCGCTCGCACACACCCGTGTAAGGCAGAAAGGAAGCGGGATACGCACGCTCACGATCTTCTCCGAGGTGCCACCCCGGGAGATGACGGTGCCGTTGAGGCCCACCAGGGACGGCAGCGTCTGGGACATCCAGTTGGTCACCATGGCCATGGTGCTGAGCACCGCCCCAATCTTCAGCAGAGGTACACTCATGTCTCCCTCCTGCCCAGCGCCTCCCAGGCAGCCGGGAGGGTCGCCCCCTTGCCCCCCTGCACTAACAGTCTGGGAACAGACCGCGACGCAGACCACTCCACTGGGAAGACCCCTGATAGAAGCTGCCTTGATTGTAGTTCGGAGCGAGTGAGCAAAACAGAAAAAGGGACAGGGAGGATCTGTCAAATCCAGCAGTGTCGGACGGCACCGCTCTCTCTGCGAGACTGCAAGCACCTCGCCCCCTCTCTCTCCCCAGCTCTCTCTCTCTCTCCCTCCTTCCGATACACCAAGCTGTACATTGGCTCCCTCCTTCTGTCACTGCCGTCCTAGCTCCCGATAAGTCCCACCTCCTTTTTTCTCCTCCTCTCTCCCTCCCTCCCTCCCTCCTGTCTCACGCACTCTGCCTGTTGAGCAGAGCAGTCAGGTGGGTTTCGGCCTTTTCAGCTGCCCCCCCGAGCTGAAATGTACACAGACACGCACAGAGAGCAACACGAGGAAACACCAAAACACACATACACACACAAACACAAACTGCATAGAATCGAGCACAGACTCGCCCAAGAAAACAGCAATACACACGATCACACAAAGCTACACAAGAAGTACAAACCCGCACAACAGAAAAGCAGACACAAACCATATGGGAAACATATGCAGACACATAAAAACAGCCAATAGCACGCAAAAAATGCACAGAATTAGGCATTAATCATACAGACATTCACAATCACACACCCACAACAGAATTACACAAACATTCAGCCTCAAAGACAAACAGATGTACAGCCAGACTCACAAACAGAGTTCTGTTACTACAGAGATCTGTTACTACAGAGAGAGACACGTTATTCCGGCCAAAAACACCTCGCTATACACCTCTCTCAGCGGCCACGTCTCCCAAAAGAGCACAACCAAAGCCTGCGCCTGACACCCGCTTGATTATACACTAAAATCCCGTTTAGACCATCGGCGCATTTCCTGTCCTGCGGGGGTCCGCGGCGTCCGACTGCCTGTTAATAGATTTGTCTGAGATCATCACAAGGCTGAGTCCGACAAAAACCTGCGAAAAGACTGTCTCTCAGTAATAAAATATGATCGGAAAGCGGTAGTTTGATCTGACAAAGTCTGCAACCCGCGTACAGGTTTTCATTTTAGCTGTCAGGAACGCAAAAGGATTTAACAGCAATACGATAAAGTATCTGAATTCAATTGAATTATTGAATGGTTCGTGTATATAACCCAATATCCACGTCGTTTCTGAACGTGCGGATAAAACAACTGCACTTCTGACCTCCGTAAATATCGATAACATCAATCTGCACGTTTAATTGTTTTATTGTGTTGGCGTCTTGATACAAATAAATAGACCTACCCTGCGTTATGGATTAAACTATTCATACTTATTAGTGATAATTAATTTTGCTGCTCTAGTGGGTGGTAAATAATGTGAGCAGAACCACTGAACTAGGCAGCAGTGCTAACAGTTAGTCATTCAATGTCAAGCTGTAAATTGGTTTGTTTGTACAGTATACAGCATGTGCTAGGTGTCAAATGTACGGTATTAATTACAACAAATTATGCCTCGTGTTTGAAAAGTTTTAACTTGTGATTGAAGACTCGGTATCTTCTAACTGCTTATGGTGGCAGCGGGCGGCTTGGAGCCTGTCCAGGCAGCACAAGGCTGGGGCATGCCCTGGTCACGATGCCAGGGCGTTACAGGGCACACACAGGCGCACAGTCTTACTCGACGGGCAATTTAGAGACATCAATTAGAGTGGCTGCGTGTCTGTGGATTGCTGGAGGAAACCGGAGTACCCAGAGAAGACCCGCTTAACACAGGGCGAACATGTAATCTGCACACACACACAGCTGGGGCGGGATTTAAACCCACAACCTCATGGGGGTGAGGCCACCGTGCCACCCCAATAAAATAATCTGTGCAGTAATAAAACCCAAACGGTAGCCTAAATGTTTTATGTACATTCCTTTGGTTCGAATGTTTTCACCTGTCTTAGCTGGAGCGTTTCCCTTTTATGTCAAAGATTGTAATTCCCAATGAAATGATCTTGAAAAATGCCGCCCTCTAAATCTCTACATATCTTACGTTGCACTTGGAGGTCGGTGTTTCTCCACGTTAAATATCAGACTATTCGATTGTTAAATTTCTTATTAATAATCCATCAAGTTTTCGTTTTTTTTCCAGATTAACTGAGCATATCTTCAGTGCATCATGTAATGGCACAACCCTAGCAGAAACTAGGCCCTCCTGAAATATAACGTTCACCATAATGTTTCTTTCTTGGCAGACATGACTGAATTTCAGCCTTGTGTATTATTACACAGTCGAATAGGTTGAAATATTATGTATACTTTTTCCTAATCAACAGAACACCAGGAACCTAGATTATGACTATTTCATAAACTTAATTATATTTCACTAGTATCTCACTGGGTGGAGTTTATTAAAATATATTTCACTTCTGACGGCAAACACACTAACATTTCATGTGATGTTCGACGCGTAACATATAGCTCAGTTTTACTGAGAGCTTGGAGATTTTCCATAAGAAAATATGAATGCCCTATATATCAAAACATAATTCATTTCAATAACTCAAAACTCTAAGAAATCTTAATTCCAGTATCACGTTCACGAGTTCACAGAATACAAGTTTCAAGCGTGAGGATTTTAGCTATGATTCCGTTTAGCCGTTTTACCCTGCGTTACGGTAACGTAAAGTCATACGCTCCATTGCCAATTTGATACTACAGCTGCGTCAAGAGGGCTGGTCCACATTTAAGTACAAGGCTGCCCCCGTGTGGAGAAATAGCTACACTGCACCAAGTAGCTTATACTTATATGATTGGTTGGCTGGTAGGGACATGTGTCATTCCACCTTACACATAATAAGTTACTGCAGCTGGTTGTGCACTGGCCTCAGTGTTTAGACTGGAAAAAAACAAAACGGTCAAAACCGATTTTGAACAAGTGATGTTCGTTGGGACCATCCACTCATTTCTATAGGACATACCCAACAATAACAGCCTTAACCCCTACAGCCCTACAATTAACCATAAGTAACCAAACAAAACACAAGCATTTTGGCATTTTTAGTTTTTTGATTGCATTCGCAGATTTTTATGGAATTGAGTTTCTCCTTGTGGCAACCAAAAAGGCAGTCGCCGTAATGTCAAAATAACAGGATATTATCACATTGTGGACACACACACACACACACACACACACACAACAACAACTGCATCTGGCCTGTGTGCACTCAGCAGTTTTCCCACAAACCCACAGGCCCACAATGTCATCTGGATCATAAAAAATGACAGCGACAGAATTCTCACAATTCCCAGATCTACAGTAAATTGGCCACTATATCAAAGCATCAATATTATACTAAATTTTCACACCCCAGTGTACATGTTAATGCCCACCTGCCATTGAACTACTTTACACCAGTATTTACACTCACCTTCTTATTGCTGTAACACTCCACATATTTTGATACACCAGTCTTTACAGTTTTAAGTTGTTCCCAGTTCAATTTAATACAGATTTTTGATTCTTGTACTCTTCCAGTAAACCCAGTTAACCAGCATGTTAAAAGGTCCACTACTGCAAAAATATCTATAAGAGCGGTCTGCAAGGACCAATAGACGGTCCACATTTTTGCTCCTTCTCAATTCCCAACACACTTGTACCAGGTATTTAATATTACCTATTGCTTCTTTGTTTGGTTCAGGTATGCTGGGTGCTGGTGGGGGGGAATGTGGCTTTTCTGGGGGCCCCCGAGGACCAGGTTGAGAATCACTGATCTATGTCATTAGTATGAACAGTCTAATTACCTTCTAACAACAGCATCTGCAGTATAAATGACGTTTTAAAGGAGTATTTACAGTATAAATGGACTGACAGCCGTATTTACTGCAGTGTAAATTCTTCCTCGATAGTATATTTGCAGCACGTAACAGTTCCTGTCAGCTGTGACTTGCTTCAGCTAGTCTTCCCTACAGAACACTGCCCTGTCTTAGTAATCCATGAATATTCTGCAGTGCTGGTTGTCCTCCTGGGCACGTTCAAAGCTAATGGCCCTGACATCCCCTTGTGCCAGTCGTTAATCAATTACAGGGGTTGTAGGTTAAATATAAGCTGTACGGTATTCATCTCATTTGGCGGAATGTATATGAGGCTGTGGGGTGTGTCACCCCTCCCCACCGGCAACGCTTAACTCAACGCTTGGGGGCTCATCGCCATCTCTTCAATCACCTCCCTGCCCTGTTGTGGGCACTAGTGTTCGTCTGTGCCCTGCTCACTGTACCCATCAACCATGAGAGGTTCCCATCATATAGCACTGGGTCAAACGTTTATGTCATAGATATGGTCAGGTGTCATATGGGCCACGTGACCTAGAATCTGTCCAGAAGAAATGTCTCGGTTCTCTGAGGTTCTAAATAGATAGGCAGATAGGTGAGGTTCCTCTAGGCTGGTAACAGTTAACCACAAAGCCATGCTTGCAAATGGAAAGGAGGCTTGTAAATGGATTCTGTCTTTCACAGGCGTAAGCTGCAGGGATCCCCAGCGGCCTGGCCGTTTAAGGATTCATCGCTGTCTGCAGGCTCATTGGGCCAGACCACAGACTGTGTCATTCATCTCGGAGATAGCAGATGGTAACGTGTCTTAAGCAGGAGGGTCAGGAGAATGTGGAGGCAGGACGAGCGAGCTTCAATCTGACAAAGAAGCAGTAGAAGCTGGGATTTATCTGCTGCTTGCAAAACTGGGCTTCATCTGTTTTCAGGCAGGGGTGAATATAGGGGGTGGGGCCAAAGGGTCACTGGTCCTGGCTAAAAACTGATTGGCCCCCAGATTGTCTCCTCCCCTGTCATTCACTGATTCAAAGGATACCACTGGCTAACGATAAGGTTGGCCCTTTTGTACGAATTATGTCCTTTTTAATGCCCCACACCATAAAAAAAAATCCTAGAATCGCCCACGTCTTTGGTGCAGATGACAGGCACATCGTTCCACCTATGGGTGCTTAACCTTCACTAGCAGTGCTGGAATATTCTCTGAGCAAAAAGAGAGTAGGAGGGTTAAACAGGGCCACGAAACAGACAAAAAAAGAAACTGTTAGAATCCTATTGTCACGTTCAATCGAACTCTCAAAATGTATAAATGCAAATGTACGAAATATCATCAGAAGTAGGGCAATGCCTGTTTATAATACACAAAAACTTTTTTGTCATGCAAAGCAAAAACACTGACCTCCAACAATTGACAGTAAGCCGAAAATAAAAATATGTCTGCTGGAATTTCGACTCGAAAACGAACACCTATTTTAAGTGCTGTCGTCCGGACACTTTTGGTCCTGAGTAGAATACAGTGGTTGACATTTGTCGCAGGGTAGCTATATTTAGCCGAATCTTCTCCGGCACATTGAGGACTAAAACACTGGTGCGTTCAGCACTGTGACTTCTGGAACAAACCACCTCCTTCACGGCCTCTGCTGTGAGACAGGCATGCTCCATTACTGACGTTGCTTGGCTAATGTACCGATATTCCCGCAAATTCCTTGTATGGAAACATACTTGGCTAATAAAAAGGATTCTGATTCGATCTTTGTTGTGCGTCCTATAATCGTATCAAGTTTTAAATTATTGGCATTTATCGCCAAATGTGTTTTATAATACAAAAAGTGTTTATCAGTACCTGGATGACTTGTGGATAGATCATGCCAAACCAGTATCCATGAAAACCAACCAATGACAGGAGTCCGCAGCTCCTCCATCTCATTGGGTAGCTTTTCTTTTTGCCTATTCCACCTATTGTTGAATTCCTTTTTCCAGGGGGTATCAGCTGAGTATTGATGCAGGAACATCAGCTGAGTATTGATTTATAAATATCAACTCAGTGCTAATGTTGGACAATCGGCTGGGTTTTGATCCATCAACACCAGCTGAGTGTCGATGCAGGAAAATCAGCTGAGTGTTGATACAGTCAGATCAGCTGAATGTTGATTTAGAAACATCAGCTCAGAGTTGATGTGGGCCAATTGGCTGGGTGTTGATCTAGGAACACCAGTTCAGTGTTGATGTAGGTAGATCGGCTTGTTGGTGATGTAGGTACTCCAACTCAGTGTTCATCCATGATGATCAGCTTCTCGTCAACTTTGGTATTGATAAAGGTATACAAGGGGGAAAGTCCCAGTTTCACTTATATAGACTAAGCTGTCAGAAAGCAGGACATAGTCTCCTCAGTGCTGAGTATATCAGAGCCATTTACACTTTGCTCCATATATCCAAGTACATTTTATCCTGCACAAAGAATACTAAAGAACTGGAGATATGTTATTCCGAGTATAACAGAATATAGTCTGCTCTTTCCTTGCAGGGACCACCTCTCTCTCTCTCTCTGAGATAACTTCTTTCTCCTGCGAAATACTAGAAAATAATGTAAAATCTCTGCACACACAATAGCCTCAAGATTAAAACGTTGCTCATGATCTCCACTGGAGGGATCTGCTTCTCAATGTGAGAATATTCTCCGCTTCATATAAATCTGGAACAGAACACGAGCTTTTACAGGAAAGTGGCTATCTGGGAAACATTCAGCTGCAAAAACAACAGAAAGGAACATTTGCTTAAGGGATCTGCAGCTAAAATGATTTTAATTCATTCACTCGGTAGCATTGAAAT
Organism: Mormyrops boulengeri; assembly: GCA_026781065.1. NCBI lineage: Eukaryota > Metazoa > Chordata > Actinopteri > Osteoglossiformes > Mormyridae > Mormyrops > Mormyrops boulengeri. The sequence continues at coordinate 16,052,026 of JAODLD010000051.1, read as the reverse complement.
TCAGATTAACTACCATCTACATGAACCATTTGTTATCCTCATTGCGGAACAGGCTGCGATTCTTCCATCGGTAGACAGGTGGCACTAAAGCTCTTCAGAACAGGAATGCAGTCTGGGGTTCAGGATGCTGTCGGGAATCTATGATTTGGATTCAAAGAAAGATGTCAAGAACCTCGTAGTCAGACGGGCGGAACAACAGCTGTCTATCAAGACCCACCCCAGGGGCGGTCCATTCTGTTCTTCCAAGAGGGGTGGCTAGCAGGTAAAAGATCTGCAGGGAGCAGGATCTACTGCTGCGTTCCTCCTGTCATCATGCTTCCACCCCTCCTTTCTGCCTAGTTAGTTTGCCCACCTCCACCAGGCCCACCCAAATGGCCAGCCCCAAATCCACGTTCCTGCATAGAAGTAACATTTCATTACTTAGCAAACACTTGCATTCAACTGCAGTAACTGCAGGAAATATGACAGCTACTCAATAGCATGAGCACTGCTGCTTCCAGGTAATACAGAAGAAAATGCATCGAATGATGTCAATTTTCTTTCGTCTATAAATCCATCACTGATAATTGCTCAGTTAGAGTCATGGTGATTCGGAGCCTCCACAGCACCAGACCACACCATGGACAGCAGACCACTGTAAATAATAAATTAATACACTGTATAATAAAAGTTCTGGACAAGCAACTGCGTGACAGCAGCACATGTCATATTTCTGCCCTGAAGCAAGGTTTGGCAATGCAGTGTGTAGCCCTGGGGCACCCCCCCCCCCCCACCAACACAGACAGCTAAGTGACAGGATGATGAGATGTCCAGGTCCATTAGATGGGGGACAGTCATGTCTTTAGGGGACAGACTGCTTTTGATCAGGTGTATGAGACCTGTCCACCAACCACCGGATCTCTTTGCCCTGTGAGTGTGTGTGTGTGTGTGTGTGTGTGTGTGTGTGTGTGTGTGTGTGTGTGTGTGTGTGTGTGTGTGTGTGTG
>JAODLD010000051.1:15994205-16009516 GCA_026781065.1 Mormyrops boulengeri | reverse complement strand
CCCCCCCCCCCCATATATAAAAATGAGACTGCTTCATCATGAAGATGAGAGTCACTGCTTCAATTCTTTGATTTCCAAGAAATCTTTCGTGAGCAGTATCGCATAAAGCTCCACAGCATCTAAGGCATGGATCTCAGTGGTTCTTGGAAAAGTTTCACTTTATTAGCTGCGCAATTATATCAGGACATCTTGAAATGAAATTACCATAAGATCTTAACTGCTTCTTCTCCTGAAACCCCATTAATCGTATATTTCGGTCTAAGCATCTATGATTTCTCATGCGATTCGCTGATAATTCTTTTTTAAATCTCTTTTAACCCTGTATATTTCACCGACAGCAATTCAGACAGAAATACTTTGAGTATAAATATTGATGGCTTATATATTTATTTTTTATTTCTCAGGAGACTCGCAGGGCTGTTAGCAGTAAAATTTTCCCTCGAGAAGCTTTCTAGTTTTCACAGGTTAATAAGCAGAATCCCCTTCATGGCTCGTCACATCAGCTAATAAAAAGCTGTGCCTGAATGCAAAGTGCTCAGTCACCGCGACTGCAAGCGGAGCCTCGAGTGCAGGAACGCTGAAGAACTCCAAACATCAGAGGAGGATGCTAAGCATCAGCTTCGGGAGGGTATTCCGAACACTGAGGCGCGACCGTAAACTTCAGTGTGGGATACGGAGCATCAGAGAGGAGCCCTGAATATCTCAGTGTCAGTTTCCACATGAGACAGTGAGCTTCAGAGCAGAATTGTGAATGTCGCAGTAGAATCCCATATCAGTCAGAAGCACCAGAGTAAAAAGGAGAGGGAAGCTACATACAGACATAAAACTAGCCGCTCGTCAACTTGTCAAAAACTGACAGCAAAAAAAATAAATAAATTTAAAATTATGGAAAACCATGTCACCGTAGGACCAGGCGCGCCTCTGGCCCCCCTAAATCCCCACAATCCTGGGGGGCCACTCTTGCCAGGAATCCCAAAGGGGCCCGGATCACCCTGGAAACCAGACAGACAGAGAGCGGAACGTTGAAGAAAGACACATCACAGTGTTTATTACCGACATGTCACCCATTAGCTTACCGCAAACGGCTGACATATGGAAGGCAATCTGCTGCCTTTAAGATATGCTGCACGGGAAGACGCGTGGAGTGATTGCAGTGGGCGTTATTAGTATCTGTTATCGGATAAGGATGGGACCCCTAAGTGTGCACTGGGGGGATTCTTTCCTTAAAGGAGTCTTCAGTGTGCTGATGCGCAAGGTATGTATGAAAACCAAGGGCTTCAACTTTTTTTTTCTTTCTTTTTTTTAACGGGCTACAAGCCCTGATCGTTAAACACTCGGCACAAAGTGACCTCCACAGATGGCTGGTCGCTGCTGCAACTGCTTCAGGTGACTCATTGTGACAATTCAGCCAGCTCAGGTATGCGGCTTATAGTGGAATCGAACCCGGCACCATTGTCTTCCATTCGGCAGCCTTGGCCCACCTTCGCCCCTTCCTTGCCAGTTGCTCCAGACAAGCCATGTTCTCCAGGGGGTCCAGGTGCACCTGGGTGGCCTCTTTCACCAGCCAGTCCAGTCTCTCCTAACTTACCCTAGAACACACAAAAAATACCATTCAACACTGATGTGACTACACTGAACACTGATGGGCCGATCCACATATTTTCAGTTCCAATCTGATTCTGATACACAGCTGCCAATACCGATATGGGTTCCGATACGAGGTCTGTGACACATGCCGATTACAGTGTATTGCCGCACCCACCATACGACAAACCACCTCAGGGATGACAGCCTGAGTGCAGCCGCACAGTGGGTGTTATCTCAGTACCACACTCGTCCGAGTTTTTTCCGGTGGCTGGGGTGCCAACCCTGCCACCAACCCCCAAATTTCCCTGTAAATTGGAGGAGCTTCCAACCTTCCGATGCAAGAGCTGTGTTTACTTTTTTTGTGTTTTTTAATAAAATAAAAACACTAATACTAATACTTTTTCAACTAATACATACAGATAAAAAACCTTTAATTAGACTACTAGAAACATACATAACTGTTCCACGTTGTTTGTACATCGTGTTTTATGCGTTTTTGAGGCGTTTGCACAAGTAGTGAATGCTTAACATGTCTCACAATTTTTCTCCCGCTGGCAACATCGTCACTTACACTTCGGTGCGATAGCAGCCCCTCCTGTATCACAAGCTGTAGCGAATGCGTAAAACAGCCCAAGCTAGAGACTCCCAAATCATCCATTGCTTTTTTCATATTGTTCTCGTTGTCTCGCACAAATGTGTGCACTTTGTTTAGCGGGATTTTCCACTAAACGCTACTCCCACCTATCAAAACCTTGTTTTTACAAAGATTGCAAATCACTGTGCTACTAGTTTCTGTTAAAAGTGAGTGTAAAATACCCCCCAGACAGTCACGCTCCTATCTGATGTTCTAACGCTCCTGGTACTGCAAAAGGTATGTGCATGACATCACAGCAGGTGGAAGTCAGTACGCTCACACCCACTGAGTGGCAGCGTTATGGCTCAGCTTGAATGCCGCAAAAATACATCTAAAATGGGAAAGAGCTGTCGTGAGATTGATTGTACAAATCGGAGCGATCTTTTTTGAGACTGCCAAAACCAAAATAAGTAAATATTAGACGTGGATCGGTCACATATGGCCGATATCCGATCCGTCAAATAGGTCTGGATTGGCGTAGATACCGATCCAAATATCAGGTTGTGCATCTCTAGATATAACACAAGAGTCAGCTGTCTCTCACAGGAAGTGGGCTACAGACACAGGAAGTACCTGAGGTCCTATGACACCTGGGGGCCCAGGTGGACCTGTCTTCCCTTGGAAGCCCTAAAAGATGAAAAAAAAGGCCGTTAGGATGCAATTGCTGGTCAAATAGCTCACCTGGGCCAAGGACAAGTTGGATAACTACATCAAAGCCTATTGGTTCTGACAAGTAATTTTACTAATGTTACTGTATCTGTTGAAAATTTGTGTTTTAAGTTTATATAAGGCTCGGAAAAGGCAAAAAAGTATATAAATATTACATATTAAATATGCCGGCTTGTTAGACCAAATGGGAAAAAGACCGTATGAATATTTGACTAAAATGAAAAATGCATTCAACATACTGTAGACAAGCGTTTCCCAACCCAGTCAACAGGGATCCACAGACAGTCCATGTTTTTGCTTCCTTTCAGCTCCCAGTAGGAACAGAAATGTGACCTGTCGCGGGTCCCTGAGAACCGGGTTGGGAAACAGTGCTGTAGACAGTTCATACGGAGGGTATACTAGAATAACAGAACCAGCACATAAAAAAGTAATGAAATTACAAATAACCATTGGGGCCATAAAGGTGAGTCATTGGGTGGAAAGCCAGCGAGCAATGTGTGTGTCAGCCATCAAAGGGTACAACAGCAACACGGCCATGTGAGATTTCAAGGCGGCATATGGCAGCTAACAGAGCTCCAAAGAGACCAAAGATCTGGTGCCCAAATTGCCAGTCCAACAGTCACAAAAACTAGAATTATTCAGTGTGTCAAGGGGAACAATTATGACAGAAAAACCAAACACACACAAGCCGCATTGGAACAGAGGAGCAGCGGTCCAAAGTCGAGGCTCACCGGCAGGGATAGAGCGACACTTAACAACAACAACACAAATGTATGACCTCGGAAATAACCACAGAACAGAACCAGCACCTCTGTGACCCAGTCTCAACAAAAACTATATGCTTCATGAAGCCAGAAGCTACAGTGGTGCAGCCATCTGGAAACCGTTGCTATTCCAGGCCGAAACCATCACCGCTTAGCAATGGAAGCAGAAATACAGCCTGAGGAACCAACTTTGTCCCTTTACCGCCCTACATCTATAGCAGTTTACATTATGCGGAAGCTAACGGACACCTTGATTCCGCAATGAGGGGATTCGCAATAATATGGGCGGCGATTGGGTCTAAAAGCTCTGATGGTCATAAAACAAGCTAGGAATGCAGAGAGAGAACCAGGCATAGCCTATTCTGTGAGCCTGACCGGGATAAATGGTTAGAAGATGGATGGATGGATGGGTTACCCTAAGGCAAATGTTTCCCAATCCGGTCCTCAGGAACCCAGAGACGGTCCATGTTTTTGCTCCCGAGCTGGGAGGGAGCAAAAACATGGACCGTCTGTGGGTCCCTGGAGGACTGGATTGGGAAACACTGCTCTAAAGTCCAAAGAGAATCATATTCTGCTTATAATTAAGATCACATTATGTTCCCACATTCCATCATGTCCATCATTCCATCATGCCCATCACAAACCCCTTGTATATGGGAAACATGAATCATGTCACTTGTCTGTCAGACTTACCGGCTCCCCCCGCTGTCCTGGATGACCCGGCAGCCCGTCCTTCCCTACAGGCCCCTGGAACAAACCCAATTAATTAACAAACCCAAGTATCAAACTGGTGGACTCATCATTCCATGTCCTAACAGACAATTCAGGAGTATTATGAAAAAAGTATTTATAGGTGCAAAGAATCTACAACATTGGCTACAAATACAGCCACCGACAACGAGGCAGGGGTTTGATGTGACTCACAGGAGGTCCTCTAGGCCCCGCCTCCCCGTTTCTGCCCTGTGGCCCTGGGGGTCCCTGTGAAGGGCAAAAACGCAGGTAACAAACACACAGCCAGCAAGCGCTCTGTTATGACTATGACGCATGCGTGACACATACATGCTCTCCGGAAGGTCCAGGGGGCCCGTCCAGTCCAGCAGTACCCTGCGAACATTTCAACACGGTTTCTTTCCTTTCATCTTTCTTACAGATTAATTCTCGTTTGAACCCAAGGCTACCTACAAAATGCCTGAATGAGCTAGTCGAAGCGTAACATCACGTTAAGTATCTTGCGTGTAAACTATTCCTGGTAAGACGATGTGAGGTAACACATGGTCTTCCTATTGAGTGCAAAATAAGATTATTCTGACCTCCAGCAATGCTAGATTTGGGCTATGGTAGCCTTGTTGATAAAAGGGTTAGCCTTGGATCATGAAGGTTGTGGGTTCAAGGCTCATGAGCAGGGTATGCTTTAAATCACTTTAAAATAAAGTACTAGGTGAGCAAACCGAGTGCCCATGTAAACTTTAGCTGAACTTTAGGGGGGGTTTAACACCTACCTTTGCACCCGGCTTCCCCTGGGAGCCTGCTGCACCCCTCTCCCCTGGCAAGCCCTAGAAACCAAAGACAAACCATTAGACCTTTATGCTTTAGTTCAGTGGAGACAAGGCTAAAATGTTGATTTGCGGACAGCGCCCTTTATAGGCCCGGCTGTCACATGACACAAGTCAGCCATTGGCTTTGCCAAAGGGAGGCGAAAAGGACTGAAGCGTGTACTCACAGGGGGGGCCCGCTCGCCCTCACTTCCTGCCTGACCGGCTCGGCCCTGGAGCAGAAAGACACGAACGCACATATCGGTTGCCATAGTTACTGCACAGTACAGCATGATGGGCCCAGATCAAATATACTTGTATCACTGTCATGTTATGGTTAGTTTTTCTCGTCCCGGACCTACAGGTCTCATTCTCTCTGCCTGACACCTGCATTCCTCTTACCTATCTATCCCTCTCTCCCAACTGGCTGTCGGCCGTGTTTACTGAGGGCACAGAATGATCGTTCCGAGTGGGCCGGAGACGACAGATGGCCGTCCTGAGCCAGAGGCGGCCACCCTGTTGTTACTCACCCTTTTCCCCTTCTCTCCTGGCGTTCCTCCAGGTCCTGGAAAACCCATCGATCCCTGCAGGGCAGGCAAGGAGAGCATTAGAGAAACATTTCAAAGGCTTCGTTAACCATTAAAGACGCACGTAGATGTAAGACCTGTCCTGTCCCGCAGTGATAAAGTCATGTGGGTTAGCAGGAACTGGCTAACGCTAACCAGTAATTTTTATTTATTATTATTTTTAATTTTTTTTTTTACCTTGGGTCCCTGTCGCCCTGGATACCCTGGCAAGCCTGGAACTCCAAGGTTACCCTTGAGAGCAAGGAAAAGGGACAGAGAGAGAGAGAGGGAGAGAGAATACATTAAGATCATTACACATATTAGCTTGGGAGAAGCTTTAATTGATCACCATGCTGTGCAGTCACAGCCCAACACACACAGATAAACAAACATGGCTGCACGCACACACTGGATACCTTCTCCCCTGCGACGCCCAGCATCCCAGATTCCCCATGAGGCCCAGACTGGCCCTTCAGCCCCTCTGGTCCATCCTCGCCCCTAGGCCCTGGCAGCCCAGTGTCACCCTATAGAGTCACAGATTCGGGGTTAATTCGGCTCAAACTCCCAGTCCGAGGTAACAGCTTGGCGCATTATCCTCACTGACAGGAAGAGCTTCTTACTCGGTCTCCCTCAAGGCCCATGTCGCCTTTGAAACCCGGGAAGCCATCCTCGCCCTGCAGATGAAGACCAGAGTCACACGGGACCTCTACGCCACCTTGGCGTGTGCGTGGCCGAAAAACCGCTCCTCCCCCATCAGAAGCAGGGTTTGATTTACAATGCGATTAATTGGATACAACGTGCGCTAGCCAGGCAATACATCATGCCGTATAATTCCCCGACAGTCCTGCCATTTTTGCAGGTCTACCACAGTAAATAAAAGGGGTGCCTCCTGGACCATCAGAAATCACGCTTGTTGGGTTCTGCGGTGGCTAGTGACAGATTATCCAATGGGATTCCTCAAAAATCATCATGTCTGTAACTTGATTGGTCGGTGCCAAAGTAGTACTTGTGATTGGTAGGTGGCTTTAATAGTTTCTTCCTCTCACCTTTTCTCCTTTGTCACCCATCAGACCTCTCAGACCATCAGCTCCCTGCAGTAAAGAGAAGGTCAGCCCAGAAGGCACGCCAATGCCAAACGGACCACAAGCTGACAGCCATCTCTCAGGGCTCCAATTAGGCACCCAGGCTCAAGGACAAACTCCTTTTCTCATATAGTGGAAGCAGAATAGAGGGATGCAAACGTCTCATCATCTCAAAATCCTCTTACCTTCATGCCTCGGGGTCCAGGATAACCAATTGGACCTTGGCTTCCGGGCAAACCCTGGGCAAAATTAAAAAAAAAAATCCAACAAAAACATCAAAAACAGTAGGGCCGTGAGCGCAGGTGTCAGTGGAAGTTCTGCTAACAGCCTGAGTCAGATCATTAGCGCACAGCGAGACATGAAGGTGCTGAAGAGCCCAGATGTTTGGCCTAGAAAAACACAGACGGGCCATCACATCTGCATTGAGGGTCTGCCGACACACACCTGCTGCCCCTTCTCCCCCGGTGGGCCCTCTCTTCCAGGGTGACCCTGAGGAGAAACGGCAGAATAACACAAAGCGCAATCACACTGTGAGTGACAGCTAGAGGGAGAGGTGGCCATGCTGTGTCATTGTGCCGAGTACATTTTAAACACCATTTGTATAATCTCATCATTATCTATTATCATGCAGTGAAATTGCCGCCTCGCTCAACATCGCCCCCTGCAGGCGATGGACAGAACTGCTTACCAGAGGGCCATCAATACCAGGATGTCCCTGGATGCCAGGTTTCCCCGGGGGGCCCTGTGAGTAACAACCACACACAGAGATGACCAGGGTCGCCCGCACACTGACACACGGCATGACACGCCGGCTCCTCAGAAGCCTCCGCCATCGTGCGTTTTCCTTTTTGATCGTGGCCACAATCCTCCTCTAAAGCTATGACTTCCTGCCACGGGAACACAATGTCCTCGCTATCCCCCCCCCCCCCCCCTCGCTGACTGGCAGCGCACACCATTTACTCTGGCATATGTTATTGATCTGTTGTCAGGCAGCTCTGTCAGTGCACTGTGCTCGAGCCAATAGTATCGCAGTATGCGGTGTCACATGACTCCATCCACTGACCACCTCAGAGGTGGAAAGGACAGGGGTCAAAGGGGACGGCTCGAGGGGGTCATGCGGTACCTTTTCGCCGGGCATTCCGATGGATCCCTGGGGTCCAGGTAGACCCTAAATGGCAGAAACAAGTATAATATAAAGAAAAATATTCATTTACATAACCATGTTGTGTATGTGTGTCTGAATCGAACAAATGTGAACCAGCAGGTTTAGGGACCTTTACTCAAACATAGGTTACCTGGTAACCGGGCTTTCCCTGCTGACCGGGGGGCCCCGGCTCCCCTGGGGGGCCCTGAGAGCAAAAACAACATGTACAAACGATAAACCGACACAATATCACCCCCAACCACTCCATTCAACGTCGTTCTGAATTGCTATCATCTTTTTCCCACCCAAACATGCAAGTGACCATCATCTGCATTATCCTGCCTGTAAATATCTAGGTCTGGATGTAGAATTAAAAGGCACCACACTCCTAACTGAACGGTTGCCATTTCTGTCTCAGTCTGCCAACCCAAGAACCTTCTTCCGAAAGGAAACAGGCTTCCTGTGTGCCCTTCCCATCCCATATTGGATAACCTGGTTTTGATTTCTGCAATCATTTCTTTCCAAGGGCCTGAATTTCAGCAGTTCTATCACATACCATTTTATCATGTGCCCTTCGGGCAGTTCGACACCCCTTGGTCTTCCATATAATCCATGCTGCCATTCCATCTTTTTCACCCCTCCCTCCCACCCCCCAGTGTCCCTGTACTTCACTTTGCTAATACAGAGCGTGACGGTCATACACACCACATTGCCCTTTAACCCCTGAATGCCATCGATGCCTTGAACACCCTGCAGATGAATGGGTATAAAACAGACCAGCGTCAGACCACCACGCACAGGAAGCCTTAAAATATCATTTTAAAAAATTAAAGGCTTTTTAATCATCTGTTCTTTGTGCAGACATTTTGCAGTGTTTTGCATCATCCTCTTGTCTGGGAAAGACAAGTGGGACCTTGTTACTTGACCTTGTCGTATTTGCCAGCAATTTATGCTCACAGTTACTCCACGGAAGCCATAAATCCTTCTCACATTGTAATGTTTTACAACAGAAGATTATAGGGATTTTTAGGGATCTCTGGGTCATCCATGACTTCAGCACATAAGAATCTGCTGTTCTGTGTGCACGTCTCCTAAAGAGCACACGTGCGATTCTACATGCCGAAATACTGCAGGCTTGTGTTCTTCCTGTTGTCAGACTTCAACCAAATCAAATGAAAGCTCACTGGCTGTCCAAGCAGGCCGGGCAGTCCTCTCGGTCCAGCAAGGCCTCGGGGTCCCTGAATATTACAAACAATACGGTAGTCAAGGGCAACATTCAGAACCTAGAGGTCTGTGCGTGTGTGGGTGTTTGTATGGATTAATGAAACTATGCGGATGTCAGTGATTTGTGTGTGTGTGTGTGTGTGTGTGTGTGTGTGTGTGCGCATCTAGGTGTGCACATATGTCACTTTCTCCATGTGTCTGTGCGTCGTGGCGTATCGGGGGAGCTTGAGCGGGACGGGCATAATAAAATTTGCCGACTGGGTACGAAAAATTATTTTTCAGGAATGTTGAGACAAAAAATATGGGGGGTGAGGCCCCCCTAAATAGGGTCTAGAACGGCCTATGGTGTCAGGGGCATATACAGGGGCTCTGGCCCCAGCTGAAAGCTGATTCATTCTCGGAATGTCCCCTCCTCTGTCACCAACCAATTCAAAGATATCATTGGTTAATGATTAGGTTGACCCCTTTGCCACTTTTATGCCCTCCACCTTCATAAAAATCCTAGAAACACCCCTGTTGTGTATCATGTGGCTCTGTGTGTGTGTGTGTGTGTGTATGTGTGTGATTGTGTGCGAGTGTGTGTGTGTCGACACCAGCATGCTCCAAAGCGAGTCTCTATTCACCCTGGCCAAGCCACCTGTTTGGGAGTCACATCTGTGATCTCCAGAGAGGCGATTGAAATGGAAATATAGTCGGGCTTTGGATCTGCACCCCCCCGCCACCCCCCGTCCCCCATCATCGCTCTCACTAAAACCCTCCAGCGCCCTGCAGGAGACACCTGGAGAGAGCAGGACCCCCGGTGGGCCTCATCGCCACCTTTAGGCATAAATATGGAGTGTGTAGCTTATGGTGGACATGAGAGGGGCTGACCCACAGGGGGGCACCGTCACTAGAGGACAATTAGTGAGCAAAGGTGTGTGTGCGTGTGTGCATGAGGGTAAGTCACTCACAGGTTCACCTGGTTGTCCTGTCAGGCCAACGGGTCCATCTGGACCCTGAAAAAACAAAAGTGTATTCAGCACAGTGACTGGTCATAACACAAGGTGACAATTTGCATTATTGTGCTATTTGTCTTTGACCACTAGGGGGCGAGATTCTGTGAGGCCACTCCACAGCCTTCCAGTGACCTTGATGGAGGGGAGGGGTGTGTGACTGTGTGGCTGTGCCCCGCAGCGTTTTATTGCTGTCTAAGAGGCCTAATTGCACAGTTGCATCCTGTGGCTTGTTTTCTTGACATCTCACTCACTCTAGGGCCCGGCTCTCCGGGTGGACCATGCGGCCCCAGCCTGCCCCGGTCCCCCTGGAAGGAGAACGACAATTACTCACACAAACGCGCGCACACACAGAACACAAAATGATATACACAATAACCGAGTGAGCCCAGTATTCTTACACATCGAAGGAAGAGGGAACAGCCACATAACAGATGATCAGCTAGAAGATGTATTCACACACCCACACACCCACACATACATAAACACATGCACGCACAGACACATAGACAGACACACATACAGAAACACACTGACACAGAGACAGACACATAAATAAACACATAGACACAGATACACTGACAGAGACAGACACACATACAGACAGACAGACAGATGGACACGCAGACAGGTGATGTGTGCAGAGAGACACATACACACACACTGACAGGGACAGACAGACACACATACAGACACACACACACACACACACACACACACACAAACAGGTGAGGTGTGCAGAGAGACACATACACACACACTGACACAGAAACAGACAGACAGACAGGTGAGGTGTGCAGAGAGACACACTTACATTGTGTCCTTTTTCTCCAGGCAGTCCAGGCAGTCCATCAAAGCCCCTGTCACCCTGAGAATGCACACAGGACCATGAAGGTACACACATTCATCTATTCAATGGCACACGCACACAAACACACACTTCGAACAGCTTCCCTGTGGTCTCTCGCTGCCTGCTCCGCGCCTCCCACTCGGAGCCGGGCCCGGGACAGGACCGGGGTCCCCATCACCAGGACACATTCCCGCAGATAGAGAATGCTCTGTCGCGCTGCTGCCGGGAGGGCTGCTGTTTACCGCGGAGCAGCCCATCCTTCCTGCAGCTGCGCGCCTTGGCATTGTTGGAATAGCGACGCGTTAGCGAAACATGCCGATGACTCTCTGGGTATCCCTACCGGCGAGACCCTATGACAACCTTAACCCCAACCCAGCCCTAACCATGACCATAAGTAACCAAACAAGAGTTTTTTGCATTTTTAGTTTTTTCATTGCAGTCACAGATTTTTATAAAATAGAGTTTTCCCCATAAGGTAAAAAAACGGGTATTCATCACGTTGTGGGAACATTTGGTCCCCACAAGGTAAGGTATACCTGAACCACACACACACACACAACCTGTCCTGTCTCCACTTGACGCACCATGCGTGTGTGGCTCACTGGGTTAGGGCACTGTGTCTGTGGCCAGAAGGTCATTGCTTTGACTGCCATGTGAGAGTGATGTCACCATTAGGCCCTGACCCCACTTTCTCAAAATTGTGTGTCCCTTGGAATGAAACGCACCTGCTAAATAAATCTAATACTTTTACTCATGAACAGCTCACACACACTCACAGACATTAGCTTCTGACAGTACTTCTCCTAGGAACTGAACCGACATATGTGTGTGTGTGTATGTCTGTGAGATGGAGCTCACCTTTGGCCCGGTCTGCCCTGGAGACCCCCTGGCCCCATCCGCTCCCTCACGACCCTGAAAATCACAAGCGCCCTGAACCAATCATAGGCAGTGATCTGGACACATGCAAATGAGCCTCCACAGGTATTCTGGGTGATGACTGGAATGTTGCTGAGCCTGGACGTTTGACAATAACTGGCTGTCGCAGATAGATGCTGTTAATCACGGGCAGGGTGAAGCGCACGATCTGCCCCCCGGAAACCCACATCACATTACTGGCTGAAATGAGTTTTTTTTTTTTTTTTGTTGTTCCACCAAATGCACCAGTTAGCATGAGTTAGCATGATATCAGTCCTGCAGCAGTCAATTACACTCTACTGCTTGATTTCATACCAGGAGATTCGACTCAGAGTCCTGCAAAACAAAGGCTATTCAGGGCTTTTCATGCACAGATGATGTGATTGCTTCAAATCCAATTAAAGTATTATATACAGCGCGCTTCAGTTCATTTATTTTAAATGATAAAAAATGTGGTATGTAGTAATTTATATATTTAGCCCCAAACTCTCGTGGGAATGTGAAGTGTTTCGATTTAAATGCTGCACACTCCCATTTGCGGCCAGACATTGAGCTGGTCACCCTGAAAAGGGCGCACAATCTTCATCTTTCTTTTTGGCACACCCAGGCACGTTCGGCATGCGATCTCAAGTGGGCTGCATACAGCACGGCTTTCAATACAACAGCTCCGGGATCTGGGCGGGATGTCATTCCTGCGTCACACCCCTCTCATACTAACCCTCTTCCCTGGCTTCCCGTTCAGGCCCGGGGCACCTGGCAATCCCCGGGGACCCTGGAAACGGCAAGGAGAAAACAAGAAGAGAGAAAAAGAGAGACAGAGAGAGAGGAAACAAGGTATGAAATAGTGCTGAATATGTGAACAGTTGTACTTCCGCAAGAATAACAACTACAAGCAGATTCGCGTCATGTCAACTAAGCATCAGCGAAATGACAGGTGAGAATCTGCAGCGTTTTCACAAAGTCAGAGCGCCGGCAAATCGGGCGTCGAACCACTCACCGCCGGCCCTGGGGGCCCACCATCTCCTTTAAGTCCGCTGGGACCGGTGGAGCCCTAAAACAAAGAAAACAAACAATGACTAGAACCTCTTTGCCTTGCTGAGTAGACAAAAGGGGTGTATGGAATGCCGGCTCCTCTAGATACGTTAATATCTATATTAATTATTCTAACACAGGCAGAAAAGGCAGAGTGTGGTAGAGATCAAAGAGAAGGAAACGGTCTTCAGACTGACAGGGCAGTTACACAGAAAAACAAGCAGCTGAAAAATAGAGAACAACTTCAGAGACTGTGATAAAAACAAAAAGAGTGGGGGAGAGAGGGAGAGAAAGTGGGAGAGAGATGGAGGGCACCAAGCTGGCCTCCTTCTAACAAGGAACAGAACCAGGCTGGATCCATAAGTTCTGCTGGAGAGCTTACCACTGGGCCAGGCCGGCCTGTCAGTCCCTGTGGACCAGGAGGTCCTTTCATGGATAGCTGGGGCAAACAAAGTGAAGCAGAGTAAGTTAGACCAGAGGCTGTTTAATCTGACAGTGAAAGATGCGCTGGGACTCTGCATAGTCCGACTGTCATAACGGCAGAAATCAGTCCACCGCTGTTAACGCTAGATGGGGGAGGAAGGGGCAGCGACGGATGGCAGACAGACCCCTAACATCAAAGCCACCAGTTCAAGGACCTGCTGTTCTATCCTGTGGCAAATTACTTAACCTTAGAAAACCAAACCGACGTGAAAAGGCCCTGATGTAATGAAAATTTCCGATGAGTCATCCTGGAAACAAGGTGACTCATCTAAGAAACAAATATTAGATGGGAAAGCAGAAAATGACAGTAATGCATCAGAAGTCACTGTAAATGACTGCAGCAAGTTCACATTCAGGGGGGAGGCGGGGGCATCACATTGCGGGACAGTGAAGTGACACCAAGGGTCGGCTGGTCCTCACCTGGGCCTGCTGCAGAATGGCCTGCGCTTGGGCTTCCTGGGGTGAGACTACTGGACCCTTCTGACCATCACTCCGGTACTGGAACTGGGAGAACAGGGACAGGTGAACAGGGGCCCACATCAGGAGACTCTAGAGGCACTGTCACCCAAACTGAGTCACATGTCAGTCTTTCAACCTCGAGTACTCCTTAAAGATTCTGCAGTGAAACTGTGCCATAATGTAACAGCGTCACCTAGTGGTCTGGAGCCACAACTGCTCCACCATCACTGAACTTTTCTACTCAGAACCACTGTGATAAACGATTCATAGGACAATAATGTTCTATCCACGCCGCGTTGAGTTTCCCCGGCTTCCTATGGTTCGACTACACGCATACATCGATTAACTGGCATCTCTAAATTACCCACTGTGTGCATATGTGCCCTGTAATGGATCCCATCCATGGCATGGCCCAGCATTTCCCTGAGGGATAAACTCCAGGCCCTCATGACCCCAACCAGGATAAGCAGATGGAGGATCTCTGATGCCGGCCAGGTGGACTTACAGCATCAGATGGTGGAATATTCTTGACTCACGGCACCGACATACAGGTAACGAGTGGCACATTTACAGGTCAGTGTGCTGTCATTGCAGTGAGACTCACATTATTATTAATACTATTTTATGCAGAATTCCAGATTGCTTTCGCCAAAACTGTCGAAGTCGGCATTACTACTTGTGCAATAACATTCATTTGCTGGTGTGTGTAAGAGTGTGCGTGAGTGTGAGTTGTGAGTGTGTATGTGCGTTCCAGAGTGATTACCGGTAACATCAGCATAGTGCCTGGGGGTCCCGGTATCCCATCAGCCCCGGGAAGCCCTGAGCGCCCTGGAGGACCCTGCGAGAGGATAATATACTGAAGGCCCATGCATCCCACTGAAAGTGTCAAACTGGTCAGCAGGCACACTGCTATTCATAACAAGCCACAGTCTGATTTCTCTAGGGTCAAGGAGTCTGCTTACACTCTACTCCAGTGTACTTCCTTAAATAACACTTCAGCAATGACAATGTTCAGCATCACACTCCACTATAATATTATATTACCCTACACCACCTTTAGATAATCCCCCACATTGCAATCCGCTACACCGCGCTGCATGATCCTCAAACATAAACCATATTACACAGCTGCACAGTACGGTAAAGCTCACTAGACTTCACTCCACTGCCCCTCGCCGGTCAGCTATTTCTGCTCCACTCGTAATTATGGAGGGTTATAAGTGTCCTCAATGTGGCAGATCGATAGAAAAGCGCGGTGAATGCATGCCTATTCAGCGGCGCAGAGAGCGAGTGGGAGTAGTAGAATCTTTTGTGTGTTTCTATGTGTGTGTGTGATATACATCAATACATCCAAAAAAACTTCTTCATATGTATAAAT
>JAODLD010000051.1:15972281-15985514 GCA_026781065.1 Mormyrops boulengeri | reverse complement strand
TAAAAAGCCAAGGAGCCAGCTTAGGATCTAACCAGACCCAGTATTTTTTCTGGGATGTGCCTTTGGCATTGCCCCCCCCCCCGATGTCGGGTCTGGGAATGGGCAGAAGTCGTGTATCCCCTGATGGCTCACAAGCATACTGGGTCATAGACCGATAAAAAAAAAAAATCCCAAAAAATTTCTGTGAGAAAAAACAGCAGAAGAAAAACATAAGTGGAAGGGGAAAAAATGCGAGTCAGAGGGAATAACTGTGAGTCATCAATGGGAACAAATTGTTAAGGCCATTCTGCAATGCATCCTGCGCGGGCTGTGCACACGAGGGGGCGGCCAGTGGCTGGGGAGTGCTGACAGCACAGTGAGTCAGGCCCGGGGTAAAGGGAATATGCGATGGACACCGGTGCAGGACTCCTGTTACCGCAGGTTGCTTGGGGAGGCCCGATTACTCATACTAGAAAATGCACATTTGCATGGTTAACTAGCAACTGTACAAATGCAGATGGTAAGCTTCTTTGCTAATCTACAGAGATGTATGCTAATCTTTGATGCTAAGGTACAGATACGTATGCTAATCTTTGATGCTAATGTATAGATATGTATGCTAAGCTTCCATGCTAATGTACACATACATATGCTGACCTTTGATGCTAGTGTACACTCACATATGCTAAGCTTCTATGCAAAATCCTCTGACTCGGTAACTATTTATTTTGCTTTTGAAATATCTTGGAGGGGCCCCAGAAACAATAAACCGTCCCCTGCAGACAGGTCCATGTGGTGAACCATTCAGGCTAACACATGCTAACAGGCTAATACTCTGAAAATCCCTCTCGCTAAGATGGCATTGTCGGTGGTAGCTTCACTCTTCAAGAATTAAAAGCGAGTCCACCTCATCCATACGCCTCACCTCGAACACCTCGTCATACTGCAGGCGCGCCCCAAACATGGCGATCCCCTCGGTGCTGATCACGGGACCGTCTCCCCGAGCCAGCTCCAGTGTCTGCACTTCCTCGCAGTCCAGGTAGAGCGTGATGGCCTTGCCTCGCACGCTGTAGGCAATTCTGTGCCAGCTGGGAGGAGCAGGAAGGGCAGATAGGGTCAGAAGCTAAGCAGGGGGGCCTGGATGTAAGGGAGAGAGTGCTGAACGGTCAGAACAATGGCCTGCTGGATAATTGCGAGTCAGATATAGGAGAAATCCCTGGGTCCGTCCAGTCAAGTTGTTGCAGAGTCCCTCATCTACAGCCGAGTGAAGGTCTGTACCAGACAGCCCCGGTCCCATCGAAGCGGCCAGGCATGACCGCAGAAAGGCACTCACTTTCCATCTGCTAGGTCGACCGTGCTGAAGGTGGGGTAGAGCTCGGGCGGGGGCAGCCCCTGGTGGTCCGCGTACAGCAGCATAGGCGAGGGTCCCACCTCCAGGCCGAGCTGTTGCACCCCGCGGGCATCATAAAGTGAGAGCAGGGAGGACCGAGTGCCCTTCTTCGACCTTACCGTGGCCATCAGGGAGAAGTCTTCGGGGAAGGCGGAATCTGCAGAAGGGGGCGTGGACATTTCCAAGAAGGCATTTATATACATGGGCCACACCCACATAGGCCACTCCCTCTGACAAAGAATGATGATTAGACACCAGATGGACTGAGACAACCGCTAATTAAAGGTGCTAGTTAATGACACGTCTCTATCAAGCTCAGACGGCACAGTATGTTTCTTGAATAAGAAAACGTGTGTGTGTGTGTGTGTGTGTGTCTGTGTGGATTAGGATTATATTACATTGCAGGGACCAAATGTCCCCCACAATGTAATAAAAACCTGTTTTTTTTCCATGTTGTGGGGACCATTTTTCAGGTCCCCACAAAGATCTGTGAATGCAATCAAAAAAGTAAAAAATCAAAGGTCTCGTATTTAGTTTGGTTACTTATGGTTAAGGTTAGGGCTGGGTAGGGGTTAAGGTTGTCATGTTGTGATTAGAGTTTTCCCCATGGAAATGAATGGAGAGTCCCCATAAAGATATAATTACAAATCTGTGTGTGTGTGTGTGTGTGTGTGTTACCTGGAAAGAGCTGCTTCGTTGGCACGGACAGCCGCATCTTCTTGCCTATCCGGAAAGCCGCATCGATCTTTGCCGTGTCATTCCTGGCTTCACAAAGCCCCGCCTCCAGGGACACGCCCTCCATATCCAGCGATAGCTCCAGTAACCGCAAAACATCTGTGGTATTGGCTAATGAGAGCAGGGAAGCAGGAGCAGAAGGTTCCAGAAGCAATCAGAGCCAATCACTTTGCAAAAAAGAGCAAAGCATAAATAAATGGCATTCTGGGAATGGCTTCTACGCATTCTTCCCACTCGATCTCTGACACACCATAACGGAAATTATACTGCTTGCTTTCGGGCTAAACTCAAAGTCCCTAAACAGATTGTTCAAAAACAAAAGAAAAGTCAAATCTAACATTTTGCACATGCTAAATTACATTTCATCTGTTGTTGGAGATCATTACTTACAGTATAACAAAACAGTCCTTTTATTTAAAAAATGTTTGTTCAGGTCTAGCAGACTGGGGCACAGCATCTAAGCAGCCATATTGGTCACACTGGCAGCATGGGTCACATGACCCAGCTCACACTGGCTGGAAAACATTTTGCTGATTGGCTCTTGTGTTTCGTAAAAACTCCCTGCATAAGTAGTATGGGGCTCATATAGGGTATCATTATAAAGTGCAGAGTTGTAGGCTAGCCACCACCCAACCACACCTGCCAGCTGACACCTGCCCCTCTTAGTGTGGGGGAGGGGGGGGGAGTCCAGAGACCAGGCTTCTGCCCTACTTTTTTTGTCCCCCCCTCCCCCATCCTGCTTCTGCTGACTAAATATGATGACATTCTAATGGGGTGGGGTCTTGAAACTGTATTGCATCACTTCCTTGTGCGACGAGCTGACCATTCCCACCGGAGAACACAATCCCTCAAAGCGTGCCAATCAGGTCAGCGGCGTGCAACAAAACAGATGCTGAGTGAGATCCGGCCAGCCAGAAGAGAGCACGTTTATAGCCGAAGCAGCATAACCTTCTTATAATTGCACCATTACGTGGTTGGGGCAAGGAATCGCAGAACACAGAGGAGAACAAACAGAGATGGTCAGTCAGGCACTCACTGATGACATGTGTTAATCCCACTTATGGTGATAATTCCATTTATAGAGTGAAATACGGGTAACACTTTACTTAAGACCATGGTTTTAGTCATTTATAAACACATTCATACAAATAATAACAAGGTATTCATAAAGCATTATAAACATGGCAATATATATTCATGAAAAGGCATAACACATTATAGACATGTGTATTATGCATTATGACTGCCTTATGAAGCTCTCATCTATAATGCAATACAAAGCATCCTTGATGGTCATACCAACCATTACTATAGTGCATTATAGATGAGAGTTTCATAAAGCATTCATAATGCATAATACACATGTCTATAATGTATTATGCCTTTTGATAAATATTTATAACCATGTTTAAAATGCTTTATTATTATTTGTTAGAAATGCGTTTATAAATTACTAAAAACAAGGCCTTAAGTGAAGTGTTATCGAAGATGCTGTGTTGACCTCATCACCGGCTCATTTCACTAGAATGACTGTTTTCGCTCAGGCCGCCGTGAGATCGATGCCCAGTTGAATTGCAAACAAATCAGCAAACGCTTAATCACTGGGGAGCGTGAGGTCATCAGCGCAAGATTATCGATGGAGACGGGACCCCACTTCTGATCCCGTTTCTGAGATCAAGGCTTAAATATTGCGCGAGACCTGGCAACCCGGGAATGGGAACGATGTACAAGCAAGTGGGAAACAAGGGTCCTCAAGAAAAACAGGGATCTGATAGAGATGTAGGTCCTGGATCACATCTAATTCCCCTGAAGGAGCATGCAAGGGGTCAATAAACATTAATAATTACTCCTTCCTACCTCTTCCCTATACAATTGGCTGGAGCCAAGAAAAGAATCAGCGGTATATGTGAAGAATGTTCAATGGCAAACATCTCATGCAAAGAGTTGGCCAGAGGCCCTGCCCCCGTAACAATGGAGACCTGGGGGTGGTCACGTTCATAACAGCAGCTGTGATTGGTCTGCTTTTATGGAATCCCATGTTCCCTCCTCCCTACTCACCGCTTGTGTGCTTTGGCCCCATGTGCTGATTAGCGGTGATGAAACCCAAGCAGAGCAGCGGTGTGGGGGCGGCGTGCAGCTGCCGCAATGTCAGCTGTACGTCTCGGGGGACGCCTACACCTCCCAACATACACACACACACAAACTTCCCGTTCCCGCGCCTGTCCCGAGCTCCCGTTGACTCGAGCTTGAACGCAGTTACAGTCGACATGACGCCAACCCCACCCTGAACGGAACACGAAAACAGAGTTCTGCAGGCAAAAACTTTTGGCACTTGCAGTTTTTTTTAGAGACTATCGTTCTGTGGGGATGTCTCCATAAAAAACTTTTATTTCTAGGGAACTTTTTGTTGAAGATTTCTTTTGAAAATGTATCCCCACTAAGATAGCAAAGGTTAAGTATTGCCACACACACAGCAGTAGCTACAGTAGTTCACAGACTAAAGAGCTGTACAAAAAAAAATGGCTTGACCTGAATGATTCAACTAAACTATCAGGCATCAAAGGGGATGAAGTGTCACTGGATACTTCGCAGTGTCTGAGGATGATTGTCTGCAGAGCAAACAAACAATGCAGCAGAGCACAAGCAAAGCCCCTCTGATGCGCAGCCACACGAAGCAAACCGCAGTGCGCACTGGGGTTAGCCCTGATTGAAAGCCAGGCTGAGACTTCAATGAAGGGCGCAAGATCAGCCCCGATCTGAGACGAGGCTCGAGTCTTTTCATCTTCTCCATCCCTCCCTCCGTCGCTCTTTGATATGCAGTAACCGGCTGTCTCTGCCCTCCAATCCTGTACCCGCATCACCTGTGCCAGTTCCCCTCGGGTTCATTGTTGTGGTTTGTGTTGATGCGTCTGTGCGAGTTTGCGTGTGTACCGTGTGTGTTTACATAAAGAATCTGAAGATAAGACACGGATACGGGGACCTAATCACCCTCCCTGACCTGAACATGCATAGTAGCACCTGCAGAAACGCCAATAGGGTGAAGTATAGGGAGGACTGAAGCACTGAGATGTAAACACTGCACCTGATTGGCTGATTCACAAGACCACGCCCTTCCAGGAATATACACAACCACTGCTCCGGCATGAGTCCACACAGGCTCCGGCCCTCCACGACCCCACCGCACAAGCCCCGCCCCCCTGTAATCCACACACATTCGCACAAGTTCTCCTCCTACACTCCATATCTGTCAGTCAAGGGACGGTAAACTCCTCACACACCCTCTCTGACCCACCCCCACTCCTCCCCCCACCTGACAGCAATATTCATGGAAACAGAACATCCTCAGGAAGAAGAATGTGAGCTGGGAGTATGAATCATGTCAGGGGGCTTCCCAAGACGAACACGCTCAGAAATAACGGCAGATGCCTGGGGGTCACTTTGGTCCCGAGGTTGCACAGAAGACCCCCTGGTATCTCTTCCCGGGCTCAAAAGAGGGGTGGCGCCATTGCCACCACAACTCTACATCTCCCCCTAGGGGCGATGGCTGTCTTCGAGTCCTCACGGTCATGGGACACCTGATTCTGAAGGAAAGGATTAAACCAAGCAGATGATGTTGCTCCAGGGTTGGACTGGGATCAAAAACGACCCTCAACTTTGGGGTCCCAAAGTGGGAAGGGTGTCCTGTAGGAAGATGCCCAAAAAATGCCAGATGGCCAGTCCAGCTCTGTGTTGCTCAGAAACAAATGGGGGCCCAGAAACAGGAAATGGGGGGGTTGTTTTACAGCTTGTACTAACACTATTGGAGAGCCCATGCCAACCCACCCACGAGTTTCCCACCGTCCTGTAAAGGGCATTTGACATCCAGTGACCTCCAGCTGCACCTTCTGGTGAGGGAGGTGAAGCACCGCAGAGGGGTCCCAGAGGACAGATTCGGGCAGCCGGGCGCATTGCTTCATGGTTCCCCATTTGCTACACTGGCCATCAGTGGCAACACTTGGTGTGGTTTGTGTGTGTGTGTGTGTGTGTGTGTGTGTCAGGGGTTACTTCTGCTCTCCAGATGTTCACGCCTTCTCTGTGTGTGTCTGTGTGACTGTGCATGCATGTGGGTGTGTTTTGCATGCGGAACATACTTCACAAAGAAAGAGAGACGTCCATGTTTTGTTATGGTGTTTATCGGGGTCTGAGGGACCAAGGGCGGTATGCTGCCGCTGCAGTGAAACTTGATCCAGGGCACTCGTTGGCTATCAGGCATCAGGGGGAGTGGCCCAAGTGGTCTGATTGGCTGCATGTTACATTAGGGTTCTGCCATTGAGAACAAGGTCTACTGAAAGAGATGAAAGATTGAGAAGATAGAGAGAAACAACGGGAGAGGCAAAGACCGGGGCACCACCAACCATTTATACTTTTTCAACAGCACCTCTTCCCCCATCAATATCCGTGCTTTTTAGACCTAAGGGATGAAATGGCTACTTATGGCCAGGTGCAAAAATTTCCATGTAAAGGCCAGAGTCTGCTAGATGAGACAGACTGAGGTCAGGAGAATCCCACATCTATCTGGCTGCCAAGTGGAAGGGGGAGGCTGAAGAGTGAGCAAGCAGATACCTCCACCCTTCCAGTGAAAAAACTAGTTTAAAAATAAAAAAAAAAGGCATCTCTCCACTTCACTTTCCACCAAATGGAGAAGGTCCATAATCTATGAGGGTCTATAGAATCTCTCCACAGTGGTTCCCTTTCGTAGATAAACACACAGGTACATACAGGCACACCCCTCCCTCTCTCTCTCACACACACACACACACACACACACACACACACACACACACACACAGTGCTTTCTTCATGCTAACATCACTACTGATACAGAATACTGACTGTACTTACTGCCAATTAGTATTATTACTTGTCATTGACATATCAATGCAAAAAACACTCTGCCACACACACATACACACATGTTCCCCCCCTGCCCCCTGCCCCCACCCCCACCCGCTGACACATACAAAACACACATTTTCCTCTCTGGTCTCCCCATAACAGCCCCCTCCTGTGGAGCTGGTAATCACAGCCCTGCGTGACTCAACAGGCGGGACTCCAGGGGAACGGGGGCATAGGGGGGCTTCCCAGGCCGCTGTCATGGGAACTGGTGTTAGCACTCTGAGGGTGAGGGCCGGGGCACAGCCAGGACGGCTTTGATCCCAGCCTGCCAACCACCATGCTCACTGTTTACCCACATTTCATGAGAGCCGGGCGAGTTCACTCGTGCCGGGCGAGTTCCACACCACCGACAGCACACCTCCTGTTTCAGGCAGTCGTGTCCGAGCCCACACGCATCGCCCGTGATGTTTTGAGCTCCCCGTGTGATCGGCAGTGCTGAAACCAGAAGCTGATTGGCTGAGATGTGAATGGGAGGGGAACACCGCATAGTGATAAGTCTGATAGTCACACACTGGACTGACCTGCGTCCTGATTGGCTGATTCACAAGCAAGGCTTGACTGCATTAACTGAACCACCTACCCTGGATGAATACTTCTAGAACGCGACTTAAATGACTTCCATATAATATTCAGCACAGATGACCTAAAAGAAAGAAGTGTAGAGGAGTGGGTTCTATTGGTCCTAAAAAAAAACTACATTTCCCATCATGCCTGTGGTTAAACTACATCAGTATCACGGATCACTGGCTTTCACCCATTCCTTACACATTCAGTAGATAAGCAGAAGGAATTGCACATTCCAGAAAATACTGATTCCCTTACCCACTTGGCCCCACCAAAACTGGGGGGCAAATATGGTGAATCAACCAATAGCAATAGTTGCACAACAAAGCGGCGTTTAGTAAGTCAGACAAAGGCTCCCACAGTCGCCTTTCTGGACGCCTCCATGCTGGACTTCGCACGACAAGCAGTGGAACATTTTTCTCTCCAAAGTCTGAAGGTCAGAAGCATCTGGTTTCGCCCCACCCTGCCTTAATGGGACCGACAATGCCTCCCACACATTACATGACACATGACGGTACATGATCCATGAGAAGGTCCAGCTTACATCATGGCCCCCACACACTTTCATACATACTATAGATGCAGTTTGCTGCTCCCCTGGGAATGACTGTAAAAACATGTAGCGTGTAACATCATTATTCACAACATTTTATCTACATTGAATGAACAAAGTTTTATCGGTTATTGTTTGCAGGTGATCTGGAAAACAAGTGGCAACAAACAAAAAAAAATTTGTTAGTGGAAAAAAATAGAACCATTGCTTTTAATAATGGACCACACCTACAGGATCATAAATTTTCCACCCTGCCATTGGAAAATGTAACGCTGGACCGGTGCCCTGGTTTGAGAAGCGTGGCGGGTGCTGCCAATAACGCTGCCGGTACCGGAGGGGACTTCCAGTCTTCTGCATCTTCTTGCATTAACATTAAGCTGCTTCGGTCACCGGTGCACAAGTAACCTTCGTCCCCCGCCACGAGTCAAAACCCCGCTGGTCGTCTGATTAATCCCCATCTCGTGGATTTGGCCGCATTTCCTACTAAGCACGAGTACAGCATTGCAAAGGAAAATTGTGTTACACGTCTGACAAGTGCGCTGGAATACAGAGGGACTGGACAGCCGTGAACGAGGTCCAAGTAGGACACGGGGAGGGTAAGAGGGGGCGTCCTACATATCCTTATAACGCACAGCATGTTAATGGCCTTTTTTAAAAAATCAAGACTTTGAAATGACATATTTCCAGCATTTTCGCGAGAGAAGAAAAAAATCACACTTCTCATTAAAATGACTCATCTATAATGCCTAATGCCTGAAATCACGAACGCGAGTGAAATAAAATTTTAAACCGCCCAAAATTGGAATTAACTTGGAAGCCCAGTCAGACTGCAATCCCGGACTGTAAAGGCCGCGAAATGTCAAGTTTGCAATAATGTGAGGATTCAGTCCCACATCAGATAACTTATCCAAAGAACCAAATATACTCCTGGGGTGTTTCTGATTAATACCCAGCTCAAAGCACGACGCGGTGCTCCGAGGCAGCATCAGAAACACAGATGCACAAGATGACATTATCTTATTATGTGAGGTACAGCAATTCTGCGGAAATGCATTGTCTGCCCCCCGACTGATGCAGAGCCGGCGTGACTCCGTGCGAACAAGTTCAAACCAGCAATGTTGTTAATTATGCAGCCAGACTGCAATAAAACATCGGGTCCGTTTCGGTGCACGGATCTGGCAAATCGGATGCATCTACCGAAAAGTTTCCAGCGTATAACTTTGAACTCTTCGCAAACCAAAGTGCAGCAAAGGGAGACTTCAGTCTGAAATGTGAAACGAGTGCCACACGTACCCCACTCTGGATAAGTAACAGGTTGGTATAACAACAAGAATTTAATAATAATAATAATAATAATAATAATAATAATAATAATTACTCACCGGACGCCTGAGCTGCCCAAACGGGAAAAACGAACAGCAAAAGCAGCCAAAAGCTCCTGCTGCCGCCGCTTCTTTCGCTGAAGGTCCGGCGGTCCATCTTCGAGGCTCCGTCCTGCTGTTTCGATGGGAACCGGTACTTTCTGAAATAAACGCCAAGCGATCTAACTGTCGAGATCTGCAGCCATCCGGAGAAAAGACGAAATGGCCCGTTCCCTCCCTCCAACTAATGGCTTCACCCTCGTGCAAACAGCTCCGGCAGCAAATACAACTTTTTTTAAAGATCCCGATCTGTGCACCCCTCTCCCCCCACCTTTCAATCACGGTCTCCCTCCTCTCTATCACTTTCTCGCCCTCCCTCGTCCCTCTTACTCCCTGCCCTCCTAGCATGCCCCCTCCCTCCTCTCTTTCAGAAGTGATAGATGAAATTGTGCCTCCAGAGGACAAATATCATAAATCACTTTTCTAACGCTTGCCCGATAATTGCTAATGAAAGACCCCATTAGCTCCCTAATTACTGATTATCGATTTTTTAAAAAGACCATAATAAACGATTTAATTGCGCCCATGCCGGCAGTTTTGCATAACTATGGCCGTTATATTAGAAGTACAAAGGTTATTTCCCACGTGTCTTATTTATAAAGCAGTGGGATTAGTTAGATATTCCCGGATAGGTAATCTACATTGAAATTAGGGTAATCTCAAAACCAGGGAAATTATGAACGAAGGGAAACAGTATATGAATAATCATCTTGGGTCAGCCTGTTTGGTAAAATAAGCCATAAATCCTGCAAGGATCATACGCGTGATGAACCCTGGGATGGGGACACGGTGGTCTAATGCTAGATTTGCGAGATTTATCCGGTGTGTCGTCAGCCTCGCGCAGCACCACAGCCCAGAGCTCTGAGACAGCTGCATATTGGGACCGATATAGTTGCACCCTGAGATAACCCTGCAGTCGGGAATACGTCTCTAAAGCTGATTCAGGCGCTAGCTGCGCTAAAAGTTGCAAATAAGTAAAGTTGTTGAGGGATAGCAAGATCCAAAAATACAAATACACAGAAAAAAATCTAAATGATTATGATTCATTTAATTCATATAAATGTAAACTTCTTCTGCAAGTACCTGGCATACAATTATTAAATGCACATTATACAAATAATTGTCCTATTTGTATTTTATAGAAAGCTAATTGAAAACATATATTTCTTAGTTTTCTAATTAACTCACACCTTTGGAATCTTCTTCCTGTGGTTTCTGTCCTCGCACACTCTGACATCATGCAGTCCAGGTAAACTGGAAACATTTAATTTGTTGCTTTGTGTGCATGATGCATCAACCTCCCTGGAACATTCTGTGGTTCAGGCTTTGAACTGCCGTGACCCTGAAGGGGTAAGTTAGTGGGATAAAGCTGTAGAAGAAGGTTCCAGTGGGTGGATGGTATGGGAATCCACGTCTGCGAGGCTGTGCTAGGTCCCAAGGCCAGTGGATGGCAGACCGCGCCAACCGGGAGCCCTCTAATTAAAATATTAACCAGGCTGACATCACCATTACCCAGACCGCAGAATCCCTTTGTCTGGGAGCCAGGAAGCTTTCCTGCCTGTGACTTGTACCTCACAGGGATCAGAGCGCCTAAATGCCATCAAGCGGCACACTGGTGTGTGTTTGTAAGGACCACAGTACCTTGCAGGGTTAGAAATGGGGAGTCAGTAGGCGCACACACACACACACACACACACACACACACACACGCATGCATTCCTGTCTTTGTGGGAACTTCGCATTGATGAATAATGTGAGTCATTTTTAATTTAAAGCACACTAACTTATTAGAATTAGAAATATTCTCCTCATAGCGATGTCCCGAGTATGGTTAGGAAAATCCCCCCCCCTCCACACACACACAGAAAAGCATGCTGGAGTTCCACAGGGGAGACGGGGAAGAGATCGGAACTGTGGAAACGTGCAAATGACTTCACGGACTCCAGCTGATCCTATAGATAAACAGGAACCCCCCCCCCCACACCACCCCATCATCCCTCATGGTTAAGCTCTCCTGAATCTGGAATACATTCCTAGCAGATTTTAGCAGATAGTTGCCAGCAGTCTGGTCAGGAGTCTAAGCTGGTAGTGAGAAATGCCTCCTGTATCCCTGTGAGAAATGCCGCCCACCCCTCCTGCATGGCCTTCCCACTCTGCAAGCCATCCCAGATGGGTGTGCAGTCAAGGTGCACACAATGCCCAGTTGCGCAGTCAGACTCAACTAACTCCACGTAACTCCATCCACGCCGCAGTCGACCTCGCCGCACGCGATCTCTGTCACGATCCTCCTCTGTACCTCTGATCAGAAGGTCACCAGTTTGAATCCCACACTTGGCACAACAGTCACATCTCTGCGGGACACTTAAGAGAGGCCCTTAACCCCCTGAAAAATTGCTGGAGGAAGGTTCCGGATAAAGCTTCACTCTTACCTCTATGTGAGCATCTGTATGCAAAATAAAAGATCAAGATGTGATATGTGGGGAAAAAAAATCACATTCCAATTTAAGCTTTAATGCTTGCCAAGTCATACATCACTGTTCACAGTATAAACTGTCATCAAAGAAATGAGAACTGAGCTGAGGTGTTGGTGTGAACTGAGTCATATTAACCTTCTCACTCCAATTCACTCAAATCCATTTTATATTTTATCTGTTCAGCAGATGCTTTTGTCCAAAGCGATGTTCAAGTGAGGCAAGTAGCACATTGAAAACATAGATACTGTCAAAGAGTCAACTTGGAATAAGCGCAACTAGGCGGAACTTCCAATGAACACCCAGGTATGAGTGTGAGCAGTGTTGGAGCAGGAGCTGCACCAAAGACGTAGGTTTGGTTTCAACATTGATAGGGACCAAATCAGCCCCGACCCCCCCACCCCCCTAAACAGACAAGGTACTTCCACAATATTAGTTGGGACATGTCCCTACAGTCCATACACAAATCTACGCCCTTGAGCTACACAACAATATTTAACAAAGAAAAAACCCAGTAAGACTATTCAAGCACCACAACTGCGACATAAAAACATTGAGGAAACGTAAAGAGGTACCAGGTTAGTAGAGGAATTCGTGGATGAGATGGGTCTTGAGGTGTTTCTTGAAGGTAATGAGGGAGTCTGATGACCAGCAGCTCATTCCACCATCGGGAATCCCACAAGAGAACCATCTGCAGTGACACTTTTCACATGGAGGATGGAGCTCCAAGTAGCGCTGGTTTGCTGACCGAAGGGGGCAAGATGGGATGTAGATCTTAAGGGGTCTATTGATGGAGATGGATGCCTGTCCAATAATAGAGTTGTCAGCCAATAGGGAGCCAGTGTGGAGGTACAAGGCAGGGTGTAGCAGAACGTCCATGACCATAATCAGATCACATGACACCCAGTTATCATGGAGTTAAGCCACGAAATGCATCTCACCTGCTCCTCTCCTGGAAACCCAAAGGTGAACGTTCATTAGCTGTGATTGATGGCCTCCTGCCTTCATTATCATAATTTCCAGAGTACAAACGCTTGCTGAGGTTATTTCGTGATGTCAGGGTGCCCTCAGGGGAAACGGCTTCATCAGATGTGCCGTACAGGTGCAATCTCAGCTTTTGTTTCAGGTGAGAGATAATCCTCAAAGCTCCCCGACCTAAAGGCAGCACTCAAAGCCTGGGCCAGC
>JAODLD010000051.1:15959489-15972181 GCA_026781065.1 Mormyrops boulengeri | reverse complement strand
CCGACACGGGGAATCCCCCGTTTTGTTTCCCGTGTCCTATACACCCCCACCGGCCCCGCCCCAACCGGCTCCCTCAAACGGCTGGGCCTCCCCCCCCCCCCACCCCCACCACAGTCTGCTAAAGTGTGCTCTAAAAACCCCGCTCCTTATCACGCCTGTCACCCCAAATCCTGACGTCTGATCAGCCGAAGAGACACCTTTCTGCATGCGAAACTTTTCCGCCTGGGACTTCCGCCACCTACTCTTCATCTTCTCTTCATCTTCAGCCGTTCTCGCTTTGCTGTCACGTTAAAAAAAAAAAAAAAAAAAAAGGTTCGGGATGAAACCTCTGGTTCTGGGCTTGCAAAGAGCTGACCTGTCAGATCTTCCTACCTGAGACAAGCTGGAACAGAGGTTCCGCTGCCTGCCTGGTGGAGGTGCGCATCTAACTTGCCGAGAATAAGAAGACGAGTCACTTTCCCTGCCAGAAGCGAGGCATGTATTCCCGAGATAAAGAAAAAAACAACAAGGTGGAACCTGCATCATTTTTCAACATCTCTGACACACTGCATACATTTTTAATTGCGACTCGTATGTCCTACCCACAAAATGACAATGTTTAACTTTTTTTTTCCCACTCCATAAAGGATTTCCCCACAACGGCTCGATCCTGTCACAGAAACCGCAAATCGGAGTCCCGTTCATTGTCTTCCAAAACTTTACTGCAAGAAGACGTTGGGGGCACATCTGAAGCTCTTCAGCTGGACACAGAAAAAGCCGAGAGGCCTCGCCTGTGAGAGGCAGGAACAGCGAGCAGAGTCGGGAATTCCGTGAAGTAGGTGGGGCGGTCTGGGAATCATTGTTTTCTCCAAATGATCAAAAACAATTCAGAGGATATTGGGAACATTCATCATTTATGAAAGCCATAACGTCGATAGCTGACACCTTGTCCGTGTTGTCTCTCAAGGGCCTGGGGACGGGGCTCGAACGTGATTCGCCCGATTCATCAATGACACGGCCATCGCTTTATCGGTGACGGCTCTATTTGTCTGAGTACTGTGGGTACACTGGATGAAACTAAGGACTGAGCCAACTGTTCATCATCATCTTCGGCCAGAGACCGACTGCATGAAATACTGATAGATTACAGCTAAAGTACATTTAGATGACAGATAGATGTTTGATATTAGAAAGAGGATAATGTTTCGATTCATTATTTTCAAGAGCACAAATGCCACCCAGACACAGAGTAGGAGAAACGTAGGCAAGTGTGGCTTCGAGCTGCACCGTCTCCTGGTTCCCTTGGAGTGAGGTCAGGGGTGGGGGTCGGGGGTAGATGTCTTTATTTTCTGGTAAATGGAATGGGGCATCCACTTCTGATAGGGTCACCTAACCCAGACACACACATACACATACACACACACACACACACACACACACACACGTACACACACACACACACACACACACACACACACACAGGCCTAACGAGTCCCCGTGACTGGAAGGTATTAATTACACTCATTAAGGCCTCAGGACGACAAAGGTAATTCACACATAGGGTCGAGTCTTTTAAATAAGCTGTTCAAACAGACATTTATTTTTTCACCAAATAAATTAGCCTCCCCAACTCCCCCACTCTTTCTCTTTCCCACTTGCCCTCCCCTTCTCCATCCCCCAATCTCTCTCTCTCCAGCTCTGCACTTCTGCCATCCACCTCTCCCCGTCCCATTCCTCTCCATGACCCTCTAAGGCTGAGGGCTGTGTGCATTCCACACCCCGTTCAGCAACAGTGAGCGCATAGAGAACACAAAGACCCCCCCTTGCCTCCCGCCACCCTGGCTCAAACTCTCTCTCACTCCCTCCCTCCTTTCCTTTCTCTGTCTCTCTCTTCCTCTATCTCCCTCCTTCACCACCTCTCCTTCTATCTCCCACTTCCTCTCTTGCCCTCTCTGCCCCTCTTCCCTTCATCCCTCTTTCTCCCTTCTCCTATCTGGGTACAGCCCATGGTGTCTCTCTCTCTCTCTCTCCCTCCCACTCTCTCCCTCTCTCTCTCGTAAACCTCCCGTTCCCACTGGGCCTCTGCTCCGCCTGAGAGATGCAGTTTGGGTTGAAGCCACGACCTCGGCATTGTCGGAGAGCAAGAATAGCCACGAGAGAGAGAGACGGGGACGGCGGGTCGGCCATGGTAAACAGGGAGGTCGGAGGTCAGAGGTCAGGGGTCACATCTGAGGGACAATGGCCTGGCTTCGTTTGGCTGTGGGCCAGATGCAGCGAGAAAGATGAGGAGACCTGAGACTTAGGGCTTGTGTCTGCTTGTCCTGCTGCAGAACAATACAGCCCTTCCTCATTCACAAGGACAGGCACACACACATGCATGCAAACACAGCCTCTGTGAGACAGGCTTCCCCTCCAGGGTTTAGCGGTGTGTCAGACGGCTGCGTTTCATGTGGCTACTGGGAACCCGGCTCTCAGCGGCGAAACTGGTGCATCGGAAGCAGCCTCGGAAAGAATAAAAAGACCGAACGTTATCCGGGAGGCAGATCTTTTTCCGGGTGGGCGGCCAGAGCAGGGTCAGGGTGGCGAGAAAATGACAGAAAAGCCATTTCACACCGGGGGCCGCAGCATGACCAAAGCCCCTCCCCCTGGCTCTGAACACCTGTGCCATGACCAGATGACGCTAAACAGCTCAGCGCCAGGTGTCCAGCATCCCCACATGCGGCGATTAGAACCTGCCACCAAACGGGATTCTAAAGGGCTGCATCAAACAACAGCATTAATGACCAGTGCCCAAGGACAACAGATCATAGAGAACAAATCATGACTAAGATTTCCTCTAACCCATCAAACAATATACCACATCTCTTTATATACTGAGACACTAAAGCAGTAATGACATACTGGTGAACACAAAGTACCGACCCTGAGAATCCTTAATATGGCAGCATGGAGAGCGGCAAATTATTATGGGATGTCAACGAGGTTGTTCCGAGGACTGTGGTGTTTACATGACCCCCATGTCCAAGGTTCCTCTCTTCTCTCCTCTTTTGCTCCCTCTCTCTTTCTCTCTCTCTCCCCCTCTCTTCTCTTCCACCATTAGCCAGCATTTTCACGGCAAGGCTCGACGCGTGTCTATCCCCGTCCGGCTGCGTGTCCTGATGTGGCAGAGCCGCTGACCACAGAAACGGAGCCCACAGCATCACAGTGCGGGCCGGGCTCCACAGTGACCGCATGAAGCACGTATGCGGAGGCGGACGTTTCAGGTCCAGAAATTAAAAATCCAGACCAAGACTTTGTTTCAACCAACCAGCTGAGTACTCTGTGACTGTAACTCTTTATACTCAGCTGATTGGTTTAAACAAAATTCTGGTTTGGATTTTTTACTTTCTGGACCTGAAATGTCCACCACTGCACGTATGTCTATGTAGCGCAGCCCAGAGCCAGAAATAAATTTCATGTAGCGTCCGGCAATCCTATTGAAAGGTCTCCTTTAGCAGAATTAGCCGGCCAGAGGGCAGGGTCCCTCTCTGTGGATTTCACCAACGGGGGTGCCGAAGCAAATTTTGCTGGGAGTTCAAATAAAATGTTACTACCTTGCTATATGACAGATTGATAACAAGATAAATTTCGGGGGGTTGGTTGGGTGGGAGGTTCAAAGCCTGTATTTTACTGTGTGGCTACATGCTTGATGTGCAGTGAGTCAGTAAGTGTGTGTGTAAAGGTGTGTGTTTGAATGAGTGTGCATGTGTGTGAGTGTGATAATACACTAATACTGTATAAAAAGGTGCGTCTGTCTGTCTGTCTGTCTGCACTGAAGGGCCTTCCCAGCTTTATACCGCTTGCACTCGTATCTCATTCAAATTGGAGCTATTTGGGACACTCCTTATATCAAACAGTCCCTGACCATGACCTCTGAACTTTGAACCTCTACCTGCGCTATGCAGGAAGAGCCCTGACATCTTCTGCAACTTGAACCCCAGCGGCCCCTACTGGCTACCTCAGCCTCTAACCCAATCCCACCATGTACAGGACCGTCTATCCACACTGCTGATTAACCCGTACCTGGGGGGTGGGTACTCTTCTCCACTCTTCATTTTTCTTTATGTGCTTCGACCATTTCTGTCCTGTAAAACTTGTTCCGAATTGCTGTGTGAACCGGGTGGGCATCGGGAGAGCGTGAACAGCAGCGTGGCCTGCAGTACAGCATTTCGACAGTGGGGGGAGCTAGAGCGCCAAATTTCCTCAGTTCGAACCGCTGTCGTACCTACATTTATTTTTACACCTGTATAAATGTAACCCATCAGATCTGCCAAGTGTATTTGATAATGTGTACATTGTGCACTGCTCTAGGACTTCAGTACAGATAATTAATTGGTTGTTAATAGACCCTGACCGTGATTTGACTTGTCTCTTACGTTTGTTATTCAGAAACTTGTGATAAAGTGGCGTGCTGACAAAAACCATTACAAAGCTGTTTATTGATTGATTCGCAGCACTTTTGCAGTATTACATCATAATGTGCTCAAGCAAAAACAATTTAAAAAATGTATTAGTTTGAATTGCGCTTTAATTTTAATACATGAATATACATTATTATATTCTGCAGTTTTCTTAGGCTGCGGGTGAAACCTGATAGTCCAGAGGATAACCGACCGTTGCAGTTTTTTCGACTTTAATCCCTCTCAAATGCGGCCTAATTACTAAGATTAATATCTATAATACGCAATGTTATGAGGCATAACGAGTGGGTGCTATTAGAGTTCAGCGTGTCTTTGAAAAGGCTGCAATTTAGCAGTAAATGTACCTGCTTTTACTGCGGGACATTTATAAACGAGATTATAGCCTAAGTATTATAAACTTTTATTATTGTACTATTATAAACTTTTATTACGGGATACTTATATGGATACTTTCAAGTGTTGCCGATTTATAAACTTTAAATTCCACGTGTACAGTTACTGTCCCATTTGTATGGCAAATAGTTAATTCCGCGTTATGCCCGCATATATCTGTTATGAGAAGCACGCACAGAAAAGAGAAGTTCGGAAAAGGAGAGGAGAAACGGCGTGCATGAATCCGTCAGAGGGGGCACGACAACCTGGGCGATTTCGCCTAACATGTGACCATACAAACTCGCTCACATGGCCGGCCGGTTGCATGATCCGCTTGATTTTTCAAGCCCGGCGGACAGCAGCCCGGAGCGGAGAGCGACGCGGACCCACGCCCCGGCACTGCGGACTATGGCGAGCGACGGACGGAAAGTGGTGCTCATCACCGGCTGCTCCTCCGGGATCGGTCTCCGGATCGCGGCGATGCTCGCCAGAGACGAAAAGAAGCGATACCACGGTAAAAGTCCCTTCCTACCCGTCCATACTTCTCCTCCGGACTGTTATTGCTCATAAAAAGCATCCGTGCTCTGTTTATACTGCGCGTCGCGTTTGCAAAAAGGTGCGATAAAGTTTCCGTCAATTAATTAAAGTCCTCTTCCATTTGTCGTGCCTGCATAAAAATGTCAGTTACCTGCAAACTCAAGGGTGTCGCTTAAACACGTACAGTATACTGACACTCCGCCGTTTCCCCTTCTCCCTCAAACCCCTTTCTTCTCCCCTTTGAGAGACTTCCAACTGTTATCAATTGAAAGCACGGTTTCCAGGGGACAGCTCCGGGAGGATACCGTTTGCCAGGCTGCATCAGAAAGGGACTGCCAGTTCTCTTTCAAGTGACTTCTCCCGTACAAAGACCCCTTTTATCGCAGTGAATTGTAGATCGCTGCCCCGGTTCAGCGCCGTGTCTAACGCGCATACAAGCCGGCAAACTAGAGCGAATGTGGGGGGGAGGACAAAGTTTGTGAACTGTACAAGCGAGGGTTCAGGCTGAAGCTGGGGGGCCTCGCAGACCTTCACCCGGGTTTGCGGGAGCGATTGGTCCCCGGCAAGGGTTTGACGGCTGGGCTTTTCCCACCCTGCTTTTATAATTTTGTGATGCTATGAAATCCAAGGACTTTAAATGCTTAAAAAGCAATTACTGAACTTTCACATACTGGATAAACTTTGCTGAGGCATTTATAAGTTCGCGACCGTTTGCTTTCAGGTTTTGGTAACTTAATTGTTTATGCATAGAAGTTGACGTTTCTATGCATAAAGACACTATATGGTTAATTTTTTACTTTCTGGCCTGACAACGGTGTATTGAAACGAAACGCGTGTATTATAACGCAGGTCGTTGTTCTGAAGCGCTGTCTGATCTTTTTAAAGAAACCGTCCTTCAGTATCAGAACTTATTAACAATTCTGGTTTGTGTCCACATTCCCTGTTTGCTAACCGGGGTCCACGGAATCCTGCTTGCGGAGGATTTAACACCGCGCAAATCTGCCTCCAGCGCGCCTGAAAGAACAATGAATCCATTTTATTTGGTCCGCAGATCTGCTGTGAACCTGCCATTAGCGGCTGACGCGCATTTGCTGAAATGCAGTGTCTTTTTTTAATGTTTTGTCATCCCAATATTTTACAAATACATGCCTGTGCAGAATTAAATACACATGTAGACAGATGCATGCACAAACACACACACACATACACACACACAAAAATGGACAGATACATAGAAGGCCTATATTCCCATACATGAATACTCATGAACCAAAACACTTGTGCATAAATACACACACAATCCTGCAGAGCTATGCAATCGAGGACTTGTTAGGTGTTCAAGTTGGTGGGGGGGTGGGGGATAGAGGTCTGTCTCCCATCAGGGCTGGCTGCCCCCCCCCCAACGATAAGCGAATAGACTGTGGAGCCATCTCTATCAATAAGGACTCCTAACCCTCCCCAGGGGAGATTCTGTCCCTCCTCAGCGGATTGTGGGTAAGTGCGCTGTAATCTGGGGCCCAAGGCATTCCTCAGGCAACGAGGGCGATTGGGGGGGGGACATGACGGCGATGCTGACGCCACGGCAACCGTGGTGATACAGCCAGCCAATAGGGAAGCATATAGGCACAAATTAACCCTTTTTAAAAATGTTCTGTTTACTTTTCAGAGCAGAATTGGCAGGGGAGGTTGGGGGGGTGAGCAGGGACACTTTACCACTATTCAGCTCCCATCGTAATTGCCCCCTCCTTTCCAATTACCCTCCCCCCACACCCTCCCCCAGCGGCCCTCGTTTCTGTGGCGACGAGAGGGCAGATAACAGCTCCCTGCCTCTATCTGCGGCACAGGGGATGTAAATAAAGAACAGACCAGGCCCGCTTTTGTTCCCCACGGATGGGAGACGCGCCCGGTTCCCAGCTCACTCAGCCCCCCCCCCACACACACTCACTACCAGCACCAAAGATGCCAAAGGAATGTCCCTCAATGGACCCAATCAGATAATCTCATTAAAGCAGCCTCCGTAAAGACTCACAGGTCCTCGGATCCGTGGCAAAAGGCTAAATGCACCGGCCCCCATCTACACGGGGGTCATGTAAACACCACGGTCACACAAAGACAACCTCTTTGACATCCCATAATAATTCATCACCCCTTCATGCTGCCATATTAAGGATTCTCAGGGTTGGTACTGTGTGGCCAGCAGTGTGTCATTACTGCCTTATTGTCTTAACGTATAGAGAGATTCGTTGTTTGGCAGGTTAGGATGCTGTGCTCGTGACCGGAAGGTCGCTGGTTCAAATCCCAGCATTGGCAGAATGATTGGATGGATGGATGGCATTTGTGAGAAAGCAAGGATTTGAACCATCGGCCGCCTGATTTCACGCACAGCATCCTAACCTGGGTCATGTGGGAATCTCAGTCTGTCTCAGTACTAACGTAACATAAAAACATTCCCTGAGTCTCAGCATCATCTTAAGTGCATCTTGACGCCAGTGCCTACACGCCTCCTTGACATTCTAATGTGAGTGCCAGTCACAGCAAGTCACCGTGACTCCCTGCCTCTGCCTGCAGTCATAGCCACCATGCGAGACCTGAAGAGGAAGGAGAAGCTTCTGGAAGCTGTGGGCGATGCCCACGGGGACACGCTGACGCTGCGGGTGCTGGACGTCTGCAGTGAGGAGTCGGTCAGGCAGTGCGTTGGCGGCCTTGAGGACCGGCACGTGGATGTGCTCAGTGGGTGACCTCTGACCCCCATGCTGACCTCTCTCCCCCCCACCACGCCACCTGCTGTGTTTGTTCACATTGACCCACTGTGGCTAATGTCGTAACTGCAGCTTGTGGTAGAAAATTACTCAACTGATTTGTCCATTCATTAATTGGCAGACTGATTGACTGATTGGCTCTTCCTCCATCAGTCAACAACGCGGGCATCGGTCTGCTCGGCCCGGTGGAGAGCATCAGCATAGAGGAGATGAAGAAGGTGTTCGAGACCAACTTCTTTGGCGTGGTGCGCATGATCAAGGAGGTGATGCCAGACATGAAGAGGAGAAGGAGCGGGCACATCATCGTGATGAGCAGCGTCATGGGCCTGCAGGGTGTGGGACCTGGCGGGGACCGGGGGGGAGCTGGGCGGGAGGGATCTGCAGGTGAAGGCTGTGTAGTGACACAACCCAGTGCATGATGGGTAAGGTGCTACATAAAGGCAGGCCCCAGTACATGGGTGAATCTCAAAGTCAAGAACTCAAAAACCATACTTGTGGTCTTGGCAAGACCAATCTTGCTAACTCGATTTCCAAGAACGAACTTGGGGTGCAATGAGTCATGGGATTGGTCTCATTCGATGAGGATGCAACTGATGTATCCTTGGTATTTGGAGCAGAGCAAGACCAATATCCGGGAATTTTTACCATCCTCTGTACTTGTGCTCTTGGTAATGAAACTGGTCTTCGGCAATGGAAGATGACATAAAACAGCTACACAAGTACGGTGAAGTACGCATGTTGAGATTCAACCAATGATAGGTAAAGTGTTGTGTAGTAACACAGCCCAGTGCATGATGGGTAAAGTATCCTAAATGTATGCAGACTGAAAGGGTGACCAGTGGTGTATGGCTGCCCCCTACAGGGGTGGTGTTTAATGACGTCTACACAGCCTCCAAGTTCGCAATGGAGGGCTTCTGCGAGAGTCTGGCTGTTCAGCTTCTCAAGTTCAACGTCAAGTGAGTCATGGCGGGTCTGTCTTTGACTCTTCCTCCGATGTGTCAGATCTGTCTTGATCTCCGTTCCCCTGTCCTTCTCTCCTCTCTCATAGGGATGCAGATAATAATGAAGGGGAAAGGTGGTTAAAAAAAATGTGCGTGGTTGTTGTTAAAAAAAACATTGTGAAACCGGGTCAGTCACTTTAACCAAAGCAAATTGCTGACAGTATTCTCGGCCTCTCTCTGCTCTGTTTCGCATTTGAGACATTTTGTTTGCAGTAGTGATTCCCTACAGAAATTGTAAAATGGCAGTTTGAACCAGCTGTCTCTCTCTCTCGCTCTCTCTCGCTCTCTCTCTCTGTTTCAGACTGTCGATGATCGAGCCAGGCCCTGTGCACACAGAGTTCGAGGTGAAGATCATGCAGGATGTAGCGAAGATGGAGTTCCCGGGCGCAGATGCCGACACAGTGCGCTATTTCAAGGACGTCTACCTGCCCTCCTCCGTCCACATGTTCGAGGCCATGGGTCAGTCGGCTGATGACATCGCCAAGGTCAGTGCCCCCCCTCCTCCCCTCGTCCTGTGTGACAAACAGCACTGTTTAAACTGAGTACCATGTTCAAGGGTACAACAGAAGGTCCCTACACAGGATTTCAGTTTTATGTCTACATCCCTGACAATGCTGACATGTTTTGGGCAGCAGAAGAGGACGAGGTTGTAGGGTTTTATTATATATTTCTAAATTAAATGAGAAGTAAATGTACAGTGTCTTTATGCCCATGAAGATTTTATATAGGTCAACATAAAATGATACACTGTTCTATAACTATCCACCACTAGGTGGCGCATTAGCTTTAAAAACGGAGGGAACAAGACACGCAGCTTATGGCGCTGACATCTCCACTGTGACCCTGACTGCATGGAGAGTCGCCAGTCTGAAGGGATTTGTCTGGCTCTGCTTAAGTGGCTGTCTGCAAAACATCCCAGGCTGGAAAGGCTCTGGTGGGGCAGCTAATTTGTGCCGCTATTCAAACCTTATGTGGAATGTGAGGAGCTCTGGTACCAGACAGAAACAAGCCAATGAGGCCCGGTGTCTATCACCATGGCCGACGCCCCCCAGGACCCTCCCAGGGCCAGCACTCCTCCCACCGCCCCCTCCCAGGCCCAAGATAACACGAGCTCCACTTCGTGTTGCACCCAAGTACAGTTTTAAGTGGCAGGTCATAGACGGTGGTCCAAACAAGCACCAGCGGTGTCCTGGGGGCTGTCATCAGGTTCTCCGGCCTGCACATGTCAGTCCGGTGGTCCTGCTTGTCTCTAGTCCCTCACAGGGACACACTGAGCTTTGTTCCGGGACGCGGCGCCAGTCGTGTATCAGTTACTGCCCATTCTGGAATGCTATTGTTGTGTCTTCTCCCAGTTTCAGTTTTCAGTGTCACCCAGCTTTTGTTGGCTTCGGAACCATCACAGCACAATAACAAACAGAATAGATAATTTTGCTATATTGTGTAAATATAAATAAAATGTAATTATTTATGTTAACTATAAATGTAAAAGAATGTAAAAACATGTTGGTCCTCTAGGGCGGCGCTCTGATCTTTCGCAACTTGGGGGGACTTAATTGAAACTTTTGGAATTAACAGAAGAGCAAAACGACGACATTTCTAGCAATATCCAAAACCTCTGACATGTCTCTGCTGCTGGTTGTGCCAAGCAAAACCTCTTTACATCATTAATGATTATTAACACCCCAAAGAAGTGTGCACCCTCAGTTAGGATAATAATAACCCCCCCCCTCTCTCTCTGTCCATCAAAGTGCACCAAGAAGGTCATTGAGGCGAGTCGCCCTCGATTTCGCAATCTGACCAACGCCCTCTACACCCCTATTGTGGCCATGAAGTACGCAGATGAGACTGGAGGCCTGTCCATCCACACTTTCTACAATCTGCTCTTCAACTTCGGCACGCTGATGCACATCACCGTCAGCATCCTCAAATGCCTGACCTGCCGGTGCTTCCGCAGGCGCAATATCTCCCCTGACTGAAGGGGGCACCAGAGAGTACTGGGGCAAGTGTGCTGCCGCTGAGACTGTATTTCTACTCTTCCTTAAGGGCTGGGGTAAAAGCAAGTAGGACAGTCTTTCCCCCCCGGCCACCCCTGTCAAACACACACTTTTATTCTGTAGATCTCCTGAGGGCTGTAGCTAAAATATAAAACTCATTATGCTGTTTTTCTGCCCCAGTTTACAGGGGCATAATTAAGAGCAGGAGAAAAATCGATCATCTGCTGAAATCACAGCAGAGTCCCATCACCTCAAAGGGCACTGTTGCCTTCTTTTCCGTAGAAAATAAATATGCCTCGGTTCCAATACTGAAATAGGGTACTGAGAGGGTCCACTGCAGGACAGATCAGTCAAATCAAAGGAGAGAGCAGTAGGACCTGGAGAGGGGAAACGGTAGTGGAGATTTTGTCGTAACCTGTCACTTTTTGTTCAGCAGCAGGAGAAATTTAGAAGCTCAAAGTTGCTCACTGATTATATCTTCTCATGTAATTCTCTGTGCCTTTTAAATGTTTTTTTTAATACTTAACTTTTTAAGATCGAGTAATGACCCTGTTTTTAAATTAAACAATGTCCTGATTTAATCCAAAAGAGCACATGATCATTTCAAAGGTAACGTCGAATCCATATCAAAGGCTCTCGCGCACAGGCGGAAATCCGAACTGCAATACTGAGGCTGACCGGCAGAGGGGAGTAAAGCGTCTTAATCCTGCAACCGTTACCGTAGCAGGCTACGGTACGCTCTTCGGCAAGACTGGGTTGGTCTGCAGTCACTTATGCTTTATTTCTGGGTTGAATTAGCTATAAGAAAATGTGACACAGGCAGATGGGCTTACGTAAGTAGCGTTCAGGGCATTTATATGTAAGTGTACCATTAGGGGGCAGATTGGGTGCCTGGTGTTTATGTTTGCCTGTGTAACACATACTTAGTCTCCCGAATAGGGCAGTGCCAGTCGAGACCACATAGGGACAATTTACCCCCAGCTCCCCCGCTTTACCACCCACTGGGCACAGGATTTTTCTGGCACAAACAGGACCCCCCCAAGTACCCACAACGACACCCCACTCTTATGCTTATGTAATCACTCACAGCCTGCAGGACGAGCCTGTGACACCCCGTGGCGAGACGGTCCCCTATTGCTGCTCCAGTCCAGCGAGGGGGGGGGCATCCGTGCGGTGCAGTACTTGTGCGTCTTCATCAGCACCGATGGCTGCAGCACAATGGGACAAAACATCTGTCAGTCTCAATCAGGGCAGGACCACGGGTGGGGAGGAGGGAGGGGTCTGGGAGTGAAGGGCCCCCCTTTGGGACAAGAAGGAGTTTGGGGGCAGGCTCGCACAGGGGAAAGAGGGCCTCTCTCCGATTGACCGATTCAGACCAGCTGAATCAGTCAAGGTGTCACCCCCCCCATTCAGGGAACGGGCCATGCTGCTGAACTCTGAGAGGGGCGAAGTGCTGAAGGATCATGGTGCATAGGACGATTGCACGGCATAGCACAGAACTGCATAGCACAGCACTGCATAGCACAGCACTGCACAGCAAACCATAGAACACAGAACTGCAAAGCATAGAACTGCACAGGACAGAACTGC
>JAODLD010000051.1:15893653-15908320 GCA_026781065.1 Mormyrops boulengeri | reverse complement strand
GGGGGGGGGCCGGGCCGCCCCGCGGCGGCCCCCCCCCCCCCCCCCCCCCCCCCCCCCCCCCGCCGCCCCCCCCCCCCCGCGCCCGGGGCGATGTGGTGAATGTTAATGAATGTGGGAATAGATGCTGGGACAAAGGGGGCCCTCTGTGTGCACCCCTCTCTCCCTCCGGAACGCACGGCGGGTCTGTCAGCCCCTCGATTCCTTCCCTTCCTCTTCGGGAAGCCTTGGTCCTGCATCTGTGTCTCTGAGCTGGGAGTTTGCAGTATGACAGCAACATTCGTGTCGGCATATGTGTACAGGTTCACAGTTTACTCGCTCTGCATAGCTCTGGCGTCCCAAACGGACCCCGGCGACTGTGCTTTTCCCTTGAAAGTGATCCACGGGGGTCTGGTCACAAATTCAGGTTCCCGATCGGTTCTGTGCACGGTTGTTCTGCGATGAGCTTCCAACTAAGGGGACACACAGTGCGCTTGGTTAGGTCTAAATGATATAGCAATTAGCTGAGAGTTGCCCGAGAGACCAAATCCCACGTTTGCACATTCTGAACCCTACACTCTTCCTTTTGCCAGGGTACATGGGTACTTACTGCGAGGTGGACGTGGATGAGTGTGAAAGCAACCCCTGCGTCAATGATGGCATCTGCAGGGACATGGTCAATGGCTTCACCTGCACCTGCCAACCAGGTAGGCCGTTCACCACTGGAGGAGTACCGTAAGACAGCAAGTGGACCACTTTTGCTGCCTCTGGTGTGCCAGAGCAACCATTGCTTAGCAGACAGGCCCAGGAGGCCGTCTATCTACATGCCTGAACAAAGACACTATTGTGTTCTACTTGCCTGCATCCCCCCCACCCCCCATATCTCCTTGTCAGCCACAGCTCAGGAGGAAAAAACGATAGTCCGCTATCCACCCCCTCTTCCACTGCCCTCCCCAAAGTGCAGAGGAACAGCAGTCCGGCTAATGAGATTCTTTTCCAGCTCTGCAATTTACATCTGGGGCAGACAGCACCCGTCCCCTCCTTCTTCTTGCCCCCCATCTAGCTATTGATCCTGCAGAGCTAGTGCAGGGCTGGGGTTGCCCCAAGAGAGAGAATAAACAATCACCCTGTCCTCCCTTCAACCCTTTGCACACCCCTCTCTGTTAAATATCAACAAAGGCCTCAATTTAACTCAGTACTTAATCTAAGCAAGATATTGTAGAATTTATCT
Organism: Mormyrops boulengeri; assembly: GCA_026781065.1. Taxonomy (NCBI): domain Eukaryota; kingdom Metazoa; phylum Chordata; class Actinopteri; order Osteoglossiformes; family Mormyridae; genus Mormyrops; species Mormyrops boulengeri. The sequence continues at coordinate 15,907,113 of JAODLD010000051.1, read as the reverse complement.
AGCCTGTATTCCAGATTACAGCGCAGTGAAGGCATTCCATAACACAGCACAGTACAGAGATTACAGGACATTGTAAGCATTCCACAACATAGTTCTCTACAAAGCTTCCAGAATATTTCAGTGTGCACATTCCAGGGCACAGCCTAGACAAATAGTCGAGAACAGGGCAAAGACATCTGTATTCCATGAGCACGGTAGCACTAAGATGATGTGAGAAGTGTGACCTTCTTTCGACAGCTGAGATATGTGCATGCATCTCGCAGGATTCACTGGGGCCATGTGTCAGATTGACATCGATGAGTGCGCCAGCACACCCTGCAAGAACGGAGCCAAGTGTTACGACCGGCCCAACGGTTACGAATGCCGTTGTGCTGAAGGTAAAAATTGAGCCATGCTTCCCTCAAACCCTGTTGATGGTGCCCCCAAACCTCTTAGTAGTAGTATGAATTAGTGGTCAACACACAAAGAGGCCATTCTCTGTGTCTGTGTCACTTAGAGCAGTAGCTCCCAACCTGGTCCTCAGGAACCGACAGACGGTCCACGTTTTTGCTCCCTCTGTGCTCCCTGACACACAGTCCACATTTTTGCTCCCTACCTGGAACTGGGAGGGAGAAAAATCGTGGACTGTCTGCGGGTCTCTGAGGACCAGATTGGGAAACACTGATTTACATGAAGGTTCAAGAGAAGTCTGACTAACCACCCACTTGGGGGTGGGGTGGCAACCCAAGGACCCTGATATATCACCGGGTTGCCATGGCGCCCGCAGCGGCTCTGATCGTTAGGACATCTGTTCATCTGTCCCTCAGCACTAAACATTAGCATAGTGTTCATGTGTATCAATGGCATAACTGGCTATTATGAAATGGACCAAAATCAACCCATGGAAACAAGAAAGCACCTACTTACTAAAAGATAAAAGCTCACAATTCTTAACTCACAATTCTGGCCAAAGTGATATTAGCATCTCAGCTGCAGCCGTTCAGGGCTGTGTGTGTGTGTGTGTCTCAATTTGTATGACTTGTGTTGCGTGTACAAGTGTGAATGCAAGACCGTGCCATGAAGGTGCATTTGCAGTGCCTTGCTGCATACAGGCCAGAGAGAGGAGGGGGTGCTATGCGAGATTTGTGTTTCGGCACTGGCCCACTGTTACGGGGGGGCCATCTGGCCCCGGTAGCCCCCAGACTGTTTAGTATTCCGCCCACCCCGGGCCCCCTCCACCGCGGCTGGCCGTTGGAGGGGCCCGGCTGCGGCGCATTGTGCCCGCACGGCAGAGCTGACAAAGGCAAGCCTGTGAGACTCCATTAAAGTAGAGGCCATCAGCAAGTTCCGCCTCCATGGCAGGCCCCGCCCCCAGGGGCCAGAGGTCCCGCCCAGCTCTATGGATCACTGGTAGTCATAGTGTAGCCATGGAAACTAAGCGATCTGGGACTCTGAGCCTTGGACTCTTTCTCTGTATGAACAGAGAAGACAAAGGGGTTGGGGGGGGCGGAGGACTCAATTCCTGAGTGAAGCTCTCTTTTTTGACACCCCCCCCATTCCCAAACAAATGTGTGGCTTCAGTGGGGAATGAAGATGGAATGAGAAATGAAGTGATATGTGACTGACATTATTATGGTCTGGTGGCCTCCAGCCTTGAGGCTCGGTGTGAGGGGTCAGAAAAGCCCAGGTCCTTCATGGGAGCAGCACCGCACATCAGACATCAAGTTCAAGACTAATGTCCCGTGTCACCCACCCAGGAGCTTTCAGTACGCAAAGGGATTCGGTGAAAGCTTAACTCACTCTGCCTCCGTTCCCAGGGTTCGAGGGTGCCCTGTGCGAGAGTAACATCGATAACTGCCAGCCAGACCCCTGCCACCATGGCACCTGCGTCGACGGCATCGCCAGCTACATGTGTAACTGCGAGCCTGGCTACACTGGCTACCGGTGTGAGAACCAGCTCAACGAGTGCCACAGCAACCCCTGCCAGAACGGCGGCAAATGCGTGGACCTGGTGAACAAGTACATCTGCCAGTGTCGGCACGGGACGTCCGGTGAGAGGCCCCGCCCCGCTCACCCCTGCATCCGACCCCTCGATCCTCAGCACCGTCATTGGCTAACGTCCTCGGTATTCCCACAGGCACCAACTGCGAGATCAATTATGACGACTGCGCCAGCAACCCCTGCGACTATGGCATCTGCAAAGATGGCATCAACCGCTACGACTGCGTGTGCAAGCCGGGCTTCACAGGTGAGACACGGCACACGTGGTCACGTACTCGTTTGCTCAACAACAGGCTGAAATAAAAAAAACAAAAAACTGCATCAAAGGAATGCCACATCCAGACCTTTTAATCCAGGGGTTTTTAAATATAAAAATGATTTCATTTAGAGAAGGCAAAAAACCTACAAACTGAATCTAAAAGGTGCTTTCCGTGAGCTGTAGCATGATTAAACAGTTCATGCAGTTTCCATCATATACATAAACATCCTCATCTATTTAGCATGATAAGCAATGTCACTCTAATTTAATGCATAAATTACTGGAGGGCAGACCTTTTTACATTTTACATTTGTTTAGCAGACACTTCTATAAAAAACGACATAAGTCTGGCTCATCTTGTCCATGGAGCGATTGGAGGTTAAGGGCCTAGCTTAAGGGCCCAACAGTGAAATCACTCTGCCGACCCTGAGATTTGAACCAACAACCTTCTGATAACAGGGACAGTGTTCTAAGCCACCGAGATCAACTGCAGAAATGTTATCTACTCACCACCCATCCCTTCCTGCTCCCTCCCTCCCTCCCTCCTGCAGGCCCGCTCTGTAAGGTGGAGATAGATGAGTGTGGTTCAAACCCGTGCCGTAACGGGGGCACGTGTGTGGATGAGGAGAATGGCTTCCACTGCCAGTGTCCCGAGGGCTTCCATGACCCGCTGTGCTATTCCGAGGTGGACGAGTGCAGCAGCAGCCCCTGCATCCATGGGACCTGCCGGGATGACCTCAATGGGTAAGGCTTCGCCCCCAAGCCCCACCCCCGAGCCCATGGCTCTCAGTGCACCCAGATCCACATGAGGTTCATTTGCACAGAGAGTGGCACAAACATCATTGATAAATGAAGCTTTGAGCTGTATAATTTCATTACAAATAAAAGGATTTCCTTTGTAAAGATACACTATAAAAGAAAGAAAAGTCAAGATTTTGATGTGGCTGTAAAATAATTGCCGTAAAAACCAGTCAGGGTCTATTTGGATACACCTGATCCGAGTCTAACAAGTACTGCACTTGTCTCCCTACCCACCTCACAGGTACAGGTGCGACTGTGAGCCCGGCTGGGTGGGCGCCAATTGCGACGTAGACCGTAACGACTGCCAGTCCAGCCCGTGCCAGCACGGCGGCACCTGCGTTGACCAGCTGAATGGCTTCGTGTGCAAATGCCAGCTGGGCTTCCGAGGTGAGCAGGGCATTTGGTGGCTCCCTGGTGGGCATGACCTCAGAAACGTTGCTGAAGATCTGCAGAGCGTCAGGCCTAGAATGTTCCGTCATTAACCAAATAAACCACCAAGCTGTCCAGCCATATTGCCTGTCAATCTGTATATCACATTCCCATTTATAACAAACTTCTACTGAGTTTTGGTTGTAGAAGGTCCCTGTCCGTATTTGGGATCACATGCTGCCCTCTAGTGGCTACCCACTGTCATTGGTAAATGTTATGCACATATATAACCTGTGCTTTTTTTCTTTCTCCTCCATACAGGCAACCTGTGCCAGATCAACATTAATGAGTGCGCGTCCAATCCATGCCTGAACAAGGGCACGTGCGTGGACGGGGCGGCAAGCTTCACCTGCCTTTGCGAGCTGCCTTATAGCGGGCCCACCTGCACCGATGTCCTGACACCTTGCTCCCCCAACCCCTGTGAAAACCAGGGCATCTGCAGCCACACCCCCGACTATCTGGGCTACCAATGCACCTGCCAACCTGGGTGGCAAGGTGAGCCTCCGCAAACACCTGCTCATGTACTCATGCATTAAAGCAATAAAATACTATTAAACACAATAACGGACATAATCTTACAAATTCAGAATGGAATGAAAATGTGACACTCTTTGCACTTTGTCTCCCCCTACAGGTCACCAGTGCAACATCGACATCAACGAGTGTACGCTGAACCCCTGCAAGAATCGGGGCACCTGCACCAACACCCTGGGGAGCTACATGTGCACCTGCCGCCCAGGATTCACAGGTCCCAACTGCGAGACTGACATCAATGACTGCCTTCCCAGTGAGCAGCCCCCGCCCTCCAGACAGCAGCCTGCTTACCCAGTCTTGCCATGGTCACTTTCTCATCGGCGGTGTTCCATTCCCTCCTGATCCAGATCCATGCCTGAGCGGTGGATCCTGCACTGATGGCATCAACTCGTTCCGCTGCAGTTGCCTGCCAGGCTTCACAGGGCCTCGCTGCTCCATGGAGGTGAACGAATGTCAGAGCGCCCCCTGTCTGAACGGAGCCACCTGCACAGACTATGTCAACAGCTACACCTGCACCTGCAAACCTGGCTTCACTGGCATCCACTGCGAGACTAACATCCCTGACTGCACCGAGAGGTCAGAAATACCTTCCCCCCCCCTCTGTGCTGCCATCCTGTTTTAAACACAAAACTTACCAATCTCCCTCCCTCCCCCCTCACTGGCTACAGCTCCTGTTTCAATGGGGGCACCTGCGTTGACAAGATTAATGGCTACTCCTGTACCTGCCGTTCCGGCTTCACTGGGTCTAATTGCCAGCACGAGGTCAACGAGTGTGACGCCAAACCCTGCCTGAATGGCGCCGTGTGCCAGGACGGCCTGGAGGCCTTCCACTGTGCCTGCCCCAAGGGCTACACCGGCAACCGGTGCCAGGTCCGACACATCACCATCCATCCCCCATCTACCTGACAAATGTAGAAAGAAACTCTGTGATTGTAATTACTGCCCTCTCCCACTAGACGGCAGTAGACTGGTGCCGGATGTCCTCTCCCTGCAAGAATGGGGGGCGTTGTCGCCAGCAGGATGGCTCTTTCACCTGCGACTGTGTGGGCAGGTGGTCTGGCCGCTACTGCGACATCCCGGGTGTGTCCTGCGAGGTGGCCGCAATGCAGAGAAGTGCGTTCGCTATCGATCTTGGACCCCCCCATCCCCTTGTGAGTGCATGCTTATCAGTGTGCATGTACTGAATGATGTCCACACCCGTCACGCATGCAGGTATCAGGATCGATCAGCTGTGCCACCACGGCGGCCATTGCGTCAACAGGGGCACCGCTCACTACTGCAAGTGTCCCACGGACTACACAGGCAGCTACTGTGAGAGCCAGGTGGACCACTGCGAGGATAAGCCCTGCCGCAACGGTGCCACCTGCAGGGCTTATGTGGGAGGATACAATTGCGAGGTGAGCACCCAGGGGTTTGATTGTGATCGTGACGTGATTGGAACTGGCTACCATGATGGTCTTGCTGTATAATACTGGAAAGGACCACAGACAGATGGTGTCCCCCTCTCTCTCAGTGTATGCCAGGGTACCAGGGAATGAACTGCGAGGTCGAGATCAACGAATGTCAGTCTCACCCATGCCAAAATGGGGGCACATGCATCGACCTGGTCGGCCGCTACATATGCTCCTGCCCCCCCGGGACCCTGGGTAAGAAGATTTCCATCATTCATTTCAATTTCGTCCCCCCCTTCCACATTTAACATATTTCCCCACCTTTTCAGGTGTCTTGTGCGAGATAAATGAGGATGACTGCAGTCCCTCTCCAAGGCTCCGGGGGACACCCAAGTGCCTCAACAATGGGACCTGCGTGGACCAAGTTGGGGGGTACCGGTGCAACTGCCCGCCCGGTTTCACCGGCGAGCGCTGCGAGGGAGATATTAACGAGTGCCACTCAAACCCGTGCAGCCCTTCCAGTAGTCTAGATTGTATCCAACTTCCCAACGACTACCAGTGTGTCTGCAAGCCAGGTTTCACAGGTGCGTGTGTCTGTGTATGGCTACGCATGTATGTGCCACTGTCTGTGGCCACCAGAGGGCTTCCTCACCATTTCACTCACCTCTGGTATCCTCTGCAGGTCGAAGGTGTCAGAGCAGATTCAGCGTCTGTGAGTCTCAACCTTGCCAGAATGAGGGCTTCTGCTCCCTGTCCCCAAGCAGTGCCCTGGGGTACACCTGCATCTGTCAGCCTGTGAGTACACTTTGCCCCTCTGACATGATCAGCTGACCCCCTTCAGCACGTTTGATTGGTCCACCTCTACTCTATCTCTGAGGATGTTCCCATCATGTCCCCCCCCAGGGCTATACAGGGCTTAACTGCGAGCGCAGTCCACTGTCATGCCGAGAGCTGTCCTGTTACAATGGGGGCAGCTGCGTCTTGACTCCTCGTGGCCCACTCTGCACCTGCCACCCGGGCTTCGCTGGGCCCGACTGCCAGCTTCGCAGCTCCGACAGCTGCTCCTCCCAGCCGTGCCGTAACGGTGGCGTCTGTGCCGAGGACTCTAGCTTCCCCTACTTCCGTTGCCAGTGCCCCAACGGCTGGGCAGGCAAACGCTGCGAGCTGCCTGTGGAGCCTAAACCTGTTTGCCCGCTGGCCGACTGCCATGGCAAAGCCAATGATGGTGTCTGCGACAAGGAGTGCAACACCTACCCCTGTAAGTGGGATGATGGGGACTGCTCCCTGGCCATCAACCCATGGGCCAAATGCGACGACCCCCAGTGCTGGCATGTCTTCAACAACAGCCAATGCGATGAGGCCTGCAATCGGCCTGAGTGTCTCTTTGACAACTTCGACTGCAACAACAGGGCCAGGACATGCAAGTGAGTGCCCGTTCCTTATCTTCCTCTCCATCTACCTTTTGGCCCAGAGGTGTAGTGCTTACGCCCCTCTGTCCTCTCCCCCCTCAGCCCCATCTACGAGGCTTACTGCATTGACCACTACGGCGATGGCCGCTGCGATCAAGGCTGCAACACAGAGGAGTGCGGCTGGGATGGCCTGGACTGCGCCGAGAAGGTTCCGGAACATTTGGCTGACGGCGTCCTGGTTATTGTGGTCCTGCTTCCACCAGAGGAGCTGCTCCGGACCAGCACAGCCTTCCTGCAACGCCTCAGCTCCATCCTGCGCACAACACTGCGCTTCCGCCTCGACCGCAACGGCGAGGCCATGATCCGGCCGTATACACGCCGTGGCCCCCGCCTGAAACGCGAACTCACTTCTCACGAGGAGGTCATCGGGTAAGTGGGCATGCCCAGACAGGGGTGCCTCTCTTCGCCGATAAACTCTACAACACTGACACCTTTTGTGCTCCATGCTGCCCCCTACAGGTCCATCGTGTACCTGGAGATCGACAACAGGCTATGTACATTGGACAGCTGCTTCCCCACGGCCGACAGCGCCGCAGAGTACCTGGGGGCACTGTCTGCGGTGGACATGCTGCGGCTGCCATACCCCATCAAAGAAGTCCGCAGTGAGTATCACTAATTGTTATTGTTTCACAGGCATGTTAGCGGGATTTGAATGTAATGTAACGCAGGGGCCACAAGGGGGCAGCACGTACATGACTGCACATAAAAAAACATTCAAAACTTACCTAAAAGTCAGTAAAGCTGCAAGTGTGGATACAGTAAGTAGTGGCATGCAGGCTAGGTATCCTGTGGCCCCTTTCACATTTACCTCCCCTTCGCAACAGGTGAGAAACTCCCCCCCCCTCCGCCAGTGCTAGAGTGGGGCAAGTTGTTGCTGGTGGGCGTGGCGGCGCTCTTCCTGCTGGTCATCCTAGTGCTGGGCATGTTGATCGCCCGGCGCAAGCGGGAGCACAGCACGCTGTGGTTCCCCGAGGGTTTCCTGCTTAAAAAGGAGGCGGCCAGCAACAAGAGCCGTAGGGAGCCAGTGGGCCAGGATGCCCTGGGCATGAAGTGAGTGGAGGTGGCTGCATGCACGCACAAACACACACATGCCGCATCGGAGCGGGGCACTAAGGGTGTGTGTTCCCACAGACACATTCCCAAGACTGTAGAGGAGTCCCTGCTAGGAGACCACAACGACCAGTGGCTGGATACGGACTGCCCCGAGGCCAAGAGGCTGAAGGTGGGGCACTCCTCGCTCCCATTGACGATGCTCATGGTCATGATGCCCTCATGCACGCCTGGTGCACCTGTGCATATCGCTCACTGCATCTTCACATAGGTGGAGGAGCCCAGTGTTATGTCGGATAGCGAGGATGCCGTCGACTGCCGCCGCTGGACCCAGCATCACCTGGCGGCTGCCGACATCCGCATGCCTCCTTCCATGGCACTCACGCCTCCCCAGGGAGAGTTTGACAGCGACTGCATGGACGTCAACGTCAGGGGCCCAGGTGTGTGGGGGAGGGCACTCGTGTTTAATTTGACTGACACGTAGATCATGAAGTTGTTTTTGATTGGGTGATCTTCAGTCTCATGTTACAGTGGATCACATGTTACAAAACAAAGCTTTTAATTGGCTGGCACCTGATATCCCGTGCAGATGGCTTCACTCCTCTGATGTTGGCATCCTTCTGCGGCGGTGGCCTGGAGACGGATGTGGCAGAGGACGAGGACACTGAGGAGTCGTCGGCCAACATTATCTCGGACCTGATCTACCAAGGCGCTTCGCTGGCCGCGCAGACGGACCGCACCGGTGAAACGGCGCTCCATCTGGCCGCCCGCTACGCCCGCGCCGACGCTGCTAAGAGGCTGCTGGACGCTGGGGCCGACGCGAATGCGCAGGACAACACGGGCCGCACGCCGCTGCATGCTGCCGTGGCTGCGGATGCGCAGGGGGTCTTCCAGGTGGGCGGACACACACACAGTACCTGAAACACGCCACTGGCATGTATCCGACATATCCATTTATTAAGTGGATCTGATGTGCTTTCAGATTCTGATCCGCAATCGGGCCACGGACCTGGATGCCCGCATGTATGACGGCTCGACGGCGCTGATCCTGGCTGCCCGGCTGGCCGTCGAGGGCATGGTGGAAGAGCTCATCACCTGCCATGCTGACGTCAACGCTGTGGACGAGCTCGGTGGGTGGGGCATCCCATAGGCCGCATCCTGAGGGTCATGTGACAGCTGGGGCGTGACTGGGTGTAGCATCAAAAGCCAGATGTTTTGATGGGTAGGGAGTATGGGAACTTAGTAGCCAGAGACAAATAACCTTCAACTGGTATAAACTGGAGTGTAGAAATATGGCGCCCTCATCAGGAGAAGAGATGACTGCTTTAAAACAAGAGTGGACCACTAGCTTTTCATCAGAAGTTAGTAGTCTCGTAATCTTCCAAGGCAGACGTTAATTCCTAGCCAGTGGCTGTGTAGCAGAATTTCTGACAATCTAACCATCACGTCCGCCGGCCCGTGCTGCAGGTAAATCGGCCTTACACTGGGCAGCTGCCGTCAACAATGTGGAGGCGACAGTGGCCCTGCTGAAGAACGGTGCCAACAAGGACATGCAAGACCTCAAGGTACTGAGAGCACCTCATCCACACACCTGGGGCGAGAGCACATAAAGCCCAGTTTTTAGCAGATGATGATGAGCTCATCCTGTTCTTTTACTCTTTTTTTATTTACAAACAATTTATTTTTATTCAAAGCAATGTACAGTTGAGAGCAGGGTCAGACCAATTGGGGGTTATGGCGTTGCTCACGGGCTCATAGGTAAAATCACTCTGCCAATCACACAGGATTAGAACCAGCAACATTCTGGTGATTGACAAAGTATCCTAACCTGCTAAGCCACACACTGATTAATTAGTATTTGGTGCTAAGTTACTTGTGTGGGGAAAAGATGTTTTCTTTGCTCTGATGAACAAGGGTCACATTTTCAGTTCACAGAGTGTCCTGAGGATTTGTATGTAATAGTTTGTGCCCTCTCCCCCACAGGAAGAGACGCCACTGTTCCTGGCGGCACGGGAGGGCAGCTGTGAGGCCGTGCGTATCCTGCTGGCGCACTTTGCCAACCGCGAGATCACGGATCACATGGACCGGCTGCCGCGCGACATCGCGCAGGAGCGCATGCACCACGACATTGTGCAGCTGCTAGACGAGTACAACACCGTCCGCAGCCCACAGGGGGCGCACGCACTCTCGCCACTCATGTGCCCGCCCGGCGCCTTTGCATCTGGCCTCAAGCCCACGCCACAGGGCAAGAAGGGCCGGCGGCCACCAGGGGCCAAGGGGGCAGGGCTGGCGGGGCCACAGAGCGGGCTGAAAGACGCGGGTAAGGCACGGAACCGGAAGCTGACGCTGGATATGCAGAGCTCGCTGCTGGAGAGCTCTGTCACACTGTCTCCTGTCGACTCACTGGACTCGCCACGCGGCGGCGCCAGCAATGCTGGCTACGTCACCAACCCTGCCTCCCCAGCTGCCATGCCCTCCCCGGGCCTCTTCCACCCCTCTGTGTCCATGCCCAGCACCCCCATGGTGCATGGGCTGCTGGACGCAGTGGGCGGCCCTTTTGCTGTCTCCATGGCGCAGCTGGGCGACCTTCCCGACAGCGTGCTCTCCATGGGACGCATCCCCATGCCCTCGGTGGCCCCCGGCCCCCCAGGCTACGTGCTGAACGCCAGCCAGCTGGGCCTCAACCTGGGCATGGTGAGCCCGGTCAGCGTGCCCTTTGACTGGCACGCCCGTGTGCCCACCACCTCCCAGTGCGGCCAGCAGGTCGTGAGCCTGGTGCACCCTCCAACCAGCACCCAGGCTGGTGTGGCTCCCCAGGGCCCAGCTCTGCAGCAGCAGCAGGCTGCCCTCCTGCACCAGCAGCGGCTGTTCCACAGCTCCCAGCAGCCCCTGCTGCAGCCCACGCCTGTATCCACGCCGCAGTCGCTGAGCCCCGTCAAGCTGCCCTCCATCGCCGAGCAGCACAGCCTGGCCAGCCAGCAGAGCATGACCCGCATGGGCACGCCTACCCCACCCACTCCTCAGCAGGCTCCGCCCCCACCCTTCTTCAAACAGCAGCCCGCCCAGGCTCCGCCCCCACAGCCCGAGCAACCTCAAGCCCCAACCCCACAACCTCCACCCCCACAGGCTCCAAGTGCCAATGCCAGCAGCGGGGCGGGCCTGGAGGACTACCCGACCCCACCTTCTCAGCACAGCTACAGCTCCGCCCTGGATGCTACGCCCAAGCATTACCTTCATCTGCCCAACGAGCACCCGTACCTGACGCCATCGCCTGAGTCCCCTGAGCCCTGGTCCAGCCCCTCCCCGCACTGCGTGTCCGACTGGTCAGACTCCACCCCCAGCCCGGCCGTGTCTGGTCCCGCCCAGACACAGATCCCTCACGTCCAGGAGTCCAATGGCAAGATGCAGGTGTTTGCGTGAAGTCGCCACTGGACCATGAGGACTTGTGTGGGGAAGAAAAAAAATCACAGCTCACTGTAGGAGTTTCATTTTTTAAAATGAATATAAATCTGTCACCCCCTTTCCAAGATTTTGTTTGGATTCGGATTGACTGTATTATCCAATGAACTGTTAGCTTGGCTTCGCAAGCAAACAGGAGGTAAAATTAGTAAAGGAAAATGTCTGTTGTCTTAAAAAGAAGACAATTTAATGAAGTAAGACTTATTCTGTCAAAATGGACTTTTTGTAATGGAAAAAAGTATATGAAGAAATCTGAAGTCTTTAATTTCAAAGGCAAGGGAGGTTTTCCTGAAACTAACAAACTTTTAAAAAGTAGATGAAGAGAAAAGCCAACTATTGTGGGAAATTCCTCCCATTTCATTTTTATTTATTCTTCTTTTATTGTTTCTCCTGAGTATGCCTGCTCCCTCTTTCAGAGAAATCTCTCCTTTAAATGCGGGCCGAACACCCCATACAGCTCAACACCACGCATCAAAACATGATACACTCAACACCGATTGGTCTGCACTCCATCCCTCTCCAGAACTCGTCAAATCAAACAGTATAAGATCAACATTTGGAGCGGACACTATTACTAAGGCTCGGCCTCCCCTGATAATTCGAGCTATAAATGTGTCAGAATGAGGGAGATCATTTGCCAGTTTTGATCGATTAATTTCTTTAAGTATTTATTTAGGCCAAACAAGCAACAGAAGTAGCTTGGTGTAACACATAGACTTAAAAAGGGCCAACACTAGGGTTTTGTACTGATCAGAGGAGGATCTTTTAAAATGAACATTCCAGATAGGTATTATTTCTTTGTACGGATGTAGGGGGCATTTCTGAAGCACTTGTTGTGTGTGCGGGGTGGGGGGGGGGCTCACGGCTTTGATAGCAAACGGTCAACAGGCCATTTCAATATTAGCACGAGTATTAGCAAAACAGCTGTCCGCTGTTTGGTATGAGGATGAACCACACAATTAGGGGTTTCTCACTGGCTGCTCTAGATCCCCTCCCCCCCAGGTGGAACAAACCTCTTCTGCCACAGTATCCCAGCCATGGTAAGTTAGTGTACTGGCTAAGGGCATTTACTCCATTACTAAATAAGGGGCATCTAAATACCAGTTTGCCAGCTGTCAGTCTACCTTTGTGGTTTGCATTTCACTGCCTGTTTTGCATTTTGTTTTTCTTTGGACATGTTTGATTTTTTTTTTGTTTCGTTTGTTTTGTTCGTCTGAAGCCATGGACGGCGTCGCCATGGCGATCTAAGCTATGTTTACCAGCTGCTGCTTTCTGTCACACAGACATTCCGGTCTGTAGGTCCCACAGACTCCTTGTGTTGCGCTTTAGTCAAATGTAGCCGGGCTATGGTGGCGGCACTGGGACAGTAAACCACCCGCTCCCCCAATCAAACTGTCATGTCATTACTGGGAACACACTCCCGGCCGTCTGTTAGTGACCTCATCTAAATCGCAGCTCACTTCCTCACAGTTGCTGCCGAAATCACCACTCCGTCTAAAGGAGCCCCACCTCCCCCCCCCCCCCCGGTCTCGTCGCCTCACTTCCCGCTGAGGCATGTAATGGCTCTGCCCATGTGACACCTGGCAGGAGGGATGGAGGCATTTCTGCTTGGGGGGTTATGTCAGAAGCTGGCAGTGGAGCTAACACTACTATGTAGTGTCATACATCATTATCATTTACTGTCTCTCTCTCTCCGGCAGCCAATCCCATGGTCCTTCACAGAATAGGTGGGGCCTCCCACACCTTTGTTCTTCTTGTTGTTCTTCCCCATCCACCAGCCCGCCTGCTGTAACAATAAGTGATCCCGCTGCTAATTTCCCATTCCTCTCCACTGCCGGGGGCCATCTGATAGCCCACCTCCAGTTTGAATCCTCGCCACGGGGCCGCCCAGGGGCTGAGGGGTTGTAACCATTTCCAGACGGGACACGCCCTTTGAGTGTGTGGCCAGCTCAGTGCCTTGGTCCTGCCACACCAGGACAGGGCGGGTTTAAAGTGTATTGTGTGGGGGGGGGGGGGGGCCCCGCGGGGCGCCGCGGCGCCACGGGCCAGGGCGACGGGGGGGGGGGGGGGGGGGCCGGGAGAGGTCAG
>JAODLD010000051.1:15848723-15862149 GCA_026781065.1 Mormyrops boulengeri | reverse complement strand
AAAAGCATTCCTAACATTTTATTACGTGAGCCTTATATCGTCAATCGCGTGCATTAATGAAAACAGTCTTACGACACCCACATACGGCTTGCCAGTCAAGTTCAGAACTTGGAAAAAAAAAAAAAAGTGACAATACTTAACGTACTTACCTCAATATGTTTCCTTAAGTTTGATGATGAACTTTTGAAGGCCGATTATTTCTTTGTTGAGCGGGAGACAAAGGATGCATTTCATCTTGTATGAATCCTTACTAATACCGCTAAAAGAAGAGAATTCACTAAGGTACGGCCTCGGGTGGCTGATTTTGGACTGCGTTCGCTACTGAATTATTTTCTTCCACTGATTGAATGTTATAATTTCTCTAATTTCCAGGTCAAGGTGCTATGCATTGTGGTGATTGATGCGACATGACGTCACTTCCAAAGGACCAATGAACATGTCTGACTAATTTCATAGAATGTGAAAACGAATCTCATTGGCACAATGAATAACATTTTAATTAAACTGGGATTCAGCGCAATTCAATTGGTTTGTTAGCAAGGGAAAATAGAATGAAGTGATCTCCAAAAATGAGTATTTTAAAGTTATTTACTTTTTGACTGTAAATGAAATTGTAAGGAGTAAAAAGTACTTTTTTTTTTCTTTAAAAATGTAATTAAGTAAAAGTAAAAGTATTCATTTTTAATTGTACTCAAGTAAAGTGGAAATCCCCAAAAATAATACTTGAGTAATTTTACTTGATTACTGTACTTAAGTACTTTACACTTCTGAAACCAGGTACTGTTTGGCCCACGAGAATCCAGCAAGTCGACTCTGCTGTGATTAACTTGAAACTTGACAGCTACTGATTCGTATCGCCCAGTGCTATCGATGGTCTTTGGTCGCAGGTTAGAGGGATGATGTTGGCAGAGATGAATCTGAAAATGTCAGAATGAGGAGGGCCGTCGGCCTCACACAGGGGCAGGAGATGGTTGTATCGCTGTCCTCGTGCTGACTTCTGTCAGCAAGCCAGCTGTGGTGGGCTAACAGGGAGATAACTAGAAGCCATGTCTGATCAAAGGGCTCTTGATTTTGTCATGGGAGGAAAGCAAGCGGGCTGAGAAGTGGACAGAGAACAGAGAGCGACCATACATGCATAGCCTGGGTGGGAGGGCAGGAAAACGCCGCGATCACAGCGGGGTGCGCTGATGTGGAGATGTTCTGGCCACTTGGCAGCTGTGTGGGAAAGTAACGTCTGCACTTATGCAGGTCATGAGGAGCACTCTGGCTCCTGGCAGGAGGGCTGTCGGATCAGCCCATTTTACATAGTATGTAGCGTATTGATTTTTCCTTTCTGGCAGGACGTGGACGACCCCCTGCTGGACATGAAGACTCCGGTGCTCTTTGTGATTGGTCAGAAGGCCCTGCAGTGCTCCGCTGAGGCCATGGAGGACTTCCGCGAGAAGCTGCGAGCGGACAACAGCATGGTGGTTGTGGGGGGTGCGGACGATAACCTTCGGTGAGCTTCAGACCTAAACCAAAACCAGCCCTTTGCTATTTCTTTTGCCATCCATTCTTTTTATGTAAACATGAATGTAGACAAATGGGACGGGGGTTCCCATCCTAACTTCTTCACATCTTAACTCTATCCCACCCCCAGGATCAGCTCTACGAAGATGAAGACTGAGGGGCTGACCCAGACCATGGTGGATCGCTGCATTCAGGTTTGGGAGGGGTGGGCAAGGGGGTCTTATCGGTCTTCATTTTTGGCTAATGTCACCGCTTTATTGAGCCTTACATGCTAACGAGACCTCAGACATCAGATTTCATGTTAACATTAAATTTGTGCCCGTTGATAAACTTTGGTTTGCCTTCATCTCTATCTGTTACATTGACAGTTACAGTATAAGTGGTGGTGTCATTTTTGGGGGCAGATGTCATTATACCCAGGGATCAGGCAAGCTGGCATCCTTAATCCCCCCACCCCCCGGTCAGAAGGAGCTCAATCCATGTGTCATTGTTCCTGGTCCCATGCTGTTTTAATTAATCATGTAAATTTAGTGAAACGTTGCCGGTAGCAGTGAAGTGGTTTGGCTGGCTGATAATGGATGGGCCAGTGGGGTGTGGGATGGGGCGGGTGGGGGGTGTTCTGGGTAATGAATACACCCAGCCACTGTTTCTTGGTGGACCTGTGCACTCTGTCTCCCCTTCGTTCTGTTCCCTGGGGGTGTGGGATGTTAACGGGTCGATCACTGAGCTCGTCGTCACCCTGAGCTCTTGTGACGTGCCGATTGGCTGACAGTTTCTATGACCGTCGTGTGACTCGCTTAACGTTGGCGCCGGTCTCCCATCAGGACGAGATCGCCGACTTCCTGACGGGCGTGCTGACGAGGGCTGAGAGCCACGGGCACAGCAGCATGGAGCCCGGGGACCTGGACACGGAGAAGCGCAAGAAGAAGAAACAGGGCCGAGAGAGCCGGCGCGAGCCGCCCTTCGAGCTGGAGCGGGGGCGCTCCTCGCAGGCCAGCCGCGTGCCCGTATCCCCCTCGGGGTCGGAGGTCAGCCCGCTGCTGCATGCTTCACAAGCTCTGCTTAGTGAATTTACTGAATGAATCGGCTTGGTGTCAGACCGCATTGATGTGTGGCTGAAAGCACAAACCAGGATTTGTACTAAATGTTTCTACACAGTCATGGGTTGCATAACGGTGGGGATACGGTCTAAGAAATGCCTCAGACAATTTAGTTGTCCGAATATCAGGGTGTACTTACACAAACCTAAATGGTATAGCCCACTACACACCTTGGCTATATGGTATAATGTAACACTGAGCATTGTTTAGAAGGGTTCATTTTATTTTTGGCTGATTTGAAAGACCTTTTATAAAGGCAGCTGTGTTCAGGTGCAGTAGGTATTTTTTGTGTGTGCGCCTGCCCGCCCACATACGCTGCTTCCTGATAATTCTGTGCTCCTGCTTGTCCCCAGGATCTGTCCAGCGTGTCCAGCAGCCCAGCCTCGAGCCCCAAGCCGCGGGCGTCAGCTCTGTCCCCGGCACAGAAGTCCAGCCTCATCACAGCCACACAGCTGCTCAAGACCCACGTGCAGCGATCTGGAGGCCTTCTCACGCACCGGCAAGCTCAGGGTAGGCTCCGCCCCTTTAGCCCGCCACCTTGCCTGCTGGGTCTTAATGCCTCCTGTTTAGCGCAGTAGGACTTGAAGTGGTGTTCCGTGCATGCTGTCATTTAACTTTTTTACATTTCGGCGTGGCCTGACGGTCTTGTCTTTTTGGGCAGAACAGAGGAATCTGAGAATCAGAGCTGCCTAGGCAAGCTTGTTCTTTGTCCAGATCCCGACTCTTAATTGTGGGGAATAGAGGATGAGAACAGGAGATGGATGGGAGACCGTGATTAGCGTAGTGGCAGCCACATCATGAGAAGACACCGGGTATTGTGGGGTGATCAGTGGCCGTGCCTTTCCGAATATTTTAATGAGTGTGTTTCGTTTGTGGGACCAGTATCTCATGCAGAGCTGCGAGTTGTGCATCAGGCTTGTTCCTTGACACTGTTTCTGCTTCCATAAATGTACGTGATCAAACTGAGTGTTTAACTCGCATGGAACATGAGGTAATCAGTCATATTAAGCAAAGTGAATGAATATTTTCATTGACAGTAATAGTGTTTAAAAATATTGTACAGTTTCCTTCAGCCATCGCTGTTGGATTTCAGATTTAACTAGAAGTTCTTATCTTGAATTGGGACTTATGACAGGGCTAGGTTCCGACTGCCAGATCGTGACTCTAACATCATAACGTACAACCTGTGCTACTGCCAGAACATTCCCTTTTTCTCTTGCTTGCCATTTTCTATGTGAAGGTACAGGGTCAAACCAATGACTGCAGACACTTGCTTGTGAATTTATGTCGGCTGGGAAATGCTGCTCAGCTTAAGCAAAGCCTGTTGACTGGTTTGGCTGATGTTAGACATAAGCAGCCGTCATGACTCTGTTTAAGGTTTCTGGGCTGATGTCTGTTAGTATCCTTAGCCAAGGACCTCCTGTATCTTTTCACTTTGTAAAAGCCAGTCTGGGGGGGGGGGGTCAAGTGAGGGATGAGGTGAACGATGTTTGTATGCTCACAATGTGATAAAAAGCTGTTATTCTGATGCTGTGGGGACCACTTCTTCAGTCCCCATCAGGGGAAACAAAAATCTTTGACTACAGTCAAAAAACTAAAAATGACAAAAGTCTTGTGTTTTGTTTGGTTACTTATGGTTAAGGTTAGGGCTGGGTAGGGGTTAAGGTCATCATGTTGGGATTAGTGCTTTCCCCATAGAAATGAATGGAGAGTCCCCACAAATATGTGGATACAAAAGTAAGTGTGTGTGCATGTGTGTGTGTGTGTGTGTGTACTTGCGCCTCACCTGGCCTCCCTCTCCTTCTCCTGTTCCTGTCTCCTCCTCTTCATCTCCTCCGCACGTTTCTGCTGCTTCTCCAGCAGGACGGCTCTCCTCTGCGCCATCTCATCCTCAGGCCGCGTCTCGTCCTCCTGCAGGGAGGGAGGGAGGGTGTATGAGGTTGCCGGGTTACTGGACGGATGGACATGGGGGGCATATGGGTGGGGGAGGTGGGGTGCAGTGGCATGGGCCCAAACCTTGAAGAAGAAACCAACGCCAGCCCTCTGCTCGGGCTCCGTCTGGTCGCTCATGGAGTCGGAGAAGCCGTCAGTGGCATCGTCGGGTTCCTCGCCCCGCAGAGAGGACAGCGGGATCTCGATCAGGCTGCTGCGTTTGCCCCCAAATGGCGCCGACCCTTCACTCTCGAAGGAGCACTCGGACGGGGCCCCAGAGCCACCGCCAATCCCCGGCTCCCGCCTGGCCGGTCCGTCCAGGTCCACGGAGACCGCTGTGGGCTCCTCACTGGAACCTGTCTCCGACATGCCGTCATCAAGCGGGGGGGGCTCCAGGGGGCAGTCCCCACCCAGGCTGAAAGAGGACGTGGTCTGCACTTGGCATTGGCGGGGGGATACCCTGCGCAGGTGGGGTAGCGTGTCCACGTTCTGCGGGGGGGTCAGGACGCGTGTCAGGGGGGGGAATTTCAGCTCCACTGGCCGGGAATGCTGCTGCTGCTTGGGGCTCTTGGGAGGTGCCGACTGTGCCCTGCGGTGGGGGGGCTGAGGGGACTTGGAGGGCGTGGCCTTGCGGGAAGGGGAGGGGGAGGCGGAGGAGGCGGCCACCGGGTGATCACGAGCCGGCTCCCTGGCGTATCGCGGCCCCATGCCAGCGGGCTTGGTGTTGCCTGGGATGACCCAGGCCTGCGTGGCGGGGGCAGCGCGGGCCCCTTTCTTGCGGAGCAGTTGGTTCTGCTGCGCGGACAGCCGCTGCATGTCAGTCTGCAGCGAGCTCAGTGCAGCGCTCAACTTGGACACCGCGCTGTTGTACTCGCCCAGCGGCGCTGGCCCCTTTGAGAAGGTCACCTGCTTCTCCAGAGTGGGCGGGGCTTCTTCTGGCACAGGACCCTTCTGGTCTTGTGCTGGCCCCTCTCCCTCCTGCGGAACTGCTCCGTCCGGCTCTTCTGGGCCCCCGGCTGTCGGATCCTCGTCTGGCTGCTGTTCCCGTTTCAGCTGTAGGAAGGCACTCTTCCCCAGTCTTTGCCGGTGCTTGGCAAAGATGGCCTCGATGCGCTTCTTCTGGGCCTCAATGGCTCGGCGCCGCTCCTCCAGTCGCACCCCCAGCTCTGACATCTCTGTGTTGAGGGCGGGGCTCTTGCCAGGGCTCTCCTCCGACTTCTGGGCCCAGGTGGTCATGGGAGTGGGCGGGGTCTCGCTGGTGGGTGTGTCCGACAACAGCTTCTTCTTGCGCTCTGCGAAGGTGGTCATCCGCACACCGCTGTCTGGGCCATCGTCGCCGTGAGGTTCCGACGGACGGCCCAGTGGCGTCACAGCATCCACTGGCGTGGCCCCCTGGGTCTTGGGGAGGTCCTCGGAAGCATCAGAGTCCACACTGCCATCCCGCAAGACCGAGTCATCATCCCGAGAGCCCTCCGAAGTTCGCCGGCTCCGCCTCCGGCCCGATTCCCGATCCTCCCCGGCACGGCATAGGATACCCGAATGGGGCGGGGCCGAGGAGCTGAGGGGGGCGGGGCTGCCATCGGGCGAGTGCAGGTAGAAGCCATCAGGGGCGCCGTCAGGATGCAGTCGAGGCTCCAGCTTGCTCTCGTTGTGGATGATCTGCAGCGCCTCCTCGATGGTGGGCAGGTCCACCCCCTCACCCAGCCCATTCTCCAAAGCCCGGGTGGGGCGTGCATGTGTGCTCCATGAGGCCCGGTGTGATGCCTGGGGCCCAGCGGGACCCGACTCCTGGTCCAGAAGCTGGCTGAGGTCCTCCGGTGGAGTGTAGGCAGGCCGGCTGGTGGGATTCAGGCAGTCGGAGCTAGCAGAGCGGGTGATAGAGGCAACAGGATTCCCCATTACCACCTCCACGTCGCTGTCCAGGCCGAACGGGATGCTGAAGGAGACGGCAGAGGAGAGGGGGCGACTGGGGGGGGGAATAAACCGAAGAGGAAGGAAGTGAGGAGAGGAGAAACAGGAAGAGTAAAAAAACAGGTACAAATACAGTCATCCATCTGAACCCAAAGATATAAGGTCACATGATCAGGAGTCGTCATGAGAATCAGGAGGCCTACCTAAATGGCTTCTTAGTCCATGTTTTCCCGAATCCTTCTGCAGAGAACATTAAAAATCCTTTCAGAGACGCATGCAGGTGCATAGGAAGCACAGACAAGCAGAGGTATGTGGCGGAGGTACTCACCTGGGGTCATGGGTGAGGAGACGGGCAGAAAGGGCGCTTTGAACGGGGAGGGAGAGGCACTAAAACGGGGAGGCGGAGAGAAACCGACAGCGCGTCACAGCTACGCCCATTCTCACCATGCATACCGAAACTGCTAATTCACAGCAGTGACGTTAGGTGGCGTAGTGGTTAAGAAGCAGCTGCTTATGCAGACCTGTACCCAGCTGCGCAAAGTCACTCTGGATTAAAGTGACCAATGCGAAAACTCAAGACAACAGCAGAGTGGAATTTCAGGAAATAAATAGGGCTGCTGTAGGAGGCGCCAGCGTTCTGCCCCATGCCAGACAGAGACTCTCCTGGATCGTACCTGTTGCTGCCGCTGTTCTGGGAAACGCAGTCGTTCAGGCCAGAGGCATCTAGATGGCACACAGAACATGTCCGATCAACACAGTCAGGACTAGTATGTCCATCGGTCTCCGGTGCCACTATTAGGGCACAGTAGATGCACATTTGGACCTTACTAGCCTTGCTATTTATGGCAATGTACCCCACCCCCCAAACACACACACTTTCCAAATGCATTAACAGTCCATGTCCCAGGCCCGACCCAGTTTTCCCGTTCCGGTACCTTCCAGGTCAAGAGGTTCTAGCGGTTGGACAAACTCGGGCCGGCGCACCTCAAACCAGTTCAGCAGCTCTGCCACAAAGCTCATGATATTGGCCTGCAGGAAGAGGCAGGTTTAATATAGGAAGCCCAAGGTCATGTGACCAACACCATTACCTTACATGGCATCACCTTCCGGCTCACTGCATGGAACAATATATTACCGTAATACACAACGTGCCTTTTGGATACATAATGCTACATGCTAAACAGTCTTGTACCTGGAGTGGCGGTGGGGTGTAGAGTAGGTCCTCCAGAGCTAGGGGGCAGCAGCTATGCAAGCAGCCATCGCAAAAATCCCGAATCAGCTGCAGGTTGTAAAGGCTATCAGCCACGGACATTGTGTCCTTCAAACACAGATCTGTCAGATGGACAGAAGACAGGAAAGGCATTACGTACCCCTAGGGATTGTAATTAACTGGGGGGGGGGGGGGAGGTCATTAAAAAAGTAAGCTACTGTTAATGATGATCACCATTCGGGAAGAAGGCCCTAATGGACAATAACTCTGTACTCATGGCTACAGACGGGGATTGGGAGAGTCCCAGGGGATTATGGGAAAAGAGGTCATGGGAAATGGCTGAGACACCGTGCATGTCACACTAAGACCACACTATTGGGGGATAGGGGGCCAGACAGCCTACTGGAGCAGCAGGGTTGGGAGGGGCATACCTTCCAGATGCAGAAGTCTGGGGCAGTAGTAATGGATGACCGATGCAAGTGCACAGCCATTAGCGAGGTCCTTCACACCAGCCACTACTGGGAAACTAAGGGGGTGTCTGGGTGCCATCTTATCCTTCCTGTAACGATTCTGAGATGGAGAAAAAGAGAGAGAGAGAAAGCAAGCATGAACAAGGCTCTGAGGACCCAGGAAGTCTGGGTGGGGGTCCATAACATCTGAAAACTAAAAGACAGGTTCTCTGAGCTCTATAGCCATCTTCTCAAGTCCTGTCTCAGCTGCACTTTCGCACCACGACCACAGCAGGACCGCAACGTGACCACATAAAAAAAAACCCACAAGGTAACAAATAAATGGATCTCTAACAAAGAGGCAAACAAACATGAAAAATAAGAGACACACTCGGTCCTGCTTTAGCTGTAGTGTGAAAATGCACACTGTGCATCCAGAGGAATGGTCACACTGCGCCAACATCCAGGGGTGTGACCCTCCAGAGTGCCCTGATTTTATCCGGAATTAGCCATGAGATGCTGCTAATTCTGCAAAACGACAAAATCAGCAAAACTCAATCGCCCGGCCACTGCCCTCACTGCCCAAGTCCACCAATCAGACGCCCTGTTACAGGAAAGCACAAACTGACAGCCAGACTTGACCTACCACACACACGCACGCACGCACACACACACACCACACATGCATAACAGGCACAGCTCAGCCAATCGCAAGGCACAGTCAAGCGAGATGATGCGACGAGGCACAGGGACGGGGCGCCGGCGTGCCACGAGAGGCTCATGGCAGCCGGGCCAATGGGAAGATGAGCTGAGAGATGGATGGGAAGCCTCAGTGCTGGAGACCGGGCAGGGTGGGGGGTATCAAACCACTCCCAATCGATGGGATATCTACGTGCCGTTCGTTGTCTGAAAGGTGGGACAGGTCAACCTCTTCACCCTCCTGCGCTGTTTAAACTGAGGGGGAGGGGGGGGTGGGGGACGCTGCAAAGGAAGCCCCCTGCTGGACAGCGCATGAACTCTTGCACGGAGGCCTCGCCGACGCACACAGACACGAGACGCACGCACAGGGACAATGGAGGTGCCGGGCTGTGCGGCTGCGTGTACACATGGATCGTGTCGGGGGGCGCCCCTGTGCCGCCAGCCCCCTGCGGGACCTTACCGCTGCCTTCGTGTCCTTCGTCTCCCTCACGCAAACCGTGAAGGCCCTCTAGACGCAGGACGGCAGAGAAAGGAGAAGCGTGAGAAAGGCCGGAGTGATATAAATCGCAAGGAAAACGCCAGCGAAAAGGACCCTCGAACTCCTATAAGGAGTGCAAGGGCTGCAAGATGGCCGCCATACGGGACACGCTGACAGACAGCGGGAAACAAGATGTGATTAACAACTGAAGCCTGGCCGGGAGCTTGGGCTTCCAGGGGTTAGTTTATGGGTGGGCGTGGATGAGAAGCAGGGCTGTCTGGCCCCTCCTTAAGAAGGCTACGGAGTCTATGGTGTCCCCAGGGTCCTAGCATCCATTGGATTTCTACAGATGAAAACTGGCAAGGTTTTGCTGGTTAAGGTAAACCCCTGACTTGCCATTCAGATACATAATGCTACATGCTATACAGTCTTGTACCTGGAGTGCCGGTGGGGTGTAGAGTAGGTCCTCCAGAGCTATGGGGCAGCAGATATGGAAGCAGCCATCGCAGAAATCATGAATCAGCTGCAGGTTATAAAGTGGCCACCTAAAGTGGACTCGAATTCGACAAAATCCAATAAAACCCTCATTTACTCACCCCGTGAAAAGGGCTCCGGCTGTCCTACACAAGCTAACATCATTAAAAATGTCATACTGCAAGCTAGCCTTTTAGCAAATTAGCGGCCGAGGTCCCAACCAACATCGTCGTAGTGCTTCCACCCACTGAGGTCCACTGGACCCACCCAGCCACACCCTCTGACATCAGCAGGAGGGAAAAAACACAGACAGGCCAGCACAGAGTGGCAGCGACGGTGGCGGCGCCATTCCAGCACACTGGCAGCAGGGGGCGACAGAGAGGGGGTGGACCCGACGTCCTGTCACCCGCATGTGAGGGAGCAGGAGAAGTGAAAGCGTCATGAAAGGTGGCAAAATGAGACTTACAGGAACAAGCTTCCAGTACCAGCGGGTTGGGCACTGCCAGAGAGCAAGAATGTAGGAAGACAGAAGGAGAAGAAGAAGGAAAGGAAGACAGAGGAAGACAAGGGATTAAAGGGCTTTAAAGGCACTAATTGAAGAGATAGTGGGAGTGTTTGTATAAGAGTGCAGGAACACAGATTAGGCCATCTTTGTGTCTATCCATCTATTTAATTGTATTTTTTTGTTGGAGTGTAGGGCTAATCTTGCATTGTGAAGTCAGTCTGGGTGCACATTTGACTGGTGGTGCATGTGTGTGTGTTACTCACAGCAGGTTGTACAGGCTGTAAGTCTGGGCTGGGATGAGGTCTCTTGGTCAGTTCTTCACTCTCTCTGAGTCTCTGGTTCAACTGCAGGACACGAACATTGGCAAATGACACAGAGACACGGCGTGACGCCACAGAGACACGCACACAGATATATGAGTAACGATGTGTCGCTGTAAGCAAACGCGAACAATGACTGGATGGGGTGGGGCCAGAGCATTGGGGGTGGGCGGGGCCAAACAGAGGCATCGGACAAATCAGAGCAGAGAAGGGAGGAAACTGACAAGATTGCAGACCTACCCGGCTGACCCAGTAGAGAAGGGCTTTTTCCCATTCGGGCTTGCCTCCCGGCTGCTCGACCTTGCTTGGCATCTTCGCCGCCTTCAGGGTCTCCGTGGCGCCCACAGCCATCAGGGCGTCCATCACTGCCAGGTGGGCACTCTGCGCAGTCACAGAGAAGAGGGGGGACACTTAGAGGCAAAGGTGGAGTCGAGGCTTCAAAAGTCACAGGAGGTTACTGTGATTGACACCCTTCCCCACAGAGTACTTCAGTGACCAGCTACACAGTGATCTCACCCCCCATGGATTTTAAAGAACCAATTATCTATTGCCTGGGCATTATCATGCAGAGAAATAGTCCACAAAGCCCTCAGTGGGCTGAGCACACACTGTACAGAGGTGCTCCATCTGCAAGACCTCTTGCGGTTTCCCCAGGCACAGGGTCACTATAGTGGAAATTGGCAGTACCCTGATTCTGCCACCAGGTGTCTCTGCTGCTACCCCCTTGTCAGATCTGAGTCAGCGATTACAATGCCTGTGCCACGGAAAGGAAAGCGGGAGGGGGAGGGGGGGCGGAGTGGGAACACCGTGGGGAATATCAGTTTGCTCAATGGGGTGGAAGATCAGCATGTCCTGAAACCAGCGTACGCACAGCACTCAAGCAGGTGCTGAGCAGGGTCTTTTCGGATAAACATTTTCCCTAATCTCCTCTGACTCGAGTTCAAGAATTCCTGCCAAACAGCAAAAAAAAAAAAAAAAGTTTAGCTGACAAACTAAAGATTTGAGTAAAAAAAAAAAATCATCTGCTAGGAAAAGCAGAATCTCAAAAAAAAAATGTTAAAAAAAGTAATCGACAGAGTGGCTCAGCACAGTGGAGCAGGCAGGAAGTGGTGTCGCACTGTATTGACCTCACTGGGGAACCGAGGTCGGACTGCACACAGTTCCAGAAAGCCCGGGAATTCCACATCTGCTGCTGCTGTTTGTGTTTCCTAAGCAGCACGGAGGAGAAAAAGCAGGAGGCTCAAGGTCGGGGAAAGACATGGAGATCAGGGCTGTGTGCGCTCGTCCGCGTACATCAGCGGTTAAATGTCAATCCGGAGGATTGGAGGGCCAACAGGGATTATCCATTAATCCAAACATCTGTACTTCCTTTCAGGGTCTTCTGTTCTGTCTAGAATGACCGGTCACACCCAATAGAATGAGTTTCAGTCACACCCAGAAGCTTCTCAGAAGTCCGACACGCCCCCCCCGCCACAGAATTTCCCCGTGAGTGTGATGGCCCTCCACCCCGTACCTGAGCTTGTCAAAGCTCCCTGTTTATCAGCTTGCTGAGCCGGCGGGAGCCTGTTACATGCTAAGGTGCTAACCGGCGGAGGGACGTTCCTATTATGGTGGTGTTTCCCGACTGCTAAGTGACTTCACTGGTGTCTGCGGTGGGGGGTTCAGTCAAGGCTCGGAGGTCAGACCGGGGCCCATTCGCTTCAGCCAAACCCACTTTGGTCAGGATAAGGTTGCATTGCGGGTCAGCGGCAGCCCACAGGACTCGGTCAGTTCTGTTCCAGGCCCGGGGCTGTTGCATAAACATTAAATCCACTGCCCTTCGTCTCATACAAAACTACTCACTTTAGCTTGCACATAAACACTGGGTGTTTGTCAATATGCGTTCTTGACCATTCTTGTGTTCTCGTGTACTCAATTTATCTCATGACAACTTTCACTGTCAAAGACCAGTTCCAATACTCAAGAACTGAAGTACAGAGAACAGTAAAAATCCCTGGATGCTGTTCTTGCCCCGCCCCAAATATCAAGGATACACTGGTAGCTTCTTCACCGAAGAAGACCAAACCCATGATTCATCGCATCCCAAGTTCATTCAGGGAAGGCAAGGTAGCAAGCCGGTTCTTGCCAAGACCACAAAGATGATTTTTGCCTACTTGCTTTTGAGAAACACCGATTAACATTCAGAAGAGAACAATCCAAGATAGTCCTGAATGTTGCACTAATTCTGCATCACCTGACCTGTCTGGTATTTCAGAGGTAAAGATCTCAAACCTAAGTTTTGGTCCAGCATCTATCCAGCTGACCTTCTCTATCCACACTCATCAAGACCTAATGTGCTGTTAATCTGCACAGAACGTAGAGTCCAACCCAAAAGTGTCAGAGTGTGTGGGGGGTGAAAATGCACACTGGCAGCACACTGGAATCCACTAAGCTCCATCACATGCTCCACTCATTAGAGCGGCAAAAGTATCATACAATCACCCACAATGCACCTCTCCACCATGGCCAGCATTCCTCCTTGCCACACACCCCTGGTAAACGCCAGCTCAAGAATGGAACGCCTCAAAACGAAAATTTACAAAATAAAGTGATTTAATGGCACTCATTACCACACACTAAAAGCAGCTACAACAAAGAAGCTTCAGTGTGGTGCCAGAGAGGGATTTACACCTGCAAGAACTATGAAATGTTTTTGAAAATTCAGCATCTATAACACCCCACCCAGACATGAGGCCCGGAGCTCCCAGTGAACACAGAATACCTGTGTGTGTGTGTGTGTGTGTGTGTGTCTGTGTGTGTGTGTGTGTGTGTGTGTGTGTGTGTGTGTGTGTGTGTGTGT
>JAODLD010000051.1:15810957-15838199 GCA_026781065.1 Mormyrops boulengeri | reverse complement strand
CCCCCCCCCCCCCCCCCCCTCCCTCCCCCCCCCCCCCCACCCACCACCCCGCTTTGCCTCTGGTTGCGGGGGGGGGGGCGCCGCCCCCCGCGGTACATTTTGATATCAGTCAAGCAAGGCAAGAAAAAAAAAACACTTAACTGTGAATCTCACTGGATATAATACTACCCGCGTATTTGTCCTATTTAAAGCTTTTTTAAAATAAATAAAAAAAACTGGGGGTCTACTCAAAAGATGCGTCCGATCCGCAATCAGCACATAGTACTCCAGATAAATCGGCTTGAGCTCAAGTGAAATACCACTGACAAAAGACGCGAAACACACAACGTGGGACGCCCGCCACCCCAAGGCAAAACTACGACTCGGTATTTCCCTTGGTGGTGAAACACACCTAATGCTGGGTTTCTAGCGAGAAGACCCGAAACCGCTTCGGACTAACCCCACTCGGCGCTTTCGCTTTGTATGTGTTCTTTCCTGCAGAGGTCCCAGGAGAGCCGACCGGGGACTGGTTTTCTGGTTAAACACTTCATCGTCCTCGGCGCCACCTATAGCCTTTTGTGTGTCCGAAATCGCTGAGTCTACAAGGCATTTTTTTTTTACCTCCACGCCGGGGTTGATCATGACCGCTGACAGAATGGAGAACAAACGCTGCCACAATGTAACGCCTAAGGGAAATATTCAATCGGAAAACGTAACACAAGCACACCTACCTGCACTGCCGTACGCTTTAGACAGAAGCCAGCCCAAACTGGCGCATATTTTCGCCCTAGTCAAATCGTACTGATCCAAAGGCTTGATGTCCGGGACCACGAAAGTCCTCTTCATCGCATTGGAATCCACCATAGCAAGATCCGTGGACGGGCTACGGGCAAGGGCGAACAGGATCGGGAGGTAGTGTCGTAAGAAGAAAATAAAAAAACAAGGAATTAGGCAGTCATTCTCTTCGCATTACAAGGCATCGGAAGCGTATGTGGTGCGGTACAAAAAAAAACAACAAACCGCCGTTTATCGGGCTTTCAAAAATGTCCCTTTTAAATCCAGATAAAGAAATCCGTTGGAGCCCTTTTTAAGAGATGATATATTCCTTAAGCGAATGCCCAAGGTCCATTTAATACAAAAAAACTATATATATTTTGACCCCATTTCACCGTCCGCCCATCGCGGTGCGATTTCTGCGTCGCGCAGCGAGTGCCGAACCCCTTCGATGACTGACCGAATTCCAGGTGATCCACGGGGACGTCAATCAGGCCGCCGATCGTCCAATGGCGTTTGGGGAATGAGCGGACGCCAAGCGAAAGGGGCGGGCTCTAAGGCGTGTGAGCGCAACTAACAGGTACGGTAGAGAAGTGCGCACCGAGACAGGTGTATGACAGGTAAAACTTGCCTGTGTTTACGCAAGAGCGACAAGACAGGCTCTTTTATTTACAATTGTGTCAGGTTTAAATTGCCCACTGTCTTTTAGCTACCGTCATTAATCAGTGATATACAGCGCGGAGATGTTTTGAAATGCAGTGTTTTAAATTGTAATAGACGCATCAACATTTAACATTTAGAGAATCGGTAATTAGGGAAGGCACGGTAGCTTAGTAGGCAGTGCTGTTGCCCCACATATCCAAGGTTGTGTGTTTGGAATCCCGCCTAGGATCTACATATAGGTGTTTCTAAACCATACATGCGCATGTACCCTGTGATGCGCTGACATTCTGCCTAGGGTCTACCCCATACTGCATGGGATAGGCTCCAGGCCCCACCTCCCAATTACCCTGCCCAGGAAAAGCGAATGGAAGATGGATGACAACACTAGATAAGCTACTGCTGAAAATAAATGGAGGAAAATGTGTATATTCGGGTAATGTTAGCATCTCACAGTTATAGCTCTTTTCGTTTCCCCCCTTCCGTCCTTGATAGTACAGATGCGCAGGCATGTTATGTTTAACACCATTGCGGTTTCTACGAATAACACGGGACCTACTGTAAATAAGCAGCATTACCTCAGCGACCGAAATTCGCCAAACACGGATGTCTGTTTAAGACAATGGAACCAGGGTAGGCGCAGCTTTCTCCGACCAAACACGTTCCTGCTGGGCTGGGTGTAGCGCCCATTAGTCAGGGGATAAATACTAGAGCATCTCCTGTCTGATTAATGATCAGTTTCTACCACAGATCTCCGGAGCACTACCCAAACCATCTGCATTCACATACTACATCCTTATGCAGAGATCACGTATGTGTTTCAAAATAGACAACGTCATGTTATATTAGCCTGCCCGTTTAATTTCCCACTGACAGTTTGATTATGGGGCCAAGTAGACACGGGACTGTATCCTGCCTGCTGACCCACTCGGAAAAACAAGGTTCTCAGGGAATCTCAACATCATGTGGCGAGAAAAAAAGGCGCTCACGTCCCGCTGGTTTAATTTGGTAAGGGGATTACTACAAAACTATTTTAATCCCATTAAGAGAGGTTTCTCTTATATACTCGGAATCTTCTTACATTTCGTGAACCTACCCACGCCATCACTGAAGACGAAAATGGCACAGGCGGCTGTAATCATGACAGAAACAACGTTACTTGTGTTGGCGATAGTCTGTTCCGTGTCCTTCGGGGTTTTTTGACCTAGGGGGTGACTCGCATGGACGGTACACTGCACATACATGATGGACACTTTTCCACCGCCAGGACTGTTCTTTTGTTGATCCTAAAATTGCATTTGATGCGTTGGCGGCGGCCCACTTTCCCCTTTCCTCTGCTATTTCTTGCATGCTGCTTTGCGAGACTCCTGCATCTGCACGCTTCCACGCGTCGGCCGCTGGAAGCCTGCAAACCAGCTCTTCCGTAAGGGCGGTACCGGCTACACTTAGCGGGAAGCGATTGGTTCTTCGAGGGGCCAAGCTCCCCCTTTTTTCTGGGTTGTTTTATTTATTTATTTTAAGACAGAATTTTCCACTACCATAAAAAAACCCAGGCGGACGGCATTGGAAATCCTCTTTTTGTTATTCACGTTACTAATTATTAATTCACTCATAATAAACGCCTGATTTTCCGTGTTTGATCTATATATGACAGCCTAGGGCGATCGAAATTTGACAAAAACTCCTAAGGTCCAACTGTGCAAGTTAAACAGGGCGACAACGGCCCCCAGCGGCACGAACAGGTACTACACGCATCTTACAAAGAACATGAGAGAAACGTCATCTTAGAAAAGGTCTTTATTCACCCCACTGCCTCTAAACGCAGTTATATTACAAATTACAAAAGAAAGAAATATTCGACCATATAATTTCCCATATCACAGTTAAGCTATTTGTTCCCATTCAACCATTACCGGTTTTCCCCACATCAGACCCGGATTACATAACCATGTAGCAGGTGGCACGTTGGCATGAGAGCCCGCAAAGCTGAACTCAGGAGCGATGGGCACTGTGACATCATCAACACGCGACTTTTCAGTCCTCCTTGAGTCCGCCAAACACAGCGGTGGGCACAGTCTTCTGCTCCAGCTGCACTTCTGGTCAACAAGGATGGAAAATACAGTTTAATTACATGTGCGAAAACACTCACACACTCGCGCGCGCGCACACACACACACACACACACAGTCTGCCATCAGCTCACCGTCTGGCTCGTCACCTTCCTCGCCTCCGTCCTCGTCCTCATCGTCGATGTCAATTTCATCGGGGTTAGCTTGTTTGGCGAGTTCCGCCAGCTCGCTCCGCGATGTGTCGCTTCTGGGTATGTGAACAAGGAACGCACACACACACACACACACACACAGATCAGAGCAAGCTTTTTAATCCTGCCTTTGTTGGCAGGACTCCCTCCCACTACAAATATGAGCCAGAAGTGGATTCAGATGGGCATTCCTGTAAAAGCAGTGCTTCATGCCAGCAATCCACAGGAGGGGGTGCCGGCGCTCACCTGACAAAGAGTATTTTGTCTTTGGGTTTGGGCTTGTCCTGCTCAGCCTCGGCCGCCAGCTGCAAGGCTTTCTGCTCCAGCATCTTCATGTCGTCCACACCACTCTGTCCGGGGGCGAGGTCCGACACTGGGGACAGAAGGCCGGGCTCAGTCGCTGAGCGCCACCGCGTGACGCACACGTCCCGGGGAGGTCCTGATAGTGTCATGGCGGGTACCTGTCCCTGTGGCATTGGCGGTAGCCTTGAGCATCTGGGAGGACATGAAGTTGACCTGGGTGTTGTACGTGGCCTGGACGCTGCGCTTGATCCTCAGCATCTCCCGGATTGTGTCCTCATTCCCGTGCCGAATCTCAAAGTCCTTCCACGCCTGCCAGAACGTGGGCGTCATCTGTAAGTGGGAGAGACGGGGGGGCATTTAAACAGCACTGTGTCAGGTTAAGGCTTTTTGCTCGCCCTCCTGAATCACACAACCCGTATTCTGATACTACATCCATTAACTGTGGCAGACATTTTACAGAAGTCCTTTGGGTGAAGATACTTTCAGAAGGGAGCCATCTTACTCAGCTGTGTTTTAATTCCCCTTATTCATCATTCCTGGGGGCTCAAAACGCAAACCCAACAGGTCTGTGTATAAATAAGCATATGCAAAAAAATATAAATGTTGCTGGAAGCTTGGTGCTAAAGTAAAATGTTTCTCAACAGCTGCTCTGCAAACAGGGATCTTGAGGCAGGGCATCACTTAGACGGGACGCCTGTCCATCGTAAGGAGAAACATACAGATCCTGATTTATAGTCTAGTATCACGTCGCATCTGTCGGCAAACCGTAGCAGCCAGTCTACTTGAATTATGGCAGAATCACAGAAAAAGAGGGAATTAGCTGAAGGAGGCCACGTATTAATCATCGAAAATAACATTCGAAAGAGAGCAATTAGATCAGACCGTGGGCACAGAGCAACACTGACACAGCCACTCGAGCTGATGTAAGGCTGCCCTCAGGTAACCATGGGAACCCCGGATCAGTCACCGGGAAACCAAACGCCAGCATCAAGGAACATGTTAGGCAGTGGGGGTGCGTGAGCGCGGAGCCGCGGCGGCTGCCTCACCCGCGGGTCGCAGATCTGTGAGCAGTAGGAGTAGATGGCCCTGGCGCGGTCAATCTCGCCCAGTTTGCTCTCCATGTCGGCAAATCGGAGGCACATTTCTCTGGCGTGCTCGTCGGGCAAGACCTGCGGGGGGGGGGGGGCACTGCATTCAGTACATACTTTCTCTTTCTCTGAAATTCTTTGCACTGTAACTATTTATTGTCATTTATTATTTGTGGTTGCCAATGTATAATAATGCCAATGGTACTGTAAGCCTGCAATTTCTTTTGTGATTAATAAAGTATCTACCCATCCATAAGCATCCATCAATCTATCATCCATCCAACCTAGCTATCTACCTACATTTATTCATCTAAATTCCTATATCCATCCATCCATCATCCCTGTCTTTCTTAAACAGATGCACAGTAGAGCCACAGCAGCAAAACACAGACGCTACATGGGACAGCCTTGCCCCCCCGTATCATGGTGAGACAATCACCCGCCCCGACCCCCACGCCCACTGTGCGGCCAGCTCACTTCGATGGCTTTCTGGTAGATGCTCCTGGTGTGCGTCACCCCATAGATCTCGGCCGCACGCTTGATGTAGATGTTGAACATGTGGTGCCGCTCGGACGTCTCCACAGCCTGTGTGGCTCTCTCGTACACGGCCATGGCGTGCCGCGCCAGCCCGTACTCCTCCTCCAGCTTGGCGTATAGCAGGTAGATCGCTGTCCAATCACAGACAGACATACGGCACCGTTAACGAAGGCCCCGCCCCTAATCGCCACGGGCACACTCACACACTGACAAACACGCGAGCCCACGGCGGCAGCATTCCTCTTACTCTTGGCATATTTGGGCGGGCAGCCATCCAGAGCCTGCTCAAACAGGTCCCTCGCCCTTTCCAGCTTCTTACCGCCGTAGCGGTCAATGAACTTGGTGAGGTAGGTATTCCAGATGTCGTACACGTTGGGCCAGCGGAAGAGGGCAATGCCGCGCTCGTAAGCCTGCCGACAAGTGGAGCGCAGAGGTCAAAGGTCAAAATAAAGAGAGCAGGAGCCACAAGCAGGAGGGGAGAGTATGACGAATGAGAAATATGCAAGAGAAGAGCCCCAGATCGCATACAGGTCTCTCTCACCTTGAAGCTGTCCTCAAAATAGCTGTGCTCCTCCAGGAACATGGCATAGTTGATGATGATCTGGGGCGTAGCAATGCGTAGATCGATGATGCGGTCGTACACCGCCTTTGTGGACTGTGGAGGCAACGGTGACATCGGCTGGTGCCACATGTACTGAATGACTGCTATATCAGACCTGAACACTGAACCCTGTCTTCCAGAACACTCTATTCCAAAGTATGGCACTGATGACGTTAAAGGAACATGGGTTCGAGAGCTAAGCCTATCCGTGGCGAAACAAACCTGAAAGGTGCCCAGACTCTCCTCCAGGTCAGCCAGCATGGACCAGACCCTCAGGGACTTGTAGACGCGGTTCTGGACCGGTTCAGAGGAGTCAAAGTACTCTGCCTTTCTGGACGGGATGGCAGTGGCTTTCTGTGGGTCGGAGAAAACCGAGAAAAAGCAGTCAGGAGTCTGGTCACGTTCAACAGCCGGCAGAACCAGCCTGCCTATCGAGACTCCCTAGTGTGTGTCTAACATTGTCACACTCTGACTATAATGAACAAGCAATGTTTTGTATTCACAAACTGTATGTCAATATTTAACAAAGTATACATGGTCAATAAATGTGGTCTGGTAAAATGTTCAGACGAGCACATGAAAATGGGTTTGTGTCCTCTGATCCATTTGCATTGTGGGCAGTCATGCACAAAGCCCCACCCCCCAAGATGGAGCTCCGCCCCTCACCTACCCTCAGGATCCTCAGCGCCTGGTCGTAGTTCTCGTGCCGCAACTCCATCTCGCCGTACTCGCACCACACGCTCGCCAGGTCGTCCACCTGTTTGTAGTTCACCTTGGTGGCCTTCTCGAAGATCGTCCGTGCCTGGGGGGGGCAGGAAGAGGGTGTTAAAATGAGGAATAATCCATTCTGATCAGGCAGTCACCAACATCCACCAACTGGAAATAACAAAACAGTGCAGCAAAATCAGTCAGTTTACCATATTACAAACACTTTAACCGGCTGAATATTTTACTACCTTGATGTGACTACATCAGTATATTCAGGTTACATACACTGCTCAGCAGAAGCTAATTTCCAAAGTGACTACCCATTTGTGTCTGTTTTCAATGGGACTCGAACCAGTGACCATCTGGCCAGGGGTCCGATTCAGCAGCACGATTCAGCAGCACTCACATCATCCAGCTGCTCATTCTCCTCATAGAACTTGGCAAAGGCGACCCAGAGGGAATGGGGCTTCCCCGTGGCCTTCATGGGGTCCACGGTCTG
Organism: Mormyrops boulengeri; assembly: GCA_026781065.1. Taxonomy (NCBI): domain Eukaryota; kingdom Metazoa; phylum Chordata; class Actinopteri; order Osteoglossiformes; family Mormyridae; genus Mormyrops; species Mormyrops boulengeri. The sequence continues at coordinate 15,830,790 of JAODLD010000051.1, read as the reverse complement.
CACAGCCTCTGTGTACGTGTTGATGATCTGGGAAGGGGGGGTCAGGAGGTCAAACGCATGCCACAGTCACCCCATGCTCCTGCCAAGAGCTCTGACGAGAACCCACCACATGTGGAAACATCATCTCACCTGGTGTGGCTTCTCCTCATACAGCTTCACCCTCTTGTGCCACTCGTGCACGTTGTGGGGATTCTGCCGCAACAGCACGCTGTTCAGCAACAGGGGGCGCCGTGTGATGAGTAGCTCAAAGCGCGCAAGCCGCAGCTCCAGGTCTATGTCATCTGGGGTGAGAGACAGAGTGTCAGCGGCCTCCGCGCATGTGCATGTGCATGTGCACGAGTACCTGCTCCCACGTTTGCACGCTCGGCCCTCCCCACCATCATCAACTGAGCCCATCTCCGAGGTGGTCTCCATATTGGCTGCGATCATGCTCTCCTCAAACTGCGCGTAGCTGTCGAAAACCTGGGTGAAGTCCCGCACGGTGACCACAGTCTGGATGGCCTCCTCGTAAACATCGCGGGCCTGGTCAAAGGTCACAGGACAAAGGCCCTTGGATCATTACAGTGTACAGGGTAAAGGCCCTAAAATTACTACCCCTCTCACCCTGATTGTGATCTGCCTTGTGTGTTGTTGTGGGTTTTATGTTGCACTCATGATCATGGAGAACGATATTTCGTCTCACTGTATACTTTATTGTGTATTGTTTGGGATGACAATAAAGCTCTACTTACATACTTACTTACAACCCAAAAGCTAGCATTTAGCAGCCACGGGTACTGATCACAGTTGGATTAGCGTGTGAGGGTGTGCACACGTGTTACCTTCTCGAAGTGCCCACTGCGGATGTAATAGTCTGCCAGGGAGCACCAGAGTTTGCCCAGCTGGTCGGTGAAGCGGGTGAGGCCGCCCCGGATGATGGCGCCCACGTTCAGGGACTTCACCTTGTCGGGGTTCTGGGACATGAGGTCGCAAAGCTCATGCCACAGCTGCCGAGAGACAGAAACCGAGTCGGGGAGGACAGTCATATTCGGAGGCAGTGTTATTTCACGTTAGATTTTTTTTAATGAAGTCTTTGTATTATTTTCAGTTTTCATTTGAAATTCAGTTTAGTTTTCGTTTTCAGTGTGGTTTTATTAAGGAACTTCCTTGGTTTTCTGAGTTTTCACTTTAAAGATGCATTTCAAAATCAGTTTTTTTTTTTCTTACATATTTTAGCTTCAGTAATTTGTTTTCTAGGGACAGAACATTATTTTATGCGTGTCTTCAGAGAATACCACATTAATACACAGTGTAGATATTAATAGGGTGCGTTAGTGTAGATATTATTAATGGTCATTAGCCATAAATCAGTATTAGTAATTATTGCTTTATTTTATATTATTTATATATTTATTACACTGAACTGTCAGTAATCACTAATTTATACAATTCATTATTTATTATTATCTTATTGCTTTTATTTTATTTCAGTTTACAGAAATGCTTTCTTACAGTTTTCGTTTTTGTTAACTATAATAACCAAGCTTGGCAGATGTAATAAAAACAAAGACAAACCTGGTAGTTGGACTTTCCCTCCTTGGAGACGAAGCTCTCGTCGTTGACGATGGCCGCGAGCCTGATGGCCGACTCGTCGAGCCGACCGATGGACCGCAGGTAGTCGATGTACTCCTCCGCATTCTCCGGGGACAGCTGAGGTGGGGCCAGAGGAGGAGCATTTACAGCAGTGCCGGGCACTCGCCGCAAACTTAAAAACCCTAATGACAAGAGAGGTGGAGTCGCCCGGACAGACGGACCTTGAGGTAGCGGCGGTAGATGCGGATGGCTGTTTCGGGCAGAGGCAGGTTGCGGGCAAACTGGAGGTACAGAGGCCACACGCGGGCGTGCTGCGTGACGGGAAGGGCCCGCAGGGCGCGGTCGAATGTACGCCGGCTGCGCGTGATTTTATACTGCAACACCAAGAACTGGCAGTAGTCCAGCCAGATACGGGGCATCTGGGAAAGGTGGGGGGGACAACAGGAGACAGGAGAGTCAGTCGACAAAGAAAAGGGTGCTTGTGTTTCAGTTACCTGTAAAGCAGTGATTCCCATCCCAGTTCTCAGGACCCCCAAACACTCCACATTTTTGCTCTCTCCCATCACACCCATACCAGGTATTGGGAGTTCTTCATCGGCTGGGAGGGAGCAAAAATGTGGACCGTCTGGAGGACCTCGAGGACTGGGCTGAGAGACATTGCAGTATAGGGTCCAATTGCCACTGAACAATACTGACAAATGCTTCCCCAATCCCCCCCCCCCCCAACAGAAGTGAACCATCCTTTCTCAAAGCACTTTTGCGGGATCACAGTCAGACAGGTACAGCTGCTATTTACATGCGTGGCCCTGCACCTCTCCAGGCCCAGCAACCCGCAAACTACCTTGTGCATGAAGACCAGCGCTCTCTCGTGACAGTTGTTGACCTCCTCGAATACAGGTTCTGTGATGCACTTCCCCTTCACCTGCTTCCTCCTCTCCCTCAGATAATTATACCACAGTTTATAGCTGGAACACAGGCATAATCGGGGTTAGCAATGAAATATTCATTAGCAACACAGCTGGATCAGCTGAACCCAGTCCGCATACTGTACACCTGCATGGATACTTTTAAGTACAGAAATTCGAGACACAGCAGCAACTGACAGATTTGTCAGCTTGTCATTATTATTACGTGGCCGCATTGTGTGTGCTTTACCTGCCGGGCAGCTCCTTCAGCGCCCGCTCGTATATCAAATTCAGGACCGATTTGGCGCCGTTCTGCTTGTGTTCAATGTAGCGCATCCAGCACTTCACCGAGTAGGGATTGCGGATGATCTCCTCCTCGTATGGAAGATCATCTTCCTCCTGGGATCGCACATAAGTACACAGTCAGGAAAAACTCATATTTAAGAATGCTGTGAATCAAAGTTGCTTCTCATTTCTTAGGTCTTGCACAAAATGCAACTGTTAATCCCGATCATTCTACCACGTTACGCAGTACACTTGCAGAGCTTATCGTTGTGTAGCTTTAACTTAAAACACTGAAACTAGCTTCTAACTTCACATGTAGGGATGTTCGCTTAGCTGGTTCATATCACCTATTACCGCACCACATCCGTGTTAGGGTGTACAAGACGCGCAACAAAACGTAATTTAGATCCGAGGTGTCAAGAGGCCTTCAAAGATTCTTCGCTTATCGAAACATTTTCAGAACAAAACAGCGGAATAACGCAAACATGAACATATGCTACTCACAAAAATAACGTCCGATTTTCCGCTTGAAGACAGCATGGCTTTATTCTGTACCAAAAGAGACTTTTTACTCTAAGAATGTAGCATTAGCCGCTACGCGGACTAAACTGCTGTACGACAAACGTCGCACAACGTGCAGCAGACGCAGCTCGGCTCCGCCCCTGCTGTAATCCTATTGGACGTTAGATCCTCTCACGAGGAACCAATGAAATAAGCCCTTTCTAAATATTGCTGACGACCGTAAATAAGTATTTATTAATTTAAGTTTGTTCTGATGTAATCACTTTTTATATGTAAATATTTTTATATAGCTTTGGGAGTGCAGCGCATGGGAATTATCGCAAATAGGGTATAATTCTGCAGTAATGATTACTTTAGTTTAAGTACTGTGGTTAAGTGGGTATTTTGAGAGTTTTCTGATGATGTTCTTTGGAATGTCTGATAGAAATGGGGATACCATGTATGTTGTAGCTGGGTTAGTTCTATATTAATTTTACAAGCAGTTTCAGTTTCTCAAAAAAAGGAAACGCATGAAACGTGAAATTGTGTTCATCATGCATGAATGCCTTTTATTGGAAAGGGTAATCATACATTTTCAGGATAACTTCCTCATAACCGAGGTTGAAACTGGATCTGACTATTACAGTAACTGATGGGTAATTGACTGACACGCATTGCTCACGTTATCACAGGACTGGAAAAGCTAGTGGAGGTAAGTGACCTCTCACACAGACAGCATCATTAGCTCCATGGTCCCATTCCCCTCCTTTTCCCATCTCAGTCTTGCTTTACTTCTCTGATTAATAAGTCATTGTAGCTCTTTCTTCTTCTCTCTACTCGTTTTCACTCGTCTACTTCCATCCCTTTCCCCCCTTTTTTCTGTTTCCTTTCTCTCCTTTCTCTTTGCCTCTATCTGTCCGCCTCCCTCCCTTTTTCCTCTCATCCTCCATATTCCCTCCTTCAGCATCCTCTCCCACTGTCCCTTCCTTTTCTTCTCCCATATCTTCATCGCCCCTCGTTTCCTCTTCTCTTTTCCCCCTTTTCCCATCCCTCTTTTCCTTCTTCACCTTTTTTTCTGCCTTCTTCTTCTCTTCCTTCTCCTGTTTCTCCTGCCTCTTTTTTTCCTCCTTTTCCCACTTCCCTTTCTTCCTGTATCCTTCTTCCAGCTTCCCGTTCTCTTTCCCCCCATCATCCCTGAGTCCCCCTTGGCTCTGTAGGCTGCGTGCATCATGGCTCGAGAGGAGGTACTTCTCATCCGGCTTGGTTGAGTTGCCCTGACCAAAGACAGTGCTGGGGGTTCTGGGTCTGGGAGACTGATGAAGAGAGTATTGCTGATCCTCTATCCTGAAGCCCTGTGGGAAAAATAAAGAACAAATATAGCACTCGCTGTCCCATTACTTGAGCTGGAATCTACCTGTCCATCTATACCAGGGGTGGCCAATCTTATCCGCAAAGGGCCAGTGTGTGTGCTGGTTTTTGGGGCAACCTTTAAGTCAGCTGTTCAAACCCAGGTATGAGGACTCTTCAGCCAATCAGTCCTCTAATTAGTAATCTAATTAGGCAGTTGCAGCGAAAACCTGCATACACACCGGCCCTTTGCGGATAAGATTGGCCACCCCTGATCTATACTAGTGTTTCCCAACCCGGTCGTTGGGGACCCTCAGATGGTGCATGTTTTTGTTCCTTCCCATCTCCCTCCCTGTCCACAAAAACCTGGACTGTCTGCGGGTCCCTGAAGACCGGATTGGGAAACATTGATCTATACAGATCCTGTATGTAGCTACTTTACTAGGCTAGCTGTAGAGAATTGAAAGCAAGGAATCAGCTATCCTTCCTAACTTTTCATGCAATACTCACCACTGAAATAGAAAATACAGGGAGACATATAACTTCCATAGTCTCTACACATCCACCGTATGCCAAATGTGTCAGCCTGTGATGGATGGATGGATAGATGGATGGATGGATGAATTATCCTAAACCACATTGTAGGGATAGCCAGCTGTAAAAAGCAAACCTGAACTCCTGACAACAGCAGCTGAGAATCTTCCACATTTGGACATCCATCATGGTCAATTCCAGACACTACATGTAAAGATCCTATTAGCATTCTGAGAGCAGAGGAGTACCTCTGGTCATCTTTCTTGGGGTCCTGAAGGGCAAAAAAAATTCCATTCCACATAGTTTTATATAGTGCTTTTCCCAACATGGAAGCCCTACAGGATCAGGAACAGTGGCACGGATTGACACGCCACACAAACAAGGCATCATTAGATAAAGATCAGCGCTGTGGATTATCTGTCATAATGCCCTGTACTCGACTGCTCTTCTAAATACTACTCAAGCAGAACTAAAACTACTACTTATCCTAAGTGCTTTTTAAGCCACCACTGTTTATGAAATTTAACACATCCTCCATGTTTGTGCTTAACTACATTTATAGTTTGTGTATAATTAACCAGCAGATTAACTGGCCCTGCTTATATTCTGCAAATGCGGGGCGTCCACATCTTTGAGCTTCCTGGTAATGACTTCAGACTCAGTGCAACCATGAGCTAGATTTGGGAACGGAAAATAGACGGATGAATGGGCAGACGGGTGGGTGGATTTTATAACTGCCTATATTGATCTGATGTGTTTATTTTATGGTCCACCGGTAACCTGTAAGCTGCCAGGACTGAGGACCTACATCATTGTTGTTATGTCGCCACCTTGTTGTGATCTTTTTTCTGGCTCGGTTTTCCCCTGACCATCCTGAACCATGCTAGAAGCTAATTGGAGACCCAGAAAAACCTGATGCAAACACGTTAGGCAACAAGGCGGAATTTCTGAGTGTTGGTTATGGAGTTAAAAAGATGCCTTACATCTGAATATGGAAGGAGAAGATTTATTTCAATAATACATGGTTGACATATACTTATTCCAAATAAATAAAAGAGTTATAATTTAGCATAAGATGTGTCTGTGCCATATGGGTCATAGTATATATGCTGTCTAACTCAGTCTTGCTGTCTAGCTCAGTCTTGCTGTCTAACTCAGTCTTGCAGTCTAACTCAGTCTTGCTGTCTAACTCAGTCTTGCAGTCTAACTCAGTCTTGCTGTCTAACTCAGTCTTGCTGTCTATCTCAGCACAGACTTGGATGCCTGATATTGGTGTCTATGGGGATGCTTTAACTCTTCTTGCTGGGGTCCAAATTGCAGCGCTGATCATCCATCCATTCCCTCTGAACATGATTGAGTAGGGAATAGTACTGGTCCTGGTCCTCTGAATGTGAAACTGTCCCCTGCTAAATGAAATATAGACTATGTGTTGAAAGAACCAATCAAAGCTGTTTTTATTGCAGCTAGAAGATGCTTTGAGCCAATCACACATCTGTCCATCCATTTATTATAATGAGCCTAGAGTCTATCCCAGGAAGCTCGGGATACAATGCAGGGGACATCCTGGATGTGATGTTAAGCCAATCAATGTACACAGAAATGACAAGACATGATGGGGTAAGTCAGGGGCGGATTAACTTTTCTGGGATCCCTAGGCTGACAAAGGTAAGGGGCCCCCTAAAAGGGTCACTCGAGCTGTTTTTTGGAGCCAAAAGAGAAACGAGAGGGAATTTTAAATGATAGAACATCAGTGACACAGGATGCGATAGGTGACACTTACCAATTAGGGTGCTGTCGGGAGTACTGTCAGTAAAATTCGCCGAGTGGCGGAGAGGGGTATCTAGCTGGTGGATTGATCAGCCAAATTTACAAATTTACTTTGATCAGCAGGGGGCCCCCTAGAGTGCAGGGCCCGGGGTTGCTCACCCCTACTACCCCGTGGGGTAAGTTCTCATTCACATCATTATGAGTGAAGACCTACATACCCGAGTGGGCAGAATTTTCTTGGCCCCTACATCAAGTGCTGCAGAGGACCCAGAACCAGAGTGGGTCACACAAGATGGGTTTAGAGACCCTGTTGGCAGTTCCTCCTTCCTGTGGCTCTGCAGGACAAAGAACAGGAAAGCAACAGTAGGAGTACTGCTCGCCCTCCTTACGTAAATTCCTCCTGACTCGTCTGAGTACTTTTACTGAGCCAGTGCTTCCGTCAGAGCTGTGAGCTCTCACTGCGAGAAGCACCCGGCCCTGACATACTCTCACACCATACTTGCAATATCTCACGCGCTAGATCAACCGCATGCTGGGTGTGTCGCGCTGACGAGTCGTGTTTGAACAAATAGTCCTGTGATCACCTGAATGTATCTGCGATCACATGAGTGCCTGAAACAATGAGTCAACGCCACACCGGTGCTGCACCTCTGACACAGAACTTTAAAACAGTGACCTGAAAAACACAGACACACCGCCACCTGATCTGGACCCCAACCACAACCGTCAATCTCCTACAGGGAGCCGGCTTCTACATGTTATCTCCACTTAACATCCTTTATGTACCTGTGAGCCTGACCAGAATAAGTGCATAGAACACAGATGGATGGATGATGTCTACATTGTTACAGCTTTCCCTCAATCAGAGGTGGTTAGTTCAGGTCCAGTAAGTGAAAATCCACACCAAGGTTTTGTTCCAGCCAACCAGATGAGTCTCTGTGACTGTGACTCTTTATACTCAATTGGTTGGTCGAAACAAAATCTTAGTCTGAATTACTTTCTGGACCAGAATGATCCACCTCTGATATCTATGAAATGTCAGCTTATTATCCATGTTCTCTAATAAAATTAGGAAAGCACATGGACTCTCACCATACTGACCAGGTTGTTTAACTTCTCTCCTGCCAGCATTTGCACTCGCCCATCCTCATCATTACCAGAGGACATATGGTTCTCAAGTACTGTCCCCAAAAATGCACGCTGGTCATCAAGACGACCTCTCTGAGAGTAGGCGGCTAGGTTAAAAAGCGCTTCCCCATCAGAATCTGAAAGACAGAAGTAAAAGTTCTGAAAAATAATCTTCATCCGTGACATGTATACATCATGTACGATGTCCAGTGCTTACCTGTCTGATTGGCATTTGCATCTTTGCCTGTACTTGGTGTCCTCTTGTTTATCGATTCTCGGTCTGATTCTAAGACTGCCCCCTGCTGGATAAATCAGGGATTCCCATATCACAGTTTAGATTACTACATTTCTAATCGTAACCTGCAGATGAATAAATAAAATCATAAACACATGGCATCCTAAATTAACCAAGCCTTCCACATTTTATTTTGCATTGTCTAATGTATAATCAGGACAAGATGCCTCTAATTAAATTTTGTATACCTTGTCATTGCCCAACTTCATGAACTGTTGTCATGCAAATCACCTAAAATTAACTGATGTCATATTATTGCATTATTAATGTAAATGTAGCTCTGAAAGCTCTTTTGAGAAAGATAGTCAATACAGTAAAGAGAAAATTACTCTACTGTAGTTGATAAATTTTGCCAGTTTTCTACTGGCTTTGATGAGTGTATTCACTTTGAAGTGAGAAATTGTGATTGTCGACACACAGCAACAGAATGTGTCTTCTGCATTTAACCCATATGTGACATAGCATTGGGCAGCTATTATTATTAGTATCTTGCTTAAGGTACCTCAGTGGTGGTTGGGGATTCTACCAATAATCTATCAATCTCAAGTGCACTTCCCTAACCACTAGGCCTCTTTACTGTTTTCGTTGAAGAGGTAGAACCTTTCACCTGAGCTTGCTGTCTGTCGTCGTTTTGGTCCTTCCTGTTTTCATGCTGTAACTTCCTGTCTTTCTGACTGGCAGACGTCGCCTCACCGCCGGCCTGGTTGAAGCACACGGGGGGGAAATGGGCCTTAATGGAGATGTCCGGGCAGCCGGCAGTGAGAAGGTTTTGAGAAGAACGCCTACGCTCCTCCTTCCTGGGGCCCTGGGGGACAGAGATACAGAGACAGAGAGAGTAAAGGAGTGCCGGTAGATTCATACTGGTTCTGCAGCCATATCCACCATATTGACTTTACCATACTGATGAAGCACTCTGTAAGGAAAAACAGCTTATCTATATTCAGCTAGTCTGCAATTAGCCTGTGGTGTCAGAGGTAAACTATGTTTAGTGCAGAAAAATGTTTTCAACAGCCAGCATCTGATTAATTAATATTCAAACAAAATACACAAATTGAAATAAATTTTTTACCATATTAAATTCTCCATTTTTATTGCCTGTGGCTACATACAGCCCAGGTAGTGTCTTGATGGACACATTTTGGTTGTCAAGGTGATATCTTTGTGTGCTCGCTGCTAGATTTAAAAGCTGGACCACATCAGAATCTGAAAGTTGAAATGAACAAAAAAAAAGTTAATAATCAAGTTAATGTATACAAGGTCATAGTGTGATGAATCACAAGCGCATGAATGTTTTGTGCTGGCCTTTTTTATGAATGGTGTTTTTGTTGGGGATTAAAGCACAGCACTGATCATCCATGTTCCCTCTCTGTTCATGGCAGACCACAGAGTTCTGGTCCTGTTCCACCAAACCCGAGACTGCCCCCTGTTGGACAAGTCACACATTATTCAGACATGATTTCTCCCGCTGAATGGGAACCACCCACCAGAATAATTTTTTTACTCTATAATCAAAATCTTGTGACCCTGTACTGGTGGTTGCGTGGTTGAAAGATGAAAGGATGGTATTATATATAATATATTAATAAATTACCCATCAGTGTGGACTAGCAAAGAACCTGTTCTTCAAGCTGGGAATGTACGGAAATTCTCACCATGTTGCCAAGCTGGTTTGATTCCTGATTAGCTGCCATTTTCACGTGTCCATCTTGATCAATGTTAAACATTACATTGAGCCCTGGTAACGTCTTCATGGACACATGCTGGTCGTCAAGGTGACATCTCTGCGTGGTGGCCACTAGATTCAAAAGCTGCTCGATATCAAAATCTACAGTAACGAAGACCAATGGATTTATGAACAATCAGGAAATAAATGATGAGATGCATTTCTTACAGGGAAGTAAAACATCGCCATTCATAACTGCAGTTTTCATATTTGGGAAATGGCAGCATGGTGGCACTACTGCCCCACAGCAAGAAGGTCCTGGGTTCATTCCTGGGTCCTTTCTGTGTGGAGTTCGCACGCTCTCCTCGTGTTCGGGTGGGTTTTCGCCGGGGGCTCTGGTTCCCTCCCGCGGTCCAAAAGCGTGCAGGGTAGGCTGATTGGCGTGTCTAAATTGCCGCTGTAGTTGTGTGAGTGTGTGTGCCCTGTGGTGTGTTGGCGCCCACACAGGGTTGGTTCCTGCCTGCTCCAGGCCCTAAGCAACCCGAGTGGGGATTAAGCGGTTACACTAATGGATGGATGGATATTCAGGAATATCCATTCTGAACCAGGTATTCACTCATACTCACCTGTTTCTCCAGTATTTTTGTCTTTGGAGGTACTTGGGGTCTGCTTGTTTGGGTCCAAAACACAGCGTTGATCATCCATGTGTCCCCTCTGTACATGACTGAGCAGAGAGAAGAACTGGTCTTGCTCCATAGAATCTGAGATCGCCCTCTGATGGACAGGATACACATTGTCCAATCACATATTCAGCTACTAAATGGGGACAGCTAATCAGAATCCCTTTCATTTAAATATAAATCTTCTTTAATCCAATTTAATTACAATCAAGAGGTTAGCATGTAGTTATCTTTAATAGCAGTCTGCGTTCAGTTCAAGCATAATGTTAGGGATCTACAGAAATTCTCACCATTTTGACAAGCTGGTTTGATTTCTGTCCTGCTGCTGTTTTCATTTGTCCATCCTGATCACTACCCGTGGCCACATGGAGGCCTGGCAATTTCTTAATGGACATGTGTGAATAAAACTAGTCATATTCAATCAGTCTATCTTCTCATGCTTCTGTCATCTCATAATTCCCAGTAGTGATGCCCAAACGAAGCTTCATTTTCTGTATTTTTTGACCCCACTAGATGGTGCTCTTGGTTTGCTTTAGGGCATGAATTGAGCCCTTTTTTAGAACCGAGAGCACCATCTAGTGGTGTCAGAAAATACAGCAATTGGTTCATGAACCTTCATTAGGCCATCACTACTTCCCAGTCTGTCTTCAAATACTTAATCATAAAGTTTGGAACATAGATGAATTCTCACCACGTTGCCAGGCTGGTTTGATTTCTGTCCAACCACCATTTTTACTTGTCCATTCTGTTCACTACCAGAAGTCAGGTAGAGTCCTGGTACTATCCCAATGGATACACGCTGGTCATCAAGGCGACTTCTCTGAGTACTGGCCACAAGGTTAATAAGCTGGTCCATATCAGAATCTAAAATATGGAAGGTACGTAGAAAAATGATTTTATGCTGGTATAATAATTAAACTGAATGTCAACCAATCTCTGCTAAAGAACTACAATAATCATTGTGTAGCAGTAATCAAAAGAGTATGTGTGCTTTGGATTAACCTGTATGACTGGAATTTCTGTCTTTGTGGGTATCTGGTGACTTCTTGGGGTTTAAAAGACAGCGTTGGTCATCCAGGTATCCCCTCTGTACATGACTGAGCAGAGAGAAGAACTGTTCCTGGTCCATCATATCTGAAACTGCTCCCTGCTGGAGAAATTAGATATTGTCCAATCAGGGATTAGGACACAAAATGGGAATAGCCAATCAGATTTTTTGTGTCGTTATAAAGATTATTTTTAAAAAATGATAAAGAGTGAGTACATTCATAATCTGCTCTCACTTCAGGCATAAAGCTGGAAATTCTCACCGTGTCGCCATGCTGGTCCGATTGCTGGTCAGCTGCCAATTTCACATGTCCATCCTGTTCGATGCTAAGTGTTACATGGAGGCCTGGTAATGTCTTCATGGACACGCGCTGGTCGTCAAGGCGACATCTCTGTGTGGTGGCCACTAGATTCAAAAGCTGCTCGATATCAGAATCTAGGATAATGGAGACCAGTTGATTTATTGACAGTCAGGAAATGGGAAAATGCATTTCTTATAAAAGTTGTTTTGTAGCTCCTGCTTCGATACTGCTTTCACTTGTACCTGGGCATTCACTGGAAGCTCAGCCTAGCTGCACTTATGCCTAGGTGATGCCTAGACCGCATTTATGCTTGCGATGTGCTATGTGCCTCACTAGAATGTCACTTAGGACAAATGTATCTGCTAAATATGTAAAATGTAAATGTAAAACATTGACATATATAATTGCAATTGAAATTTCCAAAATTCACTCAGACCATTTTTGTTGCTTTTGAGATGAGACCAACTAATGTTAGGCTTCCTCATCATATGTTACAGTACTGGCAAACAAAACTCATGCAATCTAATGGAGAACTTCCACTGAATTAAAAAAAAAACTCACTAACTCAACAACATCCCATGGACAAGGTGAGATTTGGGAATTTGCTCTCCAGTTTTCATATCTGGGAAATCCCCATGGCCCAAACCCATTATTAGTGAGTCATGTGATAAGTATAGCCTTGGGTGGTTAGTTTTTCATATACAGGGGTCTAGTACCAACCAGTATGCCTGGGATTTTTGTCTTTGGAGGTGCTTAGGATCTTCTTGTTAGGGTCCAAAACACAGCGTTGATCATCCATGTTTCCTCTCTGTACATGACTGAGCAGAGAGAAGAACTGGTCTTGCTCCATAGAATCTGAGATCGCCCTCTGATGGACAGGATACACATTGTCCAATCACATATTCAGCTACTAAATAGGGACAGCTAATCAGAATCCCTTTCATTTGAATGTGAATCTTTTTAATCCAATCATTTCAATCTAGAGATTAATATGCAGACCTCTTTAACAACAGTCAAAATCAATCTATCCTTAGTTTATGCAAAATGTTGGGGATCTACAGAAATTCTCACCATGCTGACAAGCTGGTTTGGTTTCTGTCCTGCTGCTGTTTTCATTTGTCCATCCTGATCTGTACCAGCGGCTGCGTGGAGGCCTGGTAATTTATTAATGGACACACGCTGGTCGTCAAGGCGATATCTCTGCGTGGTGGCCACTAGATTCAAAAGCTGCTCGATATCAGAATCTAGAATGAAGATTAAATGATTTATTAACAACCAGGAAATTAATAATACTAGTAAGTAAAGGTAAGTAAAGAACTGAGGTGTACAGGTGTGATTTTTGCATTTGGGAAATCCCATTATTTTTGCTACTTTGTCGGAGGACATACAGTACTATCCTTTGTGATTAGGTACTTTTTTAATGGGAGTCTAGTACGGACCTGTATGACCAGTATTTTTGTCTTTGGAGGTGCTTAGGATCTTCTTGTTCGGGTCCAAAACGCAGCGTTGATCATCCATGTTTCCTCTCTGTACATGACTGAGCAGAGAGAAGAACTGGTCTTGCTCCATAGAATCTGAGATCGCCCTCTGATGGACAGGATACACATTGTCCAATCACATCTTCAGTTACTAAACGAGGACAGCTAATCAGAATTATTTGCATTTGAATCTAAATATTCTTTTATCCAATAATCACAATCAATATGTTAACATACAACTGTTTTCAATATCAATGTACCCTTACTTTACGCCTAAAGCCTGGGACACAGCGCATACACCACGTATCCGTCACAGCTGCGGAAAGTATTGATTTTCATTTCGGGACTCATGTCAACAGATCAGAGCAGCCACGCTGCCTGTGCGAGATGCGCGGCTCACGCCTCGCAGCAGCGACGCGTCATCTGGAGAGTCAGAGTGGCGCCAATTTTTCGTGAGGTAAGCGGTTCTCAGCAAAAATAGACAGTTAAACCATCGGACGGTAGTCAGACTTACACCATATCAGCAAAATTAGATGACTGTCACCAGTCGCTATAGTTTAATGTCTATATATTATAAGCATGAAAAATATATAAATACTAATTGTTTTAACCATTCTGTCAAGTAGATGCTTCTAAAGGAGAAAGTGGAGGCTATATGTGTCATATGTAGCCAGAGCAGAAACCCATTCATTGAGTAAGGCCCTTAACCCCCAGCTCCTGAGGTGCCGCTACAGGTGGCAGCCCTTTGCAGACAACTTACTCTACAAAGAGCAAGTTGAGGGAGGCATAAGAAGAGAATTTCCCCATGGGGATCAATAAAAGTATCTATTATTATTAGTTTTACCCTCTCTTGCTCTGACAAGGGTAAACAAATAACGTGACTGTTTGCTGGTTAAAACTGGTCACCTTTATGGTCTTTTCTAACTTATCTAAATCAAACATTCTATCATTGATGGCCATTATTAAGGCCAATAATGTAGGAAGATGGAGCTTGCAGCTGCAGAGCCACAGGATCCGGGGCCTAATTATAGGGATCTACAGAAATTCTCACCATACTGACAGGCTGGTTTGGTTTCTGTCCCGCTGCTGTTTTCATTTGTCCATCCTGATCAGTACCAGCGGCCACGTGGAGGCCTGGTAATTCCTTAATGGACACACGCTGGTCGTCAAGGCGATATCTCTGTGTGGTGGACACTAGATTCAAAAGCTGCTCGAGGTCAGAATCTAAAATATGAAAGGAAGAAGAAAAGATGTCTTAGATTTATCCAGATATTTCATCACGAACCTAATTAAAGAAAATAATATGGCAGGTAGTAAGAGTATATGAGTGTTTTGCATTGACCTGTATGAGAAGTATTTTTGTCTTTGGAAGTACTTAGGGTCTTCTTGTTTGGGTCCAAAACACAGCGTTGATCATCCATGTGTCCCCTCTGTACATGACTGAGCAGAGAGAAGAACTGGTCTTGCTCCACAGAATCTGAAATCACTCGCTGCTTGACAAGATACAGATCCAGGGACAGATTAGAATACCTAACAGGAACAGCCAATCAGAATCATTCTCCACCGAAGTTACGCACTCATTTAATCCAGCAGCTATAATTTACAGGTCAATAGAGATGCTATGTTCTCTTACTTAAAGCGTAACATTGGGAATCTGCATGCATTCTCACCATGCTGTCGAGTTGATTTGCCGTCTGTCCAGTTGCCATTTTCACTTGTCCATTCTGATCTCTACCAGCGCCTACGTGCAGTCCTGGCAACATCTCGATGGAGGCACACTGATCATCAAGACGATTTCTTTGAGCGTTTGTCACAAGATTGAAAAGCTGGTCCATATCTGAATCTAAGGGGATTTTGTAAATCATTTTAGAGAGCAGGTCTGAGTTTGATGTGAATGTTTGCTAGACATTATTGAACAAAATCAAGGCTGTTCTTTAGCTTAGGAAGTACAGTTCAAACCTGAGTGACTGGCATT
This sequence comes from Mormyrops boulengeri, assembly GCA_026781065.1. NCBI lineage: Eukaryota > Metazoa > Chordata > Actinopteri > Osteoglossiformes > Mormyridae > Mormyrops > Mormyrops boulengeri. The sequence goes on along the minus strand of JAODLD010000051.1, from coordinate 15,815,311 downwards.
TTTGTCTTTGTAGACACTTGGGATGTTATTCTTGGGACCCAAGGGACAGCGCTGATCATCCATGTTCTTCCTCTGAACATGACTTAGCAGAGAAAAGAACTCTTCTTGCTCCTCTAAATCTGAGGGCGCTCCCTGCTTCAACAATTAGAGATCATTAGAGTTAGAGTTTCTATTGATGTTAAATGGTTATTTCCCAGAGCAAATATAAAATAAGTGAATAATAATAATCTGCTGACCAATGAGAAAAAAATGATGGGGATACTTTTCATTGCGCCTGTTATCAATGAAGTTCTTTAAGACACATTGTAGAACTGAACTGGGTGAATGACCTTATTTTGTTCTTTTGTTTTCTCTCGTTTGGGAGTGTAGGAGGTTGATTCCTGAGTGGTTTGCTTGGAGGACACAGATCCAGGCTGGACCTGACAGGCGGAGGCAAGTGTGGAATGGGCCTTCTTGGGGATAGTTGGAGACCCGAAGGTTATCAGGTTCTGAGGAGAACACCCCTGCCCAACCTTCACAGGACCCTGGAAAATACATGAAGCACAATGACGTATCAGTATTCTCTGCTGGCTCCGTAGTCTACTTGACCTGATGACTTTGGAAAACCTCTAAAATGTCACCTTCCAAGTCTGAAGGAACATGCCGAAACTTTGCTTATTACTCGTGAATTTTCTATGTTTACTGCAATGGACTTATTCCCAGGTAACCAGATATGTGGAAAACTTCACCCACCAGTTCACTGGGCAGATGGCACACATTGCAAATGAGAAGTTGGCAGATTAATGTCAGGAAGTACTTTGCCAGGCCAAATGAGTCTCTTCCCAACACTTTTTAAGGCTGCATATATCATATAACATACTAAAGGGCTCATTATTCTTGACAAGTACAAGACAAGAAGGAGTCCCTCACCACTAACATCAATATGAAGAACTGGCCAGTGGACTTTCAGAACCAGAGACAAAAGGTATAATAATAAATGTGTCATCTAACTGAGCAGTAAGACATCGCGTACAACATGGGCAGGATGCGGAGCCGTCCTGTTCTTACCTGCATTTCAGGTTTTAATCCAGGAGTTCCACAAAGTCTTTAACAAAATATTTACACATTTGTCCACAGATCTATCACGGTTACATTCATCCATTTTCCCCAATACTGAGTTACATTTGTGTAGTGAATGGTAGCGCAGGATGCTTCATAAGCTACAGACATACCCCAATATGGGCTGGAATTTCAATAAGAAAACTACTATTTTTGGGTTACTGTGCATCCATAAAATAAAGGATCTAGGTGAATTCTCACTGTGTTTCGCAGTTGATTCGGTTTCTGTCCAGCCACCATTTTTACTTCTGTATCTTGAACACTGTGAGAAGTCAGCCGAAGCCCTGGCAACACCTCAATGGACACACGCTGGTCGTCGAGGCGACATCTCTGAGTGTCAGCCACAAGGTTAAAAAACTGATCCATATCAGAATCTGAAGGATGGAAGGGAAACAGTTTAAGAGTTTATGTCATAAGCTTCATTCCTTACTGCAGTAGGCTCATAATGTACGACCCCTTATTGGGGTATGTTACTGACCTGAATGAGTGCTATTTGAGTCTACAGTGACATTTCGTGCCTTTTTGTTGGGGTCCAAAACACAACGTTGATCATCCATCTCCCTCCTCTGCACGTGACTGAGCAGAGAGAAGAACTGGTCCTGATCTTCTGAAGCTGAAATTGCTCCCTGTGGAAAAATATCTTGACTTATAGGGTCTGGAACTTCAGATCAAAATTATTTCAAGGAAATGACAAATAAATAGAGACAATCAATCATAAAGAAAAGTAATGCAGCACACGCAACAAACGAGAGAGGACACGTGTAAAAACACATAATCACCATAAACATCTTCTGTATATACTCAGTGTGGTGGGCTGTGTAAAATTTATAATAGTTGAAAGTCTGCTAACCTGATGAATTGCTTTGCCATCCATCTGTGTTTTCGTCTTCGCCTCAACGCTTGTCATTGTCCAGGTCCCTGAAAATGTCAGTCTCACCACAAACAAATTGAAAGGCAACAAATGGTCCTCCTGTCAGACCAGTCAAACCAGAATCTGAATTCCAAAACCATGAGTGATGAGAAGAATGCACGGATTCACAGGCGCATTTATCTTCATCGACCATGTTTTGCTTTTGACTCTGCAAGCCCGCAAGGCAGACCCCTGAAGTGGTTTAAAAACAGCTTAAGACCTAAATCTATCTCGACAAGAGGCTCTCATTCTCCGCCTCCCATTAGAATATTAGTATTACTAATCCAAGATCAAATGAAATAATCCTCCTGCCTGTGTGGATGTGGTTTTTATTAAATGCACCGTGGTCACTGACATTATACCTGCAAATTCCATCCTGCCAAAAACCCAGGTTCATGCGATCTGCTCCTGTTTATAGTTTAGGCCTTAGTTTTGGGTCACCCCACCCCCCTCAGTGGTCTTTAAATCCTAGGAGTGACATGATTACCCTCTGGACTATTTGTGGGAGACCCAGCTTAAGCATTGAATAGGCACTTAGAAGACAGGTCATGAGAGTCATGCAAGTATTAGCATAATCAACCTGGATCTGACATAGTCAACAGGGCCTCACTGACTGTTTTGTAGCCCAGCCCCATTCTTCTGGGCCCTTTCTCATGTCTGACACAGCACATGTGACCCTTCCTGCTTACCATCTGTGCCGACTCCCACTTTCTCCATCTGTAGCTTTATCATCTGGGCCGTCATACTCAGGGGCAGACTTACCATACGGCAAGTGTAGGCAGCTTCCTGGAGCCCCGAAAACTAGGGGCTCCATGAAGATAATGTTTCTGTAAGTTATGTTTAGGGATATAAAATAATATAAATTTCAGCAACATTTCTGTTATGTCATCTTGGCTGTCATACTCAGGGGCAGACTGACCATATAGCAAGTGTAGGCAGCTTCCTGGGGCCCGAAAAACGAGGGGCCCCATGAAGATAACATTAAAAGATAAGTTACATTTATGGATAAAATAATATGATCATTTAAATTACAGCAATGTGTGTTTTATTTGCATTTTTAGCAGTAGTGTTCAGGATAGACAATTTGACAGCAGTAATTACCCCGGATGATTCCGGCAAATATGAAAAATTTGTGAATAATACTCGGGCATATTGGTAATGCTCCATCATTTTTAATTCCCTCATTTCTCTTTTGGCTTTAAAAAAATGGCCCACTTAGGGCGCCCCTACCCATGCCAGCCTAGGCCCCCCAGAGAAGTTAGTCCATTCCTGGTGAGGCTGGTTGATGCATCGATTTTGATAAAATTATTCCGCACAATTCAGGTTGCCAAAGCTGGACCTTTTCTTCAACCTTACCTAATATTCCCACTCAATGGTCCCAAAATATGACAGAAAGGAGACTGTCCAATCAAACACAGAGTTTAGTTTTGTGCTTTAAAAAAGGATGAACACATGGGGCCAGTGATGCAAGCAAAGATAGGAGCCCAAGTTGAAAGCTGATATCATTTAGTCAATGCAATCAATCACAATGCCATTGACAACGTTCATCCATGCCACATGTGCTGATTGTGACCATTCTAATAGGTCGGTGCAAAAACAACAGGAAACATACAAGACGTGCATTTTTATTTTTAACCAACAGAAAATAAGAAATGGTCCCGCAGCCACTTACCAAATATATTTATATATTTATATATATATTCTGTATATAGTCCTTTTAAGTGCATAATTCTAAAGACAACTAACACAGTAAATAGATGCTAAAAAGCTCCACTTAATCGAAGAAGTGAAACCTTCACTTAATATCTGATGTCTAGATCTTTATTCTTTGCTCAGAATATTTTATAATTTGTTCAGAAAGTGAGAATGGGAATAATAGCGCTTCAACAGGCCACAAATATAATCAAACCTGCTTCCTCTCCAAAAAGTGGCACAATTCCAGCTGAATACAGAATTCATTAATCTTCCATAGCATTAAACTGTACAGGACGTGTGTCAATATGGCTAAGACTCTAAAAATGGCAAAGTATAGTTACAGAGCCAGGGAGGAATTTATGCAAGTGTAGATAGCAGATTGTGTGTAACCCACGGCGTGTTGACTATAGTGCACAGATCACAAGGGTTATATTTATTTAATGGAGGAAGAAACAATGTGCTGATTGCATCTTTTTGACGGGCTTTGGCAGATTGGGTTGGGATTTTTGGGAAAAAAAAAATCACAGGAAATGCCGGAACTGAAAATGCCAATTGGTGATGAGCGTGGGAAACGGCAGGACTGTGACAGTCATCATTTGAAGATGCCACGGTTGACATTGTCGAAGGAGAATGAAGCTAGACTTCACTTGG
>JAODLD010000051.1:15776996-15802317 GCA_026781065.1 Mormyrops boulengeri | reverse complement strand
TGTGCTCAGCCCTTGAGGATGGCGATTTAAATAGCCCTGATCTACCATTTATCTCATTGGTTTTAAAATGCAACAATTAAACATAAAGTTAAACATAAAACAATCAAATGCCTGTAACAAAGAAAAATGCCCCCAGGAACCACACTCACTTGTGACCCCCTCTGCCATGATGTCAGACATCTTGCAACAAGACGACAGAATCCTCATGCTAATATGGTCTACAATCAATACCTGTAGGGAGAGAGAGGACGACTCTAATGTCACTAACACAAACTGGCCTCCTGCTCATTCATTTTTTGTCCCCTTCATTGCATTAGCTGCCTTTTCCTTTGAGATCACTTTGATCACCCTTCCCAGAAAATGACACGAGAAGCAGAAGCAAAGAACAGAGAAAACATCCATGACCCAGGCACTTCATGAGTAAATCTGACGGCACGCAGTCAAACTGCAGAAACCATTCCTACCTTCCATTCTCCATCCTTCTTCACACTTTTGATCACTCCATTCAGGATTTCTGTTAAGGAGAAAGAGGTCATGAACCCTGACGTCCTACTTTAAAGCTGAATAAGAGCCACAATAAAACCAGATGGTGGTACCTACTGTCTCACTGTACTTACTAACTTGCTGCCTTTAATACCCACTTTCATAAAGATGCTTTCATTTCCCCAAATTTCAGCAGATCCATGCCCATCCTTGGATTTGACCTTTTATGGACTCTCTATGTTTATTAACCACAAGTACAAACACTATCTTCTTAACTCGGTTCACCTATTAATAGAATTCTTGTACCATTAACCAAATTGTTTTATGGATCATTTTATTTATAACTACTGTCAAATGCTTATGAGACAAAAAAACACTGTAGTTGCTTAACTGGTGTGGCAAAATGTGTAGCAGTTAATGTAGAAACTATGCCAAAGCAACGAAAGCTTCACCATAGCCGGGAAAAAACACCAAAATGTTCTGCTACTTCTCAGAGGGGAGCTGATTTTTCTTTTGGGGGGTGGGGAGAAGGGAGCGTTGGGGTAGTCTTAGGTAAGTCTTTGGTTTGCTTTGGATTTGGGATAGTAACCCTGCATAGGACAAACAGGTTTAGAAAAAGGACAATGGAGGGGTGGTCTGAGTGCTTCAGAGAGATGTGGGTTGGCTGTTCTGCCAAGAGGAAGTAATAGAGGGAAATGGACAAAAACTCAGAAATGAGGATTCCAAAGAGGGACTATGAAATGTCCAATCAGATCGGCAGGAGTTTGCAGGATAGACATAATTTGGACCCAATCAGAACTGTTTCAGCAATTTGGTATAAATTACTGCGATGCGGAACAAACCAAATTACAAAACGACGAGAAATGTCAGGGGGAGGCAACAACCTTGTGAAACACTTGTAGCTTTAAGTATGACCTTCAGAAAGAAAAAAGAGGTCTTCAGTGCATGCAGTGGGCGTTTGATTTTGCAAGTCCTTTTTAAACAACACAACACAAAATTTGACACCCAATGAAAATAGACCCTAATCAACCACACCATCGCAGCCACATACATGCGACCAAAAAACATATCAGACTTAGAAAAAGGCAAAGCAATATGTCAACTCTAACTACACAACGCATTAGTAAGTCATTAACTGCGCTTTTCAGCATTGCTTATAAATGAGTCTTTGGAGAAACTGAAAAGGGTTTTCCGTCAGATCCAGGGCCTTCTACTGCCAGCTTAACTGGCAGGCGACGGCAAAACGTTTAGAAGGCCTTGCCAATATATCAGTGTGCAAAATAAAACCGACTTTCTGAACTCTGACAGTAAAACATGGTGAAATTTAATGGAGTCTGCAAAAAAAAAAAAAAACACTCGTTATTAAACTTATAAATGCCCTATAAACCAAATGTTTGGAAACAGAGTATACACAGAAAGTTGTAAGTAATGCAAACATCAGTTAACGGGGAGAAAAGTACAAATTAGTCATAAGCGGTCACGACTTCTGCACAGTCCAGATTCAGTCCATAAGTTACTTATTGTATCTGTCCTCCACGAGGACTAAAGCGTAAACTGACATTGCCAAAAAGGAGTTTAAATAAATGGCCAACAGCCAGACATTAACAAAACATTTTTAATTGCAAATTTAAACTGTGAAATAAGCCAGTGAACTAAGCAAGATATTATAGCAATCTAGGAAACTACCACACAATATTTGAATAGGACATGACTGACATGGTGTGTGTAACTTTGTACAGGACAAGAGAAGCATTGAATCACAAACATATACCGGCTGGGCAACACCCAGCGCTTAATCAAATGCGCTGTAAACCATTAAGTCTTCAGAAATCAGCCAAGAAATAAGCAACAGTGTTACTAAGTTGCATAACTATAAACTAAAATAAGCCATAAGATGTGCAATAAGACTTCATTTTGATCAGCCGTTGATATCGTTTTGAGTAAACCTTCTCTTGAAGCAAATAAGGAAGTCCATGACTGCTGTATTGACCGAGGCACTTTGCTAGGCACCTGTCGCGTAATCCACGTCAGCAATGTGCTTGCAGTTAATAAAAGACTCCAAATGAAATTGCTCCTTTGGTTCGCTTTGCACGAACTTACAAATCGGACGCCACGATAATTTGCATTTAAATCACTGGTCACTTACTTTCTCCTACCACTGCCTTCAAGCCACTTGGAGCCATCTTGCCACTTCCGTGTTGTCGTATTAAAAAATTTTTTCCCACTCCAGTGTGTAAATGAGTGTCAGCGCCGTGACGTCACTTCCGGAGACCAGGTAGGTAGTGATGTCACTGAGCCAGGGGAGCCCTGTCCTCATTCGGTTTTGCTTGTCTTCCGCAATGTGGCTAATAGTCATCATACTAATTATATAAGTTAATACCAGTATTACAGCACTTGGGTTTCCCTCTGAAGTTATTTTAGAATACTTGTCTTTAGGATCTCCCAATAGCCTCATATAGCATCGGTTCTGGCCATTATTATTTGTGCATTTTTGCAAATTTATCAGCTGTATTTTAGCTATGTAACCTCTGTACTTATGTGAGAAATTTTTGGCTAATTTTTAAAGCTTGTATTGTTTAGTATGCATAATAGGTTACTATTTCTTATTTAAATGAAGTAAACTTAAATAATTGTCATAGATAGTGTTATCCCTTCTGTGTATCACTATTGGCCCTAATAGATCAATGATTAGACCCAGATATCCAGATTGCAGCACATCTCATCTTGATCCATGACACTGATACAGTCACCCGCTTACAACAACTGGAATTCCAGACCACGGTACTTGTATCTGTCTTCCATTATGCAGAAATTTGCTAAGCATTGAATTTCATGTTGATTCCAGGTTGCTCTGAGTAATACCAGCAGAGAGAAACCTTTTCGTCGTATGGGGCGTAGTCGTCATTTATATTCCCCACCAATCATTTGTCCTTTTAAACCATGATTATTTCATGAAAATGGTCTCTTCTCTGCTTTGTGGGGTACTGTGCTGTATCCCTTAGATCACAGAAGGGATTCTGCTGAATCATTTTGGAGTAGGATACTTGAATTACACTAATATAATATCCAGCTCTTTAAATAAGTCACTTTTATTAAAAGCATCAGTTAAGAGAAATTAGTTTAATTGTCACTGGTCATTTTCAGCACACATATCTTCTTTCATTACCTATTTTGTAAGTGACCCAGTCTCGTCAATCTCTCCTGTCCTACATAGAGGGTGAGCCCTTCATCTGGTTTAACGTGGTGCAGACAAAGAGATAAGTAGGTTGTGTCCTCACACCATCACGCTCATTGTGTTTGGCAGCTGTCATTCCAGGCTTGGGCCTCCGGAAGAGTAACTTGTATCTAAATTTCAAAGGCCTATATTGATTTGGTTTCCTGTTTCATAAGAAGGTGGTTTGCATTGCATCGTTTTGTGAAGGGTGCATTTAGCTAGTTAAATATTGTGTATTTGCATGCATACGGAGTCAAAATATCCTTGATACAGGCTCTGCACTGCACCGTGAGCAACCTGTGTCTGTCCTACACTGATTTTCCACCTTCATCCTTTTAGCTGTAGCATCCAATCTGCCATCCATCAGCTGACATTGCAGGCCATCCAAAAATAAGCCTGAAGCAAAGACCTCTTGCTTATACAAGAGGAGGGAGAGAATAGGTGAGATTTGTTCTGCCTCCTACACTGTTTGCAGGAACTTAAAAAAAATTCGTAGATGACGGTGTTCCTGAGAATTTCTGGATTGGACTGATAGAAAAACAAAACAGAGATTTTATCAAGATGGCTGCTGAGCAGGCCTGCACCATGCCAGTAAAATACATGAACTTTGCATCTGTTTTGATCAAGTCTATGTGCTCATGCAGAGGGACACTGCTCCTTCACTGTGGTTTAGTCGTATAAGCCAGCTGTTCGCACCCCAATCTTGAGGACCACCCAGCCAGTCTGTTATTCTGTACTATTACACCAGCTGCACAACATGAGTAATGCAAGGAAGAGTGTCCAAGATTGTTAAGAGATAGGACAGAGTGTTTATAACAGCTGGCAGATGACATTAAGGGAAGAGAGAGAACAGCATGCAGTACCCTAGGACACCAGAGGTGGCGCTGACCATCGTCCTGCACTCGATCGTCTTTCTCCATTGCACTGTACCCTGCAGGGTTTTCTTCATTGTGGATCGCATCACTTTAAGTGGAGTCAAATTGCGGTTTGCAAACCCCTCCCACATTATATGTGTTACAAGTCTGAAGAGACATGCATACATGCGAAGGTGGTTCTACGCTTCACATATGAAGAGGTATTCCCCAGGTGTAGGCCCATGGGTGATTCTTCGCTATGATTATTCATGAACTGAAGTCCCTCTTAATGCTGCAATTTTGTTTAAAGCTGCCAATCAGCAGCCACACTTTGCAGAAGATCCAGCTGGGGATTTGGGCCAAGTTGACCAAATCATCCCCCAGCAACTGAGCACTATATCCGGAAACTCCAACTCTCACTAAGCCCCAAAATCAATTAAGTGATGATACTCAATATCGGTGGTATCCAGCACCACACCACATACAGCACACTTAACTTATTTAACATTTAATATTGTTAATAATTTGACTGTTTGCATCATTAATATATCTGTGCTCTAGATCTTGTGTCACTAAGCAGGATTTCTTGCTTAGTCGGATTTAAGGTAGTCTGGGCTAAATATAAGTGAACAAAGACGGAGTCAGTTTAAACTGGGGTACCTTAAATCTGACAAGTTATCCAGCTAAACCAGCAATCCAGTTTCATAATACAGGCCCCTGTTCTCTGGTTGTTACATGTCACTGCAAGCACTAAGACAAACTCCCTATAAGCATGAAGCAGTACAGCACTGTCTAACAACACCAAAAATTTGTACAATGATAAAGCTCCTACAGAATGACCCTTAAATGATCTGAACAGCCAGACAAGACTCTCTGCACCTATACCTAAGTCTATCTGCTGTATAACTCTAACGAAAATATTTTCCCTTTGATTTCTTAATGAAAACAATTAAATCACAGTAAGGATGCAGATACATTCTGGTGAAAACATAGCACACTTTTCACAATTCACAATTTTAATTTTTACACTACCACCTTAAAAAAGGAGGGGAAAAAAAAACAGAAAATAACTTTCTATCACCATGGCTTCAAGACCACATAGGTTTCATTTTTAAAAATAATCAAAATATAAACATACACCAGAAGTACAAAATGTACAAGGGACGAGGGTTGCCATGTCCACTGAAACATCCATTATTCGCAGGATCTTTATGGCACCAGTGTGCCAGGCCTCTTTTCTCCGTCCTCAGTCCCTCCCCTGATGACCTTCAAGCTCCATAAAGCAGGCAGGCCTCCCTCTTCAGCTTCCTCCTCCTCCTCACTCTTCGGTTGCCAGTCCCGCCTGCTTCAGCAGCCGCTGCTCCCTACGCTCCCGCATGCGCTCCTTAAAGGCCTCCAGCTCCTTCCTCTGTTCTCTCAAAACAGAACCAGTCACCCCCTTCCCACTCCATAGCCCAGCTGCCAGGTATTCAGCCTTTTTCTACGATGCATTTCTGTGCGATATTATTACCCTCCCCATCTGTATTACTGAGGGAATTCATTCTACCCGTAAGAAAGATATCCATGTTTATCATCTCTATTCATCAATCGTGTATGTGATACCGGAAATGCTTTACGTGCCCAAGTAAACATCTACTTTCCTAATGTTTTCACTGCTAAACATTTACCCTGATTTCCTCATCCGGTGGGTAGATCTCCCTCTTCAGGGTGACAGCAGGGCCAGAGAGTGATTTTCAAGGGAAAGAAACATGAAAATTAGGACATTCCTCAGTCTATGAAACAAATATTAGATTCAGTGCACAGGTGAGATCGACTCAGAATGTCTCTGTTATTTTATGCTATCTATCAGTCCCATGCAGCTCAAGGTACAAGGCAGGGGTCTAAGCTCATGACAGCACATATACACACACCCACACTATGGCAATTTAATGATGCTAATTCACCTAACTGCATGTCATAAGAGTGTCTGAAGAAACACATGCGACACAGGAAGAACGTGCAGACTTCACACACAATGCGGGGGCAGGATTTGAACATCAAAATCAGGAGGTGCAGAGCACCCGTGCTTATCAACTGAATCACCCTGTCACAGTGCCTCACTACCAATCGGTAGCAGACCTTTTCATTGCAACACTAAAAAATGTGAACAAAAATATGATTCATTGCAGTGTATAAAACAGATGTTGAGAAGATAATTACAGACTGTCAGAGAGAATGCTTCAAAGTAACAGCAATAATAGACATGAAGCACGCCACTCATCAAGAAGGGAAACACATCAGTCCGGATTATAAAACGGAAAGATGGATCACTAACGTCATACACACCTTCCTTTTCACCACATACTCCTCGAAGTACTCCGCCTGATTTGAGATCCAGAACATGGTCACGGGAAAAGACAGGTACAGCATCATCTAGGGGGAAACCCGTGTTGTCAACACCCACAGATCACTTTCAATGAAGTTGTGAGATCAAATTGTATAAATACCTGTATTTATACAATATTTCCAAAATAAAATATTACATTTTAGTTGGATAAACTGTATGAAACTGTCAATACATTATCATAATACTTTATAACTTTGCAGCACAATTAGTAACTTAACTGGTGTTAGTCGTTACGTGTTACGTTACGTGACCAGCAACCACACGGTTATGGATAGCAATTTTAGCGGTCATAAGCTGTATAAACTGATCTCCATAAACTGTGGCTACATATGTACATTATTTTGTCATTCGTTTCTGTCTCTTAGGTCTGTGTATAAATTGAAAATGTACTAAGGTTGTGTACAAACGATAAAATTGTTTCATATACATACCCGGAAAATTTCTATTTTGACTCCCATTGCTGTAACCTTGACTGCACTTCCGGTATAACCCGATCTAACTGGCTCTCTGTAAATGTCAATCCCAGAAACGTCCAATCGATTTTAGATAACGGATCATTGAGGCGGGTCTATGTAATGCGGCGGGGACGCTGCGAATCCAACGTGAATTGGTGCGAAACGTAACCTACGTTCGCTGCTTGTGGTGCCCCATGTTAAATATGTATTTATGCAAATAATTATTTGTTTAAGTTATTTTATTTCGTTCTTGTCGCTGCTAGTAGACGCTTTCTGATATTGAAGGGCACCAAGTGTATTATTAACCTCTTGATAAACCACTGAAAAATATTCTTGTCCCTCTCTTTGTACCTAAACAACGATTGTAAGACGTCTTTCTGAGGATTGGGAGCCAAAGGGCCTTTTGTTTTGAGCCGTTTTGACCGCGGCGGAGACGTCAGGAGGGCGCAGGGATTGAGCTCCAATCCGGAGACAAGTAACCCGAGCGGACCTGCGAGGTACAGCCCTCTGCGGACGGTGTTCTCCCCATCGCGACTGAGACAGGAGATCCTCAAGCCCAACACCAAGTCCTCGGCAGTTAACAACATGGACAACCGAGGCTTCGGCACAGGTAACGTATCCAGGGATCATGTCCCTAGGTTTCTTGTCTTTTTGTGGAGGGAGGGAGGTAATGAGTACTTTGTGTTCGGGATCCCCCAGTGCGTTTTTTCGGTCTTTGGGCTCCTTAAGGCAAAAAAAGGCCAGCACAATTGTCTCAAATTAACCCTATTAATAGGCTAAGGAGCGGTTCGCTGCTTGGTAGCCGGTTATACACGGTTGCCCCCTCCCCTTCCCCGTGTTGCGTACATCTTGACTGCCAAACGTATACTTAGTTAACGTATAACGGAGTTTATAGCAAACAAGGGCTGCAGGGCGCGTTTCCTATACGTCCCGGACATGTTATTTGCCGCTTCTACCAAAACACAGTTTTTTGCTAACATTGGTTTGTAATAGTCCTGGACGGAAACCCCTCGCGGGATGATATACAGCTACACACAGGTCTGCTTTTTCGGGCCCTTCTGGTATGTCAGATGGTAGTCTGGCATCTGCTCGCCTAATATTTGGAGAGCGTTTTCTTCATTGTGAGCGTTAAAATGGAGTCAGTACGCATCGGAGTAAAATGGCCGCCGTGCTCCCGGCCGCTGTGGCGACGGCCCCTTTAACTGGCGGCTCGCGACAAGATCTCCCCATCTCGAGACAGGCGGCTCGCGACATGAATTCTTCATCTCGAGACAGGCCGCTCGTGAGATGATCGTCAGCACATCGCTCTTCATCATTATTGTCTACATTATCCATTGCACGTTTTAACACGCCATATGCTCAGCACGCAGTACTGTAATCACTCTCCAAAGCAGGCAGCTCTGCACTTGCACGCTGTGGATAAACGTGACAATTAAAATACAGAGGACGCACTTAAATCTATTGACTGGACATAAGCGGCAAGACCAGAGGTGGAAATAACCTGCTGAACGATCTGGGTCATGTATAATCAGTTTCCTGGTTAATATGAATTGGCAAGTATTAAGGTTTAACTAAAGTAGTGCAACAATGAAAGGAATGTAGTTTCTGCTAGTGTGTGCGCTTATATTCCACACCAAGCTTTCATTCTAAAGCACATCATTTTACAAAATATATTTATAGGGTTGTGGTATTGAACCAGCAGTTAAATTGTGTTGTTTCTCTTCTCCTTTTAGGCTTTTCGAATTGGGGCCGTGGAAACACTTCCAGCAGGGGTAAGGGTATTTGAAAATGTACAGATAATTCCCTTATATCAGAGTGATTGGTATTGTCATTTGTTAATGTGAACCCTCTTATTTTCAGCACTTCCTTTTAAATTTTTACTGAATCAATAGATTTAATCTCCTGTAGAGATTATAATGTTTATGGTGTGATTTCTGTGTATTTGAAAATGTGTGTTCCTCACTACTGCCCCCTCCAGGCTCAGATAATTATGGTTCACACGGCTACAAAGACTCCTTGTCTGGAGGTGGGGGCTTTGGGGGTGGCTATGGCACCGGTGGAGCTGGACTGATGAAGAGGGGCTTCGGCGGGAGCTCGGTGGCCTCGCCCACTGGCACCAGCGCCGACGCCGTCATCGCCAAGATCAACCAGCGCCTGGACATGCTGACCCAGATGGAAGGGGGGATGAAGAGAGGGGGCCGCAATGATAGGTAACGCGGGCCGAACTTTGACCCCCCCACGGCCTCACTCGAAGTTCACCTCTTCCCATTCCTTACTTCCTCATGACACCACGTGGCCTCATACCTTCCTCATTCTCCGTCGTTCCCAGAAGACGCTGGCCATGTTCCAACCCTAGATCGGCTTGTACCCATTTTCACTATCTGCTTCACACAGCAATTTAGAAATCAGCCTATAGTGGTGAGCTTAGACAAAGAGACCATCCCCATAACCCTATTCAGACCACCTACTATCAAGGATTCCTTTGTGATTGCCAACACATCTTGGGCAAAATTATTTGGTGGGGGGTATAGATCACACACGACCAGTGTGGTTCTGTTTTTCAAAGTACATCTCATTGGTTTGCTAACTGAAGAGTAATCGCCGTTTTATAGGGAATTGGCTTTCAGAAGCCAAAACTTGAGTCTAAATGACCAATGAACCATTGGCTAGCCAGTGACATTTCACCTGCATGCTTATATCTGACTAAAAATTAAGCAGTGTGTGCTTATGTTCGTGTGTCTGGGTGTGTGCGATAAATACTCGTTATTGATAGATATGATGACGATAGTGGTGACCGTTGTTTAAGGTAATCTATACTTTAGTTGTTCCTTTACCTAGACCTCATATTATTGTTGACTGACTGAGCTTCTCACAGCTGGCCACTTGTTTGCCTTTGCTCGTCCCCATCTCATGGCACTTCTCAGTTTTGGCGTACTGCAGCGTATGTATGATAGCATGCATGCGCTTCTTTGGGGATCTCAGTTGGTGTTCAAGATTTATGCATTTTGGCCTGTTCACTTGTAGATGGAAGGGTTCTGCAGGGCACACCTATTCCTGTTCACCTCAATACACTCCTATAGCTGAAATCTGCCTTTCAAATGTGTCTTTATTATACCGAGTAACTAAAACTCATGGTTTTCAGAAGTGTCTAACATGTATATCCTTGGTAGTAAAGCTCTCGTTGTCCCTTGTGTTCTCCATCCCGCTCTACTTTGTTACTCTCCCTACTTTGGTGCAGTTCGCTTGCCCACTCCGTCCCATCTCGTTCATTTGGGTGACATCGCTCTGTCTGTCCGTCTGTGCGACCATCACCCTTCATGCCAGAGTTTGCTGTTGGGTTAACTCTTGCACCCAGTTATCCGTGCCCCTACACCCTATATAGAAGAACTGCCTATAGAAAACTCCGGAAATAATACACTGGTTACTGGTCTAGGGCAACCAATCAGTTGGCTGGGTCACTGACCACCTGATCCAGGACAACCAATCAATTTGAGAGAGTCTGTAGTGTCAGTGGCACCTTGTTGCAAAGCAGCCCATCCATTGGGCAGTTCGCTGACCTCTTGATCCAAGACAGCCAATCCCTGTCTTGAGTTGGGGAGGGTCACAACATCCGGGTGAGAAGTAGTCTGCCATTGTATTCAGATATTTATTGGTTGTATTTTGATTTGCCTTTGGTCTCAAACATGTATGAGAAAGGCATGGTCTCTGGTGGTCATACCTTCACTCTTCTTGCTCTGCGACTCCTTTGCAGGTTTGACCAATACGAGTCCTTCGACTCACGCCCCTCCTCCCTAAACCCACGCGATCTCTACAGATCCGGTAACTATGGTTACAATGAGGGCCAGCGGGGGGGCGCTGGCCTCGGAGGAGGCAGCTTTGAAGGTTCCTCCTCATTCGGATCCACCAAGCCCCAGATGGCGCGGCAGCCTCGCGACACCTACCCTGGCCCGACTTGGGCAGGGCAGCGCTCCCCAGGGGGCAGAGTAAGGGGACAGGGCGGTCCCGGGTTCGGGCGCTGGCAGGAGCCCGCATTGGGCGGAGGCCCCGGGAGCCACTTCCCGGGGGGGCGGGGCAAGCCCCCGTCACTCCTGTCCCACCACATGTACCCTGAGATGGGCGTGTACCGGCAGGGCCCCAGCCCGCAAGACTTCCCTGGCGCCGGCCACTTTGGAGGGGGCGCCTGGGCGGGGCACCAGCGCGGGCGCAAGAGACCCGTCAACCGAGTAAGTACCGCCATGGATCCCCTTCCCCACCCGGCAGCCATGTGCCTGGAGTGGTGGTGGAGCCCCAATTTCCCCCCCACCACCTGCCCCCTTCCTATAAAAAGGCGTCACCCCCTAATGCAAAGCCCTCCCACTGAACTTTTATTATTGTCCCCATGGCTCCGCCCCCATGCTGAACGAGCCCCCCCGATAGGCTCCCTCCCAATAATCCCACTCATTTTTGGGGGTGTTCTATTGGGCTAACCGATAGCGAGCACAGCTCAGTGACCTCATCGATCTGGCCCCTTGCTACCCTTCATATTCTGTTTACATGAGGGGCCTGGATATAGGCCATAACCCCACCCTGATCCAGAGCAGACTGAAGGTCCACTCTGAGCTCTGGGATCTCTGTCTGACGTGTGTGTGCCTGCGTGCGTGCTAATGCCTGCAAACGCGAGGGTCTAGTGTTCCTCATGGGAGTCTTAAATTTTGTTTTAAACAGAATTATCTTCCAATAACTGTGTGACAGGCTGGCTTAATCTAAAATAGTGGTTTTACATGTGTTTATGATTTGTAAGGCTACAGACAGTTGTTCTGATTTCTCTGTCTCCATGGGGAGTATGTCTCTCGGGTACAGCAGTAATTAAAACAAAAGCTTTTTGATCTTTAACACCAGCGGCATTTGGGTGGACGATCAGGAACGTTGCTTGCAGGTCGCCGGCCGGATTTTCGCTCTCTTGCCCATGCTGAATGTTGATCGCTCTGGCTGACGGGCCCCAGATTGGGGCTTAACTGAGCGGGGGGGGGAGAGAGGCGGGCATGCTGATGTGTGGTGCGCCCCCAGCAGGCGAAACCAGAGAGAGACGGGAAGAGGAGGAGAAAGCTGGAGCAGGATGTGGAGGCCGGTGCGGACAAGGCCGAGGCGGAAGGGGTGGAGCTGGGAGAGGCGGAGCTGGCCGATGGTACTGCCACACACACCCCAACCTGAGCCAAATCTGGTCTATATACGTAGATAATGGCCTGACTGGCCATCCTTTGAGAGGATGTCAGCCACCTGTAACATGTTTCTTGGGACACTCACACTTTTTTTTCCATCTCGTGACCTAACCTGCAGAGGGGAAGGAGGTTATTATGAAAATGGAAGAGCTCGACACCGCACCAGTAAGGAATAATGAACGTTTAGATCCCCTGCCTCTGTGTGAATGGAATTAACGCCAGCTTCAGTCCTGGTGATGAAGAGTAAAATTAACAATGGGGGAGTTAAGAAAATTATGATGAGTAGTTATGATGACTGCAGCTGGTTTGCATGCTATGATTTTCAGTGATAGTGTGAAATATTTTGCTAGAATTGTGGATACTGTAACGATACTAATTTACTCGAGTGCTGATATTGTTTAGTTGTGTGTGACAACTGGACACAGAAAGTTCACCTCCCCCCCCCACTGCCCCCACAGGAGGAGACAGCCACAATGGAGGGTGATGGTAAGGCCTGCCCGTGTTTCCTGTCTCCCTCTCGTCTGTGATGTCAGGCCCTCTCGCATAGCTAACTGTCACCCTTTTCCTGATCTCGCCCAGCCCTGACGATGCAGGAGGAGATCGCGCAGGTGAAGAAGAGTCTGCAGGGCAAGCAGTCACCCGCCCAGGACAAAACACCCAAGCAAAGAAAGAGGAATACCCGCTTCCCTGAGAGGTCAGGGGTCAAACTTAACGCTCAGAGGTCAGAACCGTCCGCTCACTGCTTATGCGGCTGTTTGTACCTCTCGTCCTTCTTGGGGGGAAATGGACACGTTGTATCCTCCTGTGTTTTCTATGTTGACAGACAGTCGAGGCACACAAAGGGGAAGTGATATCAAAAGTTGGACAGCCATCCTGTTCCCTAAATGCTGTTTCATTGTTTGACAAAAATTGTGGCCTAGTGGACAAAGGTCATGGACCGACTGTGCCAGTGTGTTATAGAACCAAAGGTGTTACTACATAGTTGTAAGCAACATGTAAATGAGGAGTAAACAGGGCTGGAATGTGCATGTCGGTATAGAGGCCTGTTTCCGCTGATCCTGACCTCCTGCCCTTGTCCCCCTGCTTATAGGCTCATGTTCGCCTGCTCCGTCTGTAAGTACCGCTCCTTCTACAGCGATGAAATGGACGCCCATCTGGAGAGCAGATTTCACAAGGAGCAGTTCAAGTTCCTGTGCGGAAAGCTGTCCAAACCCACCACCGACTTCCTGCAAGTGAGTGCCCTGTGACCCCTGACCTTTTGACCTCCCCTGCTCCCTAGCTGCCGAGGCCCATCTGGGCATTTTGATGAAGTTTTCAGGAAGTCCAGCTGACACTAAAAAGGATTGTGAACCTTGTGCTTCTGACAGGAGTACCTGAACGACAAGTACAAGAAGACTGAGTTGAGGAGGAAGCATATTGATGATTTAAATGCTGCCATCTGTCAAGTGCACAAAGATCAAGACCTGACCCGAGGTAAGGAGGCTCCATTTTGGTGTATCTTTCTGCATCTGCTCATGGACCAATCAAATTACGTCTGCGTGCATGAGAGGTGTGTCTGAAGTTTTTATCTTTTAGTAACTCAGTCTAGCCATCCATACGGCTACACAGCCTATGGAGCAAACCATCACTGAGTGATTTAAAAGCAGCTGATTAAAACAGTGTGTCGTGTCCCTGTAGACTTGGGAATGGAGCACTTCCTAAGGAAGGTAGAAGCCGCCCACTGTGCCGCCTGCAACCTCTTCATCCCCATGCAGCAGCACCTCATCCAGAGGCACCTTAGGTCACCTGAGCACAACTTCCACCGCAAGGTGAGCCTCTGCCTCAGCACCTCCCTGCTGAACATGTTGAGAAATGTTGCCCAGTTATTAAGGGTGCCAGGCAGTTATTGTGGTGAGAAGAGGCAAAGTGGATTAAACTAGGAAGTGATCGACAGTGTACATTAACCCCCACCTTGGATGTTGAGGTCCTGATTATCCCATCGCTGGATTTAGGCAGGCAGGAAGTCCCTCAATTCAGTATTTACCAGGCCTGGTCTCTCCATCTGTGTTTCTGAACCAGGGGATGATGGAACAGTCCAAGAGGGCCAGCCTCTCTGTAGCCCGGAGCATCCTGAACCATAAGGTCATCAGCAGAAAGCTGGAGCTCTATCTCAAGGTAGGGCCCCTCCCAGATGCTCCAAGATTGTTTACTGCAAGTTCGCGGTTATGTGGATCTCACTCTGAGAGAGACTGTTTTGTTGTCTCCCGTCATCTTCAGGGTGAGAATCCGTTCAGCAGTAACCCGGATGAGCAGGACCCTGACGAACATGCAGCGGATGCACCGGAGGCAGAGCTGGCCAACGATGGGCATGACGGGGAGGAGCACCACGGTGGAGACGAGGCGGAGAGCGAACGCCCAGCCGAGGGCCTGGAGGCAGGCGGTGCGGAGGAAGAGGGGGCTGAGGAGGCTGAGGGAGAGGAGCTGGGACAGGCGGCCAAGGAGGAGTCTCTGATAGAGGGGGACGGGGGCAGCGAAGAGGTGGCCGGAGAGGGGGATGGCATAGAAGAGGAAAACGGTGATGACGGGGAGGAGCTGATCACGGGAGCAGCAGTGTGACGCCTTGTTTGGGGTGGTGCCCCGTGTTTCCGTCCTGTCTCTATTCCCCGAGCTCTTGTCTTCCATCTGACATCTTTTTGGAGAGCGGTCTCCCCTGGGGGTGGGCACTCTTTTCCAGAATTGCAGCACTCCTTGTGTCCCTCCCCCAAATCCATCTGCCCTGCCCTGTCATTTCCAGATGTAACACAGTGAGATGCGCTACCATTGTTTTATTTCCTGTGCTTTGCTGGGAATTATGGGAAAATGTGTTTTGTATTATTTGGACAGGATATCATTTTCATTTTGTTGAAAAAGATGGCCGTTATGTCAGTTCATGTAACATACATTTTTGTTTGTCTTTTTAGACACTTAAATAAATAGCAGTAGCTAAGATGGATTCTATTTCTTTCTGTCTCTGCCGGAAAATTACAAGTGCTGTGGTCATACTGAAGCCAGTCTATCCCTGGATGATCAGTGCACACACATGCTCGTGTGTGTGTGTATATATATATATACTGGGTCATTAAAATACAGACGCTCCTCTACTCGCGAACGAGATATGTTCCGAAATGTTCGTAAGTCGTTATTCACCATCATATTAAGGGTATACGCAAGTACAAAGAACTAGGATTCCGGGAGTACGCGCACTACGCTGCTGCGCGGCAGGAGTAGCGGCCAGAAGTCGTACTAGGCGGAACTGGAGCGCTGAAAAAAAACTTTTATGTGGACAAGAAATGGGAGCCCAGTGAACACAATTTGGACTTAAAGATCCTCTTCGTTCGTATGTCTGAAAGTTCGTAAGTTTAACGTTCGTAAGTAGAGGAGCATCTGTATATCAGTTCACTGTAGGAGGAACCTGGCGATAACCAACATGAACGCTGGGACAAAATGCAAACAGAACCCACACCAGGATGGGAATCAAACCTACAACTCAGGAGGTGCACAGCTACAGTGCTAACCATAGTGCTGTCCTGAAAATGCTTGAATGATAAATGTGTCTGTACTACTGTAATAAAAATCTAATATGCATGTTCTTAAAAATAACACTATCGATGACAGAGAAAATATTGCACTTCACACAAGAGGAATACGCTCCTCGGGAAATCTTAAGCAGGCTTCATCACGAATACTTGGATCTGAACATTTCTAAAACCACAGAGATGGAAGGGGCAACAGAGGAAACACACACCTCAAGAATTTGGGGACTCTGGTGTACAAAATCAGTAGTGGCGATGGGCAAAATGATGCTTCATGAATCATTTGCTGTATTTTTTGACTCCACTAGATGGTACTCTTCAAAAAAGGGCACAAAGCAACCGTATCTAGTCGGGTAAAAAATACAGCAAATAGTTCATGACGGGTTATTTTGTCCATCGCTAGTCAACAGCTACAGGTACTTAGGAGTATATATGTCTGAGGACCAGACATAGACAATCATCTGAGTGAATTCATAATCTCCCCTGCAGTACAAAAAACACTTCCATAACACTGCTGTGGGACATGTGGCAACATCAGCAGAGGGTGATCAACGGGTCAAAGCTGCTTGCCCTGCAGTGACGTAGTTCCAGGGTGTCAAGTATTATCAAAGACACTCAACACCCATACCATTAACTGTTTCACTGACTTTGCTCAGAACCAAGGGTATAACTTTGGGTTGAGCATTGGGGGGTTTGAGGTCTCCACCCATTTAAGGGGGTCCAGGGGGGTGTATTGGCTGGAATTGATTATTGGGGGGGTTTACAACCCCCACATCCTCCCCATAATTTAGGCCCGTGGCCAGGACTGACAATTAACATCACCAGTTAAAATAAACTATAGCTGCAATCAGAATCTTATATATTTTTTCCAAGTGTGTTTGTTGCAGTCTGGAGTAGCAGCAATTTTGTTTGTACCAGTACATGCATGAACGTCACAAATAAAAATCTTGAATTTTTAAGTTATTCCTTCAGAGTACGAAATGATTGACGAAAGTTACGATCCCTTCCATGACCACATGGTGGCGCGTAAACCCTACACAATAATACCCCCCCGTGACGGCGTGCAATTCTACCTGACTTCAAGGTTGCGCAGTCACGCCCTTTTTGCATTAGTTATGTCGATAGTGAACATACATTTTGAATTGGATATATTTAAACTTATTTAAATAATACGCAAATATAAATAGGCGTGAAATATGTATTTCACATTCGATTAATGCATTTATACTTATATATATGCTGAATAAATTATGTTATAAATATTACTGGATAACAGAATAAAATAAAAATAGATGTGACTGTATTTTGACCTGTGGATGATTGCATATTGAGATATGAAAATACAGTGTTCTACATACTTTTAATGTATTTCCACTGAAATTATCCAACCAGCTCTTGGGATAAAGAAACACATAAATTGGTAACATAGCTCGTTGTTCTTTGCTCAAGTCTTGGTTTCTTTATTATTATTATTTATAGGCCTGGGCCATGCAAGTCGAGGCGACGGCATCCCGTTTCCGCCCGTCTGGCTGGCCCGGGTGGGAGAGGGGAGCGGGCGCAGGGGGTCGCTGTGAAATCGCATTAAGCCGCGCGCGGCGTCCATCCTGCGTGTGACGTCAGCGACGTCAAAGGAGCCGTTTGTTCTGGATCACGGAGAGGAAGATCCGCGCGCGCTGACAGCCGATTAAACGAGGTAAATAGACGGCGGAGCGGCCCCATTTCGGTCTCAGGGGCGCGTCAAGCGGTCGCGTTTGCGACAAAGTGTCGGCTTCGCCGCCCGCGTCCGGTGACCGAAAGCCGCGCTGGATTTGTCGTCTCGGGTGTGCGGCGCCAATTGGGCTGCGAGTAAGTCTCAGCGGAGGCCTGTCGCTAAGTGAGTCAAGGAAAGATGGAAACTGGCGAAATGTCGCCGCTGTTTTACACGGCGTTTTTTTAAAAGCCGTCGTTGGGTGACCGTTATTTTTTTACGACTGAGGAGCCTCCGTCTCTGTGTATCCCTGCCTCAAGTTGTCGCTTCGGATATAGGAGTAAGATGATGAACCTAGCCGAGTTGTTTTTTTTTATGTACAGCCTCAAGGCCGTGATATGTTACGTCCTCCCCGACGTAGCCGATGTTGTGAGAGGTGGTTGCTACGTGTGAAATCTCTCGTACATTCTTTCATGAATACGTACGGACCCAAGTGGTATTCTTGAACGTTGTTTACGTTCGGAGATGTATTTTTGTAATGCGACGAAATTGCATTGATTTTGGCGATCATAGGTTTATATCCGTACTAGGGAGAATGTTATTTATTTATAAATGTTTTTTTCCCCCAATTTTAATCTTTGATTTAATGTGAGTCCATGGGTTTCTGCGCGCAAGATGCGTACGCAGAGGCGCAACACTACAAATTGCGTATCTCGTTAGTGTCGCTCTAGACGGTTTCGACTGTGTTCGGGTACATGTAATCTAGTGCTTCGGAGATAAGGCTTAGATGTAATCAAGTTGAAGACCCCCTATTTGACAATCGGCGCCCGGCGTGGGTTAAAAAAATTACGCCGAGAATACCGGAATTTGGGATTTTACTAACGGCGCGTTTGGGATTATTGGAAAAGAAATCGAAGCTGCCCGCAGTCGCCATTTTGTGCTTTCCTAGGAAGAGTGAGAGGCGGTCTAAGAGCTCTAAAGAAACCACTCCGTAAGAAACGGCGAGCTACATTTTCCACTTTGAATATGAAATCTTCTGCTGTGTAGACTTTGCTTGTGGTGTTGGATGGCTTTTGTGGCGTTTGAGCTGGCTCTCTGTCGGGACTTACTCATACCTATTGATGCGCAACCGCAGTAGCACGCAGCATCATCCCATGATATAAACATACAATGTCTCCCTTCAGCATCGTCCGCAAGTCCGTTCTATAAACTACATAAAGGCGGTCGAACGGCTTACCCTCCTTACCCTGACACGTACTGTTTGCCTGCCCGAGTTTGCATCATTCCCCTAAGCCGACATGGAAGGCATCATGTATGCACATAAGGCGTAAAAAGTCCCACGAATCATACAGGGCCTTATTTGAGGGTGCTCTGCATAGTTGCAGTTTTCATTATCTAAATAAGACAGATGTGGGTTATTGGTCATAATGTTAAACGTTGTTTTTCTACGTTGGTGATACCCAATAAAATCTATAAAATTCTTGTTCTTTGATGGTAGTGGAGGCTTAGAGGGTGTATTGGACATGAGATGTCTGAATGTCATGGTTTTATTTAACTGACTTACATAAAAATAAACATCTGTTCATTTTATAAGCAAGTTTTAAGTCATTAAAACACATGGTTTGCTACAAAACATCTGGCAGTTGTCCTCTGTTTTGCCCTTACAGAAATATATATGAAAGCTTCCCTTTGTGTGAATTTTTCCAGTGCTGCAGGATTATTGGTCATGCCTGTCTGTTACACAGCAAAGCTCGGTGATGATGCCATGATCACACTCATTTTTGCCTTGTCTGTGGTTTGAAAAAACGGTCAACAGTTAACTGGTGTTAAAGCAGAGGCAACGTTTGTTTAGAGCATGGTGCCCGTTAATTTGACCTGCTGGTGAAAAGTCACAGTGCCATTTTTGGCTGGCACCGCGTGTAGTTACTGTAATATTTCAGACGTGACCAGCGAGCTGCCCACACTCATTGCACTTTCCCTCGAGTTTATTCTGCTGGGAAACGGAGAGAATGGTAAAGTTGCAGTAGAAATGCTTCACCCACAGAAAGTTGAGCTCACTGCCTCGCACCCGAGGTGGCACCAAGTGGCCCGATTCCCCAGGGATGATCTACGAAATTCCTTGTTTGGAGACTGAGCGCTGAGATGTGCAGCAGTGGTTTTGTTTCAGCTCTTCCCAAACAATCTGGAAATGGCTGACGCACAGAGTGTTATGTAGAAGCTGCAACCGGCTGTCCTGCATTTACATTTACTTGCTTATATGAGGTTGTTCCTCCATTTTAATCTGTTTATATACTTGTATATTTTACTGCAAATTCCTTAACGATACAACCACACAACCCTTGTCTTAACTTAGCATCACAAGTCCTTTTCCACTATTCTGCAGGCTTCCTCCTGCCACAGAACTAGGTCTAATTGTGTACGTGTTTGCTCTATGATGTAAGTCCATAACTTGTGTAAATAATTTGTAAATGAAATGCTTGGGTTTCTCTGAAATTAAAAGGTGCTCTGGTGGGGCTGTGGGTTGTACTGTCTTGATTGATTGAGGTTCGCCCTTCAGGAAGGGCAGACCCTGGCAGGGTGCGGAGCCGGGCCAGCTGTGGCAATGGGGTGCTCACCCCGCCCCCAGGCAAAGCGGCGGGCCTAGTTTCTGTCTGTCAGAGCCACGATCAGTAGTGCTTAGCAGAGATTTTCCCCGAGGTCTGCATTGTTTAAAAAGGGTTTGGTCAGTCTCCATGGTTAAGTCTAACGAGTGATAGAGCAGAAACACACAGGTCATATAACATACCTAACCACCCCCCCCCCCCAGCATATTTGGCAATAGTCTTGTCATGTTTACCACTCCAGTAATTTAGAATAGGAATGCAGTTGAAATGCTCAGTGCAAACGATTTGTAAAAGGAAAAAAGATGATAGAAATGTAGAGTACATGAAATGTAACCATTATTTCCTGATCTGCTTTCAATAGCAGCTTCTAGTAATTCCCAACAAGTCATGATTTAACAGTTTTAAAACAAATCATAAAGGGTAGGTAAGGAGAGGCTGTGATGACTGTAGGAATCTTTGATGAAAGGGCTCGACCTTTATGTCCTTTTCCATGGAATGGCCACCCCCGCTGACCAAAACGCCCCTCAGAGCCCTCTAGCGTTTCCTCCTCCGGCGACCGTGTACCGGCCCAACAGCTGGTTAAAATCACTTTAGAGCTATTTGAATGTTTTTATTCATTCTGGGAAGCTGAGAGGACTTGGAGGGTGGGTCCTTTTTGATCAACCAGCTGTGGCACCACCCTGCGTCCTCTCGCCCACTGAGCTAAGGGGATGAGGGCACGCTGTCAATGTTTAACTTGTGTGTGGCTTTTTGTGTAATATAGTGTGGTTGTGTGTGTACAATGCTCCTGTTATGTAGGTTAGAACAAAGTGCAAGGAGATAGCAGTGGGACGCCTTCGGTGGCGGGGAAGGTGGAGGTAGTGTATCTGAATCAGTCTGCTGTCTGTCAATCTTATCAAGCAGTTTAGCCGTGTATCCCAACTAATTCTTTGGGGACCCCCAGACAGTCCACATCTTTGTACCCTCCCTGCTCTCAGCCAATAAAGAACACCAAATTTCTGGTACAGGTTTGTTGGGATGTGGGCGGGAGCAAAAATTAGGACTGTTCGAGGGTCCTCGAGGATAGGGGTGTGAAACACTGGCTTAGAGAATCTCTGCACATTTGAATTGTTTATGCAAGGAAATTAAGATCTGCTAAAATGCTAAGCTCAAACTTGTGGCTTTTTGCGTGCGAGTCAAGCGTATCAGCAGATGGCATGGTTGGGGGGGAGATGGTGCCCTTGGGATGTGGCAGCGGTGTGCGTAAGAATGGCATGTGCAGAGACTGTCAGTCATGCACACTCTCTGCCCAAGTGATGCAGCATCTTGTGATGCGGCAGTTTGATCTTACTATGTGATATTGTACTAGTCCGCATGCACTCTTACCATTGGGTGTGTTTTAGAGCTCTGGGTCTGTGGCTATGGTCCACCTGGGTGTTGGGATGGCTTGGAGAGTATTAACACGGCATTTTAAAAGTATTGTCAGAGTGTGCTGGTATGCACACACCTCCCACTTAGCGCTGTCTGGGGGCTGGCATCGTTTTGCATTCGCGAGGTGGACACGATTGGTTAGGGTAGCTGGAAACCGAGAATCTGGGCCAGGTCATCGTCAAAGACACATACACCTGTCCGTGCACTGCTGTGCAGCTGGGGGGAAGCGGGGCTGTGCTGCTCACATGGTTTTAGTCACTGTTAATTTTCGCTATTGTCAGGATTCATTTTCTCATCTCGTGTTGGCTGTATATTTTCTTCGTGTCCTCAACAAAAAAAAAAGTTGATATTCATGTGTTGGTGCAGTTGCCATGGAAACCCCACCGTCGGCCTAGTTGTGGCTTTAACCGGTTCCTGGAATGGAAGAAAGGGATGGTGGTATGGTGTAAGAAAGAAGGAAAAATGGCAGGTCTCTGCGCTGTGGATTCTGGGTACAAGCGTCCGGAGGGCCTACCCCAGAGTGTTATCCCTGAGGAGTCCGTCTCTGCATCATACGTTTTTCACAAGGATGTCTAAGTTGCAGGGTTGACTGTTTTGGCCAAGGGTGTCTTGGTATATGCTGTAGGTCCCTGAGAAATCCAAATATTGCCCCCCCCCAACATCTGCTTCATCAGTATTGATCAGTTTCATACAGTGTTAGATAGCAGTTAAGGTAATTTATAGTTATTACAATATATTGTAATTAATATTACTTGTTTTTATTAATAATTATCAACCAATGTGTTAGGTGGACATGCTTGCTAATGTGAACAGCCTTCTCCTTCAGACAGTGAATCACATGGCTGCAACTGAATACATAGCCCAGACAGGGTCAAGAATTTCACGTACTGTTCCACTAAGCCTTAGAACAGCTAAGACGCCTGATCTGAGTGATTTTTGAATGTGCTGTGATTGTTGGTGCAGCCATGGATCTCAAACCATCGGCTCCAACCAATTATTCAGAAAATTCGGTATCCGTTGTATTGCAGGTCGTGACGTTTCCGTTCTGTCTGCATTGTCTCATGAGAGTCGAAGAAGCGCATGATCTGATTACGTCAGTATGAGTGCTGATGAGAATAACAGGGGTTTGGGGGTGCGTTTCTGCGACTGACTCTCCTTTGCTGGCCTTTCCAGGTGCGACCCCTGTTCTCAGAAGCTGACCCCCCTCACCTCCACCTCTGCAAACCCAAGCAAGCGTGTCAACAGAGCCGGAGGGGTTCTGGCTCAGTGTGACCACGGGCTGCCATCCACGTTTGGGACCGGTGAGGACAGTTCCTCTGCTTAAACGGACCGGAGAAGATGAGCTCCTTCAGATAGGAGCCGTTGCACAGAAAAACCACCAATATGTAAGTTGAAGCACCTTATTGCTGTATTTGAATGAAATTATGAGTTTTGTTTGAGAAGCTGTAGAGATGCATGGTGGCAGGCTGCAGTCAGAAATTGTTGGGGAATGGATGGAAGATGTGGGGGAGTCATTCCCCTGTCCTTTGCTCTTGAGGGTTTTCAATCTGACTAGTGTTGTTGCATTCTTTGGTCCAGTGTGGTGGTGGGAGTGATTGCAAGGATTCATGGCCATATTTGCAAGGGCAGCAGCTGCTGCTGGGGCTCTCCAGTGGTATGCACGTGCCTGTTCGGGAGGGGGGGCCACGATGACTCTGACCAGCTGGTTGGATGCTTTCTTTTTTCAGGGGGGATGGGTCCTTAAGGCAGGTGTCCTAGTGATTAGGGATTCAGCCCTCGAATTGATGAGGGCTGTGCAGAGACAAAGATGGGTGGGGGTTGTGCACCTCTGAGATTGTTGTGTGCCCCCCCTCCTTTGTGGCTTGAGTGCTTTACGTTCACCTCTACACCCTACAGGCTGAGGCTTCTACATATGTTGTTACCATCATCCCTGTTCTGTGGTGTTCCTTCCTGTGTGCAATGCAAAGTGACTGCCCTCTGGAGTGTAGAGGGGTGCTGTGTATGACAGACAGAGAGAGTGCGTGAGTGGAGAGGGAGGTAATGATGGAGAAAAGGAAAAGATGGCATGTATGTGTGTCTTTTGGGGGGTGGAGCTTAGTAGTACAGAAGGAAGCAGCAGGGGGAGCTGGGAAGTCGCTTTTCCTGACATCTGCTCCCTCTGGCCGCGTCTGGGAGCAAACCGGCCAAGCTGTCCACTCAGCTCCATCCCTAAAACCTGACCCTGTTCACCCTCTTTGCCCTTGGGAGACACAGAGTACACCCACCTCCCACACCTCAGCCCCCGGCTGGCTGTCTCCTTTCAATGCAGCAATGAAGTCCCTCATACCGTACTACAAATACTGCGGTCACAAGGGCGGTGATGCAAGCAGGCGATTAATTCATTTTGCGCTAATACTGGAGGCCAGAGTTATATGTGACCAGTGTCCTATGTCGTATGCTTCAGGCACGCAAAATATACACTCCAGTAACTAGCTGTGTTTGGGTAATAAGTAGAGGGGAGGAGTTGGGGAAGGGTACCATGGCGTGTGTTACACTCTGCCGGTGCGCCGTGTTTGGTTAAGCTGAATTGTGGTGTCCGCCGGGAATATTTCTCACTTTTGCTCCTGGGGGTTAAAGGGACCCCTCTTGCTTGGTCTCTTCTCCCGAAGGATCATGTTGCCAGGTTCCACTCAGGTCCTCTGGCTCTGGCCAGTCTGTGCCTGTCTCTCTCTCTCTCTCTCTCTCTCTCTCTCTCTCTCTCTCTCTCTCTCTCTATCTTGCTCGAGAAAGTGAGTGCGAGGCGGGGCGCCACTGACAGTGCCTGGGTTTTCACCAGAAAAGAAACCAAAACCGGTCTGCTCTTCCCCTTTTGTTTCGCAATACCATCCGCCAGTCTGTGCAGCTGCCAAGCTCTCCCTCTGCATCCTGGATGGAGGGATGGAGGGAGGTGCAGATGGCGGGAGAGAAGAAATGAACAGAAGCTGAGTCAGTTTAGAGCCAGGAAATGGGGGAGGAGTAGACGGCCGTGGTCTTTTTTTAAATGGAGGCGAACGTGTTTCACACGCCAGGCCAACTGTGTGGCGACTACAGCAATAATTTATTCCAATCGTCCCTTTTGATTGCGTTTTATTTAATTTTCAGGCAGAGGGCAGCTGAATGCTGTTTAAAGCATCCGTCTTCCATCTGCTTACCCAGGACAGGGACACTGGGGGGCTGGCACCCGTCCCATGCAGCATCAGGCCTGGGGAAGGGGCAGAGGTATACCCTGGACTGGATGCCAGTCCACTGCAGGACACATGCTTACAGACCCAATCACATGCTATTTTAGAGACCTGGCCGCATGTCTCTGAGGGTGCCGGAGTACCCGGGGAAGCCCAGGCAGTGGGTGCTGAGGTGGGCTTCGCGGGGGCGCCCCCCCCCCCCCCCCCCGCGCGGGGGGGGGGGGAGGGGGGAGGGGGGGGGGCGGGGCGGGGGGGGGTGGGGTGTTGTGGGGGGGTGTTG
>JAODLD010000051.1:15714028-15724278 GCA_026781065.1 Mormyrops boulengeri | reverse complement strand
GTCGTTGCTAACGACGTTAGCAACGACCATAGTTGGAACCAGGCAACGGAATGGGTCCAGCGATGGTCGTTGCTAACATCGTTAGCAACGACGGTTTTGGGAAACGCACCCCAGGTGAGACAAGGATAACTCTTCTGGATCTAGTTGATCATGAAAAGTTGCCCACTGCAGATAATTTTTTTAAAATAGAATTTTTGTTGCCTAATCAGGATGAAAGAGCCTGAGCAACAATGGTCAGCAAAATTGCCTGGCAACATTGCTCAAAAAGTTGCCCTGTGTATCATCACCCTTACGTTGTTATCCAAATAACTTTCAGATAATACTGTCGATTGTTTGAATATCTAAAACAGTCTATGTGCACACCCCTGGTCTATATGCACACCCCTGGTCTATATGCACACCCCTGGTCTATGCATATTAGTGCTGTAAGTCAGTGGGTTTACCCTGCAGTGATAGATGGGATAATCTCTTAAGGTAGCTAGCTGGTGAAATTTACACATTTCATATGATGCTTTTATCCAAAGCAAGTTGCCACAGAGAGAAGGGTTGTTTTATTGTTTTTTGTGTTCTTGTTGAGCTACAGTAGCTAAATTTAGGACTTGGATGGATGAGTGGATAATGGGTAGTCTTCTCTTCTTAATGTCAACCTGTTTCATCATTGAAACCTGAAGTCTGTCTCTATTTTTCTGCTTGGGGATGACAGGTAAAGACGAGGACTTGAGGACAGTACGACCCGATCTCAGACTGAGAAGCCGCTTTGCTAAACTGAGCAGTCCATCTGTGCCATCAGGATGCGTAGCATCTAATCTTTCCCGCTCTCTGCTGGCACTCTCACATCCAGTAGCTGCCCACCTGCCCTTCACACGTGTCTCTTGCACTCTCCTCCTCCGCCTTGGCAGCAATGTGCATAGAAATTGTAGGCGACGACGCACCCGGATGCTTCTGCAACCGGTCGCTGGAGTTCTTCTACAATCACAGTGGGAAGTACTTCAGCGATTCATGGACCTCGCAAAGCCTACTGGTGGTGATCCTAGGCATCATAGTTTGTGCCTTCATCCTCTTTGCCAACAGCTTGGTCATGGTGGCCATCATCATCAACCGTGGCTTCCACTACCCCATCTACTACCTACTGGGCAACCTGGCTGCGGCTGACCTGATCGCCGGCCTCTCTTACCTCTACATGATGTTCCATACGGGCCCCTGGACCAAAAAGCTGACCAAACCTGAGTGGTTTCTACGGCAGGGTCTGATTGACACAAGCCTTACGGCTTCTGTGGTCAACCTGCTGGCCGTGGCGGTGGAAAGGCACCAGACCATCTTTACCATGCAGCTCCACAGCAAGATGTCCAACCGGCGGGTGGTGCTGCTCATCCTGGGCATCTGGCTAGTGGCCCTGCTGATGGGCCTCATCCCCAGCATGGGCTGGCACTGCCTGTGCGATCTGGATAACTGCTCCATCATGGCGCCTTTGTACAGCAGAAGCTACCTGGTCTTCTGGGCCGTGCTCAACCTGGTCACCTTTACCATCATGGTGATCGTGTACATGCGCATCTTTCTGTACGTACGCAAGAAGAGCCAGAGGATGTCGCAGCACACTATACAGACTAAACACAAGGAGACCGTTGTGAGTCTCATGAAGACCGTGACCATGATCCTGGGTGAGGCACCGCACACACGTGTGCGCACAGACACACACACACACACACACTTGTGTTTATATCACTGTAGGGGTCCTACCGATGACTCTCTTAAATGTGCTTACTGAACATGGGCTCCACAGCCTTTTCATAAGCCATAGGGCATCATTTTATTCAGTACTTGTTTATGGTGATTGTAGAGATTGAGGAGATCACTGACTTAACTGTTTGTAATCCCTCAGGTGCTTTTGTGATCTGCTGGACCCCTGGTCTGGTAGTCCTTCTGGTGGACGGCCTCGAGGCGGGGCCAGGTGTCCTGAAAGTGGAGAAGTATTTCCTGGTCCTTGCTGAGTGTAACTCTGTGGTCAACCCCATCATCTACTCTCTGCGGGACAAAGAGATGCTGGCGACATTTAAGCGCATCCTGTGCTGCCTCTGCAGGAAGGGCGGGGTGCAGGGCGGCGCATCCAGCGTGCGCTTTGACTCCCTGCGGCAAGAGGTACTCTCAGAAAGTTCCAGTAACGATCAGTATAACTACCCGGCCATGCGCAAGTGACGGGCATTTTAAGTTCTGCCTCGGTTGCGAGTGTATGTGCATGTCCGTTTGTGCGTATCCATCCTGTGTTTCATGATGCCAATGTGGGGCACTTGCCTGCTTCAGTGCCCCAAACATGTGGTGTCATGAACTATCTGCAGTTTCATTAAAAAAAAAAAAACCCAATGTTTGATTTACCTCACTTAAGTGATCCTTGTCGTTTTAACCATCATATGAAAAAATCTTGTGTTAAGCAGTCTGTGGATCTGCGGTTCAGTCTCACTGGCTGTTTGATCTCATGCAGACGGAAACAATGAGTTTGCTCATCCTGCCAGCGTTTAATGATAAAAAGGAAACGGTCGAATGCAATCACGTTAAACATATCAGAGGGCACTTTCCCTCTGTCACTGGAGAACTTCAGAATAGTTCTTTTCTTATAGCTGATGTACTTGAGAATGATAAGTCTGATAGAGACAGAACAAGTAGCCCCACCCACTGCTTTCTAGAGAGAGCTTTTGTGACAGGATCAGTGTGAGGGCTTTCGAGGAAGGGAGTATGTGTGCAGTATTGTGAGACCTGATTCTGGGCACGCCTTTTGAAATATCTCTTTAGCTCAGGCTGTCTCACTGCTTTTTTACAGTCATGAATCTAAGCTGGGGGAGAATTCCTGTGTGACTTCCTGTATGTGTCTGTCTGTGGGAGATACAATAAATATAGCTAAACATCTTTTAGTGTTGAGTTGAACGGGGAATTTTGATATTTAGATTTTGTATGTTTCTAGTTGTTGTTAATTTGTTGTGACCATTGCCCCCCTTCCGGCACCATGACTGCATTACCCCGACAGATCCATAACAGCTCGCACCTCCCCCACTTTCCTTATCTTCCTGGGGTGTTTAATCCTGATCCTTTAGTTTGTGTATTAAAAAAATTTGCATTAGCAGTTAGACTTTGATATTAACAGACAGAGAATAGCTTGGTTGAGAATTTCGTCGAATCAGTCCCAAACTAAAGGACGAGGATTTTGGTCCCCTCTTTTATACTTGCTTCTTTGCCTCTTTTGCGAAAGAGTCTTCAATGGGGAAATGGCTTGGCTTGCATGCCACATCCCCAAGTGTGTGCCCCAGCGGTACCTGAAGGCCTCAGCTTAGCTATGCATCTGTTGTAATTAGCTAGGCTGGCTGGCGTTGTCATGTGTGTACGCAGGTCAATTTTTGTTAAAAATCACATCTTTGTGTGAGATATGTGGCATGCAAGTTAACTCTGTACTGTTAAACACCTGTATCTGGTTCCTGTGCATATTTATTATTTTGTTAAATTGTGTTTATTTCAACCAGCTATTTTAATTAAACGTAATCGAGAGGCTGGTCATTTCACTCTGAATGTAACTGAGCGCCACCTGCATCCTTGGATTTATTCTTATTTGAGTGTATAAAAAGGACACTGACCACACTCTAGCGGAACAGGACTAACCCTCAAATGGACGATCATTTCCTGTGTTTATTCCTGGCGACTCGTAACGACTATCATGTCGAAGTGTGTTTACCTTCCTAGGGAAGCTCCTCACAATCATTCAGCTCTTACCACTTATTCTACTAATTAATTAAGCTGCCATGTATAAGAACTATAATTTTTTTGAGATTTATATATTTTTTGTCACATTTTCATATTAAAAAAAGAACCGTTCATTAATAAATATGATGGAAAAGCTGCTTGTTGAGATCTGTGCTTGATTACTCTTGTCTGCACGAGTGCTTCTTGCCGTGTGCGATCAGAGCAACCACAGTTATACGTGATCTGGCTTCCGTCCACATTGTGGCGGGCATTGCCTGGTCCTCAGGGGCAGGGAGGTAAGTTGGGGCTTAATTAATATTTAAATAATACATCTAATATTTGATTTGGCTCTTCAGCAGGCCATGAAGTCGATTCACCTATTCTAGGTGTGACCTGGATAGTGACAGACTAGTCATGACGCAGCCTCTCCCCCCCCCAGCCTGATGATGACTTTAACTTCCCACAACTGCTGTGGATCCAGTGTCCCCACCCACTGAAAATGCTCCGCCCTGCCGTCATGCTTCTACACGCTCATCTCACGTTAGCGTATCGCGCTGGTGCGGAGCTCAATGCCTGGGGAACGCGGCGTGCGCTGTGCAGTCGGCCTTTCCAATGCCCCCACCCCCCCCGTTTGTTTGGTTTGTGAAAAAGCTGCCGTTGCTTTGGAAACGCAGTTTCTGGCACCCGTGCTGATGGGAAAGGTGGGACAGATACGGACGTCATAGCAACCAGTATCCCCTCATTGTGATACATTCTTTGCCATTTAACCTACCATTTAAAAGCTGTTTCACTGTCTTTTATAATATGTTTTGTACTAAACTTGTGCATACTGAGAGTCTCGCTAACCCTCCCCTGTGTACGGGGATTGTCTTTCGCCAGGCGTTAAAGAGCAGCACGATCAAAATGAAGAGGACTATGGGGAAGACCGCCCAGTGCCCTAAGGACACCCCTGGAACGCCGAACGATGGCCAGATTGCAAAATGATCATGCAGTCTGTCTGCTTCAAAGGAGGAGCCCTGACTGATAGACAGGCTGACCCACTCGGTTGGGAAGTCGCGTCACTTTCTGGGGTGAAGCTCTCGGCAGAAGCTCACAATTTTTCTGATGACTTACAGATTCACCTACAGTGAGCTCTGAAATCTCCCAGCTGGTGTTCCACAAAGCAGGATCTCAGTTAGCTGGGTTAACTAAGCTAGAAGTCATGATCATCCAATAAGAGTTTAGATAAGGAGCATTCCTATTGGACATCCCATGATTTCTAACGTAAATTAACTCAACTAACTGAGAACTCCTGCTTTGTGGAGTGCCCCCTGGTGGTTGAGGCAGACCAGAAAGTCCTGTGTGTTATTGACATGTAAACTGTACTTGTACTTAATGCCGATTATAAAGTTCAGTCACTGGTGTTTTATTTAGCCTCCCAGTGACTGAAACGAAAAGTTGCCTTTGCAATTGAAAATACTGTTTAATATGACTCGTGCTTTCGCCCCTTTTTATGATGGACGAAACCACGGTCAGGTGTGACACCCGTCCTGTTGTGCGAGTTGCCGATTCCCTGAAAGGCCATGTTGACATTCCTTTCCGCTTCATAGAAATTTCACGTCACTCAGGCCTACTTGCCCTTTTAGTGCCATTTCTCGTAAGCTGTCGTTTTCCGCTAAGGTGCATTAGCTCTATGTTACTTGTCCTCTAGGAAGAGATCAGTGTTTGTGATAGAACTGGCATCTTTGATGGGTGAGTCTTGGAGTCACGATACCAGTGCCTTTCACTTTGCAAGAAGGGGTAATGAACCCCCCCACTTTAACATGTCTGTATGCAGGATCTTTAGGGATCTTCACCTTGATCTTGACCTCTATATACCAAGCTAAAAATGCCTGAGCCAAGTCCACGTGTTTTATCAGGCGAGACGTCAGTAGACTGTAACAAACCACAGACAAAAATTTTGCACTTGTCACTGGAACTGCAGGACCAATATCGGCGACTTCCCAAGGCCGTTTCCTTGACCACCATTCTGCCTGCTAGCCTATGAAGAAAACTTAACTTGACTTGTAGCAGGTATTCATGTAGATAAAAATAAGTGTGATCCTGTTTTCTCCTTGGCTTCCAGGTCATCTGAACTTTGGTTTGCTTTTAGGCGCCGTTAATGCAGATGGACAGGTCTCAATGTCGTGCCTTTTTGTCAAACTGCTACGAGTGCAGAGGTGGGAATTTCAGGACCAGAACGTAAGAATCCAGACCAAGATAATGCTTCAACCAACCAGATGAGTCTCTGTGAATGTGACTCTTTATATTCAATTGGTTGGTTGAAACAAAATCTTGGTCTGGATTTGTGCTTTTTAAACCTGAACTTTCCACCGCTGCGTAAGAGTCTCCAGCCAACGACGCAGCCTGCAGTTACGGTTTTCACAGCCACATCTCCGCCATAGCTTTCTCATAGACCCACCAAACACTAGTGTCTGTCCTTCTGCTTATTCTAGGAGGAAGACCAACTTTAAAAGTGGTTTTGTTCACATGAGTTGGCTTGAGGTTTTGCATGACAGGGTCATCAGTGCCATTTGCTGAATGTCATTTTTTTAAAATGCACATTGGTTCAGCGGTGTGGTTTAAGTAGTAATTAGAGGAAAGAGGCTCATTCACCTTCTGTGGATGAACTATGTGGGACTATGTTATGTACTAACCAGTTTAGCATACTTCCAGTTGAGTTAAATGGTTAGCGATGGGCAGCATGCTGTAATCTTTCCTGTTGTGGGATTTGAAACATTGTCCTTTTCCTTGGTTTATGTGATCCATGTGTGGATCCACCTGCAAGCTTCAGTCTTTTCCAACATTTGTTCACCTGAATTGATTGGCACCCATGTGCACTTGTCTACTGCTTAAGAAGATGTAAAGACCTCAAGTTCTGTCTGGTTGAGGAGAGGATTTGTAAGTCCCAGGATGAGACGGGCTGTGGTTCTGGTGAATGTGGCTCACTGGTGAAACTGAAACTCTGAAACTATTAGGAAGTGACTGGACATGGATTTTCAGTTCTGTACGCTTGGCCACGCACCATTTTTAATGAAGTTTTGGAAAGGCAGACATGGGGTCATTGTTAAAGAGTACGTGATGGGTTTCAGATCTCGAGCTTGAATATTTGTTTCTTGTCTGGTGTGTGGCTCCTTAATTTTCTTTTAAAGACTGAAGATTTGCATTTCCAGCTTTGATTGACTGTAGTATTCAAAATATAGTCGAATCATAAACTTCCAAACTACCTCTCGTGTTTTCACATCAATGTAGATTTTGAATTTGGTGATATACTGCCCTTGTAATGCACAGTTTCTGCTTAGTTACATATCTGTTTAATACCCTCCCCCTTTTATTAAATTTAACAACGTGAAAATGTGCTTTAAAAATGTGTACAGTGCTTCAGAAATTAAGAGAAATTTAATGCTGATACACTGCATCTGATATGCATGACCGCTGTAAAGTTATGTGTGTTATCATTGATTTGTGTTTTTAGGTTTGAGGTACACA
Source organism: Mormyrops boulengeri (assembly GCA_026781065.1). Lineage (NCBI taxonomy): Eukaryota > Metazoa > Chordata > Actinopteri > Osteoglossiformes > Mormyridae > Mormyrops > Mormyrops boulengeri. The sequence goes on along the minus strand of JAODLD010000051.1, from coordinate 15,717,048 downwards.
TTGTTACTATTTGGTGAGATTTTGTCATGTTAAGACATTTTTTTCCCCAAAAGAACTTGCTGTTACTCTGTGGCTAACTGATCAAAAAAAGAAATGTAATTTATTTTCTTTGTTTGTTGTCCTTCATTATGCAACAAAGCTGCACGTTTGACCACAGTTGTGGGACTACAAATTCCATGATGATCATCTCTGGTCTATTAAATATTATCTGCCACCCAGTGGCTGGTATTAAATACTAGAACATTTTTTTTTATTGAGACAGCGCGAACTCCGAGATTTGTGACTTTTCGTGATTATGGCGCAGAGTTCCCCCTAGTGGGCGATACTGGATATCATAGAGCTATAGCGTTATGGAAATACAACTGCACTTTTTCGTGAGTCATTACTTATAAGGGGTTGTCAGGGTGGTGCCACGTAGGGGCCAGTACAAGACATTGCAAGGTAGAACATTATTGGAAAAACAGCACTGCTTTTTGAGCCGTTAAGGTTGTTGATTTGCTGCCACCTAGTGGGCGAGACATACAGCCAGGATGGCGTTCGTTTGGTTAGTATTGACAAGGTGACAGCACAGAGAGGAAAACGGGATTATCCCTGGATGACCCTTCTAAATTCCGATAAAGTGACACAGCAACACACTTTTTTTTTGCCTGTGAACCCTTTGCTATTTTAATGAACATTTAATATCTTTTTTTAAAATAAACAGCATTATATTTCAAATCGAATATGAATATAAAATTTAAATATTAGGTGACTGTCATTGTCTACCTAATGCCTGATTTACTTCAGCTGTTTAAATGAATAACATTTTAAGTGATGCTGGATAAGTTAATCTAGATAACCGTAAATGTGCAATGTTTATACATCGTGTGTAGCAAGTGAAAATGAGGTGGAGAGGTCATGGATTACTCGGTGAAAGACGTCATCAGCTAGGGGTAAGTATAGCAGAAAGCACATACTATTTTAATGCCATCAGTCCTTAGGATTGCGATGCAAAGCATTTCTGTCCTAATGAAATCTTCAAAGAAGCATGAGTGGTCAGTCAAGCACAAATGATGTTCATCTATTAATCACAGCCATCTGAGTGATCAGGTATGGAACCAGACAAATGCTTACAGGAGGTTTTGTGGTCATGTTTAAATGAATGAATGTTGCTTTTATGTGGCACTTTTCAAGACACCCAAAGCACTTCACAGAAGCACTGGGGAGCCACTTCAACCACCACTGTGTGGCCCCCACCTGGATGATGCAACGGCAGCCATTCTGCACCGGCAGCTCACCACACAGAAGCTAAGGTGGTGAATGGGTGGGAGAGAATTCACTAGTTCGATATAGAGGATGATTAGGAGGTCAGTTTTAACCCGGGCATCGGCGTACCACCCCTACTCTTTCAAAGGAGGCCCAGGGATCTTTTATGACATGAGAGAGTCAGGACCATGGTCCTTTACATCTCATCTGAAGGACGGCACCCTTTTTATAGCGTAGTGTTCCCATCACTACACTGCGATCCACACAGACCACAAGAGGAACCAACCCGCTGGCCACACCAACACCTCTTCCTGCAGCAACCCAACTTTCCTAGCTGGTCTCCCATCCAAGTACTGGCCAGGCCCAAACCTGTGTAGCTTCAGGTAGTATGGCTGTGTTTGGAATGGTACTCCTATAATTTTGGTTTGTCATTCTGCTCCACCTGCCCAATCAGCACATTTACAGTTTGTAAAGTGATGTGTTTTTCATGTCAGCCTTGGTAGCAGCAAACTCATGAGCACCTGGGACTCATTCAGAAGAAGAAGACAAGACTTTTCCACATTGATGCAGGTCAGAACTCATTGGCTTGAAGCTAGACCGGGTACCATCTGAGGTGACTGCAGTAATGTACAACTATAAAGAAAAATACTAATGGGGAGGGAATTAAGTCCACCACAGAATCACATTTCTTTTAAAATGTTTTAATTTTTTTTCAAAACGTCACAATGTTTTAGATGTAGTGACTAAAGATCATTGTTCCCATTAAAACAAGCAAAGACACACCCCCCCCCCAAAAAAACACCCTTAAAAAAAAATATGAAATAAAAGCACGCTAGAATATGTAGTTTTCATTTTTCTAATAAGGAACACTACTTTTTCATTGTGTTTTTTTCTTTTACGATCTTTCTAGAACAGGTCTTCTAAAGTTGAGGTATAAAAGGGGCTGAGACACAAGTCTGGAAATCTATATACACAAGAAAAGGGGCACACAGAGGCATGGGAGCAGGGCATGGAAATACGGAATGGGGGTGGCTAGGAATCTGCCTGATGTAAACTGGTGCAGTGGATTTTTTTCTTTTTTTTTGACTTTGGTACGGCCCATGATTGTGGATAGTGAGGGAACTTAAATGTGCAGTTATACACAGAGGTGGTGGGCCCTGGTCTCAGCTGATCCTTTGAAAATGAGTAGCAAGCAGCGACCCACAGGAATACACCAAACTTCCACAGAATGGGGTGAGGTGGGGTGGGGCAAATTCAGCCCAAATCATCGTCATCATAATAAAAAAAACACACACACCTTCCAAGACTTGAGTGCTGGAAGTGTGCATACGGGTATGGGACAGGCGGAGGAATTAAGTATCTGGAGAACATTTTGGAAGGTGGTGCTGGTGGTGGGTTAAAGGACATGCCTCTAGAGGGTGGAGGAAAACAACACTTGGGTCGATCAACTAGAGCTACAAGAGCCATGGGTGTAGCTCAAGTGAGGGGGGGAGGGCAAAGGCAGCCCAGAACCACACTGATACGGGATGTTTAAATGGGCGCATGGGCTAAGTCACGTGGAGGTTTGTTAGAGTCTTTCTGAAACTGGTTCTTGGGGACCCAGAGACTCCACGTTTTTGCTCCCTCTCAGCTAGCCAGAGGGAGCAAAAATGACTGTCTGTGGGTCCCTGAGGACTGGGTTCCGAAACACTGGATGAGACAGAACAAAAAACAGGGGGGGGGGAGGGGAGGGGGGGCCTCAAAGTAAATTTTTTAAACGAACTTAGCACAAGAGC
>JAODLD010000051.1:15664139-15674328 GCA_026781065.1 Mormyrops boulengeri | reverse complement strand
CCCCCCCCGCCCCCCCCCCCCCCCCCCCCCCCCCCCCCCCCCCCCCCCCCCCCCCCCCCCCCCCGCACCACTGGCCAGTGACATGGTTCAAATCTATGAGTGACAGGGGAGGACGTACTGTAAGGACCAATCAGATTTCAGTTGCCCTGAGACCCCCCCCATCATCGCATAGCGACAGTGGTTTCAGACAAGTGGCCTCACCTGGTTTGTGTGCTGGTCCCAGGATGAGCGTATGCTCCTTCTGGATGAAGTGCAGCTCCCGGGCCACGTGGCAGGCGGTCAGCGGGTTGTCGCCGGTGATCATGACCACCTGTGGGGGACAAGCGGGAGGGACGCTGAACATGGGGGACAAGCGGGAGGGATGCTGAACACGGGGGCGGCAGGTCGGCGACCGTGCGTTCGCACGAGTGACTCACGTGATGCGAGGCCTCTTGGATCTCCCTGATCACCGTCTTGCTGTCGTTCTTCAACGGGCAGGAGACGACCATGAAGCCGGCGAAGCGGAGGTCGCTCTCCAGGGCGTCACGCGTGATCTCGCGCACCTGTACACCACAGCGGGTCACGCCGGGCAACATGGACCACCAATCAAGGCATGCGCAGGATCACTTGCCGCATCAGCGGTTACCTCAACCAGTTAACTCGTACATTTCAATCCAAATAACATCACCATGGTTTTATGGTAAAAATGACTAATTTCACACCCACAAAAGCCCACAGAATCTGAAAACAAATCGTACAAATCCAGGGTCTGAGAGAGGACCCATAACGGCCGTCCATCATCTCTGATTAAAAGGTCCCACTTATCCATGAATGCCAGCAGAGAGTAAAGTAGTATAGAACAAGTATCAGAAAAGTATCTGGGATGTTTAGAGAGACTGTTAGAGCGGCAGAGCCCCCATCGGTGGGGACCACAAAGGGTATCCTAACTGGTCAGTAAGAAGGCATCACAGCGCTACCTGCTGGTGGGTAAGATGTCCCATCTCTTTGTATCCCAGGGCCAGTACCCTCGCCCCTTCACGGGACATCTCTTTGTGCACTTTGTCGTAGCTGCTTGGGCACTCGGAGAACTGCAAGACAGACACAGACAGAGTCATAGCAACTACCAAGAGCTGAGCTCACTCTTTCACCTGACCACCGGCACCAAGACTGCTCATGGATAGATTACGTTCACTGTTGTTGCGCAAAGGATGAGAGCTCAGACAACGAAATACAGTCTGGCATCTAATCCGAAAGTACAAAACAGGACAAAAAAGTGCTGGAAACAGCTGTATAATATATAAATGTGTGACAAATAAATAGTGAATGTACATCTATACAGCGGTACACATGGTGTGGTATAAATAATGGGTATATACCGCATCTATGATTGCAGTAGCAGCAGAAGGAGGGTTCTGCATCCTCATGGTGTAATAAATCACTCCTCTCATGCCACCTTAAAAAGTCCTAGAATCGCCCCTGGGGGAAATGACGTTAGATGAGATTTGTTGGATGCAGACTGGGAGTGACCCCAGTGCGGGGTGAGACAGGGGTGAGTGTCCCATACGAGTGGTGAGAGGTAATCACCATTCCCCGCAGCGTCTCCGGAGCCCCTTTCACGGTGGAGATGTAGCAGAGCTCAGTGGAGCCCAGCCGCTCGTATGACGCCAGGACAGACATCCTCTTGAGTGCGCTGGCGAAGTGGAAGCGCTGGTGAATCTTCAGGCCCGGCGTCTTTATGGCCCGAGGGAAGACCTTCTCGTCTGCAGGGGGGGCGACATCGAGACCTCAGTGCTGGAAAGGCTAAATGTGCGATGCACGGCCACGCTGGGAAATTGGGTAATTTTCACACATCCCCTCTTGCTCTCCATTTGACACACAGGTGAGAACAAATTTTAGGGGTCAGAGCACAGGGTCAGCTACTTTGCAGCAGGTCAAGGGCCGTACTCAAGACCCCAACGGTGACATTACTCTTCTGGTCATGGGATCTGAACCAGCGAGCGTCTGATTATGAGACTGAATCCAAAGAACAAAATGTTCTCTCAAAAGAACTGGAAAAATTATAGTCCTTAGGGTAAGAGCTGGTCAGTAGCTTTGGCCATAGTCAGAGTTGCTTGGAAGAGGGAGTCAACACTGGAGGAAATGTTAGCTGGATGCTGATTGGACGTTTAGAGGCTTAGCATTGGTCGGCACGGACTCTGTACCTTTAGTGAGGGTCCAATCAGCTGCCGTCAGCATGGCCTTTTCCAGCGGGTCCCCAACCAGCTGCCCATCCTCCAGGGTGACCAGCGAATGGCAGGTAGCCACCACCCTATGAGTCTCCATTGGGATTTCTGAAACTGGCATCACCTCCTTCCCTTCCCTGCAGGACACCAGGGCAGGAAGCGTGACTAATGGGGATGTCAAAGCTACACGGGACAAGCCGCAATACACCCAGCGTCCACAGCGGGGGGGGGACATACCTGAGCCCGGCCACGCCCCTGACCACTAGGCTGTCACTGGTCAGTGTGCCCGTCTTGTCGAAGCAGCAGACCTCCACCTTACCCGCGAATGGGATGCGGAAGGGCTCGGTGCAGAACACGTCTACGGAGCGGAGGAAGGCACACGCATTTACTCACGCTCTCACACTCTCACACTATCTCCCTAGTGAGAGGAAAACACAGGAAACCACTCACAGAGCTTGGCCAAGGCGATCAGGGAGGTGTTGACAGCCAGCGAGAGCTCGATGGGCAGCTCGGGGGGGACCACAGAGGTGAGGATGAGGGTACATTCCAGAAATAGCTTATATCGATTCCTGGTCAGGTCTCTGGTCCCTGGTGGGAGGTCATTATATCAACAAACACCATCAGCCTTCACCAGCACTGCATACACCTCGCCACTGGCCAGTCTGTGTCCATCCATGGGCTGGCAGTCCTGCCGCACTCACCCTCTACCCACACGTAGACTGCCGCCGCGATGGCGAACACCAGGAGGAAAAGGATGAAGATGAAGGTCTCAAGGTTGTTGGCCGTGACCCTCTTCACTCCGAAGAGAATCGTCCTCAGCAATTTCCCCTAAAAACAATACAGTACAAACCCTGTCAGATACGAAAACTCAGATCCAAAAACAAACTTTGCGATGGACGAAGGTCTAATTCGGGGGTTAATTTCCCAGCTGCTCACCTGGGACGTGTAGAACCCCGTCCTCAATACGTATGCCACACAGCCATTGTCCACAGCTGCCAAAAACAGGGAAAAGATGTTTATTTTTGCAGCCTGGAGCCCAGCCCACTCAGCAGCGATCCGGCTGGTAGAGACGGACGGCCACCCCTTGCTCCCACAGCTGGTACCGCAGGGATGAATAACACCAGCCAGAGAGAGATGCAGAGCCTGCTGGAGTCTCCTCCCCCGCCTCAGCACCGCTACCATAATTATTTTTACAGTGATTCACCTCAGACGGTGTTTCGAGCATAAATCAGCCGCTAATTAAAGTTTATTTCCAAAACCTGTAGGACGGATGCTCCTGAGACGCACGGCTGCCAAGTCCCGTAGTCTTAAATTAAGAACAATTACAGCTGCCGTGCAACAATGCGCTGAATCATCCCGGAGATTTTGCTGGGAACAGCCTCAGCCCGCCAGGTGGAAGCGAGCGAGAAGATGCATGCAATTTAACAGACTTCCCGGTAGGGGGCGTCTGGGCACACGCATGTGGGTTCGGCATGTTCGCGGCGGCAGCTGAGCGGAAACGACGACGAGATGCAGTCAGGCAAGCGGAAGGACACAGCGACTGCACTGACGTTTGAGTCCGGCGCTGGCCTTCTGAGGCGGGGTGTGCTGGACCACCTTGGTCCCACCAGAGATGACGTGAAGACGGGAATTAGACTGTAGGTCCAGAATCTGCTCGGGGTCCAGGTCCTCCACGGGCTCCTGGGAAAACAGGCAGATGAACGAGGAGTGGAGAGACGGGCTGGGAGAGGCAAAAATGTTTTGATGGATGGATAATAAAGGAGATACAGGATGCAGAGCTTTGCAGGTTATGGTATGGTGCTGCACACAGGAGGTCATTCTGACCTTCATCTGCGGGACTGACTCTCCGGTCAGCATGGCCTCATCCACAATACAGCGACCACGAAGCAGCAGCACGTCACACGGAACCAAGTTCTCCTGGGGTGAGCGTCCTGAGGGGGAAGCAAAATGTAGACGCACACAGTCAATATGCAGCAAGACGCAGAACAGAACGGCACATACTGCCCTGGCATGACAAATGCACTACACTGGAACCTTACCAACAGAAATGATGTCCCCTGGGACCAGTTCATCACTGGACACTGGCCTCCACTTCCTGTTCCTGTATACCTGTCAGCAAGTGCATATTAACCACAGGAGCTTCATAAGGACCATAATACAGCCTCACCGTAATCTTCAACTGGGAAAATTTTAAACAGGGAAATATGCACAAATTAAATTCTTTGTTAAAGTTTACTGAAAATAGCATTTCTTTGCTGGACAATTTGGTCACACATGGCAGAAAGTGTGATGAGAGCCTGATCAGACCCCATTAAGGCTGTGGGGGCAGAGTACCTGGATCATGTAGGGCTTATTGCCCATCCTGCGAATCTCAGACATGTTCCTCATCTGTTGCTGCACCAGAGAGGCTTCGAAGGCCACCAGCATGAAGAGAGTGAAAACACTGTAGTACCAGTACTCATCAAGGCACCAGAGCCCCACACAGAACACCTGAAAACGTAAACACACATGGACTATAAACACCATTATCCCGGCGAATACCTTGACCAAAATGTCAGAACCATAAAGGTGGCTGTATACTTCAAGCAAAGTCCACACAAAACGAAATCGAACACGTCGGCAAGGAAAATCTGTCGCAAGCTTAAAAGGACTCTACCACTTTGTTCATTCTATGTCAGGCCACAACCCTGCAGGATGCAGAATGTTTTCGATGCAGCAGACCCACATAGGGAGCGTATTGTGACGGCATAAGTCATTTTGATGACTGCTCTGTTTTATTAACAGCCACTATTGGTATAAAACTAGCAGCAGCAAAGACAAGGAAGCTACCAATTTACACTGCAATCACGGTTAGGCGCTAACAAAACACCTGCATGTCAGTGAAAACAAACGGGTACGACATTTACGATTAACATAAATACATAAATTCAATATTGATTTACCCCAATTAAAGTTATGCACGGTGAAAAGAATGCCGGTAACTGGATAATTAGTCCTGCTGGCCAACCCCACGGTGTCACATTCATGTCAGCCAATCGTGGACATCAGAACAAAAGAAAACTTTCACCATGGAAACCCTGCGCAGCTGGTGCAGCGAAACAATGATAACCGCTCATATGACGTCGTTTCGCTAAAACGTCATCGATTTTGTCAAAGTATGTGGCCACCTTAATACTCCCCACACTGAACACCAAGGGTAGTGAACACACATGGTCTACAGCAGTGTTCAGAAATCAGCACCTATAAAAGATAATTTCAGGAAAATTCCTCCTATCCACCATATCCAGAATACCTCCACCACATCAGGACTGTAACTATCCCAAACACCAGGACTACACTACTCCATCCAGACTGTAACCTCCCCACATCTGTATCCAGGCCAGAACACTCCTTCCTCCACACACTCTCTCTCTCTCACACACACAAACACACCTGGAAAACAAAGAAGGGTGCAGTGGCCCTCTCTCTGAACAGCTCCAGAAAGTCAGGCACCACCATCTCCGCACGGTTGGTGCCGTAGCGCTTCTCCGCTGCCCGTAGCTCCACCTCCTCCTGGTAGCCCCGCCAGGACTGGAAATAGCCCATGGGGTGTCTCACCGGAAACGCCACGGGCTGGAAACGGCGGCTCTCCTTGCTGTCGAACACATAGCGGATCTTCTGGAACTCGAAGGAGAGGGTCCTTCTGTCATCCTCCTCCTGGAGGGGGTGACAGAGGCATTCAGAAACAAGGGCCACCATGTCCAGAAGAAGACACACACATGCATACACGAAAGGCTTCTATAGAAAAATCAAATGCAAAAGTGTTTGATGTTCCCATGGCAACCAAGAAAATGATGTCATTGTACAGACAACTCATACATCAACATCTTTCTAATGCATTGATAGAAGTTACTGTTAGTCTGGAGAAATGTGTGGCTGTATGAAAAAGATTTCATACAGCAAATCCAGATATAATCTTGGTGATGCAGAGGGTTGTGATCAGGCACATGACCCCCCCCTGCAGATCCACACTCCAAAGCAGTAGGATGGGCAGGCATGTGGAGACAGCAAGTGCTCACCTCATCTCTCTGGAGGGGCACCAGCTCAGCAGAGCCGTTGTTGGGAGTCGGAATGACCTTCGCGAGGGTGGCCTTGTTTGGATCTGGCTCCTATATGCGCACACACACACACACAGATTCGCAGGGAATGCAGATCTCATGATGACGAGTTAGACTGACAGAGCAGCTCCTGTCACCCAGCGTGCCTTGCGGCTCGGCCAGATGTTCGAGCCTAACAAGGCGACTCTGTCAGATTAATTCACACATCAGTTAGTATTCTGCCCTAAAACTGAAACCTCTGTACGCCATTGCTTTTACAAAGCACGCATAACAACCGCAATTCATCGAGTGTGTAGCTCCATACATCTGTGACAACTTCATTTATAAAAAAAAATAGCTTCAAGCGCCTGGTGAGAAGTCTGAAGGGTTGTTGTGGCTACTATCACATTACATGAAGAAGAGAATTGAGTTGAGCCCTATTATTACAGCAGTTTTCCCGGATAAGATAACAGTTATGAAAAGCCAAACGGCTCTTTACCAGAAACAGAAAGGCGAACTTTCTCTGACAGTCGTACCTTGGCGCAGGTGAGCCAGCAGTGCGCGTGTACGGACCAGTAACCGGAGAGAGCCGTCAAGACGTGCGCGATCCCGATGGCGGCGAGCGCCAGAAGGCCGGCCTCTGGGTACTCGGCCGCTCCGTACACGACCAGCCACGCGTAAACCCAACCCGGGTACAAGAAGGCGACGAACGGCAGCACAGTGCCATGCAGCAGCCGCGGCCTGCGCCGATACAGCGACACGGAGCTGACGAGCTCGTCGCTGGCCTCTCGATCGTAGCTGTGATTCATCGCGGCTGAATTGCGGTGCTCCGGAATCCCGTCCGCAGCCACGTTTTCCTGTTTTTTTGTATCGTTCATTCTCGCTTGTCCCTTCTTGCCGTATCCCCCCCTTCCCGTACTCTCCGCCACCCACTGGCAAGCGCTGTTGGTAAAGAGACGCTTCTCCCTCACGATCCAGCGGTCCGGCGTCCAGACTCCGTTCCCTGCTGTCTATTGCGCACGGCGGCTTCCGTGTACGCAAGCACGCAGGCTACGTGAGGCGCTCCACTCGTCACGCCGATCAACCAGAAAATTGACCCTCACCGGGAAAGCCGACCGAGGGGCACCGTGACAATACGTTATTACAGCAAATTTAAAACAGGTTTTGCATATCTGCGGGAGTTTATACTGAATAATACATTATAGCCTATTTAACCTGGATTTGTATTTCTAAGATATTATATAAAAGTTCAGATGACTACATGTCGGTGTGATGCGCGTTATACTTTTCATGGATGATGCAGTTCGATTATGTGTTTAAGTGAAAGATTAGTTAATATTCCGCAAGTCACTAAACACACTCTGGCTCCTTTAAAAATCTTTATCCTCACATGGAAACGCATGATTGGTGGTTATAGAGTATGACGTAGAAAAACGACCAATCGGAATGGAATATGTCCCCTCCCTTTTGCCGAGACGCTAGAGTTTGACCAATGAAATCAAGCGATGGCGTAACCGAACTATACTTCCTTTTTGCAACCTGAACATCGACCTTTTCCCGGTGTTCCTCGGTTCACGCTTAAATCATGTGAGTATGTGCAAAGGAATGAATACATCGAGGTTCAAGATGAATGAATTAATTAATGAATTTGTTTGTTTGTTTGTTTATTTGAACTCATTTTAGTGGTACCCTTACGTTCTCTGGTATAATAAATTGACAATGATGACATTAAATTACATTTTCATACTGCGTGGTATGACGGACATTATACTTTGGCATCGTGGCAGCAGGTGTATGGTGTCGAATAACTATCACCGTGCTGGTTTCACGCATTAAGTGTAATGGAAGAGTATTCGTATCAACGTGGGGAAGCGCCCCTAATGTCCCAGTTAATGTACAGTTTGACAGGGATGACAGTGAAAGGCCCCCTTCCACTGTTTAGGCAGGTTGCCATGGATATCACGGCGCGCTTTTGCGGCAAGGAGATGCAGGACTACGGCGCGTGCGTGGCCCGCAACCCGTCCTCGTGGCAGGAGCAGTGTCAGCACATGAAGCTGAAGGTGGCGCAGTGCACCTCCTCACAGTACGTACTTGCGCGTGACGCTTTACAGTATTTTCCCCACTTCTTCTGTCTGTGTGTATGTTAGTCAGTCATTATCCCAGTTCCCCATGAAGCAAACCCCGTATCAGTGTATTGCACCCTATTTATTATGTCATACCTCACAAAACCTGTTTCCCCTGATTCTGACTGCACTGCAGCCCAGTAATCCAGAAGATTCGATCCGACTGCGCAGGCCAGTTTGCGGAGTTTGAACGGTGCCTGCAGGATCACCAATCTTCTGCAGCCTCGTGCTCCGCCCACATGTCCCGCTTCCTAGCCTGTGCGGAGGCTGTGGACCTCAGTTCTGTTGGTAGGCCACCTCCTCTTCCTCCATACCGTATTGTGAGATACCCCTGATGCCTCTAGAGCCCCTCTGTGTTATAGCCAATCCAGGGGTGAGATCTAGCTAAGGCCAACCAGGGAGGCCATATGAAATACAGCTCAGTGTCTCTGCCTGTGTGTCCTCATAGTCCCACAGGTCATTGATAGTCGGTATCAAAAGTCTTCATGCCAAGCTGAGGAGTAACATTACATATTCTCTCCAGCAGGGGGCAGTGTGTCACAACCCATCTAGAGTCCTCAGATCTTTATCACAGCCCTCTGGATTTCCCTGGCCCGGTTCTGCTATGGAGATCATGCAGGATTTGTGGTCCACCTGTGGGAACATGAGGATGGAGGGCTGATCCACGGGGGGCTGGTTCTTCCCAGGGACGCTGATCTCTCACAGCAGTCGGCGCGCTCATGAATGCGAGAGAAGGATTCCGACAAAACAAACAAACTCTAACCGCGGGCCTCCATTCGGGAAAAGGCTTGCATCTACTAATCTGAGACAATTGCTTGTTTATTGGCTGAGTGCCTGTCAGTCATTAATCATGGACGTTTAACTGGCCTATGGGGCCACTTGAATTAAGCGGCATATACAGGGTCTCTGCTTGCCAACACTGTATCCTGCCAGGAAGTACGACAGGAGAGACTGTGGTGTATCTGTGTGAGTGTGAATGCTGGAATGCATGGGTGAAAATGCCATCAAAATATGTAAAATTTAGGGTCTAATAGACACATGGGGCTGCTTCGGATGTGTGTAATAAACAGGATCCTTTATTTGTAACCTGTATCTGAGAGTTTACGGGTTAATGGGTATTATAGCACAAAGCAATTACACACACACACACTCTTTGCCGAAGCAGACTCAGGAATCTCCCTTTCAATTTCTGAATCCTTCCAGTTATTTTACGGAACGCTGCTCAGTAAACATCAACTCTGTCTTTCGTTTTTTATGGATGGATCTGCCTTCTCTGCCTTGTGGGGGAGCTCATAGAAAGGGTTAAAAAGAAAGCCCAGAATCAGAAGATTGAATAATTTTATTGTGGCTGAAATCCTGGTAGGTAGGGGGCTATATGTATCATTCACTTCTTCCAGGAAGACGTGTAGGAGCTGTGGACCTCAATAAAGGTTCTGGAAGCAGAGATACAAAAATCGTAATGGATGTCACTGCACTGTAATTAACGACCACCCTCTTAATGAGCACACCTGCGGTGTAATCAACACAAACAGGTTGCCACGGCGGCGCTGGCGCCCCCGCATAACACAGTCGCCTTTGTTTGAGCCGACCCGGGGAGACGCCCGTCACGGCTTTTCAGAAATATTTACCGTCAAATCCTCCCCACCCTCGGCGCGGCTGCAGCGACCAGCTCTGAAAAGGCCCAGCTTATCCTCGGCAGTGGAATCAGTCGTGCTCCATTGTTCCTGCTCTGGAGTCATTAGCATACATGTGGGGTGGGGGGGGGGGGGCAGGGGTATCGCTGCCATAA
>JAODLD010000051.1:15631123-15647199 GCA_026781065.1 Mormyrops boulengeri | reverse complement strand
CATACCCAGGCCCCACACTTCCACACACACCCGGGCCCCTTACCCCACACCGCCACACACACACGCAGGCCCCACACGGCCACACACCCCCGGGCCACTCACCCCACACCGCCACCCACCCCCGGGCCTCTCACCCCACCCCGCCACACATCGGCTCACTAACAGAGTGCACCCCCTGACGCATCAGCCGGCTTGATGACACCCCAGCTGTCTCTGACACGGAGACCCGTACGCTGGTGCCTTTCCTCCCCGGAGCAGCCGAGACTGTGAAGGCCGCGAAGCCGAGTGACAGCGCTCAGACCGGCTTTGTCATGAGGAGTGTCGCACTAACAAGGAACATGGTAATGGAGTCAGCAAAACACTGTGACGACAACGTTGAGGCAGCGCTTAAGCAACATTAAGGCAGAGTTGGTGCAACATTGAGGCAGTGATGAGGCAGCACTGAGGTAGTATTGAGGCAGAATCGCGGTCATGCTAAAGCAGCATTAAGGTAGCACTGAGGCAACATTAAGGCAGAATTGAGGCAACATTGAGGCAGTGTTGAGGCAGCACTGAGGTAGCATTGAGGCAGAATCGAGGTCATGCTAAAGCAGCATTAAGGTAGCACTGAGGCAACATTAAGGCAGAATTGAGGCAACATTAAGACAATGCTGAGGCAGGGGGGAAGCAACATTAAGGCAGTTCTGAAATGCACACAGGGTGCCTTACTTTTCGTAGTCGTGCTTGCAGTACAGTAGGCGGTCACGGCAGTAGCAGGTCCCACTGAGCGTGCTCAGACACACGGCGCACTTCACACAGGTCTCGTGCCACGACCGCTCGTTGACGCGCAGCAGGAAGCGGTCGGCAATGGGCGACTCGCAGCCAGCACACACTTCGCCCGCAGTGCCATGATCAGAGCCTGGATGGGGGAGGGGGGACAGAAGCATGAGGGAGAGGTGACCATGACTGGAGAAACTGGTAAGAGGCCGTCCACAAATGTTCAGCTACTCCTAAATTGTAAACAGACTGTTTCATAAAATGACAGTTAAGCTTTAACCATGGAAACTTTTTGGCTTGTTTTTAACTTACATAAACATACAGGCCTAAATCAGTGGATAGAAAATCCAGCACATGAACAAAAACACAGCAAACGTTTACAACACTGTGATTGGTTAGGAAAAACCTCGTGATCAGTCTACCAGTTATGTACAAAAACATAAATTTTTAGTTGTATTTTTAATGTTTCTTTTTTAACAGAGGTCCCTTTGGTCACCATGTGACACCAACCCCGCAGAAAAGAAAGGCAGCTTTTTATATGCAACAAAAACACTGAACAACGAAAATTATTATTATTTTCAGTAATTAGGCGAATTACCCCTAATAAAGACGATACAAATTTTGACTCATGTTGTAACCCTTAAAATGTCTCACCAAAGGGCGTGGTTGAAGGAGCCTGCTGAAGACAAGACTGTGTCTCTTCGGTTTTCATCCCGGAGCTCCTTACGCCTTATTCTTGATGAGAAAAAAAAAAATACGTACAACACATATCGTGCATCGTCTATAAACAGTTAGGTGAGCAGAAGCTGGACGGGATACAGGTTAAAGATAACTATTCAAGCGAACAACCGACAACAATGTGATTATAAGTATAGAAGTGGGATTCCTAAAGATAAATCACCACGTCGTTATTATTACAGCCGATAGCAGCGGTAGTTAACAGTCCGGAGAGCACAGGCAGCGCGCAAAGTGCTCGTTAGGGCGGTTTCTTCTTATATTGCTCATTTATTTGTTTACTTTCCTTAAAACCTCGTATCAGGGGACAAAAGTACTATCGAAGTCATTTCGGAGTCTCGGCCAAGATCTTGCGGGACTGGGAGAAACCCTTGACCTCTTGTCATATATAGCTAGTGCACAAATCACAAAGCGACCCCGCCATAAATAACCACCGTTATGATCAATAAATTTTCTAAAAATTTATTCTTTCTTATAGGAGACTTAGCACACGAAGCATTTTAATTACGACTATATTAATACTACAAAAAACTACTACACAATTAGTTTATCATTTATCCTCATTACTTTCTGCGCCGTTTCTCGCTATTAACCATGCTGTTAACGTCAGAAACGCATCGCTTTATATGTCTTAGAATAAATGTATTTAGTGTTTTTTCCCCCGTTGTGCATTGTTTTTGTTAAAAATTACAAAACAAAACGATACAAATTAATTGCATGACATATGGTTGAGACATTAAAACACCAGTTATTTTATTTTTAAAATATATCGTTAATATATAGGTAAATAATATGCTTCGATCATTTAAATAAGTACCGCTTTATTTCTAAATATAGAGCTTCACCGCTCGATAGAAAACAAATGCGTTAATAAAAAGAAAATCGCTATGAAAGGTAAACGCCAAATTCCTTAAGAAACTGAAAAATTACGGATATATATCTCAAATACAAAATGCTACAAAGAAAATCTAATTCAATGGCAATTCATCAAACTGATATTAAAATTAATAAATACGAGTACATTGATATTTATTACCCATCAATAAATATGAATATACTATTTCGCCGAGGTGTCGGAAATACTTATTATTTGTGATCAGCAATGTCCTTCCGGATTAATAAAGCATCTATCTATCTATCTATCTATCTATCTATCTATCTATCTATCTATGTATAATCAGTAGGATAACACTGTAATAATGAATTGTTCATTATACAATGTACTATGAAGTTACCTGGTCAATGGTACTTCTATTCGTACAGCAAGCGAAAAAACAATTAAATGATCGCATGTTTAATGGGTGTTTAGTTCACTATTCGTTTAACATTGGCAGGTTAAGCTAAAATCTAGTATAATTGCAGAAGTGCGTTAATTTCAATTACGCAGTTCTGGATGTTTGATTTGATCAAATACGGTTTTCTTCAGAAAATTAGACACAGCTATTGTATGGGAAGAAACGCACCTGTGCTTATATAGTACCGCAAAGTCTAATGAGCAATGGATTAGATTACTAGTTCATGCAGAACTTGTTCGAACACAAAGCGATGAACATACGCGTCAAAATGTTTTGGGGGGATATTCTTACCGATGAAATCAAGTTCATTTCGTTTCAAAGCTACCCGCTTTCCATCCACCTTTCAGTTTGTTCTAATTGGAGATATTACAACAACACATTGCGTTAGGGGATTAAAATTTTGCACGTGTGGTCGAAGCCATAGGTAACTTCATTACAAAATCTGGGCACTCCTCTACTGCCTTATTGGGGTTTACCACGGTTGCTAGACTTGGTATATAAGAAGTTAAAATACCACGTGTGGCTTGTTACAGATCTCTTACCCAAGGCAGCGATCATTGAAAGATGAAAAAATACCATAAGCGAAACATTTATGCAAAAATGAAACAGCTGCTGAGAGACACGGTGAACTTCTTTGGTAATATCGACAGGTTAATTAACCATTTTCATAACAGCCCATTAAAACAAAGGAACCATTAAGAAAGTAGACTTACTATATTCTCACGTTTTACAGTTATTTGATTTGGAATCTCATAATTATCTGTATAGTTTTCGTTTCAGGTGCCAAAAAGAGCAGCGGCTGTGTTTAGAGTTAGAGCGCATTTAGGTCAGGAAAACTCAATTCGCAGGAGAGTCAAACCAGAGACTGTTTCGTTACAACACGTTCGACTGATGTCTCAATGTGACAAGTCGCTTTAAGTGAAATATTACATCCGTTTTACTATGACTGGTAAGTAAATTACAATAGATTAGCAACTCTTTACCTCTTTTAGTCACGCATATTGATTTCCATGCATCTGTTTACATCTTTGAGTAGTTTAAGTACATCAAATTTGACAGCATTTGACAGCGTGCCAAATAATTACCGACATAGATAAATTTTATTTTATTCTTAAAATACTGGAGGGTTGTTAAGTAATAATTAAAACAATTAAAAGTGGATCGAAGAGCCACTTGCCCTTAATATTATTAATTTTATGAGTAAGATCGCGCACCAATAAATTAACGTCCGTGTGCGTTTCATACCTAATCTAGACCCATAAATACCTTTTATTCACATGTACTTAGTTTTTATATTGGTGATTAAAAAGTAATTGTGTGTTATATATTTCCAAATATTTATCAATGGCTGCAAAATATGTCCATCCCTGAAATGAACTGTAAATAAAATGCTAATGAATAAACACAATAATCACAGTACAAAGATCATAATTAATAAAACAATAATATGTTGGCTTTAAGAAGAAGTTTTGTTCAGTTCGAGCAGGTTATAAAGGGATATAGAAACACAACAATATTTTATTTAACGCAGTGACATCAAACATCGGAGGGCTTGGTTAATGATTGTATGTTTGGGTTTTAAGATAAATTATTCCCACCAGTTTGTTTACGGAGGAAAATTGAATTCGAACTACCTGCAATCGAGATGAAACCGACACAATATTATAAGCAAAAGTCAATTAATATGCAAAAATCAATTAATGTTTTGATAGTGTTGTGGATACTTTTAATTATTCAACAAGTTGTCTGTGGTTTATTCGACTGTTGGCGTGCATTTGAATCAGGAGTATCTATAATCTGTTACACAAAGCCCAAAACTGTGTAAGTGTGTATGCGTGTGTGTGTATGCGTGTGTTTTACGATAATAGGTAAAATGCCGACCCAAGTGGTTTGATTGAAGGAATGATAGGTGTGCTGGGGAATCAATTTAATGACACGATGCAGGATTTTGCCATGTTATTGCCATCGCGCAAATTATTCTAGCTATATATTTCCCTAGGAGCTACACTGCGCGGAAAATGCGCTCGTTATATAATTATTTTTAGTGCGACGATAATTAACATCTGTAGTTGTTATGTAAACTAGAAATAAACAATATAATGATAGTCGTCAATCCACTACAGCAACTTTAGCTCAGTCGATTAAAATGTGATCGATTATGAATTTATATGCCCGTGTGTCATTCGGTAATAGCGAATAGTTTGTGAAATATTTAAAAATATGGAATACCGGTTATGTCCTGTGTTCGGCGAGTAAGCAGGACAAATGAGGGTATTTTGTAGAATGCTCCTATGGGCAATATTCACCGGAACTGGAATTGCCTATTTTCAGTAAATAATCCCAAATTCTATTTCACCCGGGACCCGGTACCGCATAAGCTGTTGCAAAATGGTTGGATGCAAAATTCTATTTGAAATGTTTAAGACGCATTAAAAATAGTAAGAAATTGCAACAGCATATCATATGTAGTATTTCGCATTACATCAAAGTTGAAATAGTATATAAAAATACAACCGGACTGACAAAATACACATATTACTGTAAAAGAAAGTAATACATTGGAAAACATTCATATGTTTGAAGGATTTGCGCATAATAGGTAATATTGCTTCTATAATCATCACGCTGGTATAAAAGAGAATAATTTCTCGCGTGACAATAAAATCTAACTCGTCCTGTGCAAATCACAACTGGCAAAAAAACCACAGGGCTCTTCCTTGCTGTAGAGGGGTGAGCGCCAACTCGCGCACAGCGGCTGATGCGCCAATGTCGCAGATCGCCGACTTGGGGCTCAAATGGAGCTATTCTTGGAAACATGCACATACTATGAATTTTGAAATTGCAAACAGCTTCTTTGTTTTCTCCATGATCGCCGCTAACACGAAAAAGAAAGAAAAAAAAAGACAAAAACACGGTAACTATATATGAATTCAAAGAGTGCAAGTGCGCACTGTACCTATCTATACGCGCCTTGGATACCGACGCACTTACCTTGCGAGAGACAGTTCTCCTACTAATTTCTTCTGGGTGTATAAAAATAGGGAAGATGAGAAGGATGCACCGTTTAACCTGGAACAAGGCTGCCCTGTTATACTCCGTGTCGGGGAATACACTTATCGTCCAGTACTCCTCTCCGCTGTCTTTTCGCGCAGTTATAGACTCCGCGAGCGCGCACTTGCAGACAAAGCGAGAGGAGGGAGCACTGGGTGGAGAGGGAGGGGTGACTCACGGTATAAGAGGGACAGAGGAGAACCGGAGATGTGAAAGAAATAGTTGGTGTGCTTCGTATGCGTGAAGTGAACATTTGTTCGAATTATTTGACAGGTATTAATCAGTTTTTTTTCATGGCATCTAACTCGCAGGTCAAAATCGCAGTGAGCTCTGGAGAGTATTAAAATATATGGCTTTAAAGGTGGAAAATGACATCGGTGTCATTTCTCGGTGTTTTTAAATTACAGTGAATAAATTCACCGATTAGAATACAGCAGCACGGCGTCATATATAGTCGTCGCTCACCTATACCTATAACAGTGACATTGGCTTCATAAATAACATGATAATTAATATAAAAGTTGCACAGTTTCGGCGCATTAATCTAAAATCAATCCATCCATCTTCAAACCGCTTTGAATCCTGCTCAGGGTCGTCGGAACCGGAAAAATGAATAATACCAATAAATATTGCAGCGTTGATGTGAAACCTTCCAAATCAAACTTGGGGAGAAAAAGTAAAATAGCAACCGGAGCGAAATAACTTACAATATGTTTTTGATAAAAATGTACAGATATGACAAATATCAGTGGATATTACTTCATATAACGATTGTGGCAGGTGTATGCCGGTGTGTGTTATAACCGAACGGCTAATTTGAAATGAATAATGATTTCGAGATTATTTGCTATTTCGTACTTACTAACGAGTTACAGATATAAGTATCAGTGTTATCTGTACATTTTTTGACAATAAATAGTAACGCGTATTAACTTCGTACTCTTATGCTGTGTATCTCACATAAAACTGCATATCGCTGCACAAATTTATAAATTTCGGTTGCCCTTCCCAATTCTCCAGCGGCTATACACTACGAAGTAATCTAAATAATTTTAAAATTCTTTATAATTTGGCAGAACTGTTGTTTTCTCGGCCATTTTAAGTTTTTCATACGAACATACGCAGGTCGAAAAAGCTTTCAAAAAACGAATTACAATAACAAGATCAGATGAAAAAATAACCCCGACGTCATGACCAAAATTCTTGATCAAGTGTAATTAAGGGTACATCTTGAGCAGACCAAAATACACAAAGAACCATCGGTATCCGGTGCGAAAATAATTGACTAGCGTATTTTACTATAGTCTAAGTTTTATAAGCCTACTCACATGTTCCATGCGAACAATTTATTTTTGTAGGCCCCTGAAGTAGCGCTATCGCGCTGCAATTGCCTACTAACGGACACACTACTGGGAATCAGCTAATAAGTTATATGTTCTCCGCGGGCTGTTTGTACTTTTGGCCCGTTCGCGCAATTGACTCGGTTCCCGTTGTAACCTCGGGGGATCCCCAGCATCACCTGGTACTTTTCTAACGTCTGGCAACCCCCCTTGGTCTTTCATGTTCGAAGGGGGCACCTGCACAGATTTTGTAGTGACCGTTTAGTTAATTTAGTCACAAAGATACTATTCCGTGCAATTACCATACATGCGATTTGTATACTAGCCTACTCAAAATATGCTGTGAAACGGAAGCTGAGAAAACATTACAGAGTATAATATGTCGTGACTCTCTACCGGATAAGGAAAACGTCAATTACTTCATCTGAGATGAATGGGCCGCTGTCACGGTTCCCATTCTTGTCGGACGCGTTTATTTTCTCGCCAGATTTAAGTGCGGTTCTGCCGCACTGCCGCGTAAACACATGGGCCGTAAATTCGCAAGAAAAAAAGTGTACTAAAGATTTTAGTTTAAGTATGTATTGGTAACTATTTTTGAAGGATTCAATTAAAACTATACTGTAATGTACCGTAAGATACAGATGACCTGGAAAACGTGTTAATGATAGTTATCACACTTATTGTAATGTAACATCCATTCGCGTGGGTTTTCGCCGGGGGCTCCGGTTTCCTCCCACTGTCCAAAAAGCGTAGGGTAGAGTAATGTAACATGTAACCTCTATTATACATATATTAATGGGTTAACGTTAATAGCAATTTCTCTCACCGAGAAGAATGGCCTGTTCTTTCTGTACGAGGTGCGGCAGCCCGTATTAGGCCCGTCTGGTTTGCAACACACGATATAATATCTTCTCGCCATAGCTGTAAGGATGCTGCTTCTATGATTGCCTCGGGTATATGTCAAGTATCAGGTATTTAAACTAAAAACATATACCACGGGTACAGCGCTACATTTGTGCATTTACTGTGAATTGCATTGTGCGTCACAATCATGCAGTAAGCGAATTGTAATATTGCATATTTCATAATAAGAGCGTTGCGCTATATTATTCTTTGTTCCTTCATATCCATTCTGTTTACATTAGAGTAATAGGGTTTGTGATATTATAACATAACATTGCGCATTATAGCAGGCCTACTATCAACAAAATCCTTTACACGAGAATTCAAAAGATGACGCTTTGGCGTCCTCTGCTGGAACGTTTTTTTATGCGCCGTCAAGTACCTGCAAGTTTTCAGCACACAGTGTTAAGTTAATGTGGAGTGCAGAATATACTTTTATATAAACGGAGGCAGACAATTCGGAAATAAACATTTTGGCCAATATCAGTAGATTGTGAAGGGAAAGATAATCATTTGAGGATCGTACCGTCACATTGTGTTTTAAACAGTAGGTTAAAGCAATGCATGACTATTCGGGGAGATTAAACTGAAAATTATTGCGGTCCCGTATGTATATAAGAGACATTACTATATTCTGGGCAGTGTGCGAGATACCTGTCAATATTCGGGGGGGGGGTCCCCCATCTACCTATTGTTGCGCAATACAAATCTTGAGACCCCCTTAAAATTTTGCTTTTGAGGCTTTCGGGGGTCTCATGGGTTAATCGGAGGTGTCGGACCCCCCCCCCCCCCCGCTTTTTGCACACTCATTCTGAGTGTTACTTCACCCTGAACCCAATAGAACTGTGGAGTGTTATACGTGTTATTTGACACAAGGTGGCACCATTGCATTACAAGTTGTCGCCTTCTTAACATCGGCAGTTTCTTTTTTCGTCCATGACGGTCCATAAAGTCATACGAGGCAATGCCATCTGTCAAATTCATGGTGCCTGCAGTCCGTCCCAGGCAGCCTAGGGCACAAAGTATGGCATCACCCTGGACGGGATGCAAGTCCATCATCAGTCACACTCTCACACGCCGACACACATTAATGCGGGTAATTTAGAAACACAAATTAACCTTTACGTTATCTTACCTCACATTTTGATCTGCATACCTTTATATTTTACATTGCTTCCTTTTTTGACCAGAGTAACTTAGAGGGGACTTAGTAATAAAATTGCATCAAAAGATAGTTATAGTATTTTTTAAACAGTATCGGTCCATAGTGGATGGATTTAAGTGACGACTAGAAAGTTTCCTCTGTTACATTGACGTCCATCTGGTTTCCGCTTATTTCTTATTTTAGGTGGCTAGTTTCCGGTTCACTTTTGGTTCCTCAAATTCGTGTCCGAATCTAATAAAACCCGTATTACTGAACCATGCGAATCGCATAATCAACCCGATTAAATGTATGCGTTTTCCTTTATTGCACCTGACGTGACTGTTTTACCATTTCTTAATACGTGTGGGATTTTATGACTGAAAGAAGACGTCAGACGAGAAGTAAATGTAACCGTTCCCTTTGAACATGATAATTATTACCCAACTGTATTACGCACTGCTGAGGACAGCTTACAGTGAAACGCAGTCCCTGGTTTTGCGGACTGACTGCGATAACCTTTGCTGCATCTCCAATATGCTAAATCCTCTCAATTCTAGAATCAATATATCCTGACTCCATCACAAGCCATAAGTGGTCCAGTAACATACTGCTGTGTATAATTAGTGTAACACAGGGTGCATACAGGTAACAGCCTCTGGATTTACTCACCTCTGACACTAAATACCTTCTCATTGGCCTGTAGAGCAGTCAGGGGTGTTGTCAGGCTTATTTTAGCCCCTCCCCCCCAAATAAATGTATATTTATTGGCTTAAGTCATGAATAGCAATTTATATTATATATAAGTTTGCCATCGCCCCCCAGTAAACACTCAGCCCCCCTATTCATTCATGTCTCACTACATCTCTGAGAGCAGTGACTCCAAACCTGGTCCAAGGGGACTCACAGCCAGTCCACATTTTTTTGCTCCCTGTGGAAGCAGAAACGGTGGACAGTTTGTGGGTCACCGAGGACTGGTTTGGGACACACGGCTTTATATAGCTCTCTGGGCTCTCTCCAGTCACTCTACTTGAGTTCTCCATGCTGTGTGCATCTTCACCTGAACACTCAAGTAGATTCAGTCTGGTGAAACGGCCTTTCTACAACACCTGTATTTTCTGAGCGTGCCTTACCCTGCTACGGACTGGCGTCCCATCCGGGGGTGGTTCCCAGCCCATGCACTGTGCCACCAAGGACAGACTTCAGATCCCTGCTACGCAATAACAGGTCAGAAGCTTGAAAGTGGACGATGGAATACGAGTACGGTTTCCTCAGAGTGAAACACATCTATATTTTACCCCCTGAAGAAGACAAAGTAGGTGTGAATTTTCATTAATTTTTTTGCCTATTTTTGTATACTGTGGAGACCGACATTAACTCATCTCACGTAAGGGTTGCACCACAGGGCTGTACCTTCTTTGGTGAACTTGCATGGTCACAATTCCTGATTGTCCAATCAGGATCCAGCTCATCTCAATAACCAAATCAAATCCACTGTATGTGGCTCCATATATTCAAAATATAATGAAAGGCAGGGATATTGAAAGGAGGTGTTCTCTGTATGTCATAGTACATCGGCGTAGAACATCACACCCATGACTGAGTATAAAGTCTTTTTAATAATGGCATTAATATCTCAATTTGAACAGACTCAGCAGGGAACCAAGTACAATCATAGTTTAAAAAAAAAAAAAAACTCATAACTTGTGACTTTGTCACAAGACCTTTTTCCACCAATTTGGCTGGAGTCACAAGTCCAGGAAATACATCTGGGGTCCTTGAAAGGTTTGAATGCATATTTTAGGTACTGCCCACCTACCATGTCATTTCCTGTCTACAGTAGGCTGCTCTGTCATCAGTTTAGCCAATGCAGTCAGCCTTCTTTATACGGGCTGGAAAATTCCTTCAGTCCCTATGAGAAATGTTTGCCATGCCCCTTCTCAGTGTTTGCAGTCCGGGGGGGATAGAATACACGTGTCCAGTTCTGTATGTGTGTATTCCTATGTGAGGGTCTCTGTATTTTTATACACTGCCCAGTCAAAAAAAAAAAAAAAAAAAAAAATCACACTTCAATATTTCATTGGCCCGCCTTTAGCTCGGATTCCTCCTGCTCCCTGAGCAACTCTTTGACAATTCGAACCCAATGAATCCAAGATTCATTATCGTCCTGTAATATCCCCATGCTGTTAGGAAAGAAAAAAATCCATTGATGAGACAACCTGCCCGTTCGGTAGTTTCAGGCTCTCTGCAGACTTCACCTTATTGCCGCATAACATTGCTGAGCTGTAATAATGATCCAGTCATCGGCTCTGAAGGACTTGCTGACTTAAATTTAAATGGCAGCGTTTTTTTTTGTCCAGGCAGTGTATAT
This sequence comes from Mormyrops boulengeri, assembly GCA_026781065.1. Classification (NCBI taxonomy): domain Eukaryota; kingdom Metazoa; phylum Chordata; class Actinopteri; order Osteoglossiformes; family Mormyridae; genus Mormyrops; species Mormyrops boulengeri. Next base: position 15,635,607 of record JAODLD010000051.1, on the reverse strand, counting down.
CATTGCCAGTTAGATGGAGGTGTCACTCCACCCGACTCCAGCTTGTATTATAAGTCCATTTCCCCTCATACAAACTGGACCTGTTCTCCCTTTCCTGAGTGATTACGTTTCAGTTTTAGTCCAGACAGGATCTTTTGGGCGGTCCTCTCATCCGGTGGGTGCCTCTTGATTTGCAGATTTGAGCCCCGCCCCCGGTCTCCTGGCTTGTTATTGGACTGATTGCTGTTCAGTTTGCCCAATGAATGCCTTTTATCCTTTGACTCCGCCTCCCCAATGTCATCTGGCGTACCATTGGACGCATCTGGCCCTGCCTCATGTTTGACTGGAGACAGGTGTGAGTGAGCCTGGATGCTGGAGACGTGTCCGGCTTTGTTGAGCAGCCGCGCCGTCTCTGGGGTGATCTCTAGCCGGCGCCGGGAATGCCTCATGGCTCCATGCTCAGGGGATGAGCTGCGGCTGCTGTTAGTGCTCCTGGGCTGGCCCGTCTCCCCCCTCTCCCGGCTCACGCTCCTCTCCTCCCCCGCTCCCTGACCCATTCGCAAGATGGCGGCACGCAGGTGAGCGCTGAGCGCCGAGGGCGGGAGCTGGTATTTGATTGACTGCTTGCTCAAGTGTTCCCGCGGCTGCCCAGGGAGTGTGTCGGGGGCTGGGGCCAGGTCGCTTGGGGAAGGGGTCAACGGCACCTTCAGAGCCAGGACTGTGGAGGGATAGAGAGGAAGGGCAGAAGAATGGCGCGTCAGGTTCAGGGACAGAGTGAGAGAGTGCAGCAAGCACAAACAAGCAAGTGACTAGTGAAAAGGAGAAGCAAAGATGCCATAATTTGTTGACACACTTTGGGTCACTCTATCCCTTATAAAGACTGCTCAATGCTGAATGACAGACAGACAAAAGATATACCCAGCAAGCAGGCCTCTCCAGCAACCTCCTACCTCGCCTCTCAAAAATAAATGCCCACCTCTCCTAGCCTACAAGCCCCGCCTACCTGCTCCCTCATTGGTCTCAGGGCTGAGCCGGTCCACCGCCTCATTGGACGAAGACTTGTCCGATATATAGCCCTCACTGGAGTCTCTCTTGAGCGTGTGATTCTGTCAGAAAGACACAAAGCCTGGATAACCATGGCGAACACTATGGTGTCAGCTGCTCTATGGTCAGGGCTCTGTATACACCATTTAGGAATGGTTATAGAGACTCCATGGAGGTTTATCAGGGGTAAAACTATAGTGGACTCCACAGGGGTGGGGCGGAGATATTACTGCACCTACACTATGAACTATGATACCTACATGTTACTCTCCCAGTGACACAACAGTGGCCAGTGGATTCATTTGTTGTGCATGTGTCTGAATACGAATGAATTAATAACCACAGCTACGTCTTCGGGAGCTGGAGGTAGACAGGGCTGAGTGGCCTGCAGGCAAAAGACAGCGAGGAGTAGGAGTGCCAGGCCAGCCCAGGCGAGCAGCAAGGCGACAGGGCCCAGCGGCGCCAAGCGGCGTTAATCCGCGCAGCTCTCCACCACCTCCAAAGCCGCGAGTGACGGAGAGGAAAAGAACAGCTCCAGAACGTCTCTCCCCGGCGAGCGAGGCTTGAAAACGAGATTATCACCATGGTCTGCCAGGCGAAACCTCCTGCTCGCATCAATCAGCTACTAACCAGATGGTAACCAGTACTTACCTTAATCAGGGGGAGGTTGATAGGGCTATAAAGGTAAAATGTTAAAGACTAGGACATGTATGTATCGTTAAGCTATGCTAGTGCTGGAATCAGTAGTATAGCGGTCCAGGCTTGTGGCCCTTATGGGTTGAAATCCCAAGAAGGTCTATGCTGTTGTACCATTAAACGAGGTGCTTAAGCTGAATTGCTCTAATAGTATATCCAGCCATGTAAGATGTACTGTAAGAATACAAAGGCATTTTGGGTAAAAAGCATCAGCTGCGCATGAGGAAGCCAAGCGTGAATGAGTTTGTTGGGAAATATGACATGGTCAGGGGGTCTTGGTGCCAGAATCAGCGTCTCACCTCTAAAGACCGGGGTCGTTCCTGGGCCGAGGGCTTCGAGTCCTGGGAAGTGCTATTATGCAGTGGGGTGGAGGTCATGCTGTCTGGAGTTTCGGGGAGGGACCTGGTGGTCAGAGGGCTGACCTCTGACTGGGGGCTGAAGACCTTATCGTGGTGCGAGATGAGGAACTCCACGATCTGGGACTGGGAGTTAGTCATCAAGGTCATCTCGGTCACGTCTCCGGACTCCAGTGGGCCCAGGAGGGTGGGGCCAAACACGATGCCCAGGTTGGCAGGGGACATCTTGTTTTCCTCATCATTTTCCGCTACCCTTTGGGGAGGAGGGGGTTGGGAGGCAAAGAATGAATGAGTATTCAGCTAAATGTCAGCTCCAGTTACTAGTCTACAGCATGAGGGCTTTCAGTGGCTACTTAGCGGCTGCAGAGAGAGACCAGCATACACACCCCATTCCCATCACATGTGACTGGAAGTGATTCAGCCACTAAATTAATCTCTTAAGGTTTCAAGATTGTGCTTGTGGAAAGTCTTGGGACACTTTATATTGAATATTGCAAATTTATTGGTTTTATAACAAAATTCACTGTTTTATTCATTTGTTTTACAAAAATACATATTTTATTAGAAACAGTGAGTAATTTTAAGTAAAATATTAATTTCAAGTAGTAATAAACTGCAACCCAAATTATAATTTTAAAAGAGCTGCTCTGAGTTGAAAAGAAGTTCATTGGCAAGCAGTCTCATTAGCTGCTTTTAATTAGTAGCACCTTTGCAATAACATGGAATGCCAATTTGTGTTTAGTGTCCCTTTGGGAGCCAGCGATTGCGATTGCAATTAATATGAATATGGGAAGAACAGAACTGAAGGAGTCAATCAAAAAAAATGATGATATGTGCAGATATGTTAAGTAATGCTTGTCAATTAACTTTTGTTATGAAATCAATAAATTTGCAGCATTTTCATAGCATTAAGCAAGCGTCCTAAAACATTCTGTGAGTACTGTATGAACCCTGTGACTGACACAAATAGATTATTGGGTCATTGTATAATAATGATATCAATATTACAGTGAACTGGCAGCCCCTTCCTGGGACGCTCTGTACAATGTTCAATGATCATGTGACCGGGTGAGCTACCTGTGCAAGTGTGTGATCATGTGACCGGGTGAGCTACCTGTGCAAGTGTGTGATCATGTGATGTAGCGTGTTGTAGTTATACAAGGGCAATTTCTTCAGAAGCTCCTGCAAGCTCTGCACAATATTCTCTCTGGTTTCTGGAGTTGGTTCCTTCTCGGCCAGGCCTTGGATGACCCGGCCCACCATGATGAAGTCATCATTCAGGTCACTGGTCATCAATGGCTCTGGAAGCTGGGGGGCACACGGCATGCAGACATGGTTAGGGGCTACAAGAGTTCTTTAATTTGTCTGTTACGTCATTAATCGCCCTCTTACCTCTTTGAAGAAGTGCTTGAGGACGGATGTGATGTCATGGGGCGAGACGTCGGAGAGGTCGACCTGGTCCTTCTGCATCTCGAAGGCCTGGCAGAGCTTCTGGATGCGAGGTTTGGAGCCACTGACACGATACACACCCTAGCACACGGGAACAAGGCCTGTGAGGCAAGCTTCTATTGCGTCTCTTTCCAATTAACACGCAATTACACTGAATAAAGCTCATCGATCCCTCATGAAGTGGGAAAATCTTGGAGACATTTAGGTTGCATGTGGTGCCTAAATGGAGATGCTGGGATTGAACCCAGGACTTCTTGCAGGCAAAGCTCTTCACATTCTCCTCAGCGCTCCACAGAGTGCCGTCTCTCCACTCTGACAGGCCACCCTGGGCACACTGAAATCCTGTCATTGCGGCCCCCCTCTCCCAAGCAGACAAGCAGGTGGCAGCGCAACAATTACAGTCGGATTTCAGTTATCCTGTGTTGCCATGGCGGCGGATCATCAGCCTCCACGCCAGTGGACGCTTTGGTTAAAACGGCCAGCTGGCTCTGACTGGACAGATTACCTGGCCAGGAATAAAAGGTCAGATGGGTGGACCTCAGGATGAGAAGGGACTATTTTGGGTCATTTATTCTAGTAAATGTTGTGTTTTTCACAGGTTGTGATACTTAAATGACTGCATAGCTCATTGTACAATGAAATGCCCATTGCCAGGGAAACCAAGGTGATGGAGAGTCACATAAAAGTCCAGCACTGGGTGACAGCCCCCCACCCCAACGCCCCTTACCTGCACTGTCAGTGCCCGGCTCTCGATCTCTGTGGTACATTGCTGCACCAGGAACGGCACCTCCCCTGAGATGTCAGTTTGCACCAAGGAAAATTTGACCCCGAACACTGAGCCTTGCTTGTGATCGCACTCTATTTGGCACACTTCCAGGCACTTCCTGTGCACTGCCAGGCCACACTGGGGGGGGGGGGGGGGGGGGGGGAGGATTAAAAGTAAACACGAAAACAGACATG
>JAODLD010000051.1:15600696-15631023 GCA_026781065.1 Mormyrops boulengeri | reverse complement strand
CCCCCCCCCCCCCCCCCCCCCCCCCCCCCCCCCCCCCCCCCCCCCCCCCCCCCCCCCCCCCGACGAGGATCGGTACACCGACAGAGGACATGTATATATCCCTGGCCCTCACCCTCCCCTTCCTGCCCGGCCCTCCCCTCCCGCTCACCTCCTCGCACTCGAGGCCGTTCATCAGGAGGTAGTTGTCACACTGTTTGCACTTGGACATCTTGCTCTTTGTCTTCTTTAACTTGTGTGTCAGAGCGGCTCTGGACGGGGTACGCAGTTTGCACACGGCCCCTAGTGTCCCATTGCCCTCCTCAGTGGGATCTGGCCCAGAGGACACAGGACACAATCAATGTACTAATTATTATAAAATTTATTTAGGTCCAAAATATATTGTACCTTTATAATGTTATTCCAGGTATATGAGGTACTAATTAACACTCAACTGACAGTTTTATTTTGCAGGGAACAGCAGACATAACATATTCATATAAGCTTGCTATTCATTGATGGATGTTTCTGTCACTCACCCATCTCATATGAAATCCCCGGCTCCTTGTCCTCCAGGTCATCGGATGACATGGTGCCAGTGGAGGGTGCTTTCAGGAGCTTCCGGGCTGAGAAGCAAACACCCACGCGAGTTACATCACTGGAAACACTGCACCGGTGCTCATAGAGGCTGGGCCATTAATGGCTGCCTATTGGCTAGTGAGGGCTTTGTGGGTGCTGCTAATTCAACTAAATGCTGCTGGATGCGTGTGAGAGAGAGACACCCTCACCTGGGCTGGTCAGAGACTCCATACTCCCCCCAATGCTATCGGAGTCACTGCAGCCAGCCTTCTCTGTGGAAACACATCACACGACGTGTGATAAATACAGCTTCCCAACCAATCAGATGCAAGCATTAAATGGCCCCGCCATCACGAGATGATCCACTCACTGCTGTCTCCGTAGCTGCTGGGCCGGTCATCGGAGTCGGGTCCCGTGGGGTTGCTGGTTTTGCGTCGGCTACTAGGAGGAGACCTGCGGGTAGAGAGCATGCATCCGTCTCGAACGGACATCCACTGTTTACTTCTGCCATTTCCCTGACGTGGCCCACAGTGCATTATGGGAAATACTCCCACTCCACCATTCGTGATCTCTAACTCCATCACAATAGGCCACATTCAGTGCCAGTCAACCTAACATCAGGGGCATCTGCAGTGAAACTTGCCCAGTGTCCCCATGGGCTTCAACCAAAACTGAAACACCTGGTTTTAGGTCACAATCAGTTATTAATATGGTGTAGGTCTTCCTTTTTTGGGCAATACAGTATTAGTTTTTGGGAATGACAGATACCAGTCCTGCACATGGCCAGGTCACTACGTGCTGGTAGAAGAACACATTTCCTGACTCACTCCTCCAAAATAAATCATAATAATCATCACTATATTAATCCCCGTGGGGAAATTGTCTTTACGCCTCCCTCAACTTGCTCTTTGACAGTAAGCTGTCCGCGAAGGGCAGCCACCCGTGGCAGTGCCCAGAGAGCTGGGGGTTGAGGGCCTTGCTCAAGGACCCCCAGATGTGCTGAGGCTGGGCTTGAACCCAAAGTGGGTCATTAATATTCAGATCTGTTGACTGTGCAGACCATGGGAGATGTTCAACTTCTTCATGTTCATCAAACCACTCTGTCATCAGTCTTGCCGTGTGTATTTGTACATAATTATCCAGATACACAGCACCACCTTCAGGGAACAGTGTTTGAACCACTGGGTGAACATGGTCCTCCTGAATGGTTCGGTAGTCCTTGGCATTGACGCACCCATTTAGAAGAAGCGGTGGGCCTGGGGAATGCCATGACATTGCAGCCCAAACCATCACTGATCCACCCCTGTTCTGCAATCTGGGTATGCAACAGTCTCTTAGGGGCGTCTCCACACTGTAATTCTCCCGGATGTGGGAGACAGTGAAGGTGGACTCTTCAAAGAACAGTACATGTATCACGCCGTCCACAGCCCAAGATTTATTCTTCTGCTACCACTGGAATTGACATTTGTCATCGGCATGAGTGACCAAAGGTTTGGTTATAGCAGCCCGACCATGAATACTGATCCTGTGGAGATCCCGATGAACAATTTTGGTGGAAACAGGAGAGTTGAGGTGTGCATTTAATTCTTCAGTACGTTGGGCAGCTGTGGTTTCATGTTTTTTGGATGCAATCCAGGTTAGTGCCCGGACATCCCTTTCAGACAGCTTCCTCTTGCATCCACAGTTACTCCTGTTGGATGTGGTCTGTCCTTCGTGATGGTATGCAGATATTACTCTGGACACCGTGGCTCTTGATATATCACAAAGACTTGCTGTCCTGGTCACAGACGCTCCAGCAAGACGAGCACCAACAATTTGTCCAATTTTGAACTCTGATATGTCTCCCATTGTGTCATGTGGATTGCAATATTTTGTATACATCTGTGCTATTGCTCTGCTAATTCAACCTTCAGTCTCTGGTCTTACTGATGGAATGTGTAATGGGTAAAGATTGGCCACCAAGCCGTGCATATACAAGCATGAAACCTCAAACACTATACTGGCTAGTGTTTCAGTTTCATTGTCCAACTCATGTTTGTTCCTTCAATGCCTATATTAGTAGTTTGCCAAGTCATGCCCTTCTTCCTCCTGTGCCCTTACCCTGGGGCTGCCCACTCACCTCCTGCTCTGTGGGGTGAACTCCTGGAAGACGAAGGCCTGGAGCGGCTGGGGACGGCGCTGCTGCTTCAGGATGTAGCTCAGGTACGGGTCGCCGGGCTCGTAGGGCCGGCAGGTCTGCTCCAGGCTGAAGTAGCCCTGGGGGATGGCCTCCGTGTGCAGACGCAGGTAGTGAAACATGTTCACCGTGGCCTGGGAGCGGGAGGGAGGTGTGAGGTGAGGGTTACTCATCGTTAATAGAGAGCAGTACCATCGGCTTAGAGCTCCGAGGTAAATCAGATGAATTCTCTCACAGTATCTGGACGTCCCACAAGCTTTTCTGTGGACTGTGCTTCTAACGGCTGTGATTGACACCTAAGTGGCACGCTAAACTCAGGAGGTCCGTCCATGCCACGGTTCCTCCGGCCGTTATCGTGCCTCTCTCCCCGGCCCCCCCCCCCCCCGCCATGCTCACCTCCTTCAGCACGGTGTCGCCCTGCTGGATGAGCTTGCGGATGTGGGCGATGATCTTCTCCTTCACCTTCTCCAGAACCTCCTGGTGTGTGTTGGCGTCGGTCACGCACTGCCTGTACTGCACCTCTGCCTCCTTCATCTGACACACACACAGAAAGGAAAATGAACACATACAAAATACACACACGCACACACATGTAAACATTGACAGACATACACTCAACAACAAGCTAAAACGAACCTAAATATATGCACACATATAAAATACACAAATATCAGACAGAAACACAGATACACAAATACATACACTTATGAGCACACAGAAAAACATGCATACATTGCTACCCAAACAAACAATATAATGAGTAATTTCATTAGTGATCTTAGAGGTTTTCCAGGTGACAAGAGGAACATGGCGTGAAACATGAATTTGGGAGGGTGTATCGAGGCAGAAAGGATGGGGTCTGTGTGCTTTACGCTCCAAACACTCCCAACACTCACTGAAAGTGCACGGTCAGAAAGTACACTAAATAAAATAATCAGTCATACACTGCAGCTCATTTTCCCACGTTAACAGCTCTTAACTGACCTTCTCTAAGGACTCAACCAGTGAATAGCAATGAATGACACATTCTGCAGTGTGCATGCGGCACTAAATGAGGTAGAATTGTTTAGTGTGCAGGTCATATCTGTGGTGGGGTGGGGTCTTTACTGCCCCTGTGTGGGTGTCATTGTGTCGTTCATTTGCCTGCCTTGGTCTGCGCCTCATCCCTGGACTTCCTGCGCTTGTCGAGCGTTTTGTAGCCTCCCAGCTCCTCCTCCGCCTTGCTGCTCATGGCCTTGGCTTTCTCCAGGTCTTCACAGCGCTGGATGTACTGCTGCCGGGCCTTCTTCAGTGCCGACACCGCCTCGTGCTAGTGAAGGGGGGGGGGGGGGTGGGGCTGAGCTGTGGCTAACGTGACCCTTCGGCTGGGTTGCTTGCAGGGGCGCGCGGACCTTACCATCTTTTTCTGCTCCTTCGCCCACTGCTCCTTGAACTCCCGGCGCCATTTGTCTATTTCGTTTTTCTTGGCTGCGAGAGCCTAGGAATGGAGAGAAGGTAGAAGAAAGGGAGAGAAAAGGAAAAAGGGAGAGAGAGAGAGAGTGAAAGATTAGGAGTGGCTGTATGACACTTACGGCGCTTTTCCATCGGCATGCCGGAACCGAGCCGTACTGTGCGGCTCCAGCTCGCTTCGGTTTTCCAATCACTGTTATTAAACTACATTACTATTATTTTTTCTGTGTGCTAATTTCCGCTAGCACGTTCGTGAGAATTGCCATGTTACGTCAGCATCCAACGCTACCGGAATTAGCATTGGCTTACATTAATTAGCATTAGGGATCCATTCCATTCAGCTGTTCTATAGTACATTTGTAAGTAGGTGGCTGGAAATTTCCAAGTTCCCAGGTATCAAGAATGCATCAATACATCAAGATACTAATAATAATGAATAGTAAATATAATACACCCTTTTTAATGACACTTTATTGACCCCTGGTAGGGACATTCTCTTTTCACCTACCTCATCTTGCTCTCCATGACACAGACACATATGTAGGTGAGATCGAGCTTGGCAGTGAAGTGCAGCCACCGGCAGTGGTGCTGAGAGATCGAGTGGTTAAGGGCCAACGGACACGCGACTAGCTGCTGAAGCACTGACCTTCTGATCACAGGCACAGAGGCTTAGCCTGCTGAGCCAATATGCTTTTCCCTTCAGAGAATCCATGCATATTGATGTAGATCAGCAGTCTCTCCACGCATTTTGACCAATCAGATGGTACCGACACAACCAGCTCGGTTCGGTCATGCATTTGGTTCTGCTAGTGAGCAGGGCCAGGTCAGAGCAGCTCAGATAATTTACAATGGAAAACCGCGAGTTCGGGGTACGGCTCAGGTACGGCTCTGTTCTTGGTGGCAGTGGAAAAGCGCCCACAGCCGACAGAGGAGTCGACTTTCCTGATTGGTTCCTCACCTGTCTCTTGACCCCGCCCACTCTGCACCTCCTACCTCCAGACTGATTATAAGCTGCTGGTTCTCTCTCCCCTGCTGGTAAATACCTGGTAGCAACGCTGATGCAGCATCTCTCCAGTCTTTTTGGCCTCTTGGCTGTTCTTCATGTCACGCTCCATAACCATGATGTATATGTACTGCAGAGGCATACAGTCCTGGCAGGGCCCCATGCACATAGACACACAGTTAATCACATAATAGAGTTGTCACCTAACAGACAGACAGATAAGGACAAAAACATCCTACTGATTTCATAATGATCTAGAAGCTTTCTCAGGAAAAGTATGCAGTAACATAGGAAAGACTGACTGGCAGTCTATGGCAGGAAGTTCACACTTTCACTCTCTCGGGCTGATTTTGAAGCCATTGGTTTGTCTGCATTTGATTGCTTTGGTCTAAAGGGGGAAAGTAGGAGGGGGGACCCATACAAGCTTGGGGAAAGCATGGAAAAGCCACCCCAGCCGGGGCGGGACTAGAATGCTGGCAGCGCGAGGAGACGACTACGAGCATGGATGTGGAAGAGAGACGGGTTCGAACCTGCGCAGAGACGGTAGACTTGGCCGCTTCTGCTGCTTTGGTGACATTCTTGGCAAACTCTTGCTCTGCATGTGAAGAGGAACATAGTTATGGAGGTGGAGCAACAGGTAGTGACCCTGCTGGGGACACGGTGACAGGGCGAAATGCATCCCAGGAGCCACAGAGAAGACCACACCCTGGTCGCGTGGTTAAGGAACTCAGGGGAAAGGTTTCTGTTCGACTTCCGGGACAGGAAGCTGAATTGCTCATACTTCATACACACGCCCAATTGTACCACTGCGAAATGCTTGAAGTTGCTAAACATCCATAATGAAGCAAAAAGTTCTGGGGGGGGGGTGAAGAATACAGTGCGGCAGGAGCTTCAGAACGGGGGTTATTGCTACCTGACTGTGGCGGTACACCGAACACGGATCACCGTGCGACTAATAGTGAGGGTATGAGGGGGGAAATCAGCAGCTGGAATATTATTCTGAGTGGTGCAAGACCTGTCACACCAGCTGTGAGAGCAGGACAGGATAGAGAGAAAAAGACCGATTCATTATGTCCTCCCCTCAATTGCACAGACAGACAGAGGACAGGTCCAGACACACGGAGAATGGACAGGTTCACAAATCAAGCACTCCGATTTGTTCACAATCAGACACGAGAGAGACTGAGAAGACGGGTCCACAGTCAGACCCACAGAGATGGACAGAATAAGAGAAGGACAGGTCCACAATCAGTCACATGGAGAGAGGACAGGTCCACAGTCCGACATACTGGGAGACTAAAAGGGCAGGTACACAGCCGGACACACAGAGACCGAGAGAAGGACAGGTCCACAATCAGACGGACAGACTGAAAGGAAAGGTACACAGCCAGACAAACAGAGAGACGGACAGACAGAGAAGGACAGGTCCACAATCAGACACTGGGAGAGATGGACAAATTCAGAAGACAGGTCCAGAGTCAGACACACAGAAAGATGGACAGACTGAGAGACGGACAGGTCCACAATCCCACACAGAGAGGCGGACTGACAGAGAACAGGTTCGTAGCCAAAAATACAGACACACGTGGACGAACTGAGCAAGGGCTGGGGCCCTTACCTAAACTGAATCTCTTCTCCATCCAAGTGAGCAGTTCCTTAGCATAGCGGCACCACATCTTGGAGTACAGCAGGGCCCGATCCACGCCGCCCTCACAGCGGCACAGCACCAGGTCTGCATCCTGGGCTGAGAAGGAGTGTATTAGCATAACTGCGGGTCCTGCTCATCCAGCCCGCAGCCCCACGCATACACACACCCCACAGTGTAGATCCTAAAAGCCGTTCCCGATCGGCATGGGGTTCCGTGTCACACGCCCATAAAGCAATATCTACCAAACACCAGAGGGGGCCGCTTAGGATCCAGCAAGGCACACACGGATAGCAGAGTCAAAGCTACTGCCATGTTCCAGGGAGGAGAAGAACAATAGAGCATAGATGAGGAATGAGACGAGGTGTAATCCTTTCTTGTCCTTGGTGCCAACCGACAAGATGGGTCTGTGAAGTGCTGTGAGCTTCCTCCAGAAAGAACAGGTTGCTGAATGGCACCGGCTTCTGAACAGCTTTGAGGAGGGAAATCCCCTCAGCGGCAGGATCAACACAGAGTCCTCTTCAGGATGCTGAGGGGGGTCAAATACCCAAACAAAAATTCATGTCCAGCTGTCCTATAGTGGACAGACGGAGGATCTTAAATAAGGTCGGGGCGGGAGCTCGAGGAGTCGACTTTCCTGATTGATTCCTCACCCGTCTCTTGACCCCTCCCACTCTGCACCTCCCACCTCCAGGCCCTGAGTACTCTCCTGGTCAACGCGGAAATGACAAACTAACCAGTAGTTCCTCCAGTGTCACTACTAGAATGGAGAAGGACCGCAGGGCATCAACCGATGTGGCAGAGGCACCAGGTGGGGCCACATTTAATCTGCTGTGGCAGAAGCCCGGATTCCAAAATCGCCTTGAAAACAGTTACCATGCACACAAACAGCCAATCAGGTTCTCTTCTCTGTCTCTCTGACTCCGCCCCTTAGTGCTTCCTTATGTATACACCCATCAGATGGATAAATCCTCTGCCATCCAGATCATCTTCTCCGTGACGGTTCTTAGCATTCACGCTCAAGTCCCACTTCTAGTTTTCCAAAAAACAAACCGGAGGAAAACGACTTCTCAGGACCTTTCTCCTTTGGTTCTCTTGCTCAGATTCCTGCTTCAAACCTGTAGCTGTCCCTTTTATCTCATTTGAGATGAAGCACCCAGGAAGGGGGTCCTGCAGACAACCTGGAAACTCGAGGTTCCTCACTGGCACATCTACCGATCCCAAGCTCCGAAGCTCAGAGGAAACTTACAAAAAAAAATAAAACCGGTGACTCCTTGAGCCGATGTTCAGGTTCAACTGAGTGCTGCCATAGCATGTGTACGGCGCTGTGGAGGGGTGCATTGCGTGGATACAGCCGCCTCCCTCTATGACTCCACCCCCCTGTCATGGCAGCTCAGCCAGGGGATTATCCCGGGAGCTGAAAGGCATTAGCGAGGCTCCTGGTTCTCCTTCTGGAACGTGTCCGAAAAAAAGATGCGCCGGGAATCGGCAGTCCTAACACCGAGCAATCTGCCACCCCCCCACACACACACACACACACCTATACTCATATCTTTGGGGGGACCGTCCATTCATTTCTATGGGTAAAACCCTAACCCCAACAATGACAACCCCTACCCAGCCCTAACCTTAACCATAAGTAACCAAACAAAATACAAGACTTTCAGCATTTTTTGTTTTTTGATTGCAGTCACAGATTTTTGTAAAATTGAGGTCATCCCTGAGGGGACTGAAAAAAATGTCTCCACAAGGTAAGAAGCTACAGGTCTTTATCACATTTTGGTCTCCACAATGTTATAATTATAAAAATGCACACACATGCACACAGACACACATCCATACAATAACCCAGGTGATGCATCATTACAAATCACACCAACAACGTTTATACACACACACACACACACACACACACTCTCCGCTGACTTGGGTGCCTTTGTTCATGCCATGCTCATGTAGAGATAATGATCGGTTCCCTGTTCCCGCTAACAGGATGCTGCCTTATTTTAGCGATGTAATGCTGTCATCTCTCCTGGTGAGACCCTTTCTGCCTGGGGCAGATACTGTGCACACACTGGGGTGCAGCCTGGTGTACCAGTGTCACCAGCCTGTAAGCTTCCTGGAGGTTCCAGCCACATCCCCACTTTTCCACCCAGCACGTCTAACTGGATAGGGGAACCTCCCCCACCACTGCCACTTGGTCAAATCTACCTGATTAGCGTGAGGCAATTAGTGTGCATGGCTAACTGCCCAAAAACAGGGGAGACGGGAGCTATTTTAGGACCAGGACAGAGGTCAGAGTGTGGAGTCACAGAAGAACCTCACGACCTGAACTAGGACCCAGTAAAAACCCGTCCAGCCCCAAACACTGCTTGGCCCAGCTGGTCTGCATCACACGTCTTACACTGACACGGCTTCCACTGGGAACTCTGATCTCCACATTATAATGCAAATACAAAAAAACGACCACGACTCTCATCCCAATAATTTGCTTCCAGCTACTGATAGGTGGGGGGGCCCAGAGACACCGAGCTTGAAGGACCTACCTGGTGAAGATCCTTCTTTTTGGTCTTCATCAACCCGACTCTCGAGGTCGAGGCCTTCTTCAGGCTGCAGAAGGAGTCATCGAGTTTGAATCGGATCCAGCGGGGAGCCACCATGTTATTGTGTGATGTCATAAATTCACTTTAACCTTACTGTCATAGCATACAAAGGCAGACGTATAACGAGCAGTGCCTTGTTACTCCTAGAGGTGGTGCACGTAAAATAGAATAATACAACTGAAAAGTACAATGGAATAATGAAAAACTCAAGGCTATCTTTGGACTCAATTAACTGAAATGTGAGTGTGAATGAACATGTGATACAAAATACTACAAAGTAAAAAACGAGTACTAATCATTAACCGTCAGTTCTTCTGGCTCCGTGATGTCTGTGGTTTCCGTCTCTGCGTTGGATATGGTCTCAGGATCTGGTAGCAGGTCTTCCACAGTCCTGGGATTTTAGGTTCCCACAATAAATGCAGGGCAAAGACAGTCGAACAGAAAGAGGGAAACATGAGCAGGCGGACAGAGAAACTGGGTCGCGGAAGACCTCAGCACCGACGCGAGATACGTACTCATGGATGAGCGACAGCTCCAGGTTGTCAAAATCACGGAAAATCTCGCTGTAGCGCTTCGTCTCGGACGTCCTGCTTGGACGCAGTGCTTCTAAAGTGGGGGCAAAAGGGAGAAAGGGGAGAGGGCTGGGTTAGGACAGGCCACGACGGAGCTGCTGCAGTACACGGAGTTGAAACCTGCAGAATACAAGGAAGTAAGAGGTGCCCACTTCCTAAAAATGACAGGCAACGTAACAGGTCTTTGCCACGCAATGAGCTACCCATCCCCCTCCGCCCGACCATCTCAGAAGAAAACAGGGCCCCTGACAACCGCATGCTGCCGTGCAGCCGCTCACAGGCTACAGGAAGGGGGGGGGGGGGCACTGTGTAAATCAAAAGAGCTGACTTCTCATTCGACACCAGCTTTCTCTTCTCATAGGTGGTGGCAGATCAGGATGCTTACTCATAGCCAGAGTGCTATGGGGTCAAGACTCAGGAGCAGCATGCCCTTAAGTAAAGTGCTAGAAAGGCTCCAGTAAAGGAAAGATCTAGAAATCTGCGCGTGTTCACTGACACTCATGGTCAAAGTCAAGTCAAAGTGAATTTATCGCCATGTTCAGCGATGTGATGCCCGGGTGATACACTGAGATGGCATTTCAATGTAGTTGGTCATTGCGATTTCTTTGCCCTATAAGTAGCACAGAAATATGGAGGACATTTCAGCAAGACGGAGATAAATGGAAGCCATAAACACAAACGGACAGTTACAGAAAGTACAGCTGTGCAAATCTCCAGGTCACACAGATGACAGTTATTACTCATGTCATTCCTCAGGAGGTGGGGGAATTAGAGCCCCCCTCTCCCTCCTCCCCCGAGATGCCTTCCCGCCCCCACATCTTGACACTCAGGTCGAGGTGATCAGAATCCTAGGCTTATTTTATGCAACAGGTAAGGCACAGGCGGCCACACGTGGGGGTGTCACACACCCACATTTTAACCAAAAAGAAACCCAAACCACTGCAGACAATCATTTTCCTCACAATGCCACAGTTAATCACACACCATCCCTTAAATTAAAATCCACACCGCTTCATGTTGAATGTCAGAACCATGAACCACCCCTCCCCCCAAAAAAATTCTAAGAAATTATTCAGGAAATGATACTTATTATGCCTTTTTGTCCCTGGCCTGTAACTTCACGGAGTGGCACATATGACCCAAGCGTTGTGTGTTATAAGCAAGTATACAAGGAAGGGTTTTAAAGTTTAAAACATTAACTCTTTCCTAAAATACTGACATGTCCCTTTGTAGCTCTTTGCGATGGTTCCTACACTAATATTCCATAACAATTACGATTGTGGAAAGCAGGGGCGAATACAGAGCTTATTAGCCAATGATGTGTTTTGAATTGATGAGTGACAGAATTGGGGGGGAACTCTTGGGGCCAATCAGCTTTCAGCCAGGGCCAGTGTCCCCAATTCTGTCACTCATCAATTCAAAACACATCACTGGCTAATAAGGTTGGCCCCTCTGTATGAATTATGGCCCCTCTTATACCACCCACCTTAAAAAATATCATGGAATTCTTCCTGGTAGAAGAGGGAGGGGCTTCAACCACCAGTATGTGCAACATGGCCTTTTTGTTTATATACTCCAGTGCCATCCGGGAAATGTGCGGATTCTGCCGAGCTCCTCTATAACCTCCATCACCGGTTACGCTCATGACGTACGTTACGCAAAGCGTGAAATTTCTCAGGGCAAGCGACCTCTGTGTCTCCATAAAGCAGCCCCTTAACCCAAACCAAACCCGATAGCCAAAAAAGGAACCGACTGCACAACACATCCGAGAAATGCACAGCTTGTCACCAGAACTTTATATATCGTTCACAATAAACTCACCGGATAATTACTTGCCATGACCTAACCTTCATTACCACTTCCCTTTTGCCATCCTGAGTGCAACAGAGACTCTAGTAAAGAAAAACAGTAAAAAAAGAAGAAGAAAAAAAAAGAATAAAAAAAGGCAGTGGTGGGGGAGGTTTCCCTACCCATTCCATCTGGGGGGGGGGGGGGGGGAAATTATGCAAGCAAACACAGGTAGAGAGTGGCCAACTTCTTGCCTGAAATATAGGAACCAAAATGGCAGAAGGGCAAACAAAGGAACTAAGACCGGAAGTCCCTTCTGAACTGCAGCAAGAAGCAAAACGGGCTAGCAGAGTGTCAGACATAGATACAAGTACGTCTTGCTTCTGGCATCAAATGAAAGAGATATACAAAATGGCCGCCACTGTGACTTGATGAAAAAAATGTGTTTCTGACTGTGTACTTGTGTGTACTTTCAGTTCCAGACACTGTCAAGTTCTATGCAGAATCCTGCTGGGTTCTCTCAGACAAGCTGAAGAGACATTCAGCAGGGTTTCTCGCTCTCTCTCGCTCTCTCATGTTCCATTTAGGTCAACCACATCCTGCCCCCGAGTCACACTGGTATAGGGACTGCCCACTTCTCGGCACACTGCTGCTACACCGTCAGTTTGTCATTTGTATCCAACCACCCAATCATCCATCTTCAAACCTCTTATCATAATCAGGCCCAGGAGCCTACCTGGCCAGCACAGGACACAAGGCCAGGGTACACCCTAGACCAGATTGCCCGCTAACATGTAGACTGGAATGCAAAGGAAGTGCTTTAGCAATGCCACTTACACAATGTGCTAGGGCATGTTCTGAGGGGACAACAATGCAAACAGGACCTTAGGCCTTCCACAAACAGAACTGAGAAAACTTGCAGGATATCTGCATCTACATCAGGTTTTGCCGCACACAAGCATTGCAAGGCTTGTACTGGCCCCTCAAATTCATACACCTCGCAAACATGACAGTAGACAAGTTTACGGCTAACTAGTAAGACAGCACCAAAGAAGTTCTGTGACACCATAGAGTCATGGCACCTATTCCTACGGTGAGGTCTAGGGCAGAGGTACTCAACAAGCTGGGCTTACATATTTCCAAACCAAACATCCAGTATGTACAAACACAAAGAGCTCAAAGGACAAATGGACCTGGACCCAAAGGAAAAACGTGGAAGGAGCAGCTATGAGGTATCAGATGTTTCCACAGGAAATGAGAGGTACCAAAAAATGGCAAATTTGCAGGACTAAAAATATACAAACATTGCGGGTGGCTCAGTGGCTCACGTTTATTGCCTCCCACTTCTAGGGAAGGGGTCTGAATCCCCCCTAGCGCTGTAGGTGTGCAGTTAGAAAGGTCTCCCACAGTTTCCACCCACGGGCCAAAGTCTCATGCCTGATGCTGGCCTAAAACATAGGTTCACAATGACCAAGCCAAAAGCAGATTGATGGACAGTCTAAGAAAGCATATATGCATCAAAAAGGAGGGAATTCATAAACAGCACAAACGAGAGAAGACGGACTACGTTTCTGGGTTGAGACGGCCGACTCGTCGAAGCTGCGGTACGTTGTCCCGCCCACCCTCACCCGGGCCCTTACACTCACCCTGGGCACTGCAGTCCGCCATTGCAACATTCTTCGTCGCTTCCTCCATCAGCGTGTCTCCCGCTTTCTCTCCTCCCAAAATTCCCTCAGACAGACAGACCTCAGTACCTCACGCCGCGCAGCCAATCTGTGCGAGAGACCCCATTCGCCGAGACTCTCCGGCGTTTATCAAGCGGCAGACAGCAGGCCGAAGGTACTCGCTCTCATTCGACGCTCAGCATGTGTGGACACACATAGACACATACACGCGCGTGCGCCCACACAGAGACACGCACACATACACACACACTTTCACTGGTGCTTTGGATTCAGTGAAAATTAACAGAAAAAACTGAGGCGTTTTAAAGATTTTGTTCTCCTTTTCTCGCGCGCACTCACTCTCTCTCTCTCTCTCTCTCACACACACACTCTCACATTTTTTTCCCTCCCTGATTCTGAGGAGATTAGCCAGTGCTTTTTCACCTTTGAGGGGAGGAAGTGAGTCTCATTCTTTGAAGAAGACACACCCACCAACTTCCCCCCCACAGTGAGAGATGCTTTAATTTATAGCTACATCATTATTTCACATCACTTAAAAATATTTACCCGTTTGGCCCATCACCTATACTTATTGTGATTCCTTTAGTATATGAGTATAAGAGTTTTGGCAGTTCATGAGCTTTAACCACATACCCAAGAGCAACAGGTGGTTTCAGAGATGACTCTAGCACCACCTGCTGTCACACACTAGTCCTACATGTCAAATAGAGGGGCACTGACCTCTGAGGGAGTCAAGAAGGGTGGAGATGGCATGGCTTAAAGGGGGATGAGCCATGGAGGGGTGGCGCTCCCTCAGGGGCTGGAGAGAGGCCATAAAGCCCTCAAGTGTAGTGTCCACCTCGTGCTTGGTGGATCCACATGAGTCTGAGGTGGAGGTGGACACGGACAGAGTCAAATGAGATAACATTAACAACGCACATGGGATAGAACGGCTTTGTGAACAAGGCTGGACAAGGATTAAAATATTAATTTTGGGGCAAATTTATTGATGGGGAGAGGGGGTATCTTTCAGAACCGCAAACCCATCGACCCACAGAGAATATGGCCCGTCCAGGCCTGTTTGTGAGTGACGCATAACAGAGAGTCATCACTTTTAGTGTTCCAGAATTCCATCTGCCTGATGTTCTAAGTAGGCATAGCCTCAGTTATGTGGTCCATTTGGGGTCAACCACTGTGAAACATGATTGGAATGCGAGAGCAAATATACAGAGAGATAATGTAGTGGGTTGGTTAAAACACCTCGATGACTAATAATGCATAGTACCAGACATCAATTCCTTAACAAGAACTGCAACGATATAAATATTACAACAATTAATACCCATAATTGTTGTTAATAATAATCACATGAAAATAATAATAATAATAATAATAGTACTTATTATTATTATGGCTTACCACAGAAGTGCTGCAGGACCTTTTTAACCTGTTTGATGCTGTCACTCACAAGCCGAAGTTCAGCCACCATCGGCGGTATATCTTGTAAGCGGTCACCGAGCCATGCAGACTCGGTGCTCTCCATCGCAGGGAAAAAGGCTGGCGACGACTGCAACCTTGAACTTCCAAGGCTACTGATCTGCGCCATGTTTCTTCTTATACGTCTTCGTCAGTCCCTTCTTAGCGTCATTACAAAACAGAGTGGACCAAACTTAAGACATATGCCCGACTGATGCGATCTCAGACGGGGAACATTTCCACCAGTCCGATCTACACAGAAACCATCCGTCTCCAGTAGTCTTAAGATCTTTCGTACTTCGGGATGAAGGATGTAGTCATGTCACTAAGATTAAAACATGATCGTCGACAATCATCTAGTAGAACCGTACTTCACGCAGCAGGTGCTTTAATGTCAGATGCGGACTCCGTGCGTTTTGACTCCCCCATTAACACGAGTCATTGTTAAAGAAAATGAACTCCCGCATGGCTTAAGTTAAGCATGTCGCCCGGCCACATTCCGGCTCATTCCAGCAAATCCGCAACCTTCATCCTCATCTTCTGATGCTGATTGTAATCGCTTTCTGAGCAAACCTCAGAAAAAAAAAACAGTGGTCATGGAGGAGAGGTAAACCTAACCAACAGCGCGGAATTTGGAATAAGGTGTAAATAGATCATGATAAGTCGTCGGATCTACTGTTCGGTTAGATGACCATTAATTACTAGTAATTACTTACAAATAACATATCGCTCCAACGCGTCACCACATACGCAAATCAGCCAGTTTTACGGCTTATCTCTCTTATTGACGGACAGCTCTGATCGTGCATGTTAAACAGGTCCGCAACGGGATTCCTTATGATTGATTAGCGGTTATTTCCAGGTCAGGGTTGCCAGCTTTGGTCAGCTGGCTGGCGTGTGATTTTCAATTCGAGACAAGTTTGCACGCTCATTTACATGTATGTAAAAGTTTTATTACCTTATCAATAATCTTTAAGGTTTGGAAACTACCCCAATGCTTTTGATGCAGCTATTTTTATGTTTATAATGTAATAATATAGATTTGCTGTAAGATTCCTTGCGTGACCCTGAGAGTCAGAAAGCGTGAGTGTCACGCCAGATGCGTGCGAGTTTGCGACCCTGTTCCAGAAATCGTGCCGCCTTATCATTTGACAGATATATATGTTTTTCCGGGGACTGAGTCGGGTTTACATGGGATAACAGAGAACTACAAGCAGGGATTTTTACTCAGACATGCACAAGCATGCCGCAGGTAATCTGCATCCTGCAGGTTCCTCCGGCCCGCTTAACTTGGTTTCCTGCCGCTGCTGTTGACCTCGGTTAACAGATACGCATAAGTTAACACCGAAAGTTATGCCACATTTTAATATATTAAATACATATAAATAAATGTTCCATGCAGTTTAATTATATAAAATACAATATAGGCCTAAAGTACTGTATATTTGATAGTAGGTAGGCTATAGTGAAAAAGAATTATTTGAATGACACGTGCACGCCTTGAATAGCGTGCAGCGATATCTGGTCTCGATTTTTTGTGCGTTTGGATTGAAGCTCACAGCCGCCGGCATTTTTATCACAAGCAAAATATTTCCAGGAAAGCTTCGTGTCGCACGAAAGAAGAGATACAAATGTGTTAAAGTCCCAGAAATAGCCGAAACACTAACTACCCCTTTGAAGGCGACGGTATGCGGAGGCGCCGACAGCTTAGAGACCGGGTATACTTAGGCTTAATGAGAAAAGCGGTAGCTAAGTACATATCCGCAAATGGATATATGCAGATGTTAAAAAAATAAACACAATCAGCATATGCAAACTATCAGAGCACGTCATTACTTTGCTCACCGACATAACACGTAGCGGTCTTATTTAGGCGACTTTAGTAGTGCAACAGAAACACGTAAACGCAAAAGCACAACCGACTTTTTTTCTTGGCGACATCTTTGGGTCATTAAAAACGCGTGGTATGCAAAGACAGATTTAAAACAAAACAAGATTTTATTCTTTGGTATAAAGGCACTTTTACAGAAATGGGGAACAGACTAAACTGGCATTAACTGCGAGACTTACTCCTGTCATTCTCATCCATATCAGGTTCACACAAAAATAGGTACTTGAAAAACAATAGTTAGTGTGGTAGGAAAGGAAAAAAATCAATTTCTTTTATTATGGTACAATATTTCCATGCCACACAATTAGACACTCCTTAAAGGCTAGACTCCAGGATTACTGTTTAGCAACTGGCTTCCGGCTCTTTTGTGGTCGACGGGAAACTGGTCCGCAGGCCCCAGGGTGTGGACTCTGAGGCCTGATCTGCCACAAGACCACTCCACCGCCGGCGAAAATGACAGGCCGATTACAGTACTGGATGCGGAATCTGTCATGGTGAAGAATTCACAGCTAACAGCAGCGTTAGGTGATCCTCTCTCTCTCTGTGTGTGTGTGTGTGTGTGTGTGTGTGTGTGTAAGTGAGACAGACGTCTGCTTCTTTTTTCCAGGATGCTTTAATCTAAAGCAGCTTGTGATTTTACTCATGACAGTAATCAGTTCAAGTTAAGCAGCTTGCAAAGTGGAAAAAATTACCTGGATTCATCCCGGAAATTAAACCAATAACCATTTATTGACAAGTTCACATAATCCAAGCTGTGGGGTACAATCTCTACACCCGTCACAAATCTTCCTAATTTTCACTGTAAAGCCATTGGTGGATTGTGATGTAAATAGACCAGAAGCAGAGCAGTACCACACATTCCAGTATTTAGGCACATCTGTCAGTAACACAAGGGTTGAGTGTGTTTTCTAGGAAGACATTGAAATAAACAGGAGAAGTTTTTTGTAACATATTTTTTTAGTTGGGGATTCTGTGGGAATGACACATGCTGCCATTTTGAAGGTGAATGCAGATCCTTGCCCTGACTGTCAATAATATCTGCTGTGTGTTTCGTCGGAGCTTTAGCCCTCAAACCTGACCATGAAGGTACATCTGGATCACAGTTGGCGACTGTCCCAGAGATGAGAGCAGAAAAACAAAATGTGCTTCAAAAAAAGCATCTAAAAGCAGGTGCTTCTCACTCACCTGTACCAGATGTGATGATCCCATGATGACCATCAGAAGCCACTTTGAGAGTCAAATAACATACCTCAGACTCCATGCGGTCCTAGAACCATCCCAGGCAAGATGTGAAGAAAGAGGCAACTTTCAGGAGGTCATTACAAAACAAATGTAGCAGCCTGACCATGGGTGGGTGGTTTCTTGTTCTCATTGGCTGGCCACATGCGTGAAATAACCAAATCAGAGCTCATCTTTAGCAGCACGGTGCAATGACGACTGGAGGACGTCTGTGTTCTGGGCCTCGCTGCTGATTTCCGCCTGCTCATGCGTCTTGCTGCCCGCCCGCGCCCGGTCCCAGTCCGTGGGCATCTTCTCGTTGTCCCAGACGGTGGAGGTCTCCGTGTCACTGATGTAGCCGGGGTCCCCCGTGTAGTGGGTGGGGAACACCAGGAGGGGCTCTGCAGAGAACGCTTTCAGGTCCCGAGTTTCAAACTGCTCCATGTAGTCCGACCTGGGGTGGGGTGGGATGGAATGAAGACAACGGGTGATGGACGCGGCATAGCGACATGCTACATGGAGAATTCTCCAAGGCAGGACAGAGAAGTGCCCTGGGCAATACCTACACTGGGTGCTTATTGAACATGATGGGGAGGAACTCGTCCACCGGCAGTATCCGCTTCAACGGCTCGGCCTTCAGCAGCTTCTTGGCGCCTTGTAATGACATCACGTACCCCAGCGTCCAATAAGAATAGTCGGCCTCAACTAGGTTGTGGATGTTGGGAACGGCCTTCTCTGGTCGCTCAACCTGCATTCTCTTTCTCCCTATGTATCTGAGAAGGGAGGAAACAGGATGCAGATGGAGAGAAGGTAGAAGAAGAGGAGAGGAGATGTTGAATGGCATGGGAGGAATAGAGGAAAAATCAGCTATAGTCTTGGACAAACTACTAAAATGGGTACATGATTTTCATATATTCCATAGTATCCTGGAACCCCCCCCCCCCTTAGTGCCCTTACATGAGGTCCCAGGCCAGTCCCTCATTCTTCACCTCCAACATCAGGTTCTGGAGGCGCCGCCTGAAGAAAACCTCAAAGCGCAGGTCGTCCTCAATCACCAGCGACACCTTGAGCCCCCGATCCACAATCTGTGGGAAGATGATGGAGGAGGAGGATCAGCTTGGAGGACAGGAGACGCAGAAGGGTACGGCTCTCAGGCAGAGCGCCTTGCGTACCTCCTGCCAGACCGAGTAGTGTGAGAGGAAGCACCCCAGCTCCCCTCGGGTGAGGGGCCGGCCATGGTAGGGGTCACTGTAGCCGGCTAGCATGTGGATTCCTAGGGCTTGGATCTGGCTGGCGTTCAAGGCCCTGAGCAGGAGAGAGATAGAGAGAGAGGTTTCCCTGACCACAGAACCATTCTGGCACGTTGTGCTATCCAAAAGCTAGCCAGTTCGGTGACCTACTTGCCGTCCACCGCGGGGAAGACCTTGCAGTCGATCTCCTGCTCATAGAGGGACCTCAGCATGCGCGTCCGCCGGTCAGGACGACGCTCCAGGTTGATCATGAACACCTGTGGAGGCACGTCCCCTCTGAAGCTCCGCCCACAATCAATTCATGTAAAAAAATAAAATAACTGTTGCGACTATCTGTTGTGTTGTGTTGTGTCTTTTTTAGCCCCACCTCGTCAAAGCCCATCTTGTCCGGATTTTTCTTTGGGACGGGTGTGAACCTAGAAGGTTCTGTGGGAGGATTCCGCACTGTTTGGGGCAAAGGGGACAGACCCACTGAGTAATAACAGAAAGACTACAGACCGTTTCTGTACCCTAACCCTCGAACCCAGGCCTACCCATGACCTCCAGAACAGTGTGCAGGAAGCTGTCCACCTCATCCTGCAGGGAACCGTGGATACGCAGAGGGATGGGCAGGAACCCATAAATGTCTCTGTTACACAGGAACATTTGGACGTCTATAGGAAGGAGAGACCATAAACATTTGCTAGCATCGGCATGACGCACGTCTCGAAGGGTGACTATGTTACAATAAAAAAACACCTAATTGCCCCCAAGTTAATTATAGCATAGCTAAATGCCACTTACATACACATAATTTATACATACTGTGAGAAGACGGAAAATGTTGGTTTTGAACCACTTCTATAGAAGAATTGAAACAATTGAGTTTTGCCTGAATTGTAGCATAGTGTGGCTCTGTGGGTTAAGATACTATGCCTAGAATCAGAAGGTTGCTGGTTCAAATCCCATGATTAACAGTAATTTCACCATTGGGCCTTTAACCCCCAACTGCTCCAGGGACCGGCCGGCCCCGTTTTCTCAATTGTATTTTGTTTTGGAAAAATTATCTGCTAAATAAAATTAATGTAAAATAATTTCACTTTTGTGATAATGTGTGTGCCCCCCCCCCCCCGGTCTCATACCCGCCATGCGGGCGGAGAAAGCGAAGATGATGATGTCATCAAAAGCCCAGCTGTAGTCCGGGTGCGGTGGGTGGAAGGCCAGATGACGCGATGCCTGTTTGCGCAGGTCCACCAGGAAGGTTGAGTGTACCATGGGCACAGCGAAGCAGCCCTTTCGCAGGCCCTTCCGGATGGGAAGGTAGGCCGGCGTCCGCTTGTAGTAGCCCTGGGGTGGGCGGCACGCGGAGAGCTTACACTCCCAAGGATTCACTTTGTTGCCGTTAATAATCTTAAAAATATATCTCGCAGTGAAATTCTAAAAATCTACACTGTTACATTTAATGCTGCTAAATAGAATATATGATTGAACTACTGCACTTTGAACTACTACTCAGCTACATACTGCGTTATATTTTATTTACACAGACGTTTTCTCCAATATGCAGCATTGGTGGACACTGCACAGAGTACAAAGAGTTTTTTTGTACATGTAAAATAACATTAAAGATTCCATTACATATATTCTATTATGTATTATACTTTATTAAACAGCAATGTTGTACTGCGGTCACCTCAAGACATTAGACCTTTCATTGACTGAATTTATCCCTAGAAGGATAGGGATCACAACAATACACAACAAATACTTGTAATTGTTTTAAAATGAAATAATTCAGAGACCTGGAGAAAATGAGGAAAACAGATGTGGAGCACCTTCTAGCACCTCTCGCTGGAGCACACGTGCCCGTACCTGAGTGGTCATCCCACACCAGAAGTTGGAGTAGGCCGCGCGGGACTCCAGCATGGGAGCCACCACGGTTTTGTTCTCCTGAATGAGCTTCCAAAGCACATCTGGATTGGTCAGAATGTTGTCACAGTCCACCAGCTGAAGCAGAAGATAAACAGGATGGATCCACAGGACTATGACCTGTTTATGTCATGTCTAAGTTGCAAAAACTACCACCATGGCCCAGAGTATCATTTCTGACAAAAATACGACTGTAAAAATACATTTTGTAGTATGCATTTAAAATGTATTACTAAAAATGTAACTCCCAAAATTATTCTAGAAGTGGCCACTAGGAGTCAGTATTTGGTGGGGCAGTCAGGGATGTCACAAGTGTGCTTTGCCAGCCACAGATTCAGCCCACAGTGTGAAACAAAGCTGAAGCATAAAGGACTGTATGGAGCCGAGAAAGAATGTGCCACTTGAGATGATTTAAAACTGGATTTTCTGAGATTTATGTCTAACATGTTAAATATATTTTAATGCTTTAATTTATTTAACAATATAGCCTGCTTGTAACTAAAGAATGCAAAAGGCATTTAGAAGCACTGAAGTCTCTTCAGCAGTCTAGTGCCTCTGCTGTCTGCGAGGGGTAACGCACCAGAAAGTAGTCAGCCCACATGTCTCGGGCAGCATCCAGAGCTGCTTGCCGTAGCTTCATTACGTGAGCATAGCGGTGGTTTGTCCAGTGCTTTGGTCCGCTCTCATCCTCGAAAGTCCTGCAGCAAGATGTGTAGAGCAATTTCAAGCAGTTTACCAACCGAGTCCTCGGGGACCCCCCAGACAGTCCATATTTTTGCTCCCTCCTATGTGACATGAGGGCACTCAGACTCACTCACCTTGGCTCCACCTGTGGTCTCCACTCCACATAGTGGTAGAAGCTCTGCACTTCGGTCAGCCACTGACGCAGGATGGCCGTCGTGTTGTCCACGTTGTGGTCCGTCGCCACCCTGTGGACAAAGTCACAAAGTACACGTCAGTTAGTCAATTGAATTTTCACGCTAAGTAAGCAGCTAGTGATACATTCATGGCGAAGTCTATTGGTTACAGGTAAAAATTTATAATTATTTGAAAATAAAATAAATACCTGAGAAGGTAAAACCTTAAAACACACAGCAATAATGAGACTGCCTGCAATTTTTGAGATTCAAATTAAGGTGCTTTACATTGGCTTTAATAAAGAAATTCAGAACTGTCTCTCATTTAATCTTAGAAAAAACATCCGGCAAAGTACTGGCACGGAGATATATTTTCCTAATAGCATTAAAAAGCAACAATACATAAAAATGTACTTAAGTGACAAAGGGCTTTGCCATGAGAGACAGACAGGGGAAAGTGCTCTTCAGGGTCATTCCAGTGTGAACACTACTTTCATGGACCTGCATCCATTCATGCTCTGGAACAGGTCTTGTTCCCTATCAAGAAGAATTTGGTTACTCTTCCTGCTTGCTTTTAACACCAGTGGCCCACTGGGATCATCTTCCCTTCGTCACACATTTGCAATAGGAGAGATGGTCTTCCATCCCAGCCCCGCCCAGGCATCTGGCAGATGTTCTGGTCCCCAAACCACTGCCCCGCATTACCAGCAGACAAAAAAAAAAAAAAAAAAAACACAGGGTCGCAGGCATGTAAATCAGAGTTTCCACAACCCGGTCCGTGGGGATCCACAGACTGTCCACGTTTTTGCTCCCTCCCAGGAGCTGGGAAGAAGTAAAACCCTGAGGGGCCCATTGGGAAACAGTGATAAAAAGAGGCTGCATGCACATATGCTGCATAAACAGCAGCATACTATAAACAATCAGGTCCTGGGCCTCTCATGCCTTGGCTGCAGTGATGGAACAGATGGGATCGGTTGAAACATTAGGCCAAGTGTCAGCTCTGATCACCTCTAGACAGAGGAAGAGAAGAGACATTTTCTAGCTCCTATTCAGAAGTTGAGAGAACATCTGGTGTTCTAGACCACTTGCCCCCATTGCCCAAACCCTAAATCTAAAGTTTCTAAACCCTAGATCATTTAGGACCCATAGACATCCATGTTTTTGGTCCCTCCCAACGCCCTTCCTGGTAGCTCGGAGGGAGCAAAAATGTGGGCCGGCTGTGGGTCCCCGAGGACCGGATTGGGAAACGCTGCCCTAAGATCATCAGCCCAATATCCTACAACCAAGGGCAAAGCTGGGCCATAGGAAGCTGACAGTACAGTGACCATCAACGACTAAAGGTAGCAGGTTACTCTGAAGCTAAAACCTAGGAGACAGAACCACCATTGGATCCATAAGAAAACCATTTAGTCTGGATTTTTTAATGTAATCATTAGCCACATTCACAATTAAAACCTTAAAGCTGAAAATATATTAAGAACTGAATTAAACTATAAAGAGAAACTACTAACTCCAGCTGTGAGTGAACATGGAGAAGAGTTTAACATGAACTTAAAGAAGGGGAGTGAATTAGATTTAAAATAGCCATGTTTGTGGCACTAATTTTTATGCATCCAATCACAGCTGGCCTGTGTCTCTGCACTGGGGTCTGAAGAGCCCCTAGGTGCATCGTCTACATGCCAGTCTATTCATCACATATGTCCTATGAACCTGGGCAAGAGTGCAGCATGGCTGCAGTTCAAAAGTTCAAACCTGAATCTGCCTGTAGCCTTGCACCTGGTCTGGCACTGACTTGTCTTTTAATGCACTGTTGTTGTCCTGTGCCTTCCCTACAAATGTGGTGTGAGAATTTCACTGTGCTTTTCCAAACACATGACAATAAAACTCGAAAGAGGTGGCTCATCCAGGAAACTCCCACCACCTTGAGGACTGAAAACATTCACAGCTAGAACAGACATCAAAAACGGGGATTCTGGGAGTGGATATACAGTACCAGGGAAAAGTTTGGATACACCAGGCTGCCTACAAAAGAGAGTGATAGAGTGTCACATCATATGACCTGGCCACCTGACCAAAAAACACAGCAGAAATGGTTTTGTTGGAGTTTCACCAAAGTGCAAAAGAAAAGCAGTCAGCTTTTATGTGGGACCTCCTTCGGGACAGCTGGAAAAGCATCCCGGGAGGCCACCTCGTGAACCTGGTGCTGAGGAGAAAGCAGGAGAGAGTATGGGTCAGCCAGTCCCTGGAGCAATTGGGGGGTCCAACGGTGGGATCATTCTGCTGACCCAGGGATTTGAACAGGCAACCTTCTGAGTCCCAAACCATAGAGCTGGTTGGCCGCTTTTATATATAAAATATAATATAGCCACAGAAAAAATGGAGACCACAGCACAATTTTTTGTTTCACTCATTTCTCAATTTATGGGTGTGATTCTCTAATGTATATTTTTTTAACTGCAGCCTGGCTCTTCCCTGTTTCTCATTAATGAAGGGCTTCTTCCTTGCTTTATGGGACTTCAGTCCTGCTTCTAGGAGCCTGATGCGAACTGTCCTAGCAGTGCACTTCACACCTGCACTTCACGTTTCCCATTCCTTTTGAAAGTCACTTGATGTCATCCTCCGATTTCTGCAGGACAATTTGATAGCCATCTCTGGCATTAGAAAGTCGCTTCTGCCCTCTACGTTGGCTGGTTTCTGGTCATTCCCAATGTCTCCTGCTTCACTTTGTTCATGTGTACTGTGGTCTTAGATGTATTGAACCCGGAAGCATCCTGCTGCTCAGGTTCCTGTTACCTTCTGCCAGCAGAACCAGGAGTAAACCAGGGATTAAAAACACGGATTTGTTTAAAAATATAGAGTGGCCTCAATTTTTCCCGTGGCTGTATATATTAAAAATATAGAGAATAATACAAATAAACCTTTCTGTGGGGTAGATGTGCGCAAACGTTTGACTGGTACTGTAAGTAATTGGGGATGACTGGCAAAAAACACACTCAAATCACAGGCAGATTCTGAAAAGCTTGATATGCACAGACCAAAACACATGACGAGGAAGACATCTGATAACGAGCGAAACTGCTTCTTAGAGAAACGAAGAAGGTTAACCCATGATTCAAAGCTTTTGAGGTTTGCAAAAATCATCGAAAAAAACAGATTTAGCACAGATTTAGTAGCAGAATGCGTAATCATCTGACACAGCGAGATGTATTGTAATTAAGATTTCATGCCTGCACTTACTTATAACCGCACCAAACATATTTCATTTCGCTCAGCCAACTCAATTACAGTCATGGATGTGAGTAAAAGATGGCGCAGAGGGCTAAACGCCACCCTGGTGATCACAGACGGCCACAAGATGAACGTTACAGACGCAGAGGGCATGTTGGTGAGTGCGGGTTTGGAGAGAGAGTCGGCACCTGCCAGACAGACAGGGGAAGCCATTGAAGTGGCTTTACGCTTAATTTTAAACCCCCTCCCCCATCCCAGGTTGGCTTTTTGACAGCGCAAGACTCAGTGCTGCAGCAGGACCCAAAGCTGAAAGCCCTTCCAAAAGCCTTAAAGCGTGTTTGTGGAGCTAAACCCCGTTGCTACACTCATTAACACTGTGGCCAATGACACTGTAGCAGAAGAGCCTGGCAGCTATATCTGCTGACCAAAGCTGGGAAGAATGTTGGCAAGGAGCAGCGTGGAAGGTTCTCCACATGTTCTGTTGGAAGGACAAACACGGAACGCGGAACCTTTTCTGTTCATCGGCCGATTCTGTTCTTGGCCTTAGTTGACAGAGGACACCTCGGCCAAAAGATCTACAAATCCCAGAAAGCCGTCCTTGAGAGCTAAAAGGAGAACCCTGGAGGCCTGACTGCAGTCTGAAGGCAGGCCTTCATAGTTACACCTAGTTCTTGGTTGGTCTTGCATGTAGGGCTGGTTTTCTCTCACAGCACATAGTCCGTGACCGCCTCCCTGCTGGACGAGACACTGCTGGTAGTGTTCCAGTGTTTCTGGGCTAAAGCCATCTGGTCTGTTTACTTCAGTCTAAGAAAATCCACCTTGGAGTAAACAACAGTGGATCACATAAGTACGCACACACACACGCGCACACACACACAGACACACACGCACACACACACACACACACACACACAGGTTTATAATAATATCTTTGTGGGGACTCTCCATTTATTTCTATGGAGAAAACTCTAATCCCAACATGCCGACCTTAACCCCTACCCAGCCCTAACCTTAACCATAAGTAACCAAACTAAATATGAGTCTTTTGGCTTTTCTAGTTTTTTTAATTGCATCCACAGATCTCTGTGGGGACCTGATAAATGGTCCCCACAATACTGATACTGATTTTCCACTCAGTGCCCCCCACCCCCACCAGCTGTCTGAACAGACCATCATCCAAAAAAAATTACCTTGCGCACACACTCTGTCTCACGAACCCTTCACTTGGGAGTTAAAAACATACAGACAAACACATATAGTGATATGCAATCGTATGCAGAAATATCTCAGTACGTCGTATTTTTTCCCACACGTATAAGCTACTTAGTCGTTCCTCGAACATGAATCATCGCAGATAACGTCTGGGGATCCTACTACACTTACAAAGCTTAGGACAAAGACGATAGTGTGTATTCACATTTAAACGGTGTCACTGGGAGCACTGAGCGTAAAAAGACAAACTTGTGAGTCTAAAAAGTAGCAACACAGGCACGAACTGTTTCCGTACAAACCGGCAGATCGATAAAATGTTTTTAAATTCGATGCAGTTGAAAAGTTACCAAAACTACAAAACTACGCAACACTGCCAAAAGTTAGTGACAAAATAGCATTTCCTTTACAAATATAAAACGCACACATTTAGAAAGGCTGCTGGTTTTATACAAAGTTATAAAAAGGCTTTTTCATTATTCAGGAACCTAAACCATCCAAAAAGTATTTTGAAACAGTGTATAAAAGCAGCTTAAAAGTTTATAGCCCCGCTGGCAACTCTCGGACCCGTTTGCATCCTCCGCAGGGAATGTGAAACATGTCCCCCGACATGCAGCCCATAAAAAGCCGCGCCACGTCCTCTCCCCATGCGGCGTTGTCCGTGCATGTTCAGTCGTTTGAAATTAATACCTGCAGTCTCCGTTTTCTTTAAAAAAAAAAAGAGGGCAATGGAAAATGTGGCGTGTATGGAAATATGGAGAAGAACAATAAATAGGGCAGATTATTTATTCTGGAAAATACGATTTGATCCACCATTTTTTTGTCTGACAGTGACCAGCGGTGGAAATTCATAGCATTTAACGTTATTGGACAATATTTCTTCAAGATGATATTGAACACTGGCTGAATCCGTCCTCGAACTTCTGCAGTGGAATAAGAAATCGTCCCCACCCCTGTGGCGGGTGGACGAAACGTACATCACAAATCAATAAATAGATTTATAAAATAATTGTTTTTCGGGGGGCTGAAACAAAAACCACCTACGAACTGAATGCCTGATTAGAAGTGCCTCGCTTACAGCCGAACTTGTAGAAACTACAAATAATATGAACGTATACAGATACTGCTACTTTCGCTTACTACAATTAAAGTTAATAGCTTGGGGTAACCTTTTATTCGGTATTTGGCAACTTTGTGGCATTTCTTGAAACTTTCTTGCGCTTTATATTCCGTTTGTTTAGGGTATAAATGACGTCATCGCCCTTGTTAAGAAGGGCACCGTCAACGTGTACGTAGAACAGACCCCTCAACCCCTTTCTGTTTCTCGGCATGTTAAATGAATCGAAAGTTTCCGTTTTTGAAAATGCATGAACCTTACCACAAAGAAATGCGGTCCTTGGGATAGTTGAGGTTATCGATGGTTCCGAGGAAATGCGGGAGGGAATGCTCGGAATTGCGGCAGATCAGGGCTATCAGCACCCGTGGAGCGAGCAGCGGGGATTCGGGGCTCCAGCGCTCCTCCGGGAAATATCCATGGGCCGGTCCGGGGAAAACGAGCGGCAGAAGAATAAACAGCAACACGGGGAACGGGCACATCGCAAAAATGTGCTTAAAGATAGGGGGAAAAGCTGTCCTTGAATGCAGAAAGAAGGATGTGCCGAGACTCGAGTCCCTAGATCACTTTTTGAAAGCCACCGACAGAAGGCCAGCGGCGCTGGGATGTAGGCAAATGGAAATTAAAGGGATCGCCTTGCAACGTCATTTTCCAGTCCAGCTGGCGGCTATATAAATACAGTACGCGGAATCAGTTTATAAGCAGAGAAGAACAGAATTGTACGTGCCATGAAATGTCAGTGCAAAATCACTGCTTACATTAAAAGATGTAAAACAAGAAAGAACAGTACGACTATATGCTACGTATACTTTAAACAAGTACAAATCACAAAATG
Organism: Mormyrops boulengeri; assembly: GCA_026781065.1. Lineage (NCBI taxonomy): Eukaryota > Metazoa > Chordata > Actinopteri > Osteoglossiformes > Mormyridae > Mormyrops > Mormyrops boulengeri. The sequence continues at coordinate 15,602,582 of JAODLD010000051.1, read as the reverse complement.
ACTCGATATAGAATTATTATATTAGTAATAAAAACTTCAATCCAAACAAACAATATTCTGTTTAATGTCGTTCAGATTTTGTCGTTGATAATTGAGCATCATTCCCTTTAAGGGAAGCTGGCGTGGATGTCGCGTGAAAAAGTCGTATTCCTAAGCTTTTGTTGGTAAGCAGACCGAATGTGGGGTATATGCATCACACTACACTACGCGACACTATCCTATACTACACTGCACTGCACTATACTACGCTATGCTATAGTATACTTATACTAAGCTATACTAAACTATACTATACTCGTGCCCGGCCCCAATGCAATGCTCATTTAAGGGCTTCTGATAAATACTAGTTGCATTTTTCAGGATAATCAATAGACAACGTGGTAATTATCCAGAAATATTTCTTTCGAGATCTCTATTAACGACGAGCTGCAGGACGCTTCTTAGTCCGATTCACCGCTTATAAGGTATTTTTTGGTTAATGGCTAAATGCTGTAGTCCACGCAAAAAAGAAGTTACACGGCCCTTCTTTGAAATATATAAGCCTACTGGTTTTAATGCCACCAAATAATAAAAAAACAATCGTAGGACAATCATCTCGTAGCAACCGTTGGAAAAATAGTATAAACTCTAACATTTTTCCACAGTTACCCAATCGCTCAATCAGTAAGCTATAAAAACATGGTAAATTCTTTCTATTCCCTAACCTTTTCGAAAGATTCATTTTTTCTTTATTTTCTGAATCCAAATAAATCCGCAGACATGTGCAATGCTACACTGCGCTCATGGAATTCTCCAGTTCAGTCCAAAGGGTCTAAGAATTTTAATCTGTATTAAGACCGGTGGACATCTAGCGCCGCCTGGCGGTATTACTAGTGAACGACTAAGGACGTCGGGCTCAGTCGTAGAAACGTAGGGTACCGAATTACTGCAGCAACTACTGCGCGCCGTGACCTAAATATATAACAGTGATCGGCATGCATGGTGCAGGGGTTTGTGCCAGCTCTCAGATAATTTTTTTTTTGTTAGATGCAGCAGGCGTACAAATAAATATTTTTGTGTGCAAAAACAACCAAACAGTTCCAAAGACAGATATACACATATAATAAAAAAATAATTTCCAGTCCACAAGACCATCTTGATCCTTTTATTGTGGTCCCCAAAGGATCTAAAAATTACAGTTGGGTCGCAATAATCAACAAGCCAACCACATGGTCCACCAGACAGGTTCCTTCCAGGTTTCAGTGCTCTTCAGCTCTGTTGGTGATTATTCAGGTCTCCCTCAGTTTAATGTAAGTCAAGTTCTACTCACAGCTGTGTTTCCATTACATCTACAGAAAGAGGACTGGTAACAGCTGCTGACATCACATGACTTGGAAACTTCACAAGGAAAAAATCTTCAGTATAGTGGGAACTTTTTCTTCCTAACCTTTAACACTTTCACTGGATACAGTCTAGTTACCATGCAGGATGGAATTTAAAGACCATATACTGGTTACTTATGTCTCTTAGAATCCCCAGTGCCATTTGCCACAGAGGTATCTTGGTCCTGATACAAGCCCATGATTTGGGAATTATTTAACTACTAAACAAGGATACATTGCTCAACAGCAAATCCTCAAGGAAGACACAAGTCAAGTAAATAAAGTAATTAAATCAGACTATGTAAATTGTGCAGATTCACACATCCTACATGGGTGCCGGAAACAGAATCTGGAGACACTTGTGTCTAGCTAACGATCCCCGCTCAATGATCCCACCCCACCATGAGACTAGTTCTGCCTCAATGCCCCCCCCCCCCCCCCCCCCCCCGGGGGGGGGGGGGGGGGTGTGGGGCGCGGGGGGGGGGGGGGGCGGGGGGGGGGGGGGGCGGCGGCGCGGGGGGGGGC
>JAODLD010000051.1:15573225-15590761 GCA_026781065.1 Mormyrops boulengeri | reverse complement strand
CGAGTTCTAGTATTTAAACTAATATTGAAATTTAGCTCAACAGCATCCCGACCTGTTAGAATCTTATATACCTGGATTATAAATAAATACATTGTGAAATGTTGCAGTAAATAAATGATAATATAAAACGTGTGCATTAATAAATATATTGTAAAATGTGACAATAAATTATATGAAATATTAGCATAAATATTTTAAGAAAAAAATGTTCCTGTTTTAATTACTTATTTCTGGTTTCATTTATGTATTTGTTTTAATACCACTGCACATAGGCATGGTGATGCAGTGGTTTCCGCTGTTACTCACACCTCTGTAACCTGAGTTCAAGTCTCCGCAAAGGTTCCATATGTGTGAGTTTGTTCCGGCGTCGTCGTGGGGTTTCTGTCGGGCACTCCGGTCCCCCCCCCCGCAGTACAAAAACATGCTGAGGTTAATTGGATTTGCTGAATTGCCCATAGGTGTCCGTGGAGACTTAAAACTCAATTATATTTTGAAGATGTTGTGCACTTAGGAAACAAGTGTTCATTGTAGTTTTTATAGCTTCTAAAACACAACTTTATCATTAATTTCACTCATAGTTCCTCCAACAGGAAGCAAGTGAGCCGTATTTCGCGCTTGCAGATATGACGTCACCGTTTTATTTGCAAAAGCCCATTATCCAGTCAAAAACCGGTCCAGAACAGAATTGCTGTAACTTCCCATATGTTGAAAATGTCTGCAAACTGAACCTATTCACTTGAAATGCCCCGTGAACACAACGTTACGCCTCCGACGGACTGAAAAAGCAGGATATAAACAAGTAAATTCGTTTCGTCAAAATAAAGTGCGGCTATTCCCTAGGGTTTACGGTAAAGCATCCCATCAGCACCCTCTGCCTCACTTCCGAAAATAACCAAGGCGCGCTCAGCTACTAGTGGCCAGACAGTAGAAGTCATATAACAGTTAATACAAGCAGAAAATAATCGGTATCTAGTTAGAAAAAAAAAAGTAATTGGCAATTTTATGATAAAAATGTTGAACTGCCTTTCTTTTCAGGCGCAGCTCTCCTCCATCATGGGGGTGTTATCCAAAGCGGCCGTGGCAGAGATTATCAAACTTGTGGATGAGGGATCCGCTGTGCTGCGGTTAGAGATGCGCCAGAGTCAGACGGAGAATGAGGAGCTGAGGAGGAAACTGCGCCTCATGGAGACGGAGCTGAAGATCGCCCAGCAGCGGGTGATGAGCAGGACCAACGGCTGCTCCCTCGGCCGGTGCTCCGTCGGGGTGCAAACCGGCGTCGAAACCGGAGCAGTGGAAAGGGGTACTGACAGTACGTATACTGACATCGGGGATAGCAGCGCCTTTGTCAAAACTTAATGAAAACTGTTTGCAGCTCCTCATCGGATGTCCTCTAATCCCAACCTCGGAGCGCAGCTGTCATGTCCTTTAGTGCTCTTTTGTTAACATGTTCATAAACCGTCCAGGAGATGCAGGAGTTTCCATCATCTATTATGCTTTTAACTATAACAGTTATTGACATGCAATACAAAATGTTGCTGCTCGGTATTTTTTTTTTGCATTTATTAATTAGCGATCGCCTTATTGCGAGCGGTTTACCGAGTTCACCAACTTGTTCCAGGGAAGGAGCGCTGTCCCACCATAGAAGGTGTCTTTGGGAAGGAGTGGTGCTTCAGCCTGTGGAGTGATGGAGAGCCGTCAGCTGCAGAAGATGAGGACGCTTTGCAAGCTGGTTACACGAAGAGCAAGGTCCGTTAGTGAGTTTTTCCTTTAAAACTGTCAACAACTGTGCCATATTTATACTGAAATGCTGTCTCGCAAAATATTTGGCTGTGTCCAGTTTTGTGAATTTGCAAAATTATTTAAGAACGTCTCGGGCATAAAAAGCAACTAATTTTAATGCCCACTAATGAATCATTTAAAGACTTTTTAAGGATGAAACAGGTTTGATGGTGGTAAAATATATTTACTTTTTAGGGTTGAAGTGCTTGTTTGGGGTGTGTGGTCTCTCTGTGGCAGGAACAATAAAAAGTATACATCAGGCATTTGACATTTAAATGGACTTGGCATGCCCCTGGCCCATTCCGTTATGTCTGAATCGTTCCTCTTCTATAGTTTACAGGAATGGCAGACAAGCATGCGATTCCTGAAGTTTCGGATGCTTCCGTGGAAAAAAAACATTGGGTTACTGAATCCAAGGGAGGCCTGAGCATCACACAAGAGAGTAAGTGGGCTCCCATTTTTTGGTCTGTAAAAATGTTCTGTGATCATTGTAGGTCCAGAAGGAGAAATCCAGACCAAGATTTTGTGTCAGTCAACCATTTGAGTAAAGAGTCAGTCACAGAGTACTCAAATGGCTGGTTGAAACAAAAATTTTGTCTGGATTTTTACTTTTTGGACCTGAGCTTTCCACCTCTGAAGATGTTTAAATGTATAAAATGTATAAAAATGTGAGATAGTGGATGGATGGATGGATGGATGGATTTTTCTTTTCCTTCTGGGGCTCGCTGAGGAGGCTTTCCCGATTGTTCCCAAGCCATGCTGTGGTGAGCTTTTGGGAATGTGAGCATTCTGCCTTTGGATGTCTGCCTTGGGGCCTGCATTGCTGGGTTCAGGTTGCTGTAGCCCTCGGTCTGGGAACGGGTATGGAGAAGTGGTCAGCATGGACGGGACAGTCTCCAAAAACAGGAATAACAGATTGGAAAGCAAGACGTGTGGTGTAACTTTCACTTTTAACACAGCCTGACCTGGTTTAAATTAAGTTGCAACCATCATCCATCCATCCATCCATCCATCCATCCATCCATCTTCTATCTGCACATCCTGGTCATGGAGTGGGTGGGGATTGGGGGTTGGGGGCTGGGGGCTGGAGTGAATCCCAGGTAGCACAGGGCACAGGACTGGGTATACCCTGGATGAGATGATTTTCTTTTTCTAAGATAAAATCAAAATCAGCTTTTTATCTGAAGTAAAAATAGAATGCAGCTCACCTCAAGTGGAAACAAGACCGTGCTTAAAGGAAAATACAATATAAAGGGTTTCTCTTGTTTTATTCACCCCTTTTGCTCTGATAATAATATTCTAATTCACCGCGGCGTCTATTTTAAAAAGCGCGTCGGTTATGTCTGTTTGTGTGAAAGCCCCACCCTCAACCGCCTTAATAAGCATATCGCCGTAGTGCAGGAATGTGGCGGCCCCCTGACCACAGGGTGGTTGCCATGGCAACTGCCCAGGATCTCGTCACAGGTGTACAGTGAGGCACAGTGGGAGGTGACTCTGAAGCATTTCTGTAGCAAAAATGTGGGAAAAGTGCAAACCAACCCCCTTTTTATTTTATTTTTTTATTTTTGTTGCCTTAGTCAAACTGTCTTCGAAGGATTTTCTATACCCTTATTCATCTTTGCGTTTATTCATTCGGCAAGCATAATCTGTAAAACTAATAATATTAATACCTTAATTAATATTAAGGTATGTTCATGACAGGAGATTGTGCTGTACTTGTGGTGGTCCCATGAAAGGAGAGAAGGGGGGGGTCCAGGCACTGGTGATGGGGGGGCATGAGCGTGGATCACGATTCAACAATTCTTTACTGTAAATACATCCATGTGCAAGTACACAGTGTGTTGAAATACCGCTTCCCTTGGGCCCCCTATGGTGCTAACACATTATTATAAATACAACAAGTAAATGTATAACGTCATCAAAACCAAGTAATACAATACAGTATAAATATAAAAAGTGTACAAAAAAAATCACGACATAGCTTTGGTTTGGAGGAGGAGTTTCAGGGCTTCAGCCATGTCTTAGGCTATACACACACTTGGCCCGTTTGCCTGGTACCGTGCCCGGGCAAGATTGCCCCCCCTCCCCCCTCCCAAACTCGTCTGCACTCACATTGCGCTTAACATTCCAGGCCTGAGCACACTCTCGTTATCACTGTGAGACTTCTTGTGTTGAAGAAAACTAGGAAGAAAATTCCATCGCACAGCACAAATTGATCTCATGATTAAAGTCCTTATTTTGTGGCGCATTTCTTATAGAATCGGCCCTCTTATAGATTTATTGAATGTGCAGCAAAACGATTTTCATTTTATCATGTTACACATATAAGAATATATTTTACCAAATACCTCGGAGTTTTCGTGTGTTGAATCCAGTTGTTAATGGATGCTCTTGTCAGCCAAAATTTCCTCCAGACACTGTACCTCTGCTGTAGACCAAAGTGATCCCTTTGCTGAATGGCCATTCCTATCATTCAAGTCATGTCTATGTTCCGTGCTCGAGTACGGTTAGCGAACAGATGCGTGCCGTGCCTAAATCCAACTGAACTGTGCCCAGGCCCCCTTGAAGAGGTAGATTGAAGCATGGTTCAGTTGAACTCAGGCACGATACGAGTCTAGTGTGATTTCTAACGGAGTGATCGCACCCGTCAAAGGAACTGGACTTTGGGGGTCAAATGTGCTTGGGCACGGTACAGATCGCCTGGTGTGGCCCTGTCTGCCAGTGCCTGATATGTCCTGATGTTCCCACACAGGACAGGATGAGTTTGGTGACAGTTCTAGAGAGGTGTCTCGTACCGAGAATGACATCACCGAGGATGACATCACCGAGGAGCTGTGTGATGCAGGGACCTTACTTCTGGACCCTCCTGAGCATGAGGTCCTTGAGCCTGTCGCTGCAGTCGGTCGCGGCGAGCAGGACATGGAGACTGCGGCCTCAGCGATTGGCGAAGAACCCGACCTGGATGCTGACGCCTCTGCCGGACATTTCCTTGGCTATGGGAGCTTTGGCGCTAACGTGAGCGTTGGCAAACCTGGCAACTCTGCCATCGAGGGCAGGTATTTCATCTGCTCGATCTGCGGGAAGAGCTTCGCCTATCTCAGCTACCTGAAGATACACCAGCGGCGCCATTCGGGGGAGAAGCCGTTCGGCTGCACGGTGTGCGGCAAGAGCTTTGCCCAGAAGGCGTACCTGACGCTGCATCAGCGCACGCACACTGGCGAGAAGCCCTACAGCTGCGCAGAGTGCGGAAAGAGCTTCTCGCAGAAGAGCTCGCTGAACTCGCATCTGCGCAGCCACACCGGCGAGAAGCCCTACAGCTGCGCAGAATGCGGAAAGAGCTACGCATACAAACACGGCCTGAACGTGCACCAGTGTGTGGACAGCAGCTGGAAACACGTGGACTTGGTGTAAATAACCGAATAAAATATCAATGTATAAAGCAATGTACCCCAACAATTTTGTATGAGAAAATAATATGTTAATCTTGTAAATATCTGTTTTGTACAACAAATCAAATACTGTTAATCTTGTGAATATCTCAGTTTAAGTGTAAAGGTTTATTACTGTATGTGTGATGTACTTTGTTAATTACAGAGCGTGCATCTGACAGCCCCTGTGTTAATGGTGAGTGACTTTTGATGGCATTATGTGTTTTTAACACGTAAAGCAAAGACCATATCCTCCTATACTTGCATTTACACAGAGCAGTAATGAAACACCGGCTATTGTAGACTGTCCTGGGCCTGTGTTCACAAAGCATCTTAAGGCTAAAAGGCTTAAGGCTAACTTGCCGATTTAGGAGAAGCTCCAAAAGTCTCGAAGAATGACAGAGTAGTGGAGCGTACAGTTGTTTCAAACGCTTTTCAAATGACTGAACTCAAATAAGCTAAAATACAGTACTGTACCTAAAATTGACCTTAATGTAGTTTCGCCGCTGTTGGCTCGGTTTTGGCAGTTTATCATCAGCCTTGAGGAGTGTATTTGTCATTGAGAGAAAATCTCTCCCCGTCATGTTTTCTATGCACGTAGCATTAGCCTCAGGTAGCTAGCCAGAAGCAGACGGGTTACCGCAAGGCAAAGTAGGGCTATCAAAGTAAAGTAACAAAATAACAATTGTATATATACACATACACCATAGTTTAATTTTTTTCCCCATATATTGTCATTTTTAAAAAGACCAAAAATGAACACTGTAAATGGACAAGCAAATTATTTAAACAGTATTTGTAAATTAATGATTATATCCCAAGCTTTTTCATATATATAAGCAGTTGATCTCCATAACCACGATCACTATTAGCGGTTTCCACTGTATTTGTGTTTATGGGATGTTGCGCGTACATTTTCACCAGCACATACTGGCCTCTCATCCTCCAATCCCCGTGGTTATTGCAGACAGGCTCGTGCATGAGACCTGACGTCAGCCTAAGCGACGGAGTCTTTCTCTTAGCTTAGCGGTTGGCTCTTTTCCTAACTAGAAGTTGCTCTTCGTGAATAGGTTTTAAGAAAGAACTCGTAGTTAAAAACTTTTTCTGTGATTTCGGAGTACTCGTAATACTAAGGTAACATGCTTTGGAATACGGGCCCTGGTTTCCTGGGGTGTACTCACATGACATAGCACTGTACTGTCGGAGGGGGGTGTCTGCCTGAAAATGCGCAGATTCAGATTCAGGTCACGCATGCATATTTTGGTAATATCCAGTTTGTACTGTCACATCTAATAAAAACTTGCTGGGCACATTTTTACATTTGATTTGAAACCAATTTTATTCATGTCAGTGTGACTTTTTTTTTCCAAGGTTTCCGTTTACTGACTGAGCAGCTGATCTTGTCCAGAGTCTGTCTACCATTTTGCAAATGCGCCCATCCAGTCACCTCTCACGGCAGCTTTATATGGGGATATCAAGGGATCTGCTCCTAATACATGGGAAACACTGTCTGTGCTAATTAATGCTGTTTTCAAAGCACGCCTCGTGTAGGTAATTTGTCACGGTGTTACCTTCCAGAGGCGCCGACTTGGCTTTGGACTCGTTCCCGTCTTTTCACTGTTCATAATGTTCATTGGCCGGGCCTGCATGTTAGCCGGCTGTCTGCCTGATCTGTGCTGCGGTTTCCTGGCTCTTTACCTGAGCCTATCTGGAGATTCATGGCTTCCTGTCTTTCCAGTACATCTACTGTGCAGCAGCTGGGGCATTTAGACTGAGTTGGGTAGAAACCAAGTTTGTTGGTTTAAAAAAAAAAATGCACGAAATAAATTAGTCATGACTTTTATGGACTGTTCAGGAGGCGTCTCTTTAATAAAACTTTAATGAGTGGCGTTTTTTTTTTTTTTTAAATGACACAGCACACAGTTTCCCCATTACGGACGAGGGTGTGGAGCTGTCGGATGCGCTGGGAGAGATTTCGCTGTTAATTTATCTGCTACAAGCATCCGTAGCCCCAAGTGTGTTTTCAGTCAATTTCACACTCAGCCACACTATGGGCAATTTAAGGCTCATTTGAGCTTAAGGATACGGACGGAGCCTTCTGTCTCTACTCTGCATTTGTTTCATCCATATTTGGCAGAACTTTTTGGGGAGCGACTATGCGATTTGATTAAATATCTTAAACATGATGTTACTTCACCAAGGCATAGAGACAAATAATTATCCCAGAAGAGCTGGGAGGAGATTGGACGAGAATGAAATGTCAGTTGGACGGTAGCAATGTGCTACTGAGAGGACTGTGCCCTCTGCTGCATCCATGCCAACATAAAGAACACATGGAAGCACATGGGGAGTGACAGTAACATTGTTTGAAATGGATGAATTTATTTTCACTGCGTTCTTTGGACTGCAACAGAGTACCCAGGGGAAACCCACATGACAGAGGGAGAACATGTGAGCTCCACGCACCCGCACAATGTGGAGAGTCAACCCCGCACTCCTGGTCATGGGTGGGAGCACTGGTACCTATCCAGCAGCCATGCCATACTGAAATAGTATATATTTAAATTCATCAGTAGTCTAGGAAAATGTGAACGTATTCCATTCTCAAGATAATACACCAGTTTTATTTCAGTCATCTCCTTTAACATCCATACATAAATTGTTTTAGCTTGTCCTATGCCGGGTATTTGAAGTCTGGAGCCTATCTCAGAGGTCTGAGGAAGCCCCGCAATGACAGGGAGAGCATGCAAGCTCCACACACGTGGAGCCAGGGCAGAGTCTAGAACCTGAGTCCCACAGCTGCAAGGCAATAATGAACCATCGTGTCAACCCACTTTAGCATCATACACTATAACCTTGATTGAAAAAAAATTGTTTCATAGTTTGTATAGGTTCATAGGACAATCTGGGTGAGGACAATGAAGTCGTCACTCTGAGTGCTGCCTTGTCTTGCAATGTCCCCACTTTGCCGAACCTACACGTGTCTGGAAACTCACAGATAAGTCACCTACTGAGCTTCTGAACTTCCCTTGCAGACACTCAAACACCATGTCGTCAAGGAAGAGAGATATATATACACGCAGATTTTTTTTTTCCATCGTGAGGCTCTTCGCTAGAGAGGAATGAATATTGACATTTTCTGCACCCTTTATGCACCGGTGACTCCCCAAGGGGAGGGACACGCAGCGTAACTTTATCTAGCCTGCTGCTGGGGTGCACTGCCACAAGGTTAGCTTTCCAGCCCTCGGAGCAGGAATGGCATCCAGGGTCTCGCTGCAGGAGGAGCTGGAGGACCTGTCCTGCCCTGTGTGCGGGGATGTCTTCCGGGAGCCGGTGGCTCTCTCCTGCCGGCACCACTTCTGCCGGGCTTGCTTGGAGCATCACTGGAGCGAAGGTGGCATCGGTGGTGGCCGCGACTGCCCACTGTGCTTCCGGCGTTCCTCCTTGGAACGGCCGCCCGTCAGCGCCACACTGCAGAGAGCTTGCGAGGCCCTACGGCGAGAAAGGGCACGCTCGGACCCAACGGCGTGCTCCGAACATGGTGAGGTGCTGGAATTTTTCTGCCTGGAGGAGCTCCGGCCTGTCTGTGCAGAGTGTCGTGTCTCCGGGGCCCACCGAGGGCACAGGCTGTACCCCGTGGCCGAAGCCTTGCAGGACTGTAAGGTAGGACTGCTAATGGTCTTCCAACTGTCTGCTCCAGGGTCTCAAAGGCTGGAAAGATCACACAAGACTTCCCTTCTTTTCCTCTCCACTCATTCAGTTCACCATTGGGACTTCTTTAATTATTTATAGTCTTTAAATCGAAGAGTTTCATGGAAATAAAATGGATTAGCCTTGTGCTAAATCAAGGGCATAGTTAGTTGCCCATTGGCAGAGGAACTCTTTTAAGAAGCAGCTCCATGCTTGACACAAGTCTGCGACTCAGTCGCATGGAGATATTTATATCTTCTCAGTAAGGCTGATTATGTTACCCCCAGTAATGACCAGCAGGGGGGCTGAAACCAGACTCTGATGAGTAACTATTTGATGGCAGGCGGAACTCAAGAATGCACTGAAGCCTCTGAAGGAAAAGCTGAATGCCTTCAAAAAGGCTAAGAGCACCTGCGAAGAATCTGAGGAGCACATGAAGGTATTTTTAGTAGTTGCTAGGAATCATGTTAAAGGTTGGTCAAGAAGTGGTGAAGGCTGAGTTGTGGATGACTGATCTCCATGTCGTTCCTTTTTGCAGTGTCAGGCTCAGAACACGGAGAGGCAGATAAAGGAGCATTTTGAGGAACTTCACCAGTTTCTGCGAGATGAAGAGATGACTCGACTGGAGCTGCTGAAAAAAGATGAGGAGCTCAAGAGTGTGATGATCCGGGAGAAGATTGAAGATCTGTCACTGGAACTTTCATCCCTGTCAGACACTATCCGATCTATAGAACAAGAAATGGAGGCCAAAGACATCCTTTTCCTGCGGGTGAGACCAGTCCTGCTGTAGTACTTGCTCATCGCCTAGATCAGGGCCATGCAGAGACTTAAAATGTTGGTCAGGTGTTCTCCACCGCTAGGTCATGTTATGGAAGTTGTACCTTGACAATCTTGACTCACAGTGGTAAAAAGAACATTCTAAACTTGATCAGGATGGGCTATAAACAACTGCAAGAGGAGCCCATTCTATACACAAGTTCTTCCGTTTATATATATATAAAGATGTAGTAAATGAAGAATAATAAAAATGTAGCAAATAATGAATCATGAGTATTTCATGAGTATTTCAGTAGTTCATCTTCCCTTCAAACCAAGGACCTGACCTGAGAAGCTTCTCATATTTGAGAGTATATGAAAAACCGTGACTGTTAGATAAGCAGAATAGAAAATTCTATATGGCTAGATGAATAGGATTAACGCCCTTGTTCTTTCTTGCAGAACTACGAAAACATCATAAAGAGGTAGTTGAGTCCGGAGATATTTGCTCATTATTGTTGCTGTTTTTGATCCAAAGCCACATCAGTAGTGACTTTTCTATATCATTACAGAACCTGGGGTTCATTTCCAGAACCAGAGCTGCCTTCAGAGGCTCTAATTGACGTGGCCAGACACCTGGGCTCCTTGAAGTACAACGTGTGGGAGAAGATGATGGAGATCGTCCATTACAGTGAGTACTTCTGGAATTAAGTTGGAGTGTGTATAACATGCTATTTGTGTGATGGGTCTTATGGCTTCGCCTTCCAGCCCCGGTGGTCATAGACCCCAACACTGCCGCCAACTGCTTCCTGGTCTCGGAGGACCTGTGCAGGGTGCAGTGCTACACAGAGCAGTTCCGGCTGCCTGACAACCCCGAGCGCTTTGATATCAGCGCCGAGATGCTGGGCTCTGAGAGCTTTGGCTCCGGCCGCCACAGCTGGGAGGTGGAAGTGCGCAACAACACGTATTGGGTTATTGGCGTGGCCAAGGACTCCATCAACAGAAAGGGCAAGCATGTGCTGACGCCGGCTGAGGGCTTCTGGAGCATACGGCTGCGTAACGGCGAATACAAGGCCTGCTCCGCCCCGTGGACACCCCTCGATGTGACCCAGGAGCCTCAGGTCATCCGTGTCCAGCTGGACATGGACCGCGGAAAGGTGTCTTTCTATAAGGACCGGGAGAGGACGGCCCTCTTCACCTTCACAGACATCACAGCCTCTAGGGTGGTCCCGTACTTTTGCACGGCCTGTAAGCTCCACCCCCTGAGGATCCTGCCCTCCAGGCTATCTGTCGTTCCAGAACACCACAGATCTTATTAATAAACTTACAGTGGATGGTGTTGGTCTTGTTAATGCTTCATTAGCATAACAATAGTAGCTGGTGGATTTGAATTAAAAGGTACTAGTAATTATTCAAGTCTCATAACCTAGAGTTAATTTCTACATACATTCCCCGATTTAAAAATTTGTATTTGAGGCCATCTACCACTAGATGGTGATATTTCACCATGCTGGGTATTAATTTTCGGGTATTAAACCCGAAGCCACAGCAGCTCTCCATGGGTCAGGTTTGCCCCCCCTGAATGCAACAATCTCTTCCATACGCTTCTTTAAACAATCCAACTTTTATAAAGTTAGAAAAAAGTTTTAATTATGCTTATCTTTCTAAGACTCTCGAGACTTTACAAAAAACATGGGTAATATTGACAATCAAATAACTACAAGTATATAAATACATACAGATAAAAACACAACAGCACAGGTTAAACAACAAAACATAAGAATGAATGGAGACATCAACATGGTTAATTTATATAATGTGCCATCTCTTTAATACATAAATTAGCTTTAATCGAAATGAAGCCAAGGACTACAAAATACATTTCTCAAAAACATGGAAAACTTGGCAACATTCATATTTAGACTCTTCAGAGACGCTAATGTCTCCAGACAGCCCAGAACTCAAAATCTTTTTATGTGTAACAGCAGTAATATGCTATCAGATATGAACGGTGGGGGAGACCATTGTAATACATAGTATGCGGTTTTTAGAAATAAAGTGAAATACAAGACTTTAACTTTCCTTCTTTCAGAAGTCACTGTGTGTGATGCTCATGGGAGTTTTACTCACAACAATGTTCTGAGGGCAGAAGGAAGAATGAGTGGTTCAGAGCTATAACCAATCAAATTGTAGAGGAGGTTGGTGCAAGCAACTAGAGGAGGTGGGACCAACCAATCAAATGTCTTGGTCCTGCCTCCCCTTGTTACTTGGACCCACCCTTTCTACAATCTAATTGGTTATCTCTCTGAACCACTAATTTTTCCTTTTGCCCTCAGAACATTTTTGTGTAAGTAAAACTCCCAAGAGCGCGTACGACAGTGTGAAGGGAAGAATTTCACGAGTCGTAACACACCCTTTTAAATTAAAAGTGAGCGATGGGACCTAAGCCTGGTTACTCAGCTTCTAAGTTAATTATCTGGGATATAGTCAAAAGATTCATTCCAAACAGTGCTATATTTTGCCCTGCAGAGTGCAGAAATGATAAGAAAGCTTTATGACCACAGCAGACTCGACCGTACCGCGAATGTGTATGCTCACTGGCAAAGTGGTTTGCTCTTAATTGTCCAAACTTTTCCACAATACATTGCATGAGAAAGCGGACCCGACCAGCTGAGGGACAGCACTGAGGTCAGCTGGCCATCTGCTAGTGGTTGTTCTCTTTCCTAAAGGAGATCAATCATTTAACAAAAACCCAACAGCCTCTGGGGTGGTCATTTTGTGGTCATGCTTCAGTCAGAGGCCAGGCACGAGGTTTTCTGAGCTCAGAAATGGGGAAGCGGGGTGATACAGGGAAGCTGGCGAGAGAACAGCCGTAATTGTGACATGGGATGGTTAAAAATCCCTCAGATCTTCGACTCTCCTGTATAATCGGAGCTTCTAAAGGCCTATAAAAGGAAGGAAATGGTCCCATAGTTAGTGTGTGAAGCAGGTCCAAATTTTAACAATAAGAAATATGAGACTGTGTGGCTGCTCATGCATTCTGTAGATTCTTTATTTATGACATCAAATTTTTAAATAATCTTTCAGGCAATGGGTATGTATTACTGCATAATGTGTGTATGTGTGTGTATGTGTGTGTATGTGTGTGTGTGTGTGTATGTGTGTGTATGTGTGTATGTGTGTGTATGTGTGTGTGTGTGTATGTGTGTGTGTGTGTGTATGTGTGTGTGTGTGTGTGTGTGTGTGTGTGTGTCTACCTGTGAATTGCTGGATTTGTTACTGCTGAACTCCGTATACTTCTTAACCCTGCAAGTGGAGGTCAGGAACCTGCTGTATTCCTCTCGTACCTGAGCCAAATGCCAAAGAGACAAAAAAAGACATGCCGTATTACAGTGCAAATCAGCAGAACCTTCTGGAATTTACAAACACGATCAGCACTCGGGCATCGGCAGTAGTGCCTGGCAGCGACTTGGCTAGCGTGAAGGTAGCATGGACGCTTCTAGACACATCAGTGAGTGTTATGATGCTCAAGTTCAAGGTGGCGCCTGAACCTTAGCTTTACTGCAGACCCTGTGCATGGAGCAGACCTGTTTGGGGCAAAGGCAGTGCATGATGAACACAAGGACCCCCTGGATGCTGCTGAAGATGGTGAAGAGGTAGGACATGACCAGCATGTTCTTCTCAAACTGGAAGCAGCCAAAGATCCACATGGTGCCCAGGACGCAGAGTTGTGCTATAGCAGTAACTGTAAATGTCCTGCAGGTGGCAGCAGAGACACAACCATGACTATATACACTATATGTCTACACAATATAAACATATTGTTAGATTTCATTTGGGCCCCTCCCACAGCTGGCAGATATTAATTGTATTTGAATATTAATTACATGCTGATGTTTCTAAATAGGCATTTTTCTATTTTTGTTCATTAAAAAAAACAAGTCAATCAAGTCAATCTGATTGTGAAATCATGTTATTTTGATAAAAACTGTCACATATTGCATAATCTTAAGAGTAAACTTTTAGCAAATAACACAAAGTGATGTCAATGATGAACAGTAGTGACAGGAATGCGAGGGACTTACTTAATTTTCCGTAAACTGGAGAGGTCAGGGTTAAGGTCAGAAAACTTCTCTGCTAACTTCCACACCGTGATGATGAAGAAAACACCATTCAGCTGTCAGAGAGAAAGAGAAGCGGCATAACAGTGGCATTATGTAAACAGTCCGCTGTTAGCGATGCAGCTGCTCTTCCTCTGCCGTAGGCCTGCGGCTGTAACTCAATGCCCCCCCCCCCCAGAATCTGCAAGGCAGGATGGCAGTGCAGAGATGGGGTCCAAAGCCCCTGGACAGCGAGCACTTCCAGTCCAAAGACTAAAGACAAGCTTTGTGATGATTTATAATGTGCAATGAGTCTGAACAGAACGATCCTTACTGTTAACCAGAACCCATATGTCTCCTTCATGAAGTTCATGGTGAAGGTAACCAACTGTACTGCAGCGACGATAAAAAAATAAACGAAACAAAAGAAATACTCACGATGATGATGGCACAGACGGGGCCGAAGAAGCTCCAGATGAAATTGTCCTTTAAGCTCAACCAGCAGCTACAAGACAACAAAGGACACTTGAGAAAGCCAACAAACACTATTGACATTCATTGATGCAGGCAGTAGATCGTGACTATGGATTCACTGGGAGGAAAGCTGGCTGGGTCTATTGACAACGGTGCCACTCACTAGCGATCTGTTCCATAGCCCTTTCCATTGACGGAGGCGGATATCGCCACGATGACGGTGGGGATGCCATAACCAACGGCCAGCAAGTACCGCTTCCGCAGTGTGGTGTTGAAGACCAGGACCACCATGCGGTAAAGCTGGACGCCTTCCAGGCACATCCAGCAGAAGGCGGACAGGAAGAAGAAGTGGAGAAGGCCTGCTATGAAGGCACAGGCACCCTGATGGACAACACGGCCAGAGATCATGCTATAAAGGAGGGCTGAGATACACCTACACACATAATATGACCACAGTAGGGTAAATGGCGGAGATACATGCACACGCTACGGTCGGAGGCGTCACCTTGTTCTCCGTTCTGGAAATTCCCACGAGGAAGACGAGGTAGGCGATGAACAGGCTGATGCAGAGGTGAAGGTGGATGGTGTTGCGGGTCCCCTGGATGGATTTGCAGAAGTAGAAGGTGGCGATGCAGAGCAGCAGGCAGAACAGCGACAGAGACAGGCCCACCCACGTGATCAACTGCAACTCGAATGGGTCCTAAAATTGGGGGAGATCAGATGCTGTTCGGAGGTAGCTGTCATGAGGACATACAAATGTAGCACCAGTCAGAAGTCTGGATACACCTGCTTGTAAAGCATATGACTCTATTTTAGCTACTCTATATGGACAAAAGTATTGGGACACATGGCCATTGTGCCTACAGGAACTTTTATAACACATACATACACACACTAACTATATAGACAAATGAAGTATGTAATATGGGGACAAACCTCTTAATCATTGAATCCAGGTGGTACATTCAGACCCATTGCCACAGGTGTATAAAATCATGAACATAGTCAAGCACCTAAATCCATAGTCATCAATATGCAGCTTTGCAGGTATAACAGCTTCCACTGTTCTTGCAAGGCTTTCCTAGATTTTGGAGTGAGTCTGTGGGGATTTTTGTCCATTTATCTAGAAGGTCGGGCACTGATTTTGGACGTGAAGGCCTGGCTTACAATCTCAGTTCTTGATCATCCCAAAGGTGTTTGATAGGGTTGAGGTCAGGGCTCTGTGAGGCCAGTCAAGTTCTTCCACACCAAACTCACCCAACCATGTCTGGCCCTTGCTTTGTGCACTGGGGCACAGTCATGCCTGAACAGAGAAGGGCCTTCCTCAAACTGTTCCCACAAAGCTGGTAGCGTAGAATTGTTCAAAATGTCTTAGTATACTTCACTGGAACTAAGGGCCCAACCCCTGAAAAACAACCCCATAACACTATCCCTCCTCCACCAAACTTTACAGTTGGCACAATGCAGTCACAGTTTTTGTACTGGGGTTAATGCCAGAGGAAGTTTGCAGTTGAGTCCAAATTGCGTTGGTGACTTTTACGCACTATGTGCCTAAGCACTCGGCGACCCCCCCGCTCGGTTACTTTACGTGGTCTGTTTCTGGTGTTCTTAAATGCTTATCCTTTGCAAAAAGACCACTTACAGTTGACCATGGAATATCTAGCAAGGAAGAAATTTCACAAACTGACTTAATGCAAAGGTGGCATCCTATGACAGTACCATGCTTGAATTCACTGAGCTCTTCAAAACAACCCATTCTTTCATAAATGTCTGTAAACCTGACTGCATGGCTAGGTGCTTGATTTTATACACCTGTTGCCATGGGTCTGAATGTAACACCTGAATTCAATGATTAAGAGGTGTGTCTCAATGCTACATACTACTTTTGTCCATATAGTTTGTGTGCATATGTGTGTGTGTATATACTGTATATATACTTTTGCCATATTCCATAAATAGTATAAATCTAGATCTTTTTGTTCGATGGAACACAGTACTATATGTAAGGAGGAAATACTAGTTTGAGGATTGTGGAGCTCGACTTACCTCGATGTCATAGAGCGCCATCAAGACAGCGAAGCTGCTGAGGTGGGTGCAGTTACAGATGGTGTGGTTGGGGTTTGACTTCACCATCGTACAACCCACCGGAGACCAGCCTCCGTCCCCGAGGCTGGCGTTCCAGAACACACACACTGGATCTCCCTTTTGTGTGAACTGCTTGTGGCTGAAGTCAAACGTGACCGGTTCCAGTAGTTTTTGAGTATTCCTGTTGCTAACACTAGCCGTCACCACCTTGGAGATGATCTCGTACCCTTTCACCCGGCTCTTGTTGCCCATCCCATGGAAGAAGCCATTGGTGGACTTCTCCAGGCTGTTGTAGCTGAGCAAAAAGGTGAAGGCAAACCCTGAAGATAGACACATGACAGTTAGGAATAGGGTGATTTTCCAGAGCACATAAGGTGAAGCTGCAAAAGTCACGTGTTAGTGGCCACAACAGAAGGCAAAGTGTGATGAAATGCAAAGACGGAGGGAACCTGGGTATTTTTCAATTGCTTCTGCGGCTGTCTCCCAGTGAGTGTCCAGTCTGGTGTACTGGGATGGCAAGCTGACTGGACCCTGAGGAGGCACTGTGCTTCTCTTCATCAGAATCTCCACCTCTGCCCAGAGAGGATTACTGTTAATTGTTCTGTTATTGTCCCGTTCTTCTTTTCTAACCTGTTATCTTTAATATGACTGAATTATATTACTATGTTGTTATTATTATTATTATTATTATTATTATCATATAGGCTCCGGTCCCCCGCGACCCCAGTTGGGATTGAGCGGTATAAGAAAATGGATGGATGGATTGATTATTATCATATTACAGATTTAGTGATTAAATAACAGCTGCTTATGTACTGGAGGGCACCACAAACCCCAGAACAGCTCAGGATGGGCAGAATTTCATTCCCAACTCCCAAACCTCATTAGAACCTTACTAGTCGTCATTCCACCTGCATTTCGGCATAGATAATTTGACAGTGTGTTTTCATAATGACACTACAGTGCATGCCGTGATGAGGGATTTAAAGCACTTGCAGGTAATTCTTCTGCGTTACTCGCTGAACAATCACCTGCTTAATGAAGTGAAATTGAATCCCTAATGATGTCAGGAATGAATTTTCATTTGCCATTTCCTGCTTGTCCCTAACATTACAGCTACCCTAGGAACTGAAATATATTCAAGTCAATAAAAAAAACGCTGCAATCTGAAATGGCAATAGGACAGCGCAAAAAACACAATCACGCAGGAAAGTCTAGTCTCTG
>JAODLD010000051.1:15550904-15573015 GCA_026781065.1 Mormyrops boulengeri | reverse complement strand
ACACAATCACGCAGGAAAGTTTAGTCTCTGTGGAAAGTTTCATTTATGTGTTTTCAATAGTTGGTGATCTGGTGAATGAGGAGGCGTAAGGAGACAAGGCAGGGGACTAGATCTCTAGCTCTGCGCGGGGCTCAAAACAGCTGCTTAAATTTGCAGTAAAGAGTGGGAAGAACTGCTCTTAGGGACAAATGTGATGATAAATAGCGCAACACCAACCTAGTATTTTTAAGTATGCTTTAAGATTAGTGTAGTGGTTTAGGGCACAGACCCATATCGCCGGTTGGGTCCCTGACATACCAATAAGCAAAGTACTTAACTTAAGTTACTCCCGCTCTGGATAAAAGTCAGCTAAGCTACTACATTCAATTCAATTCATTTTTATGCAGCACGCTTTCCAACACGATTTGCCCCTAAGCACATAATAAAAATTAGCATTACAAGCTGAACCAATTAAAAAACAGCATCACAGACTCACAAAACAATGACTGATGGTGCACAAGTTCAAAGACAATGGGCTTTCCCTTCTCTTCACAGCAAATTCCCCCACTAAAATGCCAAATGACTACGTCACCTCCCGCAACCCTGCCTCCACCCAACCCGCAGCGAATGTAACTAAATCTGCAGGAAGGTTGCAGAAACTCCGCTCTGGGTCCCGGTCCCCGGCGTGTACCTGCTTGGTCGGATGTCATCTGGGTCCGAGGCTCCTTCAGCAGCATGGTGACCATGCGGATGGCGTTTTCACTCAGAGACAGCAGTTTGCTCACCTTCTTGTTGTCACCCAGTGGCCCAGATGACAGTAGATTATCTATTATGGACAGCAGCCTCTTCAGAGGGAGAGGATGAAAGAAATGGGGAATCGACTGTGTTTCTTTTAGCCATGACGGGTCAGTGACGCACATGGTTAAAGGTTACCACGGTTACCTCTAGCAGCATTTCTCCACTTCCTCCTCCACTAGTCGCATTATTCAACTCCAAGCATTTGCTTCTGAAGAATGTCAGCTCTTCTGCAAGCTCTGGTAGGATCTTGGAAGAAGATAATGACAGATGACAAACGCTCAGACGCTGGTCGAGAGCAGATTTAATTTGATGCCGTGTCACCCGTTAACATTCACGTGCCTACCTGTTCGGTGACATTGTCGAGCTGGTACTGGCCACAGTTCAGTTCTATAGGAGCAAATAGCAGAGGATCAGTGAATCCAGTCAAGCCACTTGCCGACTTGGCTTCCACCCTTTGGTTTTTTCCCCCAGTCACTAGAGGACTAAGGATCACAAACTCAATCACAGGGAGGGCCAAAATTAAAAACTGGGCTTAATTCAAGGGGCAAACCAGGTCAGTATTTATGAAAAACATGGTCTTAAATTGACCATGTTTAGTCAGATGTATTATGATGAATTACTCATACAGAAATATGAACTTCTCCCAAGAAATGTTACATTTCACAACAAACCAAGCTTATAGATTAAACAAACAAATGAGAGATGACATCAAAAAACACATCAGTGGCATACATTTTTTAGTACGCCTAAAATATTAATGAGATGTGTGCTGTGACACCCATAAGTTAGTAATCTGTATAAATTCAACGTATCCTTAATAGGGTTGGTAACTGAAAGTAGGTTACAAATTAGAACTGATAAGAGAATACCTGGTAATGGATACCCAATCTCTTTTTTCGAATTTCGATTTTGCTTATCAGTTTCTAAACACTACATATCTACAAGAACATGCGTGGCTATCTGCCAGGACCTGAATTAGGTTAATGTGCGATGCATCAATGCGCAACAAGCTAGCATGCATGACAACAGTGTTAAACAGTGTGAAAGACAGTGAACAGTCAAAAGTTAGGTTAGGTTTGTAAAATCACCTCAGTTCAACCTAAATAAACACATTTATTTAACATGGTGTTACTTTCTTTACTTCTGCCAGTTCACTCATTTGTCAGCTATTTATTTCATGTAAAACTTCCCAACTACTGTACTATCCTTGGTGAATTGTTTAAAAAAAATAGTGCGGGCTAAAATGCGTGTCGGTCTCAAACACGGATCACAAGTGATAACAAGTGATAACAACATTTCACTTCCTTCTCAAACCTCTTCAAAAAACTCTGCAATCTGCCTGACTGCCAGCAATAATAGTCTCCGGCATCCTGGACCAATAATATAGTTAGCTTAAATTGGGACGTGTTCGTTAGCTGTTTTGGTTGTTGTTTTGGCCTGGGTCACTCCCGAAGTTGTTGCACCTCGTGTCTGTGGAAAAAATATAACAAAAACTACAAAGAAAGATCCCTTTGTGTCCCGTGTTCCCTTTTCCCATTCCCTGGTTGTCTCGTCTTCCCCTCTCCCTTTCCCTTACCTTTCTGTCGATCCTCAACCCTAGACTGGGGATCGTAACAACTGGCTGCTGCATTTCTGTTGTGTGAATCGGAATTGATAAAATTCAAACGATACCCAACCCTAATCCTTATGTTTATTAAATCTTGTTAGTGCTACATACCACTGCTTTGGTATACCATGGAAGCGATAAGCACTGAACTGGTGGTGAAGAATGGGACAGTTCAGCAGTCACAACATCTTTTGAAAGAGGAGATGTTGTGGATAAATAAACAAGGTAAAAAGATGTTGGTGGCTTTATTAAACATAACTGAATTTATACAGATTACTAATATTTTAGGTGCACTACTAATCCGCTTGTCAAACTGTGGGTGTAAGTAAATGTCCGTATAGTTACAAAAACCCAGTGTGCAGACAAATGTTTCGCCCGTCATCTGAAGCCCTAGTGATGATTACGCAAGTGCCACATAATCACGAGTACACCACAGTGTGATATCGTGCAGCCCTACCTCGATTGACATGCCAACGTGTCAGCTGTCGCTGTGCAATCTGGGATTTGTAATGCTAGTGATGTGGGTGCTATATATCGACGGGCCAGTTCTGATAGGCACAAGATATGTATTATCGTGCAGGCTGGATACAATGTACCATGGGCTGGATGTGGCCTACAGTCCTTGAGTTTGACACCCCTGGTCAATGCTCAACAAACATGACAGGTAGGGGTCAGCTGTCTCTCACCTACGCAAGGTGCCTTGGCGTCGCCATAGTTGTCGAACCCAGAGTGACACTCGCAGCGATAGCTGCCTGGCTGGTTGTGGCAAGTCCCTCCCGCTCCACAGATGGACACATTAGTTGCACATTCATCAATGTCTGGAAAGAGAAGAGATGTGTCTGGTCCTCCATTAAGAGAGACATGATGGCCTTTAAGAGAAACACTGCATAGACAGTACCAGTCAGAAGTCTGGACACACCAGCTTGTAAAGCACCTAACCACTTCCTTCACAACACGGTAAACAGAACTCAGATCTCTTTCTTAAGCTGTTTTTGTCACCCTGGGTTGTAGCAACATTAAATGGGGATTCTTATTAACTGATCAGGTAATGTGGTGGCGCCGTGGGAAGCACTGGGGCATTTTTCAGATCCGGTTCCTTGGCTGGAGGGAGGTGAGATTCACGTTCTGGACTTTCAGGTCACCTGAGCTGATAATGGATTAGTGATTCTGCACCAAGTTTGCCCTGCTCCCGACACACACTCCTGAGCACGTGGGTTTCAAAGTTTCCACCAGCAGAAGCTGACATGGCAGGAAAAATGAAGGAGAGATTTCCTTAAGTGAGGTAAAGATTGGCACAATTTCCTTGCTTGTTGCCGTGCCAACTTCCCCTTTAGAGTCGGACAAAATTGCTCCCATTGGATTCTTACAGTCACAGGTGTTGCAAGCATAACTTCTCTGCACGTTCCCCCTTTCTGATTAAAGAATTCAATCTCAGAAATCCGATTGGGAGACGAGATTAAAATAGCATCATTATTTAAAATTATTAAGCCAACAAAAAAACAATAAAAGAGAAGCAATGTTTTAGTCTTTATTCATCAGAAACTGAAAGCCGACTGAAAAGGCACTTGCCTACTTTGTTCGTCTTTTCATCTTTTCCCCAGTCACTGGGGGACTAAGGATCTAGCTACTCTCTATACCTAAACAAACATGACAGGTAGGGGTCAGCTGTCACTCACCTACGCAAGGTGCCTTGGCGTCGCCATAGTTGTAGAACCCAGAGTGACACTCGCAGCGATAGCTGCCTGGCTGGTTGTGGCAAGTCCCTCCCGCTCCACAGATGGACACATTAGTTGTACATTCATCAATATCTGGAAAGAGAAGAGACGTGTCTGGTCCTCCATTAAGAGAGACATGATGGCTTTTAACACTGCATAGACAGAAGTCTGGACACACCTGCATGTAAAGCATTTCTCTGTTTTAACTATCTTACTTATTGTAAAAGGCCGGGCAGCAAGGAAATACAAATCAAACATCGCAACGACTTTTCTCAGATTTTTGACACTTCCATTTACCTCCCTTTTGCTTTGAGGACAGTACTGTAGACTCTTGATATTTTTTCACCAGCTTAAACATGTAGCCCCCCTGGAATGCTTCTCCAACAGTTCTGAAGGAGTTTCCAAGTCTCCTACTTTGCTTTTACACTTCGATCAAACTCATCTCAAACCAGCTCTATATAGTTTAGGTGGCAGGTGTCAGGGTCTGTACTGCCTGACCCTGCCCTTCGTGTCATCTCCCTGTTTAGCCAGCAGGTGTTGCTCACCATCCTGTCCTCCTCCCTGTCGCTTGCCCCTTAAGCCCCTAGTGCATTTCCTTTGCCCCTTGGATCTCAGTGGGCTGAGCCTGTGGCTCAGTACCTGCTGGCTATGGTTTGAGGTTGGCCTCTGGCTGGCCTCATCTGTTTATTAGTATTTATTTGGGTTTCCGTTTCCCCCAGTTTATGTTCTGTTTGGTTTCCTTGCTCCTAGGTTTTCCCTGTGTGTATTTTTGTTCCAAGTTAAGTTTCCTAGTGTAGTAATTCCTACTGTATGATTAGTGTTCATGATCAATAATGACAACATACTAAGCAGCTAAATGTCGATGTTGTCATATAATTTCTATGTCTCTTACTTCTGTGTTTGTTTAGTGTTTCTACCTGTTTCTCTTTGCTCTTCTGCCTCAGTTGATTGGTTAATTGATTATGTCTTACACCTTTTCCTTGTTTACTCCAGTTTTCTATGTTTATTTAAGCGCCTGCCCTGGTCTGATCTCCAGTCAGTTATTTAGGGTTGTGTTGCTGTGTGCTGGAAGTTCTGTCCCCTTTGCCTGTTCTTGAGCCTTTTGGTTTTTGTTAGTTATGAGCCTTAAATGCTGTATTATTGACACTGTTGGTTGAGCACACACCTGGGCAACTGGCTAACACAGGGCTCATACTAACAATCTGAAAAGAATTTACAGTTACGTAGCTATTCGACCTAAGACTGAAATCATGCATTGAATTAGACCAAACGTGACCTCACTCATGCTACCCATGACTTTGGATATAGAGGATTCCTACAGGCATTTATAATAATTTTGCTAACTTCAAATTCAAATAGAACCTCTGGATGACAATGGCGGAATTCTCAATTACCGTCTCACTAGATAAGAGTGGTTAGTATGGAATTTGGAAATGAGGTTTGCAGAAGCATTTTGACTGGGCTTCATGAAAAGTTACACAAGTTACTTCTTGTCTGCAGGCCTGATGATGACTCCTGGACCTGCTGAAAACATCTGCCGCCAGCCCCCCCCCCAGTCACATAACTTTAATTTCTCCTCGTCTTGCCCTCACCCTCACAGTTGGTATCGTTACTAGAGCTGAATCCTGGTTTGCACTTGCAGAAATAGGATCCTATTGTATTGGAACAGTCAGCATTTTGACCACAGACGTCCGGCTCTTTGTGACACTCGTTAATATCTGCAGGAGAGACAGAAGGATGCTTGTTGCCATGACAATTACAACTGTCTTGCCAAAATTGCACACAATCCAGTGATTACCCATACAAATATTTGATACCTCACCTACGCACTGCCCTGTGATGATAGTGAAGTTTGGTTTTGGATGTCGATCTAAAGCCAGTCTCACACTGGCAGTAGTAGCTGCCCACAGTATTGAAACATGCTGCATTATTGCCACAGCGCAACATGAGGTCTTCACACTCGTCATAATCTGTTTGTGAGGAGAAACCGGACAGGAGCACAGCTGAGTCACTGGCTAACAGTTTGATTTCAGTTATACAAAGATGGAAATTGCTGATGTAAAAAGAGCACTATACCTTACACACCTGTACAGTTTCCTGAGGAACGATATTTGATGTAGCCTACAGGACAGCCGCTACAGGAAGACGTCCTCAGCAAGCCAAAGATGACCCCTGATGCAAGGGGAGAAGGACTGACACTGACTGCATTTGGGGCATCTGTGCCAAAACACACGCATCTCCTAGGCATCACCGACCATCAGAATAAAACATTACAAGCTATTTATAGCTCTGGGTTTTCAAGAGAAAAGCGCTTCAGCCTGCTGTGGTCAGACGGTTGACATTTATGTGCAAAGGCTTCGAGCGCCGCAAGCGGGCCTGTAGCCAGATTGTGGGGTGTCATTTTGTGGGGTGTCAACCCTACCAAAAGGTTTAGGGGGGGGATTTCACAGACTGATGGAGGTCCCCCTCCATAGATTTTGCCAACCAGGGGGCTGAAGTAAATTTTGAGTGTGGGGGTTCAAATTCTTAATTTTACTACTTAACTATGTATTTGATATTGACAGTGGGCATTATGAATATTAAACGGCCTAAATGTAGGTCTTCGGAGAGCGTGAAGAATTATCCGAAATACACCGGCACAAACAGGGAGAACAAACACACTTCACACACACACAGAGGTGGAGTTCAAAGCACCCCACCCTGAAAATGTAAGGCAGTAGTGCTACCCAATGAACCACCTGCATACACACAACACAAAAACAAACACGGGTCCTACAGCCTTCCTGCAGGACCCTTAGCTGCGGCATTGTGTCGACCATCTCTGTCCATTCATGCGTTTTTACTTTCTGGACCTGAAATTGACACCTCTGGTGTTAATGCTACTGATAGGTTGGGGGGTGGAATTCACACTGACTACTTGGCTATGTGCCTGATTAGCCACAAAAAAAAATCAGTCGGAAGTGGGGTTCAAACATCATTTTAGTATCTGAGTATATGCCTGGATGCAAGACTTACACATCACTTTACTGACCCTCTTGGGGGTAGAATTCCTTCAGTCCAGCAGTAGGTGAACAGCAGAGATATTCAAGAGTCACAAAATTAGATTATGAGTCAAGTCTCAAGTCTCCATCTTGGTTCCAATTTGACTATTTATCAAAAATGTAACTACATAGTTTTTCTCTATTAGAAACTGATGTGACTAAATGGGAATCACCACTTGAACAGTTCAAAAACTGCATGTCTCATAGTTCCTTATAATCTAATATATAATCTTATAATCTTCCAAGTAATTGCTATTTGAAATGCCTTTGAAGCAATAACATTTTTGTAAGAACCTGAGCACTTTTCTAAAATAGATTTTAAAATTAATACTTTCTCAAAAATAACATTATGATGAAGACATCCCTTGCAGGAAATTTTGGTGTAAATTCCTGAATGGACCATGCGTGTTTGCACACATTGCTGTGCTGAAAGCATATCAGACTGGCTCTGCTCTGCAGCCAGACCAAACCATGCTGGACTTCGCCCCCAACTACGTTAGAGTGATGTGATTGGCTAATGAATGAGTATAACCCAGACCCCGTTTGTCCTGCTGCTAAAGTATATGCATGTTTACAGGATATCGCCATTTTCATTTTTACATATCGTTCTAAAGCAAAATATCCAATTAATGGATAAAATCCATTTGTCTCTCAGCTCATGTGCGCAATTAAATAAATAAATGATTATGCAAGTAACGTTAAAAAATAATGTGTGCAGTCGTGCAGCTCTTTTAGTTAACGAGAGCGGTCAGTGAAATTAACGTTCAATCGAATAATTTGCTGGTGTTGTTTTTACTTTATTAAAAACATTTGAATTTGTGACGGAACTCCCAGTTCCATAAACTCAATAGTTTAAGACTGAACAGTACAATGAAGAGGTGTGGACACTTTCTAAGTCATAAGCAAATACAGATCCATGCCGATCTGTGTCACTATGTAAGAACTCCATGTATATATAATTTATGACGCAGGTACAAGCCGAAAATGGATGCCAGCACGCGTGAATGACATTAGAGGCCTCGCATGTGTAGCCCTCTCCATCCGCCAGCCACACCCAGGCAGTGTACGGCATTTACACACTGAATCTGGCACCATACAAACAAACAAACTCCATCGTATCTGCGAACCGATTCGGTGTCACTCTAGGCGGAATGAAGAGCGGCGATGGTGACATTACTCCTGTCATTTGTAATGGAAAACAGTGATAAGGAATCCAACTCACCCAGAGACAGAAGATACATCTTATGGTCCATGGTGAAACAAAAGAAGTACAGAAATACTCTTGAATATAACACTCTGTTTACTTTGTGCTGTCCTCTCAGTTGTGTGATCGGCTTAAATGTGGTAAATTATTATAACTGCTACCGAAATTCCAGCTTTCTGACTGGGATGTGTCACTGGGAATATATGACACCCCTGTAAGATCTGCTATCCCCCGATAATGCGCACCCCTTTTTATTACTCCACCTAAACCCTCTCCCAGCCACACAGCATTGTGTCAAAAGTTCACACCCTGTAATATGCTGTGGTCAAGTGAGGGGGGTGTGCGTAAATTCAGTAGGCTGTCTCTTTAAGGACAAACCAGCATGACTACTGAGTCATCAAGGAAAGTGCATTAAAATTCACGTACCACCAGATATTAAATCCAAAACCATATTTATACTTATATTAAATATTCCGCTATAAAAATGTGAATTTGGTTTTGTTTGCATATTTGTAAATGTATTTCTTACCTAATACTGAGCACTATTACCTCAACAAAGCAGTTCATTGGACTGTATGCGTGTAACAAATACACATATTGGGGTTTTCTTGGTTTCTGCTAAACCGGTAACTGTTTTACTCTCTGAACCATTAGTTTTCCTTCCTGCTTCAGTACATTTATAGCAGGGGTTCTAGGGTCAAAAGCTGTTCATCACCGTATCTGTTCATCACTCCACTCCTATCGTTGTTTTTCAAACATACTTTGTGCGTACACAAAGGTGAGCAGGCAGCACAAAGACACCATCACAAGCGGGTCTGGGAATAGTTTATGTATGGATGTGCTTTTGGGTGAGTGTACAGTATGAGTAACAAGTACAGTCATTAACATTCTCAAACAAACAAACCAAAATCAGTCTCTTGATTTTCTTCCTCTTCATCGTTTTGATGAGCTGATCATGACTCCTATATCATATTATATTTGTATTAAATTTCCTGCCATCTCTGTGTGATATGGCCCTGTTTGCTGTAGCAAGCACTACAATGTGTATCTTAAAAAGGCTCTGTGGACTGTGGAGTAATATTTTGGTTTTTCCTGTGCGTACAGGAAGTACTAGGGCTTGCTGATAGTCAGCTCGGTGCATTTTGTTGAAAGCATTGACCATACAAGTTGTACACTGAAAAGTAAAACTGCACATTGTATTGTATTAAACAGACGCTTTTATCCAAAGCAACATATTTTTCTAAGAAAGCCGAGTCAGACACTCCTTGGCGTAATTGAGAGTTAAGAACCACACATGGTCCCACACATGGGCCAAACGGTGATATCACTCTGCCAACCCAGGGATTTGACCCAATGACATTTTGCTAATCGACATGCTGGATTAATCCACTGAGCCACACACAATGAGACACCGCCTGCACCCCCGCCTTGGGTGTGTGTATAGAGGTTGCACCTTCTCCCCATGTTCACAGGTCTGTCCTCCAGTTTCCTCTGCTTTCCAACATGTGCTTTAGCTGAATTTGTGTGTCTAAACTGCCCATAGATATATGCTCTGAGGCTCCAGGCTCAGTGTCACCCTGACCTGGGTAAGCACTCACCGGATGTAGGACGGGTGGTTTGATAATGTACTGACTGTTTTTAATGAGAATCCATACTATAGCTGCAGACAAATTACAGCACTAACACCTAGTATTGGCTTTTCCTAGGGAAACAGGAAGTTGACTGATCTTGCGGATGATCAGAGTTCTGCTTTTTTGGGTGTCAAATAAAAACAGATGAGCGGAAACAGATATTGGCTCTTGTCCAGCATGTATGTGAACCCAGAGAAAAAGCTGAGAGTTGGGGGCCCTAAAAAATTTGTAACATAACTTCATTAGTTTCAGTTGGGGTTCCAATGTGATATGCTGTCATGGGGCCCAAAATCTGTAACAGCGCCATGGATTATAGATATAGATACATGATAGAAATACAGATACACGCCAGAAATCCATCTTAGAAAAAACTCCTGCTTGCAAACAAAGGGCGTGCATGGAGGGGGTGTCATACTTAAGGGGGGATATGAGGTAGTGAGACAAGACCGGGGGGGGGCTAGAGAGAACAGGTCACCAGCTGTATTTTTTTCAAACATGGGAAACACATTGCCTGATGATACTGCTTTTTATTTTTGGCTGCGCTCTTGACATCCTTCAGTACAATTCCACACACACACACACACACACACACAGATTGAGTTTGGGCTCCAGCGGCTCACCAGTGTGGTGACATATTACCCAGTCTGTGCTGAGTTCTGTGTTTTCTGTAAGCTCACTGGCAGTGGAATAGATGCGATACCACGGGGGAGGTAAGCATACCTAAGGCTCAGTGTGGGATGCAGCTCCCGGCGAGACGTACAGCGTTCAGCTCAGCAGACTAGAGCAGCGACTGAATGATTCATAAGAGTACCAGCTAGTTATCTGATACGCTCTATGCTTCTATATCCACTTCTGCAAATCCAGTGATTCATGGGTCACTGAGAAAAATCATTCAGAATGGGCTAACGTTGACCCCACATGCCAATCGACCGAAGAAGGATGAAAGTTGATGATATGTTTCTAGAAGTCGATACTCAAGATTCGGAGCAGAGATGTCTTTCGGTGATGTCAGAGCTCTCTGAGAACAAGCTGTACAGATGACATTTCCTTGAACTGATTCTCTGTTTTACCCCCTTATATAGCAGTTATTTTTAACCACCAGCGCAGTGCTTAACCACTTCCTTCGCAACGTAGTAAGCAAAACTCAAATCTCCTTTTTAAGATGTTTTGTCACCCTGGGATGTTGCAACATTATATTAAACGATCAGGTAATGTGGTGACGCCGTGGAGAGCACTGGGGCAGTGGTAGGCTCTGTATAGAATGTCAGTCTATTGCAGGGTACATACACGATACACACACACTGGGGAACACACACACCACAGAGATAAGATAGAAAACAGACAGAGCAGAGGTTTTTCACTGTAGTTTTAGTTCATTCTTATTTTTTAGATCTGATCCCTTGGTTGGAGGGAGGCGAGATTCACGGTCTGGACTTTAAGGGTGCCTGAGCTAGTAATGAGAATGATAATTGTGTGATTCTTCATCAGGTCTGCTCTGCTCCCAACACTCACTCCCAAAGGTGTCGGTTTTGATGTTTCCACCAGCAGAAGCTGATGTGCTGGGGAAACCACACATGAGATTTCCTTAAATGAGACAAAGATTGACACAATTTCCTTGCTTGTTGCTGTGCCAACTTCCCCTTTACAGTTGGACAAAATTACTCCTGCTGGATTTTTAGTCACAGTCAATATTTAAAAATTTTATACAAAAAAAACAATAAAAGTATTTGAAATAAGCACAATTCACAGAATAACAAGCTGTGGCATTGCACATCTGAACTGGCCAATCCCACGGTAGATTTTTAGCCCCACCCCCATCTGTGATTCACTTTGGTGCCCCTGCCTCTGTGTGAGGTAAACATTGGCTCGGTCCTGTGAGTGACACATCAAGGCCCCTTCCTTTTTAGTACAACATCATGCCAATCCCCATGCCCTATTGTCAAAGGACATTTCACTGCCTGTCTAGCGGTACCTGTCAAATTAGTTTGGCTCTTTCATTGTTATGTGACCTTGTTTTCTCTTTGTGAACTAAGAACAAGGGGAAAAATCTGGACTTTTTTGTTCCTCCACCTCTCTGACGCCTGAGGTGACCCACATCGCCATTGCATAGGACATATTTGGACTCTTCTGTCAACCTCCCTGTGGAAGGAGATGCATTTTGACCATTACTCTGTTGATGTACGGGCCCAGGGGATCCAGGCTTCCTGTTCGGGGGCCAGGCTGACACAGAGAAGAGGAAACAAGGCGGGGGAATTTGTGCTTTGAAACTGTACAGATCAGCACAAACGCCCACTCGGGTTCCATGGGGAGTGTCACGGAGTGCCACTGCACTTTGAATACACGCACACTCCAGAGATCGGTAATGATTTCCGTTTTAAAAAAGGCTTTCAGTCACTCGTGTTATTCCATTACATTCTGGTCAAATGGAGAGCACTTAGCTCTGGCCAACTTTCAATTTTTCACTCATTTCTCATGTTGCTTTTTTCAGCACCAGAGACACTAAGGAGCTTTTTGTGGAGTTCAGGAGAACCAGAGGCTGCAGACACAAGCCCAGTTAGGTCAATGGGGCTGAGGTGTTCTCCTGGTCTGTTAAGTCGTCCACCCTGGTCAGGAATGTGCAGCAGCATCTTTACTTTCTGAGGAGACTGAAAAAAGCCCATCTCTCACCTCAGATCCTGGCCAGTTTTTTACTGGTATACCATTGAGAGTATATTGACCAGCTGTATCACTCCTCCTGTATCACTCACATCCTGGGTATGATGTTAATCTACATCCAGTCCTATAAGGAGGTCCTCCAACTTACAGGGAAAATTTGGAGGTTGGTGGCAGGACTGGCACTCCAGCCACTGGAAAAAGCTCACACTGATCCATTCAGACTAGCGGTGCTGAGGAATCACCTGCCACATGGCTGCATTCAGGGTCTCATCCCTGAGGCAGTTTGTCATCAGTGCATGCTCCTTACCTACCTGTATCACAGTGTGGTATGACAGTTGCTCCGGCTCTGACCTGTATGTCCTGAGATGCATCTTCGGCGCCCTGTCAACCTCCATCGAGAACCTCCCACCCAAACCATAGACTGCATAACCTACTCCTGTCCAGAAGGATGTACAGGAATTTCCGGTCCTACACCAGCAGGCTGAAGAACAGCTTCTTCCCCACAGCTGTCTCGCTGTTGAACTCAAACACTGCTGCTAGTCTTCATCCACTCCCACCCATAACCATGGACTGCATATCCCCCCATCTGCACATCATAGTTATTTAAAAATTCTGTCTTTGTGAGTCAGGGGTGGACTGGCAACAAAAAGCAGATCAGGAATTTGATGACAAGTGGCCCCAATTAGATAATTTGCCACCAACCGGGGAAGGAGGGGCCTTGGTACATTTTGGCACTGATCGTGGGGGGGTGGGTTCCCCCTTGATATATTTTGGTGGTGGTCCAAAATTTCCCGAACTTCCCCATATACACACTGTTCAGAACCTTCATTATCCTGCTACTGCAATCATAGATGCTGTATATACCCTTTATTTATTCCACACCATGTTCAACATATATACTCTCTTTTGCACTCTTTTGCCCTTTTAGTTTAGATGCCAAACTGCATTTTGTTGTCTGAGAACCTACATTGTGTGTAATGACAATAAAGTTGAATCTAATCTAATCTTATATTTTTACTGGTACAACTGAGATTAACTTCCTAGGTATTACAGCAGGCTCCTCTGGGGACTTCTGTCAAGGAGCTGCTCACTCATCCACCCAAACGTCTCACAGCCTTTTATCCAGTACAGTAGATAATCCCTGATAGCCTATACCACCCTAAATTCCTCCGAATCATAGCCACTCTCTGTTGCTCTACACTGGACAAGCCATCCACAGATCTGAAAACTGGCCTGAAGACAAGGCCTTACTTATTGATCCTACTAGATTTCCTGATTACAGCATTTAATTCCCTGTTTATTGCAGTATTTTGAAACTTTATGTCATTATTATTGGGTGTTGTTAAGTTGATGTGGACTGCTTGTGACCATACTGTATAAATGGCCAGAGATGGAAAGATTAGGTTCAGAGAGTACAAATTCAGATGGAGATGAAGCAGTGACATAGAGTACCAGTGCTAACACTGCACTGCTCAGGTAGCCCGTGTTGGTGCTGTGACACTGCAACTGCAAGCTCTATCTTCTATATTTACTTTACTTATGATAATGACCATAAACAGTATAATGTTTAAAGTTAGAAAAGACCGTAAAATTGACCAGTTCTTTGACTTCATTTTATTATAAATTTCTTTTGTATTTAGTTTAGACAAAGGTTAGCGTTGTCATGACCTGCTTGTACCACCCTCTCATGTGCCACGCCCTCTCATTTACCTCATGTGAAACCCTGATTGTTACCAGCTGTTTCATGTTATTTCCGGCTTGTCCTGTGTATTTCAGTCCGTGTTCCAGTACGTTTCCCTAGGTCTGTCATTGACATTGTCTACCGTGCAATCCCTTGTCTGCCTGCTTGCCCGAATAAACCCCTTTGTTTTGGCCCCTTAAAGGGGCCAGGTCAGTTTGGGATGCCATCTCGCGGGTCCCCACAGCCCTTAAAGGGGCAACACCCGCAGACAAGGCACGATCCCCTGCTGTCCCCCCCGTGGTTCCTGTGCCTGCGGCTCCTGCAGGGCCCCCAGTGGTTCCTGTGCCGGTGGTTCCTGCAGTGCCCCCTGTGGTTCCTGTGCCCGCAGCGCCCCCTGTGGTTCCTGTGCCCGCAGCACCCCCTGTGGTTCCTGTGCCCACAGCGCCCCCTGTGGTTCCTGTGTCGGGGGAGCCCGCAGCGCCACCACCCAAAGTTCCTGTGCCTCCACCGCCGCCCGAGGTTCCTGTGCTTCCTGTGGTTTCTGCAACATCCCCTGAGGTTCCAGCTCTGCCCCCTGAGGTCCCTGCTCCACCCATTCCTGCTTCGCCCTCCAAAGACCCTGACACCCCAGCTCTGTCACCCCAGACCCTGACCTCCCCAGTGATTTCCCCAGTGAATCCACCACCACCACCCCAGCATGGCAGATCCCAGCCGTGTCCCCGCCTCTTGGTCTCCACGAAAGGGAGGGGACACCTGTGCTGGGGTCGGGTCCCGCCCACCCTGCTCCTTGGCTCGCCATTGGTTCCCCTGGCTGCGGCTCGCCGGTTGCCTGTGGGTCCTCCAGCATCGGCTCGGGGGTCACCTTCGGTTCCGCCTGCGGTGCCTTGTCGGCTGGCTGCGGTCCCGCCTACGAACCTTGCTGAACCTTCGCCTGCCGCAGCTACTGTTCCCTCCTCCCGTCCGCCAGTGTCCCCTTCACCTTCCTCCTCGCCCCCTTCGTGGGTCCCTCCGCCTTCCTCCTCGTCCTCTTTGTCGTTCCCTTCAGCTCCTCCCTTGCTCTCGCCGGGGGTCCCTTTGGCTCTGGCCTCGCTGTCGCCTGCTGCCCCTGCAGTTTCCGCCCCTCGCCTGACGGGGTTCTCACCAGCTTCCCGTTTCCTCCCACCCTTCATCTCCTTGCCCCCTGCCTTTGTGCCCCCTGTGTTTGCTCCCCGAACCTCCATGCCTTTGTTCCCTTCGGATCCCTTTGTGCCTCCTGTGGGTGTGCCCCCTGGAGTTGTCCCATCGTTGTTCCCCCCCTTGGGTTCTGTGTTCCCTTTTTTGGTGCCCCTGTGTCTGTCTGCGTTCCCTGTGGTTTGTCGTCTGTTGTCTGAGTTGTTCTCCTTGTGCCTGTTCTGCGTGTCCGTGCTGTTCCCTGTCGTATGTTGATGTTCTTGCTTTTGTTTCCCCAGGTGCTGTTGTGTCCCTGTCACTTCCCTCCCCTTAGGCACGCACCATTTGGGGGGCATACTGTCCTGCCCCGATCATCCACCCTTCCGTGTGCCACGCCCCCTCGTTAACTTTGTGTGGATTCCCCGTGTTTACCAGCTGTTTTCTGTTGTGGTCATTAGTGCATTGTATTTAAGTCCGTGTTAAGTTTGTTTCCCCAGTCCGGTCATTAATGTTGCGTGCGTTTTGCAGTGTGTCAGCCCACAATAAATCCCTTTCGTTCGTATCTACGGCTTCCTTCGCCTGCTTCCGTGTCTGAGACGTGACAATTATGGGTTTCTGCTCTGATTACATAGTAAACATGTAACCTCTACTTTCTCTTTTAATAACATGCAATTGGAAAAATTTAAATTATTAATTTTTATACTTTTTCCTGCTCTGCCCCTCTTGTTCTCTCCCTAGTGTGACTCTAATGAGCCATACTTGTTGGTCATTTGTTTTACCTCTCATTTCAGCCCTTGTGTGATTCACACCAGATGTCTCTCGTTTGCTCCACATCAGTGATGTATAAGGGTGTCTCCCAGTCCAGTCATTGACGTTGCCCCTAGTATGTGCTCCAGTGATTTATCCCTATTAATAGTTGTGACTTTTGTTCCTGTCCCTTAATAAACCCCTTTTGGTTTGGCCTCACGTCTGCTCCTGTCTCCTTTGTGTGTGGATCGTGACATTTTTCATATCAATGATATGTAGCCTAGATATTGAAACTATAGTCAGTTATGTAATGTTGCTGGAATTATTTCAAAATGAATTTCAACAGATCTTTTAACTGTCTATTTTTGCTGAGAACCGCTTACGGCGTGAAATAGGCACCACTCCGACTCTCTAGAACAGGGGTCACCAACATGGAGGATGCTCCCAAGGACCACAAGAGTCGCCCGCGGACCTGTTCTAAAAATAGCACAACTCACCAGTGAGAAGCATCTAAAATTTTATTTTATCCTGTTGCTATTCTTCTTTAATCACATTTGCATTTATGTAGATTTGAAAATGACAATATTTTTTAAAAAAAGCATTTAAAACACGTTTATTATACATGAAGTTTACATAAGTTTTGGAGGGCGTTTCAAACTGGTAGCCCTTCGTATGGCTCAACACCTGTGAGGTAGCTCTCAGTTTCAAAAAGGTTGGTGACCCCTGCTCTAGAAGGTGCTGCCGCCATGAGGCGGGTGACACGCCTGATATGCGCGTCTTACGCAGGCAGTGTGACTGCTCTAATCTGTTAACATAGGCGCCGAAATGAAAAAGAAAGTCTGGGACCTTGTGTGCACCGGATGCGTGGTGTGCGGGTCAGAGATTTTCATTTCGGCGCCTATTAACATTAATATTAGGTGAAGCACAATAGTTTTAGAATGTGTTGTCTCACTCTGAAGGAGATACTGTATACTATTATTATTATTAATAATAATAATAATAATTAAACCATGGCTGTAGCCATGGAGCCAACACTGGGGGGCACCAAGGCAGTAATTGTAAAATATATTGGGGGGGACATTGTGAGCCCATCTGTCCCACTAAGATATATATTATAATTATGGTCTTGATTATATAACTACAATCGAGCAAATGCTTCTTAATCATTGTATAAACTAACTATAAATTACATTAATATTTAATTAAAATCAAACATTCTATTGTTGATGGTAATAATGAAAGGTAAACTCAACGTAGAAAGACCGGGTTTGAAGCAGTGGCACCGCAGGTTTCTTGGACCTCATGAACCCGCGGATCCGCACCGCAGCCGCACAGCCACGACGCACACGCCGCACAGCCACGACGCACACGCCGCACAGCCACGACGCACACGCCGCACAGCCGCTGTGTTCCGGCCCTCAAAAACTATAGCTGTATATTTTATGATAGCTTACATTTCCTTACTAAAACTTTTACCACCATTAAAAACCATAGGTATATCATTCTGATTGGGTGCATTTCCTTATTAGGACACGTCACCTCTTTTAAAAATAGTTTATTCTGACATTGTAAATATTTTACTCTTTTTATGTTATTTTGATATTGTGTGACAAACCGACAGATGTAGCAATAAATTTGCACTACCACTATGCTATTCGGATAAAGTATGCCCAAATCTCAGATCACCTGTAGTACGAAAGGGTGCTACATGAAAATATAGGAGCAAACTCCACTCTGTTGAATAGTTTGGTGTGGGCTACACTAAGCAGCGTTAGCTGCAGGACTCCTATTATTTCTAAGAGTGATTGCTTTGTGAATGGGCGCACATTGAAGTAAGTTTGCTTCCTACAGTTTCTGACGGGGAGAGGTGTAATCGGTGAATTCTCTGTAACAATATTTAAAGGAACTTAAAGAGAGCTAGCTGCCGAATGGGAAGTAGGGCTGAGGTTTCAGTTTTTATTTTGAAATCATCCATTTATCTGTTTACTTAGGACACCATTAATTAAAAAAAAAAAACTCTGTAGTCCTTTAGCGTGTGCTTCCCCGGCTTTCACAGTCTGCCACTAGGTGGCGCATAAATAGACCTAAATACATTCCAATGACAAGTGCATTTTATTACAGTACATCACATTTTCAATCACTTTATTCTTTAACTTTCAAATAAATAAGGGAGACATTGAGAGTAAAGCCAACACAGAGGTTGAAGTCAGCTCACTATGTTCAGCCAGTGGTTACTTAATGGTTAGGGTCACACCCTTATAATTTAAAGAATGCAGGTTCAAACCCCTGACCAGCAAGGTACTGCCCTTGGGCGCTGAATTAGCTGCCCCCTGCTATGTCACATATTGGTTAAATGCAGAGGACACATTTTGCTGTGGTGTGTCAACAATGACAACTAATCACTAAATTCTAAATTATGTGGGTTGAGCGGGTAGAGCATACGCTGAAGTGGCACCAAATATTTCCTCATTTTTACCACTCACATCCCTGGACTTTTTTCTTCTGCTCATATCTCCTGTGGTCGTCCTTCAAGCCCAGATCACCACCGTAAACAAACCCTTAGCGATACACTACCCAACACTGTCAAGCCTCCTTGAGACGTGGCCCATTTGCTAGATCCACTCCCACAGACTAGCCCATCTCCCTCCCCATCTCATCAACAGGTTAGCTCAATAAATTACGCTGCCAAACAGATTAACTCCGTGAACACAGGAACCAGTTCATTATACCACCATATCCAGTCATAAATAATTTTTGCTGATTTCCCAGTATCCTACATTTTGGAAACTCCTACTACATCTGAATATCAGCAAAAAGGTAAATAAGAATTATTTAATAATAAGAAGTATTAAACTTGTACAAATCATTTGAATATTCTAAATATTCTTTATAGACTGTAAGATATATAGATACATTTCATTAAAAATATAAGAATTGCAATTTAACAAGCTATAGTGTTCCATAATCTGAGCAAGGGGACACATATAGATGTTGCACAAAACAGGCCCAAGAATGAACCCTTGAGGAACTCATGTGATTTTTGTTCACTCAGATTCATAATTACCAATTGACACAAAGTAGTCCCTACCTTGTAAATATGATTCCAACCAATTTAACATGGTGCAAGAAAGTCCTACCCACTTCTCCAGTCTGTCTTGCAGTATCTTAAGGTCAACTGATATGAAACAAGGCACTGAGATCAAGTAATACCAAACCTGAGACTTTTGATTCATCAGTGCTTAGGTGATTGTCATTTAAGACCTTAACAAGTGCAGTCTAGTTGCAAGTGTGTTAAAAATCTAGATTGAAAAGCAATGAAGTGACCGTTTTGCACCAAGAAAGAACTAAGTTGCCGAGAAACAACCTTTTCAATGGTCTTTCCTAAGAAAGGTAGGTTTGATATAGGCTTCTACTGTAGTTATTTATTATTGAGGCATCTATGGTAGGTTGGGCTTTTTAAAAAGTGGTTTGATAACTGTGATCTTTAGGGCCTTTGGAAAAAGGCCTGACTGAAGAGAACTATTGACTATTTAAAGCACATCTGATGCTATACAGTTAAAAATATCCTTAAAGAACCTTGTAGGCAGAGTGTCAAGACAGCAGGTAGTAGGCCTAAGGTGTCAAACAATTTCTGTCAAGGTTGCATGGTCTAGGAGTTGAAAATGTGGCAAGTTAACTAAAGTAGGACTAGGCAGAGGCAAGGACACATCGACATTTTGCCCAAGATGAAGTTATAGACTGTTTGTTTTATCCTCATAATTTTATCTGTGAAAAAAGATGCAAAGTCATTGCATGATTTGGTGGATGACAGTTCAGGAGGATACAATACTGGTGGGTCACAACAGTGTCACGCCCACAGGGGCGGGACATATCAGCAACAGGCAATTACCTCGGATCACTTCCGCTTCATAAGCGGGTCACAAACGGTCACCTTTGCAAAGTATTGTTGCCATGGTTATGTGCCGTACTGAGCGTTCCTTTGTCTATTGTTTTCCCCGCATTTCCTACCTCCTGCGTCCAGCTTGTTCCGCCTGCTTGCCCATTCCCATCTGCCTTGCCTGCCTGCCCAACTTTGTCCGCCCTGCCTGCCTGCTGCCTCTGATCCCGACCCGTATCCACTGCTTGTCCTCCCTTCGTGTCATCTCGTCCTGTGCCTGCTCGTGGGACTGACCCTTCCGGCTTTTGAACCCCTGCACGACGACGACTTTGGCTTGTGGATTTGGCTTTGTTTGTACCTGGTTACAGAAGTAAACTCCCTGTCTCCTTCACTACGGGGTCTGCCTCTTGTCTGCTTTCCTGGCATTACAAACAGTCAATAAAGTGCATGCATTATTGCTATTTTTATTAATAATCTTAGAGTCAAATGTCAAAGTGAACTTTATTGACATCTCCGCTATATACAAGTATACAGAGAGACGAGACGACGCGGCTCCAGTTTTACGGAGTACACAGAACGAAAAGCACATAGAAATTGCATATATAAATACAAAAAATACACTATAAAAATATAAACTCTAAACCTAAACCTAAGTAGACAAGATAAAAATATAAACTCTAAACCTAAACCTAAGTAGACAAGATAAAAATATAAACTCTAAACCTAAGTAGACTTGGAAAATGTGCAAAGACTGTCTTGCACTTTTTAGTTCTAAGATATAGATGTGAAGTCTCTCTTCATGGATGTCATAGTGAACATGGAGTTTGGTTTTTCACCACGGTGGTTTTTTTCTTAATGGAGACAACTTTGACCTTCATGAGGACACTTGCATCAATAATGTTCATAACTTTAGAACTGAAACTGTCTACAAGATCATTGACAGGGGCTGAAGGAAGAGCTGCTGTGGGTGCAAAAGCCTGGGTACATAATGCACATGTGTTATCATTTACATATTGTTTTCCGATTATATTTGTTTTAACTCTGCTGATATCCATGGTCATTTTAAAGAAAACACAGTAATGATCGGAATGGGCAACATCAGTCACTACAACCTCAGTAATGTGTACACCTTTGGGAATAATTAGGTCCAAAATATCTACCTTATTATGTGAATCTGCAACATGCTGGGAAAGTCCAAAGTTATCCAGGATGTTAAACTGTTCTTTAGCACTGGCATCCTTAGGATTATCAATATGGATATTAAAGTCACTCAGAATAACAACACAGTTATAATCAATACACATGGCAGACAGTAGTTTAACAAAGTCATCAAAAAAATTTACACTATATTTTGAAGGCCTGTAAATGGTTACTAATATTGCTCAACAGAAGGATC
This sequence comes from Mormyrops boulengeri, assembly GCA_026781065.1. NCBI lineage: Eukaryota > Metazoa > Chordata > Actinopteri > Osteoglossiformes > Mormyridae > Mormyrops > Mormyrops boulengeri. The sequence continues at coordinate 15,551,536 of JAODLD010000051.1, read as the reverse complement.
TGGACTGAAGAGTTCAATATTCAAAAGAGCCAGACTTTCCATACACCTGCTTGCATTGGTAAGCATTGATAAATAAGGCAGCTACTCTACCTCCTTTCCTAAGTGCTTTGTCCTCACTGATAAAAAGGAAGTTTGGAGGAGCTGATTCAATAAGGACTGCTGCATTATTTTTATTTAACCACATTTCAGTTAAAAAAATAAAATCAGGGCTATTCTTGATAATAAAATCATTAATTAATAGTGATTTGCTAGCCAAGGACCTGGTATTCAGTGAAGCTAAGTTTAATGTATTAAATTATTGTCTGACACAGTCTGTGACTGGTGTATAACTGGAGTCGGATTAGATAGGATAGCTGTGCACTTTGAGGACACTTTGTTCACTCTCAAGTTAGTCAAAATAGGAACAGCAAACACTGGAGCTACTCCTTACTGCCTAGTGTGGGCTGTGGGGACAGCAGTGGGTCCATACCCAGTATGAGGAGAGAGACATGAGGTAAGAGGGGTGGTTGGGTAAAGACCCAGTCTGTCCTAGATGTCAGGATGGCCTGTAATGCCGACAGCAGTGGGTCCATACCCAGTATGAGGAGAGAGACATGAGGTAAGAGGGGTGGTTGGGTAAAGACCCAGTCTGT
>JAODLD010000051.1:15508217-15520399 GCA_026781065.1 Mormyrops boulengeri | reverse complement strand
CCCCCCCCCCCCCCCCCCCCCCCCCCCCCCCCCCCCCCCCCCCCCCCCCCCCCCCCCCCCCCCCCCCCGCCCGGTGGGAGAGTGGGGGCTGTTCTCCTCGCTTTACTAAGAATTTTGGTTCTTTCCTCACCGGTTCTGTGGGGGAGGGATATACCGGAATCGTGTTCTTGTCTCACCTGCTTCATTTATCTACGTGACGCACAGCTACTTATCGAGCGCTTTTATCTGGAGCGACTCCAAAAACTGCCGTTTTTTAATGCTTTCCCCATTTATTCGTTGTTTATTTAACAAATTTGATCTGAAGACTTCCCTACCCCAGTGGCGCAAAACATGTCACTCATCCAGACCGTCCCCTCAGAAGCATAAATCCCAAAACTTTTTGGTCCAGCTGCCAAGCCGCTTCGCGAAAGCCCCGCCCCTTTCGGCAGACACCCTTTCCCGCCAGTGCAATACCCCTCTGACCTGCCTGCTCTGCATCGAGCGGCCGCTACGCTATGGTTCCTGATCATCGCCGATGGCACGTGTACTACAAAAAAACTGAGATGGAGGTGGACATCCATTTAACCACCCCCACGCCGGCCCCCACGTTCAGGAACGGGGATGCGCGTACGGCGTGGCTATAGGAGGCTGTCTCCTGCAACCAATGAGAGGAGGATGCGGTCGTCACTACACATTACCGGAAGCTTCATTCTGGTGCCTGACATCTCTGTTCAGAAACAAGACGGTCGTGGAGGGGGTGGGGTGGGCTGGGAGGAGACAGAGGCAATCAGCGCTGGATGGGGCGAGATAAATAGAAATGAAGACATGATTATATGTCTATATATATATTTATAGATCAGCAGAATGCCGGATATGAAGCCCTCTTTGTGATCGGCGATGAATCGGCACCGTTAATGTAGCGGCATGGCCTCCGCGGTCATTGAGGCCTAAGCCAACGCCCTGTCTCACTCGCTCCTCCCTCTCAGCGTTGTACCTCTGTTATCGATCTCCCTCACCCCGACTTGACGTCAACCGCCCTCCCCTCCCGTCCTCGCCCTACTTCTCCTGCGGCCTCGCGCCGGCTCTGCCTGCTCATCCAGGCCCTCCGTCTGGTCTGATTCTCGGCGACGGGGGTTGCCAAGTCACTCTCGCGCCTTTGTAGGGCAGATGTTCGGGTTTGACTTGCGCGCGAGTCAGGCCCGCGAAACTGGCACAGGAGTTTGAAACTGGAGTTTGACTCCGATCCATTTATAAGAGATAATTAATATTCGCCCGGCTTCACCTGATGTAAATATGTAAATACGTCTTTAAAAAGGCGATTATGTAAAGCTGAAACCTTGCTTGAAGCTGAAGGTTAACATCAGCCGGAAAATTGAAATAAAGTCTGTGAAGCGATTGAGGCCGTAAAGCTGAGGTTCGAGGTGTGTTGGGAAGGCTGCCCTTGTGGCGTTATTCGGCAGCCTGATGGAGAGATGTGAGAGATGAATGGAAAAGAAAAAGAGAAGGAATTGTGATGATGGGTGCAGTAATGTGATTTATGGATAGCCCTGTAATGGTTTAATATTAATAATAATAATGTAAGTATGCCTGTCATTTATAGACACAAAGTCTGAATGAGGTGAGAATCAATCTAACAGGACAGAGTCACGCTCTCTCGCTCACTTTTCTGTGACAGCTTGCACATCTGTCAGGTCTGTGGTTATGATTGCTATGTATCCGGGATGGTTAACAAGTCACTGTCCTTGCACATGCACACACCCGCACCATCTTCTCAGAGATAAACACCCTCAGTAAGACTGGGTGATGTGGCTGTGTGTGCATACGGTATTGCTCAGGTATTGCTGGATATTTGGATACTTTCAGATACTTGGATACTGCTGGATGCTTGGCTACTGTCAGATACCTGATTACTGTTGGATGTTGGGGTATTGTCAGATACCTGGGTACTGCTGGATGCTTGGATACTGTCAGATATTCAGGTACTGGTGGATGTTTGGGTACTGTCAGATACCTGGGTACTGGTAGATGTTTGGGTACTGTCAGATACTCAGGTACTGGTGGATGCTTGGATACTGTCAGATATTCAGGTACTGTTGGTTGTTTGGGTACTGGCAGATACCCGGATACTGCTGGTTGTTTGGGTTCTGGAAGATACCCAGGTACTGTTGGTTGTTTGGGTACTGGCTGATACCCGGATCCTGCTGGTGCCTCTGGTACAGGTGGTCATGCTGGCAGAGATGGAGGGACTTTCCCTTCTTCTTTCTCCACCTGCCTTTTATTTTCATGCCCTCACATTCTCAGCCCCCGTTTCCAATTCTGTCCGTGCAAATGCACTCTTTCTGTCTCTGCTCACGACCATCCATTGATCACCTCCTTTGCATCTGGGCCCGGCTGCTAGTTTCCCGAACCGAAGTCTTATTTATGTACCTTACAGTAATTGAATTTGGATGGACCTGGGTGTTATTGTCTACTGCAAGGCCTCCTGATGGATTTAATAGATTTTAGATTTCCTTCTTGGTCATTTCAGATTAATGCTGAATGACAGCGGGGCAGAAGGGAGGAGACAATAGATTCCTTGGCACCCGTCCTGGGTGAGAGGAGATGGCGGCCAAAGCAGACGAGTAATTAGCAGTAGAAAAAAAAAATGGGGGACAGAGAGGAATGTTTCAATTAAAATACCCGGTGCTGAGCAAGAAATGGAGAGTGTGAAGCAGAGATCGCTGAACGCCTGCCACAGGCCTGCTGGTTTCACGTGGATGCGAGTATCCAGGCAGCCGGCAACAGTCTGGAGCTCCTGTTCTGCTGTCGTCATGGAGGCCGCCCGGGTTTCCTGCATCCTGACTGCAGCGCATGCTATACAGGAAGCACAGCCGGCCACGTCCGTGCTTTGGCACTCACACTTTTGCGCGCCTTTACTGAAGTGTAAGGGATTATGGGTATCGTAGTGACAGTCCCCAGCAGGCCGCGGGCTGAGTGTGAGCCCCCTGTTTCCATGGAGACGTGGGGATTTTTCTTTTCTTTTCTTTTTTTGTTCCCCGCTAGCTCCCATCACCTGGTGACATCGGGGGCCAGGTCTGGCGCAGGCAACGCTTGGTGTAACCCGGCCCAGATCAGCCCGGATCAGGCCGGTGCAGCGCGGAATCTGCGTGAGCATGGCTGGTGGTGAACCGGCATTATCTCGGCTGGTTTAGCCTGGCGAGGGGAGGAGAGCTACCGGGATCAACGCCAACGGCAAGTGTGCATAGAGACACAGACACAGGCTGAGAAACACACACACACGCACACACATATACATATACTGATATACACACAGACAGAGGCATGCATGCACAAAAATACACACATGCACGCACATACATACACACACAAACACACACATACACACGCGCGCACATACACATGTACATTCACACACGTAATGATATACGCAAAGACACACATGCGCACACACACATATATAGATATACACACAGATAGGTGCAAACATGCACACATAAACACATACATACATAAATACACAAACACATACTGATGTACACACAGACACACACACAGATAGAGGCACACATACACACACAAACACACACAAACACACACAAACACACACATACACACACAAACACACACATACACACACAAACACACACATACACACACATTGAGATACACCCAGACATATAAAGATATATGCACACATACACACAGGGACACAGACATACACACACACAGAGAGAGGCACACATGCACATGGACACACACACACACAGACCTGTATTCTTATCTTTGTGAGGACCGTCCATTCAATTTCTGTGGGCAAAATTCTAACCCCAACAATGACAAACATAACCCCTACCCAGCCCTAACCTTAACCATTAGTAACTAAACAAAATACAAGACTTTTGGCTATTTTAGTTTTTTGATTGCAGTCACAGATTTTTATAATAATTTTATAATGCAGACAGACAAACCGATACCCAAGAACAGACAAGAATTCAAAGAAGTATACAATATACAGTACAGGTATATCTTAGATATATCCTTATGTCTACATACTTGTGTTTACACCAGCATACACAAACATAAACCACATAAAAATAGGTTTATAGATTTTTAAATGTATTTATGCGTGTGTGTCCGTGCTGATGGCGGAGTGTACTTACTTCCGATGAAATATCGCCACAAAAGGGCATTCGATAACAGATCCCATCCGACACCGTGGCAGTGAGTTGGCTTGGCCTCCCTAAAGCAGCAATAATTGTCCCACTTAACCCTCCCCCTCCCCTATGTGTGACTTTTCACTCAACTGGGTGCTGGGGGGGGTGGGGCGGTGGGGGGTGGATTTGCCCGAGTGAGAAACCATACCCGGATCTGCCGTGTGCTTCGATAAAAAGATCATTAATCAGAGAGAGGGATGGAGTAACACAGGAGCGAATGAACGATGGGCAGAATAATTAAACAAAAAAACAGAAATGGGCTAAGTCAACAAAAACCTCATTTTCCCCTCATCCATTATTCACAACCCCATTCTGACTCACAGAGTTTTGCTCTCTCACCTATTTCTTTGCCCCCCCTTCTAAGTCCAGCCCCCCCCCTTCACTTCCTGTTGGCCTCTACCCACCTCTGTCGTATTCCCTATTTAAGTTATTAAAAGAATCAACATAATCAAAACAAGTCTTCGTAGGCATTGCTCCCCCTAGTGGCTGCGATTTCATAGGGCAGATTCATGATTACACCCCACTGCTTTACAATAACAATATAACATAGTACTCATCCACAAGCTGTGTTTTTGCTTGAAAATGTATTCTAGTAATCGCCCACTTTGCCATTATACATGCAGATGCCTACGAACAGGACCAGGAAAGGAAACTGCTTACATTATATACAACACACTCTTTACACACACTATGCATTTTTTTTTTAGCAGACTGTGAATTGTAATATCTGCAGAGATGTACTGAATGAGAAAGTAAACACTTGGTTACATTAAACCACACTGTGATGACAGCAATACCTGTCGGTGCAGGGGTACGCCGTATATATACTGTATATATATATATATATATTTGTACATATTTGTGTGGCATGTCTGTTGTCATAGCGTAACTGCTTGGCCTGAGCTGCCTCGCACAACATCCCCACCGTGACACTGGAGATTCTGCTCCTTCAGCAGCAAAGCTGACCTCCTGTCCTTATTTTTTTTAAATTCCTCCTTTCAGGAGCACAGAGAGAAACACGAAGAAGCATCTCAGTATCCAGCCCGTCTGCCAAACCCCCACCGCGGCGAATTTGCTGGATGTGTGTGTGTTTGCGTTAATGTGTCGGCATTAATAGGTGAGCCCAGGCTGGATAATGAGGCCTTTTATTTTTTCACTGCTTTGGGGCGAACAGCGGCGTATGGATTTAAGGAAAGAGACCCTACATTATTTTCTTCCGCGGTAGAAGTCAGCTTGATCAATGTCTGCAGCAGTTCTAGTTTCCTGCAGGGCGATACTTCTGTGTGTGTGTGTCAGTGTCTGTCTGTCTGTCTGTAGCAGGTTTTGTATACATGTACTAGTTTGTAATCATCGCTTATGAGAGCGTATGTGCATTGAAAGCTTATGTGTGCATGCATTTGTGTGTGTGTCTGTTTCTTGTGTCTGTTTTAGCTTTCACTGGCTTTCAGACCAGTTTGTGTAATTGTACTTGTGTGTGTCTGCGGGTGTGATGCCGGTGTGTGTGTGCGCGTGATTGCTATTGCATGCTGGTCGGTGCAGCAGGCACTACGAAGCCCGAAAAGGGGGTCCTTTTCATCTGTGCTGAACGGAGCCAAATCACCAAGCTCTCCCAAGATGGACGTTTCATTCCTGACGGCACGAGCTTGGTGTAATTCGCCGACAGGGCCAGGCAGATCAGCTTTTAAAAGGGCAATAAATCGGATTAAAGCTCCTTTTCTGCCCTTTTTTCTGTCGATGTCAGGATGGGTATGCTAGGGGGGCCGGCTCAGATAAACGCTAAACGCCTGCTTCGTTACACGGAGAAGTCGTGCCTCCTAGCTGGGATCCTTCATCTCCTTTAAGATTTGAGGGGATCACTGGAGGAGCCGCGACCGCCGCAGATAAGACGGTATACAGGCGACGCGTCAGGAAGTCGGCACACAGGAGCGGGTGGGCGAGACGGTAGCAGCCGGTGGACCAATAGAGGAAGTGACCGCGCGGTGCTGAGCTTTATATAGAGATGCTGGTCGGAGCTAAATCAGGAAATGGGCGGCCAGCACGTCTCTGTGTGGCCAGACTACGAGGTGTAATTGGCAGGAAAACACCTAGCAATAGTTTGCATGGTCTAGATTTACTCTCCCGGCCGGGATGTCTCTGGTGACAGAATGAGCCTCGGACCCACATCATTGTCAGGTCGTCACGATTGTCATGCTATAATTGTCAGCCCAGAGCCCACTTAGTGTATGTCTGAGTGTATGTAATACCACTACACACACACGATTATCCTCAGACGCACACTAAGTGATTTTGGGGGTGACAGTTCCAGCGTAACAATTGTGACCCTTTTGACAATGACATGGGTCCAAGCACCCATCCCCCTCCATGAGTGCACACACACACACACGCGCGCACGCGCACACACACACACACACACACACACGCACGGGTTTGTAATTATATCTTTGTGGGATCTCTCCGTTCATTTCTATGGGGAAAATTCTAATCACAACATGACGACCTTAACCCCCACCCAGCCCTAACCTTAACCATAAGTAACCAAACTAAATATGAAACTTTTGGAATTTTTAGTTTTTTGATTGCATTCACAGATCTTTGTGGGGACCTGAAAAATGGTCCCCACAATGACAAAAGAATAGATTTGGTTCCCATAATGTAATATAAACCTAATCCACACACACACACACACACACACACACACACACATATACAGCTCCCGGCTCACAGACACCATCTTGCAGACCACTGACCTTTTCCTGTGTGTGAGCAGACAGTCATCAGTCTGCAGGGGCTTGGGCTCCCGCCATCGATTATGCCGCTTGGTCAATACTGCAGCCGTGTTTCGTCTCCCTGGGGTAGCAAGGGGGGTGGGGGGGTGCATGGTTTAGGGCCAGTCTTTCTTTTCCCAACTCGGCGCAGAGTTCTTCTCAGTTTTGGATTCAGAAAAAGACGTCAAAGAGCAAACAATGCAGTCTTTTGAAGTGTTTACATCTCTCGTTGTCAGTCGGGTTATGGTCACCCGGCTCGGACCTGTTCCTGGGCAGGCCTGTTCCCTGCCATTGACTGTATATTTGAGGATGGTCCAAGAACAACAGGGCAACCAGAACCAGAATTTCAAATGTCAGGCATGACTGACTGGAGGGTAAACCCTGCTCTTCTTGCAGCTGTACTCCTCTTCTGTAGGCCTGCAGTGTCCTGAGCATGGTATACGAGTTTGCCGGCACTGACACGATGTGGGGGAGGGGAGGTGGGGGCGGGCATTGGTACCTGTAATTGCCGCTGTACCTCTGGAAGGTGGCTGGGTTGACAAAGGCTGGAGGATTTCGTCATGGCGAGCTGTCACGGAGGTACCCAGCAGCCCAAGGGGGGAGAGGATGGCGTCCTTCAAGATCCGCGGCGGGCGGAGGTGCTCGGAAATCGCTGAAGTACAGCCACGGGTCTGGAGAAGGGAGAGGTATACGAGCTGCGTGCTGGGCACGACGTGGGCTGGAGAGTCTTGCGCCGGCAGTCTGAAGAGGAGATCAATCAATATTTGCAATTTGTTTGCAAACCTTGGCGGCACCTGTTAGCGGCTTCGCTGGTCCAAGGAGCGCCAGGCGATTAAGCGGTAGATGGCTGTGAAATCGTTCCCTCGGCCCGACGGAGGTGTATGTCTGCGAGCGCTCCAGCCCGAGGGACTCTACACCCCCATTCGCCTGGATCCAACAGGAGGAGCTCCTGGGACTTCCATAATGATGCGCCGGTGTTGAGCTGGCATGGTCCACTCGTTACACCAGAAGACCGAATTTCACAGAGTACTGGGCTTCACCCATCCTGGCTACAGCTTTTTCCTCGCTGCTGCAGAGAAGACCGGCTTTCCTCCAGTGTCGATATCTCCACTGCCACGGGCCTGCAGAAACTAGCTAGCTCATCCCCTAGTGATGTTGTGCTCATGCATCTATATATATATATATATATATATATATATATATAAAAATACGATCCAGTTATTAGATGTAATGTTTCGTAACGCTTCGCATAAATACCCTTTGTGACTTCACGAAAAACCTCCCTACAAATAATCGCAGCACACGCATTCATGAATAAAACATGTCTTCAGTCAAAGAAATTTAATGGTGCGTTGGTCCTCTTTTGGCCTTAATGACTGCTTCAATATGTCACGGAGGAGCCTTTGCTAGATTCAGGCAGAGGGCCGGTAGGGCTGCCGTGCTCTACTTCTCTTTGAAAGCATTAATAAGCTCCGCCAGCAAAGGCAGTCTTGGCCTTGCCCTAATTCTGCCTTCCGATTCATCCCAGGGATGATCTACCGGCTTGAGGTCAGGTCTGGCTAATCTGCGTTGGTTACCTTAACACTCAGTCCACTTTTTTTTTAATTGAAATATCCATAGCTTGCAGTTGCTCTCTATTTTCCTGCAGTTGGGGAGGGGAGTTGGTGGTCCCGTGATACTACCCAGAATAGCGCTCGTAAATATCTCTGATCTCGCAGCATAATGGCCGAGATGTCTGTCTGTCCCTCTTTACAAAAAGCTTTTTGGTTTTCTGTGTCTCTGTTCCAGGGAATTAGGGATGCCTACTTATTGTAGTGCAGCAGAAAGTGCATCTCTGCGCTAATCCTCGCTATCTCGCCGTGACACAAAGGTGGTGTTATTTTCAAAAGGCGGCGAGTTTGCCGTGTTATCTTTCCTCGAATGCCAGGCCACGGACGCCCGCCCAGCGCTTGGTCAGCATATGGCTCCGCTTTGTATCCGCCTCTGAGGGAAAGATATCCGTGCTGTGCGTGCTCCCTTTTGTGGCCGGGAAAGCGGGCCAGCTCCTCTTTGTGTTTCCCACGTTGCTGTCCTGCTGGGTAGCCCTGCTTGTCCAGTCCCTTCGGTCTGGGGGTGTTTTTTTTCCCCCGTGTTACCATCGACGTGTACCCGTTCGGAGCTCATTAACGGCACTGGACCGCGTGTCATGTGCTTAGCTGGCCGCTCGGCATCCGTACCGGCTGACTCGGGGGACGGCTGAGGCTCTCAGGATTTCCACACCCGAAAGTGTGCTCCTGTATCCAGCTACAATGATTCTCTGGATGAATCTGTATCTCTTCCGTTCGGTTCACCAAGATTTAACTCATGTTTATCGTATATTAATGCTACTTTTAGTGCGTGCTGGGCCCTGCAGAATCATACATGCTTAATCCTCATCAGAAACGTGCTTTGTGACTGAAGGAATGCCTCTAGCTCCAATCGTGTGCTGTGGTCTGGAATAGGAGCCACCATTGCTCTGAACCAAATTGTAATTGGCATAATTGTTTCATAAAACCCTGCTTCTATAAGCTGGAGTGCTCTGAGAGCTTTCTTAGAAGATGTACCTCAGAAACCCCAAGAAGAACGTGAATAGTAAAAGGACGATGAGCACGATTCGCACACCAGGTCTTGTGTGAAGACCATAGGGAGTTGGCAGCTTCATTTACCAAATATTTGGACTATTCCCCATTTTTTGTTTGTTTGTTTGTTTGTTTTTTTTAGGCGGCCATTATTGGGATCTCTTCATAGCGTCCAGTTATGCTGGCTTGGCTCTGCAGGCCCATCAGCACTAGGGCTGCGCATGGTGAACGAGAGCATGACTTGAGAGCCGCAACGATTATTAAGCAGAGCGCCGAGAGCTTGGGGGTATTTAAAACAGGGAGCAGAGTCAGGAAACTTAGGAAGAACTCCCCCCGTTTCACGAGTGCTAGCTGGTAGGGAGCCGGTCAGGGTTGAACGTTTAGCATTTTACATACTAGCTGCCAAACCCCAATCATCAATTCATGGTCCCGATCAATCAGGTAGTCCCTGAATTACACCGTAATCTCTCCCTCCTGTCGGTTTCCGGATATCCCGGAGGAATCGGTGACAAATTCACGGCGTGGGAGGCATCCGTCGCCAGCATTGTAGGGGAACTTATTAACCCGGGAGCCGACTGTTACCTGAACTGTCAGTGAGGCTGTTTTGTCCATGTTTGCAGCCAGGGTTTGGCGCTGACAGTAACGCTCCGGTTTGAGAGCGCAGGCTGAACGGCGCTGCCTCATAGCTGACAGGCTCCGCTGCCGGTCCCTGCTCCACGGGAGGTGGCGGGCCCAGGTCACCTGCTCGGGGCAGTAATTTAATTTCGCTGCCACGCAGCACGAGCCAGCCTGGGTTGTAAAGCATCCCCCTGCTCCACGGTCCGACCTCGTCGACGAGTACCGTGAGAAACGCCGGATCTGGGCCCCGGCTGCCCCTCGGTGTCCGTGCCCTTGGACGGATGAATCTCCTCCTTTGCTTGCCCAGGTTTTAATATGGCACTTAAATTCCCAAGTCCATAAATCCCGTAATGATGTATACTTTACCCTCTACAGCATTTCGGAAATACAGCCCCATGCAATAGATTGCACTAAAACACTTCAGAAATCCGTAAATCAGGTGAATGTTTTCTTTTATCAGTTGGTGCTTTGGGTGTATTTTATTAGGGTGGGGGTGGTGCAAATATATTGTATCTGTTCAGCCTGGTGTATGATGCTTTAGAGCAATGTTGCCCAACCTGGTCTTCGGGGACCTTGCAGATCCACATTTTTGCTCCCTCTCAACTCCCAATAGCAAAAACATGGACTGTCTGTAGGTCAACAAGTACTGGATTGGGAAACACTGCTTTAGAGGGAAGGATCATCCTGCTGTTTCTGAGCATACATCTCCACCTCTCAGGCTTTCCTTTGTGGCTGTACTATCCTGCCGTGTGTCCCTGTTTCCCGACAGCATCTGATCTTTTCCCTGACCCTGCTCCTCGTCTGTCTCTACTCCCTTGGCGTTCACCACCCCATCACATAAGCTACATTACCAGCAACGTGAACGGGGGGGGGGTGGTGTTTGGCAGGAGCAGTTAGGGATACAAGGTGCCCTGACGAAGGGGCACTTCTCTGGGTCCAGTCCAGCTGTGATTTGCCACCCTTCCCCCTTCTCTCCCTTTCAAAGCTCCTTTATGAACCTTGAAATCGTTCCCAAACTGCCCCTGGGCAAACGAAATTGCTCGGAATCGTGACAGGTGCCATGATGTTGAATTTTGCCCTGTCAGAATCAATCACGCTGCCTCCGCACTGTGGCAGTCCCTCTCGCCTTAACGTTGCCATTTTACCGCGCAGAGAGACAGTGCGTCAGGCCGATGCCATGCTGTGTTCGGAGGGACCTGTCCACCTCAGCTGGCTCATCTGCAATAAGACTATCTGCCTGTTACCGTGAGGCCTTTCCGTGTTTTTATGTTTTTTTTTTCTTGCTTCAGTGACACCAGTAGGGTGTCGGATTGCTATTGGGGCAGATCCCCTCTCATGAGCCGAAGCAATGCATGATTCAGCGTTCGGATTGCGGCTGTTCATGTGGAAAAATTTCAGCCTTGTCTTCCGAGGCATTTCTTCACAATTTCCACATTTTCCTTCTGAGTGTCGAGCTTTAACTCTCTTCAATTTTTCCCTCCATTTTTTTCTTCTTTTTTTTAAAATTTCAAGCCCTTCTTCTGCTCTTCTGCTTTCCTTTGTTTTTTTATTTTCTTTCCAAGGGCCGTCTGCTTCGCTGTTTGTTCTGCTCCTACCCAGCTATCAGTTCCCTTGCACTTTCTCTCCGGGATAATTCCCGAAGAACCATGTCTTATTTTGAGGGCTCATTTTACATTTCACCCGTGTCTCGGCCCAATTCCATTCTCCCTCTCCCCTGTTTTCCCTGCTCTCTCTCCCTCTCCCTCCCTCACTGTTTGAGGACAGTGAAGATGTAATGATATTAACTTAGGGACAGATCTGATACACGTCTGCTGGTTCGGCAGCCTGCCCATGCGCTACGCGCCATCTAATCGCATCACCCGAAACTTCGCCTCCGTTTCTTCAATAAGAGAGACAAGAAGAGACAGGGAGGAGGAGGTGGAGGAGAGAGAGAGGGAGAGGGAAAGAGAGGAAGGGAAAAAAATCCAATAAATAAATGAAAAGATGGAGGGGTGGAGTGGGGGGGGGGG
>JAODLD010000051.1:15492332-15508117 GCA_026781065.1 Mormyrops boulengeri | reverse complement strand
CCCCCCCCCCCCCCCCCCCCCCCCCCCCCCCCCCCCCCCCCCCCCCCCACACCCCCCCCCCCCCCCCCCCCCCCCCCGCCCCCCCCCCCCCCCCCCCCCCCCCGGGGGAAATAAATAAATAAAGTCCACGGTTCTCGTAAATCATGTTGCGAACTTCCAGTTAGACAGGAGGCCGGAGGTGGGGGCGGAGCCTCAGGGAGAAGCAATGGGGGGAGGGGGGGGGGCAGCATTAGCGCTGTCCCCTGAAAAGCAGGGCGCTCAGGCTACAGGGCGCGTGTTCGGTGGCGGCTAACAAATTAAGAATGATTAGTGTCTGGAGGTAAAAAAATACAGAGAAGAGAGTGAGAAGCGGCCGGCCTGGCTCGGCGAGGGCTTGACGTGCGGGCAGAGAGTGCGGCAGTGTGTTGAATGACTCAGACTGGCAGAGACGGAGAAGTATCCGGGACAGCCGCGGGTAATTTAGCACCAAGTAACATTGCTGCTACTAATTTTCTATTACTTATTTATTTTGCCAATAAGGAATGTTTTAGCCAGTTACCCTAGTGATCAGTAGTATGTACATGAGCGGGGCCACAGAGGCACTGGCCTCACCTGAAATTCGATTGGTCCCCACCCCTGTCATTCACCAATCATTGGCTACTGATAAGGTTGTCCCCCCGCATGAATTCTGAAGACTTTTATGTCCCCCACCTTAAGAATCCTAGAACTGGCCAGCTAGTGATACTCTCACGTGTCTGACTGAGGGAGTGCAGTGTGTCTGAAGGAGGTGAAGATGAGAAAGAAGGAGGGAGGCAGGGAGGACACCAGGAAGCATTTTTTTTTCGTGCGGTTCGTCGTCTTGCCTGGGGAGGCCCAGGGGGGTTCAGCAGCGAGGTGTTCTCAATTGATTTTAGATTAGACGGAGAGGAGTGGGGTGGGCTGGCAGTGGGCGAAGGGGAGGGGGATCCATTAGCAGCTAGGTTGGAGGCTGAGAGAGCTGGGAGCCCACCAACAAAACAGAGGGAGGTGGAGATGGACCGGGACAAAAGCGGAGGGTGGAATGGCGCCTTGGGGGTGTTGTGCGGGAGGAAATCGGAGAACGACAACGATGGAGAGGATAGAGGGGGAAAAGCCCTGAGAGGAAATAGCAGGAGAAAGGCACAATTTCATGTAAATGTTCCCTGCTCGTGTGCATATGAAATATCCAAAGCGGCAGGTCCTTATTCAGGGACCCACACATGCCCAGCGAGAAGAATCACTGCCAAATGTGCAATGACCAATAATAAAGGGAGGGACTTAGAATATGAATATTTTATAATATTTTTCTCAAGTATGAATTATCTGAGGCAATGTTAAAGCCTGCTTTTCTGTTGTTCCTTTGCACCTAAAATCATTTACCCCAAACGGAGGACGTTAGACAAAAGCCGCGGGGAGCCTGGAACTGGTCCCTGGGGAACTCCTGGATCGAGATTTAACCTCCTTTTTTGGTAGCTGCCTCAGAAATGAATAAAAGAAGAGTTTTTATAGCCACTGCCTGGAATATGAAGTCCATTTATTGTCTTATCAGAACTTGAGGTGGTAGATACCCAAATGTCTGAGGAGCATAAACAAAATTTTGTTAAGAAATTAATAACCAAAACAATAACGTGATCATTTTAAAAGTAATACTGCTATCATGATCTTCCTACAGAATGTCAGGACCGAAAAAATAATAAAACTGTCAAGTCCTCTCTGTGAAATGGAGGTTTCTGTGACTGACAGGCAATGAAACTAAAAAAAGAGAAGGAATACCTTGGCTAGAGAAGACAGAAATGCGATTCACTTCCCCTTCGGTTCCTCTGACGATTTTTACTGCTAACCTCGCCGAGGCCAGATGAGCTAGCGAGTCACCAGGGTGGTCACCCTAAACTGCATGCTAAGCTGTGCGCCAAATCCTAAAAGGTTCACCCTTGTTCCTTGCGACTTGTGCATAATTCAGAAGGATTCCTGCACCTCCAAATCATTGCCTTCACTTTACCTAACTATTTCCTAGATCTTACACTAGTCATTTTGCTGGCCTAACAAGTCAAGTGTGCTATTGTCCTTCTATCCATAAACAGGTATACAATGGCACCAAAAAGTGTTCCACCAAGACGTGGTGCATCATGCAAGTAGCAAGTGACACGGGGAGGGTTTTTGCAGAAATTAAAGTGAAACACACAGGTCAGTGCAAAATCAGGGGGGTGGACACAAGCAGTTACATATGTTACACAAGAGTTTATTTACGTAGTGCAATGTGTATTCAAACAATGAGTAATACAGCAGCAGCATAACAGGAAGGAATAAACACAGTAACTTACAAATAGATAAATAATAGATAATAAATAGATTAATAATAAACAACATTAATCAATTCCTCAACGTGACCCCAATCATATCTGAACCTAAGGCGGGCTATCGTCACATTAAAAGCTCTCGTGGAAACATCTGACCTCTGCGATATTCTGGGAAAGCAATCGTGAATTTTTTTTTCCTGGGCACCACGGCAGCTCATGAAGAGCAGAGAGTGATGTCTCAATAACGCCGTAGTGACTGCAGCCAGGAGTGAGTGATAGGGAGTCAGGGCATGTGGGCTCATGGACTATTTAGCTCGTTAATACACTAATTATAACTAACGACTAATTGGTGAATTTGCGAAACGCGTTTACAGCTGCTCAGGAAAGCTCAGGGAGCCCAAACTGCACGTAATGCACATTCAGCGCTAATATTTTGGGCCTCAGAGATCATTAGAGGGGAAAAAGATTGGTCAGATGAGGACTGTAATTTAAAAAAAAAAAGTAAAATGTTATTCCTAAAACTGAAGGAAATCTAACTTTATGCAAACCTTATGCTTATGCAACCATCTGCAAACTTTCTTTTTATGTGATTCTCTTAACTCATGTGTGTAAGTCTGTTGTTTTCATGAATTATTTAGAGACCGTTTCTCCCCACTATCGTTTATTTTGCTGATATCACTCCACTCAGCCACTGAGCCAAATTCCTTCGTCCAACGACTCATTGACCTCATTACTGTCCTCCACCGTTGATAACTTTGTCTGCTCTACAATTACGCAAATGCCCATGCAAGTTCAACAAGAGGTTTGCAGTGCCCTCTAGGTTCACACTCTCTCATATATGGATGGTACCATGAGTCCCACCCTCCACCTTCCTGATTGGCTCAGAGTTGGGTAAGGTGTGAGAATTGTCCAATTGGCTCACAGACCTCCACAGATTGCCCAGAAGTGGAGAAGATGGGGTGCCTGGTAGGGAACACCCCAAGGGAATGGAGGGCGAGGCCTATAGGGTGGGTTAACACTCTTACTAGTAAACTCAACAGATGAATCACTCAGCATTTAAAAAAATAAAGGTGTTTTGGAAGAACGGAGCTCGTAGAGGGTGGGTTGGTGAGATGCCTCCTGACATGCCAAAATACAAGCACCAGAAGGAGGTGTCGTTTAAAAGGGAAGAAAACAAGCATTATTGACAATGGCCCTCAGGTGACTCCATAGCCAGCCAGCTCTCTGTGCATCGCTACCTTCCCTGCCACTAATTTTCAGTCAGCCTGCTAACGATAGTAATCAGAAATAATTAGGTGCTGAGCGTCAAGTTCTCATCCCAATTATGACTCATTAGGCCTTTACAACGATGTCAGGACGTCCTCGGGCGGGTTGATGCTGGTGTAGGAGGCAGGCTTCGGGGGCCCGGTGTGGGCGGCGACGGTTGACACCAACCGTTTTTCCAAGATCCACCAGCCAATGAGTGCAACTCTCCCCGGCTGACAGTTGAAACGCATGAGACGCCGGCATCGGTTCAGGCCTCATTATCGCCGTCTACGGCAGGCGCTGTCCTCCAAAGCACCTCTGTGACGCTTTCTTCTGCCAGCACCACCCCCCCCGCCGTCTCGCGTCTTCTTCTCCTCCGTCTCACCCCGGGCACCACACAGCATTTTTGCAAGCTCCTCTCAAATTAATGCACAAATTCCACAGCTCTGGTGCAAGAGCGGCTGGGATTTGCTGCCTCTAGGGATGCAGGTTCGAATCCTACCCAGGGTGTGAGAACTTCCAGATTTTTTTTTCCTCCAGTCATGTGATTGCTAGTGGACTGGAGGCTCATCAAGGCTTACCTCGCCAAGCTATTTGTACTTCCTGTCAGTGTCACATGACCCTTGTTTATATTGACAAAATTCCAGTTTCATTACATCTCGGTGTTGTTGACCTTTGACCCCCGGCTATTACATTTTAAACATTTATACACTCTAACAAACATATATATTTTTTAAGAGTGATGGAGCAATAAACCCACATAGCAGCCCCCACAAGGTTTTTAAAGATAACTACACCTGCTAAGAGCTCACAAACTACAAAAATAAAAATTTTTTTTTTAATTATATTCATATTCATGGAATGTTAATAAATGAATTTGCTTTGTTTCCTGAAACATCATTGCGAAAAGCTCATTTTAAAAGATGACATTTCACCATTTATTTAACCTTATGCGGCTAATGACTTGAGACAGTGGAAATGCATACCTTTGTGTGACAGATACAAGAGCATCGACACGGACAATTACCGCGGTGCTGTGAATGCTCGCCCTGTGCGTGGTGGAGGCGTGGTGCAATGCCCGTCGACGCGTGAGGCAGGCACATGCTACCTACTGTGTTGTGATGATGTCGTCTGTTAGCTGTCGTGAAGTAAATATGTCCCGTTATGCAACATCACACAAGGCAGGTATCTGTTAGCTGTCAGGGTCTAACGAATGTCCCTTCGTCACAGGACCAGACAGCTATGCCGTCACGGGGTACAAGCCGGCACCCTTCCGGTGCGTGGCTGTGGGGGGGGGGTTGCGTGTTTACTGCAGCATGTGCACAAGGGCTCCACATAGGGGGGTAAAGGTAGGGTGATTCCAAGGGCCTGTGCGTGACAGGGGTCCTAGAAAAATTGTGATTGGTCTGAGTTGGGGGCCCAATTTGATGTACTTTTATGGGGCCCAAATCCTTTAGTAGAGCCACTGCATCTGCATCCTCTGGCCCTTTTCCCTCTGAGCTTCCAGCCTCACCTCCTCCCAACCCCACCTTTGTTTGAACGCCACCTCCCTTCTACTGGCGTGAGAGAAAGAAAAAAGAGAAACATTTGTGTGTGTGATCTGTATTTCCATATGCTGACAGGGGTGTGGGAGAGAGTGGGTAATTGGGCTGAATGTGGACACCGAAGGGGGGAGGGTGGAGGGGGACAGAGAAGAGGGAGAGAAAGCCATTTAAAAAGAGGGCAATTACTGGATTTTTCTCTCTTCATCACCACTTGCTTTTTTTACAATCACGCCATCCTGCTCTCATCCACTTGTATGGCTGTTTTGTGCAAAAACACACCTTGTCCAGATTTCGCAGTCTAGCTGTACTCTCTCTCCATATCGCCATTTCTCTCAGTTCTCTCCTCTTCCTTTCCTCTGTCTGTTTCCACCTTGCCTCCCCTGTCATCTTCCCTCCATCCTCTCTCATCCCTCCTCATCCGTATGCTGTGGCAGTCAGTCGCCCTGCCCGGACCTCCCTGTCACCCGCGGCATGCCGCTAATACGCCAATTAGCCGAACGGGCAGATAATAGACTGAGAAGAGGGGAAGGGAAAAAAGGGGAGAGAAAGAGAGAGGAGGAAAGAACGAGTGAAAGACAAAGAATGAAGTGAGTGAAGGATAAATAAAAGGAGAGTGAGATTAAGAGGGGAAGGGAGAAGGAAAAATGACAGGAGCTGGAAAAAATGAGAAAGAGACGAAGAGAGAGAAAACAGAGAATCTCACTGTGCATTCTGGAAATTTCTGCCCTTCAGGTGCGGTGGGGAAAAACGATAAAGTTTGATGTGTAACCGAACGGAAAGCGAGTGTGCCGTGCACTTAAAAGGCACCACCTAGAAATCGCATCCCGGAGGGCATCAGCGCTAACATAACCCCCGGTACAATTATAACCTGTTGCCAAAAAATGTAAATATAGTTCAGAAATATAGACATCGAATGTGCCAAAAAGGGCCAGAAGGTTATGAACAACGGCCGCTTCACAGAAATGTCGATACAAACACAGGAACCCCTGAAGTACATCAGAACGGATGTCGTGCGGATCTGTTAAAAATATGGCCGCAATTGTAATGAGCGCCTGAACTATGGCGGGCTGGCGAGGAGCTGCCAGAGTCTATATTTACATTTAAATGAGAGTTTATTCGTTTGGCTGACCTACATGAGCGTCGCGACTATGCCATGTTATAAATGAAACGCTGGCGGCACGGTGCCTGTGCACGAGAGGCCCATATGCGCCTGCTCCCCCACCACGTTACGTCAATGGAGACGCCGTGGATTGATGGTCCGGGGGGGAGGGGGGTGTTATTTACTCAAGAACACGTACGTGCTAAAGGCAACTATGCAGCCTCAAGGCGCATTGACATGGGCGCGCGAGGAATACAGAAACACGGCAGGAGTGACGTCCATGACGGCCACCGCCCCCCATGGAGGCGTAATTGCTTATTGACTCTGCGTGGCACTAGTAGCCCGTATGACTGGAGAGATTTAACCTCGTGGCCAGCAACGGAGTCACATCACAGAGGCCCGGGTGTGCAAGGGAGTCAAGACCCCGCACCCCTGCAGGGTAAACACTTTCCCCAGCTCGTGATGGTCCGAGGAAACTGGCAGGAAATTAAATTTTGAAAATTGTCACGGTTCCCCTTTGCTTTCAGATGATTCTCTTTTTTTTCCCCGTGTAATGTTGAGAGTCGCGATATTAAAACAGAGCACGGACATGGAGCAGAGGACCCCCCAGTTAATACTCAAGCCCCAAAATCACTTTGAACCCCCCCCCCCTCACTTTCCGTGTCCTTCCTACATCCTGTGTGTCTGTTTGCCCGAGATGTCTTATTGTACTTCCCAAACTTCATTGTCTCCGATACCCTATCTCTTTCCGCCGGGCAGGAGCAGAGTTTATGGGAGAATTAGGGAGCGTCAGCTGGCACCGAGAGACAATACTTAATAAATAGGTTCCTTATTAGGTTTTCCTTGCCTGTCGTGTTGAAGTTTGTGAGCACAGTGTCTTCCCAGGAGGCCTACTGCCTTCCCTGTTTCTTCGCTGTTGGTCGCCAGCCACCTGCATTTTTGGGGGCCGGCTTTCCTGTTGTCGATTCTTAGTCCGTGGCCTGCCATCGCCCGGCACGTTGGCATTAAAAACGCGTCTCGGAGAAAAACCTCACTGGTGACTGACAGATGACTTAAGTGAGTCCTTGGGTAAGCCGGAGCAGTGGCCCCACCCTGCCCACAGATGAAATCACTAACGTCTGAGACGTATGGTTAATACCTGGGATCATCGCGATGTCAGGACCAAACTCCGCCATTGACAGGGTGACCTTTTAAAATGCCTTGAATTTCTGTAATCCACTGAAACCCCCCCCTCACCCTTTCCCCAAGCGAGAGGGTTCCTGTCTTGGAAATGTAATCTCTGGGAAGGTGAAGACACCGAAGGGAGAGGTTGTCATGAGGGACAAAGTGGTTGGCTTTGTTCCTCGGACGTGCCACGCTTTCCTGCCGGCTGCGTTCTGTGCCGGCTCCGGAGGAATTCCCCAAGGATCCCGACCACCGGCCCGGCCCGTCTCCGTGACTCGTGACAAGTTCTGAGGACTGTAGGCGTTTCTCAGCCTATGCAGCTGAGCTGGAAGCCAATTAACCCTGGAACGTGGGTTGGCCAAGGTGGGGGGAGGAGGATCGTAACACTTCCTTAAGCAGGACCATTACTCCCATTGTCAGCCGCTCCTAGTTTAATCAGGATGAGCTGGAGGAGAAGCTGGGATGATGGTGGCAGTGGTGGGGGGGAGGAGGGTGGGTTGGGGGTGGCAGCTACTTCCTGTACGCTTCCTGTCAAGAGCGACTAGTATGCGCTTCCTGTCGCCAGGGGCCGTCCTGGCATCACCGCTGAAGTGGGCGGCGGCACCGGGCCCTGTGAGCCCTGGCTCTTCTCCTGGCGCCGAAACACAGCAGATGACCGTCCTGGGGTGGGCCCACAGCGCAGCCAGGCCGTGCTTAATACTGTAATTGCCTGACTGCTGGGGGGGGCAGCGTGTGGGCAGGACGTGGCTAGATAAAAACCACAGAGAGCCATGCATGCAGTGGTCCAGGTGGGGGGGGGGGTAGCGGGATGCCGTCGCCGCGTCCTTGAGCGGGATACGTCTCCTGTCGGAACCAGACGACGGGGGCCTTCAAATGGGATTGGAGATGTAAGACTCTGCTCCTGCATTCGCGGGTAATGGATTCAGATGTCGGCCTATTCATTTGGATGAAATGAATTTGAATTAGTCCTTTCACAGTCTGCTTGCCCTAATCAGCGCTCCTCTCTGTTTCCCTCTGTTTTTTTTTTCTAGCCCCTCATCTTCCCAGGTTGGCTTATCGACATCCATTTTGACCCCCCCCCCCCCCCAACTCCCTTCCCATGTCCCCGCCTGAACTTTGCATGCTAGGAGGTGCGGAAGTCCCTGTACCACCATCCAATGGGTCATGCTTAGTCGTCTAGCGAGTGCCTGAGGCCATGTTGGAGCACCCAGTAACCGGCCATGCGGAGATTGTCTGCATCTCGTGAAGATTACTGGGTGGTCCGCAGAAGGATCTGAGCAGATTTACTCATGTTCTGGGCCAGCCTTACAGAAAATCCCTCCGGTTCTCAATGATGAGGCACTGCCTTCTCGACCTTGCATGGACACTGCGGTGTCGTCATTCTCACATCGTTCCCATGAGGCTGGACCCGAGTGACACTGTCCTTCTCAGGCTGTCCACGTGACCGCAGACTATCTGAAGGCTTTCGTCCTTCACACATGGAAAACAATGGCAGGGAATCTTCTGGCCACTTTATCTCAATCTCCTCGGTGGGATTAGTCAGAAAAAGGTTCTGTTGGTGAACTCCATGTCCCTGAACCTGATCAAAGGCATCTGTAGGAGCTGGTAAAGAATGATAAAAACCTGCTATATACTACCACAGTATTCCCATCATACTGACACCCTGTGATTGATCACCACATGGCTATGGTGGATATTCAGTTGATGTAATATGTTTTTCTTGGGGAACCTTGACCGGAGGATCACAGGTGTTCCTGCAGAATGTCTACAGCAGAGGACGTAGGGATGTGATGATCGTGAGTTAACAAGTTTTGAGTCCATGCATGACAGGAGTTAATCTCCTTTGTTTGGCTCTCTTGGAAGATACATATGTTAATAATGGGTAGACTTACTGCTGGTCTGCTGAGTGAAATGTAATATGGACAATGACCCCTGTTAATCATACTTGCGTCAGAACATGTATTGCTGAAAAAATTGCTTCTCTGGTGATAGTCAGACATGAACTTCACAAAAGTTTAAGCTCCATCAGATTTGGTGACAGACCAAAAGACATCTTACTTTTTATTAATCTAAATTCTTTTTTTTGTGACATGGAAGTTATAACTAAGTTGAGGTTCTCTTCTTGGAAATAGCCTTTTGCAAAGCTCAGTCCCACTGTATTCCTACCCATGTGTGTGTGAGAGAGCTTTTTTATAAGCCTGAAGCTGTGTGTGGTGGATATGAGTAGAACAAATTGGGAAATCCATGCCGTGTTTTGTGCGGCTCAGAGCACTGGTGCCAGAGAGAGAAAAGAGAGAAAAATAGAGAGAGAGAGACGGAGAGAGAGAGAGAGAAGGAGAGAGAGAGAGAGAGAGAGAGAGAGAGAACGCCAGCCCCTTTCAGTGGAAGTCTACGCACTGGGTTCGGTTGGATTGCCGACTGCAATATTAGCCCTGCTGTAGTGTAGTATTGCGCAAACTACCGAGATCAGATGAAGGACTCGAAAAGGCTGACTGAATAATTATTAGGAATCGGTACAAAATCTGAGGTCGTCAGGCCACGGGGTTTGGACGGCGGTGATCGCCGCCCCTCCCATCACCTTCATGATCTCAGTTTCTCATCTGGAGTCGACGCTGGTGAAGCTCACAAACTATACGGAGGTTATACGTGGAAAAAAAAGCTAGATGCACAGACTGAATATCAGCGCCAGGTTTCTCAGTACAGCAGCTACGATAAATTGTTGCATTTTTTCTCCTGGCAATTTCGCTCGGTGCTGTTCTGCGTCGGTCAAAGCCACAACAAATACAATAATAATACTAATGAATGTATAAAGGATAAACTCGGGACGAAGATACCTGTTTTTGTGCAAGAGCTCCCGTGTCTTCTGGGATTGAGCGTTGGATTGGGAATCTAATTATCACCTCGGTGCTACACCTGAAATTGACTGGTTTTTAATACACACCTTCATGCTCAGGCTGAATACCGAGCGGGAAAGCGCGCCGTG
Organism: Mormyrops boulengeri; assembly: GCA_026781065.1. Classification (NCBI taxonomy): domain Eukaryota; kingdom Metazoa; phylum Chordata; class Actinopteri; order Osteoglossiformes; family Mormyridae; genus Mormyrops; species Mormyrops boulengeri. The sequence continues at coordinate 15,497,788 of JAODLD010000051.1, read as the reverse complement.
CGGACCTCGGTGTCCGCTCCGTCCGCGCAGCGCGGCTCACTATTATGCACTGTAGGACGCACAATGAGACACTTTAGATCATTTGTTTTTGCACAGCATTGATCTCGTTTTTCGATTAAGTGTGCGTATTAGTAAATGGGAGAAATGATGAACCCTGGGAACGCCTCGTATGTTTTTTGTCTCTTTGGCACTTACTAGTGAACAATAATCGTCCACTTAATCAATCAGTCAATCAATCATTCAGCCAGTCAGTCTATAGGTAAAAATGTCTTTTCGTGTTTTCAGGCGAAGAAGGATGTTTCAGCTGTGGACTTGAAGAGGTGGCTAATTAATTTATGCATATTAAAAGCTGATTATTTATTCAAGATCAGTTACGTTCGCCTAATCGTTGTATTTTTTTTTTGGAAATTAATACACATGACCATGGCAGTTATTTGACTATTCCGTTTAGTTTCTTGCCATGCTTCACGAAAAATATGAAGAATTTGTAAGAAATTTGCGGGAACAAATATTTTTTACCTTCTGACTGGAGAGCGACAGATCGACATATCTTTTCTTGGCGCCAGAACATGGATCGAAAAAACGGACCTCATACATGTTAAATGGACTTTTGTGTGTGTGAAACCATCAACCTCATGGTTGCTGGTTATGGTGTTCCCAGATATCACCATCAGCACTCCCTCACGTACATGTAGACATTTTATCAGCATAATATCCCTTTATTATGGGCCGACTGATCGCAGGAGATGTTTTTCGGTACGTTGTTGCACTGAACCTGTCACCAGCATAGCACTGAAAGGGACTGCGGAAAAAATATATATATATTTTGAGGGCATTATGTATTAATTTGCCCGAAGCATTATTGTTGTTGTTAATCTGTAAATAATCCTCACAGCGGTAGGGCGACGAAGAGAAGTCGCCGGATAGTCACACGTTTTATACGTCGTCTGTTTATTTGTGAGAACATTAACCTACTATATGGGATATTATTCCAGCGTTACGGTCTTATTTTGCCAGGGCGTTTTTTCCAGTCTCGGGCGTTCAGACTCGGCGTTCTGCCTTGTAGATATCAGTGTATTAATTTTTAATCTTTATGCATCCGCACGAAGAGGTCGAAAAAGAGAAAACAGCGGATAACCGGAGGGAAGAAAGAATCGGAGTGAAACGAGAGTGAAGAAAGAATGAATGAGACGCAGTGAGACACGGTGGAAGGAGATTGGAGGAATCAAGGTAGGACACGAATCGGGGTTTTATCTAGGCTATTCCAAGATACGGGATGTTGCGCTGAACACGATCGTGGGACTCGTCTGCCACCGTGGTCTTCATAACAGTGGGGGGACAGGCGTATAACATGATTAATTTACTGTTTTTCTCCTGGATGGACAGATATACAGAGCAAGAAAATGTAATAATGAGCCAACGGCGCATGATCCGCCCTCTTTAATATGTATATATCATACACACGCACATGCACATGCACATGCAGACACGCGCGGGCACACTCATATTTATACGCGCACATAAGGATGCGGCTGGCGTCGGCGCGCCTAAGTCATTTTTTGACACCATTTACAGGCTGTCATTTTTAATGACATCTGCTTCGTGCTCATTTTTTTTGAAGAATGCTTCTTACATTTATGCATCTCATTTGTTCGGATGGAAATAAAGCGTCATCGGGGTTAATTCTCATATTTCATTCACACAAAGCACGCACACACACACATGCGCGCACACACACACGCTCCCGGGCTATTGCATAATGCCCGCGAGTCGCACGAAAGCCAGCATTGTAAAATGTGTAGATCTGTAGACAGATGAACCGCAATTAATACTTTCTCAGGGCACGTTTTTCATTAGGCGTCTTTGCCTGTGCTCAGGCTTTTATGCGTCTGCTTGTATGTGGCTGACACTTATCGCCGATAATCAGAAAGCTATGGCGCCATTGATCATGGAGCCGCGCGTACAGAAATGTCAAGGGACGGACAAGGGCGGCTGTGTTTTTGTGTAATACATATAAACGAGCGGGTAATGAAGTCCCATAATGGTCATCCCCGAACTAATGGTCAGGCTGGCAAAGTAACAGCCGCGGGTTGAGCGTCAAAGCGCCTCTAAGGTACCCGAGTGAGGTTGGGAGGATGGAGGGGGGACCCATTGATTGCCATCCTCAGCGCATCCAGCCCCCTTTTCACAATGTGCACCTGTTTATCTCGGGGTGGATCGTTGTGTGCTGTGTGAGAAATTCCGCATTATACGAAGTGGATATTCAAAGTGTATCCCTTTTTTATTATTATTCCAGCGGGCAGCGTTAAATCGGCAACCTTAAAAGAGATGCGCCCAAGCACACAGTTGTGTGATAAGTCTCACTTTCAGACTTGGAGTGCCGAATGTCCCGAGTTTTTACACGGCAAATACGACGCGATCCCAAAAGCAGTTTTTCTTTATCGCAGTAATACGATGATCAACATTCTGATTTTCTGAAAGAAGGTATAGAAGACAGTTACATAGCTTGGGCAATTTACTGCACCGGATGATTTCCAGTATATATATATATATGTATGTGTGTGTGTATATATATATATATATACACACACACACACACACACACACACACACACTGACCGCAACGCTTGACTTGACCGGCATGGCGGCGAATCTCCCCGACTATCTCACACATATTTTCATGGCAGTCATTACAAATCCAGTGCTATCGATGCACAAGTAATCGATTTTGAATCATTTATTTTCAAGCCGTAGCATGATGCCCAACCCACACTAGACATCGTAGTATGGTGGCAGCATGAATGAAATGAAAGACGTCGGTTATGCTCTGTCACATTACCAAATAAATGGACGGTGAAAGCTTATATTCTCATCGGAGTGCGTCTATTAGACAGGCAGGGACATGTGTTGGATGAGCTGTGTTCATTACTATTTTTATTGGGCCCATTACGATCTACATCTGTGCCGTAGAAAAAAAAAGACATGAGACGTTTGAGGCTGCTTGTCCAGTTGATGGAAAGAAATGTTGTTTGGAAGAGATGGAGGGTACGCACTGTGTTAGTCACACCATCTACTTGTTGACTGTGGGAAGTATGAAAAAAGCTATTTGAAACATCACCCAAAAAAAGATAGTTTTAATGGATTGAGCAAACATTTACCAGTGGGTTGTGAACGGGCCATTAAACGCCCCTCATTTCCAACGAGTTTGCTTACTTTAACAGACAGCCTCCATTCTCTGCAATTCCAAATTTTACACCTCATCCATTTCTACAGCGAGACTGGGTATCTATCCTAAGGATATGACAGCAAATGCCTCCCTCTTGTCTCAAAGCGCCGGGTGAATGTAACTGCTACACGCATTTGTGCTGTTCCTTTCTGGTTAAATGGGCCTTGGTGAAGGATGGACCAGTCTTTGAGGGGGAAGACTAGAGCATCTCTAACACTGCCCTTTGTGTGTGTGTGTGTGTGTGTGTGTGTGCATGTGTGGGCCCTGCAACGGACTGGCATCCCGTTCTGGGTGTTTCCCGCCTTCTGCCCTGTCCTTCCTGGGACAGGTTCCAAGCTCCCTGTGACCCTGGACTAGATAAGCGGTCAGAAAACGGATGAATGAAAAATTAGATAACGGAAGTATTATCCGCGTAACAATATAAGGAACCCAGATAGGCATGCCTGTACCAAAATGGGTGAAATCATTTACTAGTTTGTATACCAGAATCTGTGTGCCATTGAGAAATGCATTGACGACAAGTTACAGATAACTATCTCAATTCACTTATTCATTTCTAGCTGAAACCTAGAAAAAAATGCATCTTACAAACACAAAACCGGTAGGTGTTGGTGTTTTTTAATTTAATACTGCAGTGATGGTTCGTTTGCAAATGTGAGTGCATGTTTATGGTTGTATGTGTTGTGCAAAATAGCTAAATAATAGGCCAGGCTGTACATGTATGATATACAGTATAAAAATATTTATTTTGCATCGCTCCATTTCTTCTCAGACTGCATACGGCTTCTGGTGGCTTGGCTGCCGTCGGCTGTTTGTAGCTTGTCAAATGAGGGTGTTTTTAATAAATGGGCCGGCAGATAAGGGCTGTTTTGCTTCCTCCAGTAACCTAGACATTATTAGAACGGTAAGTAGTGTGAAAAAAGCGGCGATTGTTCAGGTTGCTGAAAGGCGCCCTTAATGACGGCACTTATTTTACTCCCAGACGTGGCTTTGTGGTGAAGCGTTAGCCGGAAAATTCTGTCCGGGCGGCCGTATGATTTCTGTCTTAGTACCCGGCAATGGACCAGAACCAAAGAAGACCAAGCACAAAATTAAAAATCAGATGGAGAGGATTCGACGGGCTCAAGAAGGATGTAAACGTGAAGGCGTGTGAAAGTAGATGGATCCAGGAGCGTGGTTAAGCTGATGCCTTGAAGCCCTGGGGGGAGAATTGTGATCATGAAGCCATGCTTCAGTCCTTTTGGGGGTATTGTGAAGGTGAAGCCATGCTTCAGTACTATAAGAGTGAAGCCACGCTTCAGTCCAGTTGGGGTGGAGCCATACAGCAGTTCATTTTTTTGGGGAGTGTTGTGAGGGAGGAATCAGGCTTCAGTTATGTGTGGGCAGAGCCATGCTTCAGTTATGCTGGGGAAGCCATGCTTCAAATATGTTGAGGTGAAGCCATACTTCAGTCCTGTTGAGGTGGAGCCATGCTTAATTTTTTTTGGAGTGTTGTGAGGGAGGAATCAGGTTTTAGTTTGATGCGGGCAGAGCCATTGTTCAGATATGTTGGAGTGAAGCCATGCTTCAGTACTATAAGGGTGAAGGTATGCTTCTGTCCTGTTGGGGTGAAGCCAAACTTCAGTTATGTTAAGGTGGAGATATGTTTCAGTTCCTGTTCTCTCGAACGAAGGCAGATCACGCCTCTCACCTGCTCATTCCCAATTACAGACCAGAATCGGAGCGTGAAGCTTCCTTAAACTTTCCACCAGCCACATGAACACAGCAGCATTATAACCTATAACATTATAACCTTTATATTTCACAGTTTCTCCAATGAACAGTTGACATGAGGGTAGATAATAATAAAAAGAGGAATGGGGTTTACAAAGCAGCAGTTTTTATCAACTTCTCATTGGTGAAACCCACAGGTTGCAGGGACTTATTGACACCACACGCTAAGGGCACTCACCTTGGGTCTTGGAACCATATTTGTAATATTTTTGTTATTAGTAGAGAGTACTGGGAAACTGTACTACTGGTACTGGAACTATTGTTACCTACAGCACAGATAACACTGCTGATAATTTTCAGGAATGCAATACTGGCCTCCGGAATGATTTCATAATGATGTGCTGCAGTGTTACGCAGAAACAGCCCTTGTGTTTAGCGGTAACTGGGAGATTCTGAGCTGCATTGGGGGGTGCTTCTGCACATGTGTGTAACTGTGCAACAGGTTTGTGTGGGGTGG
>JAODLD010000051.1:15429684-15449854 GCA_026781065.1 Mormyrops boulengeri | reverse complement strand
TACCAAACCCCCCCCCCCCCACCGCCACCCCTTGAAGTGCTGCCAGGGCTCCGTTAGCTGCTGCCTTAATTGGCACCCGTTGGCATCAGCTCCAAGCTCGTGACAACGCAGGTGAAGGGGAGGGGGACCCAGGAACAGTGCCAGTAAAACACCACGGCTTCCGCTCTGATTCACCAGCTGAAGTGCCCCCCCCCATCGTCCTCTGCCCATCCTCTTCCTCTCTCCCCACTTTTCTCCCAGCACCCCCCCCTCTCTCTCTTCCCCCGCTCCCTCCCTCTTTCGCTTGCTCTGTTGGAAGCCTCCCGTCTGCTGTTTTTATTTGTGCACATGGAGCCGCATACCGGCTCAGGTCCGTCAGATCCCGGGCCTGTGTCCTCTCTCTGAACTCACCTGCGTAAACGCAGAACTTTCCGGAGGATACAGTGTGGTGGGACGGGGCCTCCCTCGGGTGCTTTCTCTGTGTCACGCCGCTGCGTGATTAGGTTGTTATTTGGCCGTGGTGCCTGCTCTCATTTTTCCTCAGATTTTTTTTTCAGCCAGCCTGCATTCTCTCTCCTTCCCCTCCCACAAAACTCTCCACGGCGCTCTCGCTGCTCTCCGTCCAGGCATCGCCTCCTTCCAGTGTTTGGTCTCCCCGGCAATGTGGAGCCCCCGAGGCCCCGACCTCAGCAACTGCACCTCACCCTGGGTCAGCCAGGTGGCCCAGAAGGTACCAGCCAGACGTGCATCCGGCCATGCCCAGGGTCTCCAGCCCATTGCGGTCATCTTCTGCGTCACTAATATCCTCTGCTGCCAAGAATTATATATATAGTATCTTACCCCCCTCTTTTGTAAATGACCAATTGAATGTGACATGTGGGAGTGGCTTAGAAACAAACCTCACCCCCTTCATATTGCTAAGCCTATCAGCTTTTGGGGGATGCATGTAAATCCCTTCCCCTTGTTTTTTATTGGTGGTATGGGTTAACGATGGCCATGGCTGGATCTACCATTTTAGAGGCCAAAATGTGGAGGGGGTACCCTTTGTACACTTTGCCAAGCCCCCTTCTGTCAATCGGGCCCTAGGCAGCCTAGATCCAGTTCTGAAGGTGACATCTGTGGTCCCCACAGATCAAGAGCGGGGAGAATGCGGCGAACATCGCGGGCGAGTTGGTGAACCACACACGGGGGCGCATCCACGCCGGGGACGTGAGCTCGTCCGTGCGCCTCATGGAGCAGCTGCTGGACATCCTGGACGCCCAGCTGCAGGCACTGCGGCCTGGCAACAAGGAGTCGGCCGCGCGCAACTACAACAAGGTGCGACAGCTGCCCACGCATGCACTTGCAAACGCTCGCAATTCTCCGAGAGACACACCGACTCCTACGAGCCACGGAGACACTACGACGCACTCGTCCTCCCTGCCACTCATCCTGCTTTTTTCCTTCCAGCTGCAGAAGAGAGAGAGAACTTGCCGGGCCTACATCCAGGTACCCTCTCCACCCCATCAGCTCTCCTCCAGCGTCCCACTTCCGGCTCCTAACCACACATACGCCAGCATGTTAATTGTGTAATTTCAGTGTTTAGCAGTTTTTATCAAAAATAATTGCAGAAAACGTGCCTTTAATGAGATGACTAATTAGTATCCAATTAGCAGCCGGTACGATAACGCAAACCCCTTACTTTAGGATAGAGGGCGCCATTCCCGCTTTGCCGACTTAGTAACGCACAATTAGCCATAAATAACTTGCGCTGGATTTATACTGCAGAAATCTCATTAGCTACATATAATGACAAGTGGCTGGGATGGTCTCAGGAGAGCCGGTGGGGAAAAAGCTCAGAATTCTGCCGAATTAAATGGGGGGGGGGGGGGGTGTTTTCTGTGCCTGTGTAAATTCCTTAATCGAAGGTATAATTACACCCAGAAATCAGTTCACCGGTATCTGCATTTAAACTATTATTGATCTATGCTTTGATTGACGGGAGAGGATGATAACACTTTGCAAGCGTTTTCTTTTTTTGTGTTGAAATGTTACACTTTGAGTTTTTTTTTTCCATGCAACATTGGGCCATGTGACATCTCGGCACGTTGTGAGAAAAACCTGTATGTGACCTGGAATCTGCTGAACACTGCAGGTTTTGAAGTGGGAGCCTGTTATTGCGGGTAGCATTGAGGAAACAAGAGGAAACAAAAATAGCTGCTTTCTGGATAGCTGTACCCTGATTGGCTGACTATCATACATGCCCCTTTTTAATTGGATGAAATCGTTATCTGCTAGACTCATCAGTTGAGGAACTAAAATTGTTTTTTATATAGTTTTTGTTCATTTTAATTCACGTAATATCTTGCTCTCCTTTTATTTTACATTTTCTCTATGAAATATTAATGCCTTTAATACATTGCAGAGGGTGAAAATGCAGTCCTGGCATCTATCAGCTTAGACCTGACAAAATGTCACTAAGAAACACACGCTTCCTTATTCTGGACATGACAGTCCCAGAGCCCTGAACTGAGCCACATTTAAGCCTCCACCGAGCAGACCAGCGGAGGGGAACTGGCTCGTCACCGTGGTGATTTACCTAGTTAGCACAAAGTGTGACAGTAAATCACGGAGTAACTCCAAAGCTCCATCTACAGGTGATGATGGGTAATTAAATAATGTGGAATTCTCTGTGGGTGAGAAACGAATGGGCTGCATTGCACACACAACGCTTAATTTGCGCTAGAGGAGGAATGGATATTCGCCTGTCCCTCCAAGCCATGACATCTCACATGACTTTTAGCTTTCACATCACTTCATTGTGTGTGGGTCTTGGTTGGGATGTATAATGACCCCACGCTCTCTTTCTCTGGTTTCTCCCCTCTTCCATGCTCTCGCTCCATCTCTCTCTATTCAGGCTGTAGTTCAGACAGTGGACAACCTGCTCCGGTCCGAGGCGTTGGAGTCATGGCAGGACATGAACAGCACGGAGCAGGCGCACACGGCCACCATGCTGCTGGATGTCATGGAGAAGGGCGCCTTCCTGCTGGCCAACAACCTGTATGACGGGCGTTTCTCGGACCATGGCGCCAACATCGGTGAGGCTGTGTGTGTGACTCCTGTGTGTGTGTGTGTGGTTCCAGTGTGACTTCCAGTATCTAAGAACATAAATGAAAACCCTTGTGCGTGTGTCCCAGAGTTGGAAGTGTACGTGCTGAACACGGAGATGGATTTCCAGGACCTGTCTTTCCCAAAGTCCCATGCCAGCGACAGCAGCATACAGCTCTCCGCCTCCACGATCAAGCAGTACAGCCGCAACGGTCAGTGGCGTCTCGCTCAGCCGCATGGTGAGGTCGGCCTGCTCTCTTGTTGGCTGCGATCCATAGACCCGGGCATCCTGGCATCTGCTTCCTGTCGAGAGCTTTTCATGTCCCCTAAAAAATAAAGTCAGTTTTTTTATGTAAATGAGTGTACAGGAGTTCACAGTGAATTCATTTTTGAGAAAAATAGATTAAAAATGAGTGGACATTAATTTAGCAATGAACTGAATTTGAAAAAAACACAAAATATTGAATTGACAAATATTGTCACAATGTATTAGGAATCAACAGCAAATGGTTCTTATTTCGTTGTACCTGATTACTGGGCCTTTTTAGAATTTGTGTTCTAGATGTGTCCATCACAGTCAGCACTTGGCATTTTCCTACAGTTCCCAGTGAGAATTTCACTCTAACCTTGATTGTCCTTTTCATAGCACCAAAGGCTCTTGGGAATCAAATGATTAAAGCATAATTTGAGCATTAAAACTGGAAAAGGGCGGCGGGATGCATCTTTTAAGTATAAATATCATGACAAAAGGATATTGTTCTAGCGCAGTGAACTCAACCATACAAAAGATTATCAGGAAGACATGACACTGTGATCAGAAAATCTGATTTCGAGAACGCAAATTGCTCTCATTCAAAGATCTAGCCGATACAGATATCACCCGCTGATACCGACGGGTGAAGCTTTTCCAGAAGCGGAGACCAAGTTCACTGCTCAGAGGGCGTGTAATACAATTTCCCTTGGACACATCAGAAATTGCTCACTGATGAACAAAATTAACTTGACATTCTTCATGTTAAATTTGCTGGGTAGGCGTTTAATGCTAAACCTTTTTCACATTCACAAGGTTGTGATGACTCCTCCTGATCACTCCATCTCATCATTTTTTCACATATCTGTCTCATCTTTTATTTCTTATCGTTTTTTCTTCCTATAATTTTTGCTTCCCCGTGGATTCTCTCTTGGCCAGCAGGTCAGGTGAAGGTAGTCTTCATGCTTTACAAGAACCTGGGGTCCTTCCTCTCCACGGAAAATGCCACTGTCAAGATGGAGGTGGAGCCGGGGTCTGGTGGGCGGAGCCTGGTCGTCAATTCACACGTCATCGCCGCATCCATCAACAAGGAGTCGAGCCGGGTGTTTCTGACCGAGCCTGTGGTGTACACCATGAGGCACCTGCAGGTGGGCTTGCTGCTCAGATGCATGGGCTGAGATACATAAATACAAACATACACGTATTCATCTTTATGGGGTCTCTCAATTTAGTTCTAAGGGTATAACCCTAATCCCAACTATGACAACCTCAACCCATATCCAGCCCTAATCTTAACCATAAGTAACCAAACAAAATACAAGACTTTCGGCATTTTTTTTTTAAATTGCATTTCTTTTAAATAAAATTGAACTTATCCTTCTGGGGACCAAAAAATGTCCCCACGAGGTAAATAGTTACAGGTTTTTATCACAGTGCGGAGAAATCTGGCCTGGTCCCCACTATGTAATTACACAAACGCATTCTCTGACACCCAGGCGTCACTGTTTTTATGCTGCCAGCCAATACATTAAACTCTTTTCAGCACAGCTCATAAACTTAAGTTATGGAAAAGCAGGAACCAGTCTCTACGGTGTCTATTTCTCATGATTTATCTGCAAAAACATTGTCAAAAAGGTACTCTCCCACACCCTAAGACATGACACTTTTTTTTTTTTTTTAATTGCGTTTGGTTTAAGATGTTATCATAGGAAGAGACTGCTTATGTCAGTACAAAAGCGAGTAGATGCCTTTAACACGTCCTCTGCAAAAAGTGTAAAATGTAACTCCGTCTCCCTTGCAAAGCATTATGGGTCTTTCCAAGATAGTTACCAACGATAATGCCGTCCTGAAAGTGGAAGTTTAATAAGCGTGATAATGCCCATATTTGAACAAAATATAAATTTTGGATAAAGGTAGGAGATGTACCTTTATCGGAGACAAACTATGCCGCTGAAATCTCAGAAGAGAACGGATTATACGGACGGAGTAAAATCCCATTATAAAAGAGCGTGTTATCTTCGTAAAACACGCGCATTTAGTTAATCTACGTTTAATTTATGTACATTAGTTTTTAACTGCGCAAGGAAACCACGCGTGCACTACTAACATGAAAATTAGAAGCGTCCCGCACCTGCATACACGAGGTGCATGTTTGTGATTAAAGTGCACGTGTGTTTCCGCAGTTGGAGAACCACTTCAGCCCGAATTGCTCTTTCTGGAACTACTCGGAGCGCACCATGACGGGCCAGTGGTCCTCGCAGGGCTGCAAGCTGCTGGACACCAACGGCACGCACACCACCTGCTCCTGCAGCCACCTCACCAACTTCGCCGTGCTCATGGCGCACCGCGAGCCAGCTGTAGGTGTCGCACGTGCGCGCGCGCCGTGCACACCCGGAGACGCACCATGCATACAGACATCCCGCTATACCGAATATGCATAAACGCATTCATACGTCAGTTGTGCAACGCGAAATTCAAACTGGACAGCAGTGTTGCCAGATCCAGCAAAAATCTCCAGCTTAAGGTCTCGGAAGCTGAAACTAGCCCAATATTTGAAATCCTAGTATACTGTATCTCAGAGACATAAACAAGTATTTTGCATGCCGATCAGATTCGAATGTTCAACATTTTAAAACCACAGTTAAACACAATGACGTCATGTAGACGAACGAACTTTTCCTGGGTTGCTGACTTTGGTCAGCTGGCTGGAGTGAGATTTTCAATTCGAGACTAGTTTGCACACGCATTTACATGTATTAGGTTTATTACCTTATAAATTGTCTGTAGGGCTTGAAACTACCCCCAACGCTTCTGATGAACCTAATTTTAGGTTTACAATGAATATTGTAAATCTGCCGTAAGATTTCTTGCGTGAGAATTTTGCGACCCGGCTTTCCGTGTGCGTCTGTCTGACTTTCGGTGGTTCCTCAGGATTAGGAGTCACTTGCTTTCATAATAATTAATTTCCTTTTCCCCTTACAGTCCACTGCCGCGGAACATTATGAAAGCAGCCCAAAAACCCGCCATCCGCGATCTCCTAATATTTACCCGTAACTATATTTTCAAAATAGCCCAACTGGCCGGGAATCCCGCCGACCTGGCAACTCTGCTGGACAGTTAACGTGCACGCGCATTGCTTCTCATGCTCGCTTCAGAACACAGAGTAATAAAGATGTACGCATTGGGAATTATTATGGGTTGCCAACTCACACTTTCATAGGAAGCCCCTGAAGGAACCTGTGCAAAAAAATAAAATGCTTTGAGTTTCTCATGCGCACGAAATACTTTTGCGCGCCCACTAGATCACGCAAGAAATCTTGTAGCAAATCTAATTTTATTCCATTATAAACCTAAAATTAGCTGTATCCAAAGCGTTGGGGAAGTTTGCGAATCTTGCATGTGTGTACAGACTTATCTCGACTTGAAAATCTCACTTAAGCCAGCTGGCCAAAGTTGGCAATTCTGAATATTGATTCTTTCGATCTTAAACTTTCATTCTGAGGATCGGTTCTGTCGTTAAAGTAATACGTTATTTATTGTGATTTATTATTTTAAACGTTATTTTAACGTTAAATTAAAATAATACGATCAGCCCTCTCCCCGCTCGGCAAACTTAATTTGCTGGTAATATCGATTTTGGTATTGGTGTCGGGACACCAAACTTATTATTACTTGGCTTGAAAAGAAAAGCGGCATCAGTTTGCAGTCAAACCTGCGGAGCTGAAATGAGACGTGAACGCGCAGACGCGCTGGCCCAAGGTCCGGGCCGCTTTTGAAATGACCTCTTCTGTGCGCCGAAAAACTGTCGAATAAGCCCACACGTATGACACAACCCGCATTCGTGACTTGGAGGGGATGCGTCAAAAGTTGCTAAATAAAGTATTAGCAAGATGAAATGGGAAGAACGAGCTGTTTTATGTGCTGCTAATTATTCATATAAAAATGTAAAAACTGACCGGTCACAGATGGTTAGATTACAAACGTAACCGTTCATCTAGTTAGATGTGTAGAGAAATGTAGAAAAGTATTTTTAGCAAATTAATTGAATTAGGGGCCAGTATGCAGGTTCCATCCAGCAGAATTTTTATAGTTGACTTTTTATTTTGTCTTTGCTTTGTTCCTATTTCGTACGGTCTGATCATTTGTGAGACAGATAGAGTGATACAGAGTCACTCAGAAATCGTTTAACTATCATGTTTCAGCTGTTGTCTTCGCAGCAGTTGAATTACGTGTTGTGATGGTCGTTTCGGTAATGGGGTGATTTCACCGGCACTCTCTGTCCCTGCCAGTACCCTGGCCACATGCACGAGATCATCCTCTTCGTGATCACCTGGGTGGGAATCGTCATCTCCCTGGTGTGCCTGGCCATCTGCATCTCCACCTTCTGTTGCCTGCGAGGCATGCAGACTGACCGCAACACCATCCACAAGAACCTCTGCATCAACCTCTTCATCGCTGAGCTCCTCTTCCTAATCGGCATCGACAAGACGCAGTACCACGTGAGTTTGGCGGTGTCCAGCTCTGTGTGTTATAACCCTCCCCAGAAGATTGTGGGTTCAAATCCCTTGGCCAGCATATAGTCACTGTGGCTCTTGATAATGGCCCGTAACCCAACTGTTCTAGCGGTGCCCTGCTCTCTGACCTCAAGCTTTCTTCACTTCACAACACTTTGGACAAAAGCATCCCCCAAAGAAATAGAAATGTAAAAGAAATTTACCTCACGGAAAGACTATGGAATCCAGACCAAAGTAGCCGAGTGCAGCATCATGCTACACAGCCCAGACCACTTTAAACGAGTGCAGAGACGAAGGTACCAGTTCACAGAGCAGCATCTAACAATGATGATGTAATTACAGGAATTGCATATCATTTCCCTCCTCCTTTCCTGTTTTGTTGCCCCCCCCCCCGCATACAGATCGCTTGCCCCATCTTCGCCGGCCTCCTGCACTTCTTCTTCCTGGCTGCCTTCTCCTGGATGTGCCTGGAAGGCGTCCAGCTCTACCTGATGCTGGTGGAGGTCTTCGAGGGCGAGTGTTCCCGCAAGAAGTACTACTACCTGTGTGGCTACTGCTTCCCCGCGCTGGTGGTGGGCATCTCGGCGGCCATCGACTACCGCAGCTACGGAACCAAAAAAGCGTGCGTACTCTGCCGCATTCTCCCAGGCGCCCTCCCATGTGTGTGCTTGCGTGTGTGACCATGTGACTGATCACATGATGTCAACCCCATACAGGTGCTGGCTGCGTGTGGATAATTACTTTATCTGGAGCTTCATCGGGCCGGTCTCTTTCGTTATTGTGGTGAGTCTCTTGATATGTCAGTTATGAGATGCATATCAAGAAGCTTTAAGTTTTACCGTACGGACGAATGTTTTACTCGAACCAGCGTAAGAGTCTTCATCTTTAGCCACGGCGCCACCTGCTGGTTAAGGCTTATGGAGTGCCTGGTTTTCCCTCTGGCTCCAGCTGAACCTCATGTTCCTGCTGATCACCCTGCACAAGATGATCCGCAGCTCGTCCGCTCTCAAACCCGACTCCAGTCGCCTTGACAACATCAAGTGAGGCCCGGAGTGCTGTCGGGGCACAGGGGATGCTGGGATGTGCGGGGTTAAGGGCGGGGCAGGATAGAGGGAAGAGGATGAATGTGAGTGAGAGAAAGATATGTAAATGGACCTCTCAGGAAGCGTGTTAGAAGATGACGGTGTCTGCCAACAGGTCCTGGGCTCTGGGGGCCATTGCCTTGCTCTTCCTTCTGGGCCTGACCTGGGCATTTGGTCTCCTCTTCATCAATGAGAACACGGTCATCATGGCCTACCTCTTCACCACCTTCAACGCCTTCCAGGGCATGTTCATCTTCATCTTCCACTGCGCCCTGCAGAAGAAGGTTACTATCTGTGTGTGTGTGCGTGTGTGTGTGTGGGTGTGTGTGTGTGTGTGTGTGTGTGTGCACACATAAACCCCTGTATCTGTCCTCAGGTCCATAAGGAGTACAGTAAGTGTCTTCGCCACTCCTACTGCTGCAGCCGCTCTTCCACCACCAGCTCCCACAGCTCCCTGAAAACCTCAGCGCTGCGAGCCAACAACCGCTACTACACGGGCAACCAGGCGCGGCACGCCTCCGCCACCAGGCAGGTGAGGGTGCCCCCTGGAGACGCACAGAGATGCAGCCTGTCTCCTCCGCTGATAGACATGTTAACCCCAGCTTGGTTGCACCTCTACTCACTTATTTATCTTCCCCGACTGTTTCTGTCTGCGTTTACTTGGCTTCCCGTGACTGTCCACACTTCATTATTAATGTGGTCGTAAAATGAAATGCCTCATCTATAATGCTTTACGATACATAAATAATAACTTATCATACCTGACATATGCAGTCATGCCTGTCCATAAACACACTTTGCCATGTGAGGAATTAGAATGCTCGGTAATGGCTCTCCGTGGGCTTTAAGAGGGCTGTTAAGCTGTGACAGACAGGCGGTTGACGTGTGCGATGTGTAGCGCCTCCTTGCACACACTCTGGGACTTTGTGGCCCCTTTGTGCTCAGCAGGCAGCTCTGCCCCAGCCGTCCTCATGTGACAGGCCTTTCCGAATGACGAACAGGCTCCATCCGCCACTTTGTCTCCCCGTGATGGCCCCGCTGTGCACTGCCCGCGTGACTGACAAGGGCCCCGTTCGGGCCCCGTGCCTCTCTCTGCCCCCAGAGTCGCATACGCAGGATGTGGAACGACACGGTCCGCAAGCAGACGGAGTCCTCCTTCATGGCGGGGGACATAAACAGCACCCCCACGCTGAACCGCGGTGAGTGTGCACCCCACTGCAGGACAACGAGGAGCCAGGGAAGCTTTACATGATACCAGGTCTCCCGTCTGACCTCCCGTGTCCGCGAGATACTCGCCATTCTGTCCGTCTCTCCATCTCTGTCCTCCGCTGCCTTTCCCTCGCTCGCTTTCTCTCCCTCCCTCTGTCATAAATGTCTCCAAACTCAGAGAAAAGGCAGTAATGGAAATGCTCCCGGCTACCACTCTGATCACCATCGCTCTCATCATCATCATCATCATCATCATCATTATCTTCATCATCATGGTCATCGTCCTCCCTGCCGCTATGCCTGTAATTGTCGGGATCTGGGGCTTCATGGCAGCAGACATAGCTACATGTTAAATCACCCGGTGCGTTCTAGACCTCCGTCCCGCATTTTCACTGTTAATGAACTAATTATTGTGTGGGCTAGTAGGAGGCAATTAGCGTAATTGCAGCAAGCGGCAGTGGCATGTGATGGGATAAGCTGATAGCCGGTTTCGGGGGATTTAATAAGGGGGCCGGCCCGGGATGGGGGCGTTAATGAAAATTGAGGGATTTAACAAAGAAAAAAACAGTAGAAAGACAAACAGGCTTGTTGAAAATAAAATCTTTTCTTTTGTTCTTCATTGGCCGAGGGAGAACAGCTGCGGAGAGATCCGCACAAAGCGATTTCACGGGCGAAGCAGAATAATTAAATCGGACATTATCTCGGAGAGGAGAGCCGGTGTTATCAATCAAACATCCTCTCATCTCTTCCAGTTTGCCTCTTCACGTTTTCCATGAACCGTTCTTCCCCCATGATGGCGATTGGCCCCGATTCGCCGGCGTGGCGTGAGTCGGTGCCTCTCCCTCCCTCCCTTCGTATGGGGTCTTTTAGATTGCGTGTGATGCCCGCGTGAGATCGTATCTCCTGCTGAAGCCAAGGTGCTCTTGCCGTCTGTTTGAAGCCCTCACAGGCGCCTGCTTTCTCATAGCCTCCATCCCCTGTGGCTTCAACGTTTACCCCTCTAAGCTTTCAAGCGTGGGTATTGACAAAGACGTAGCGCTGGCCACCTCACTGAGCATTTTCCTGGATGAACCTTTCTGAACCCGTGAGATGTTTGTTAACGCTCCCCCTCGACTCGCTTTCCGCTTCCCGTCCCTCTCTTCCCCTGCCTTTCTCCAGCGACCATGGGCAACCACCTCCTGACCAATCCGGTGCTGCAGACTCGCTCTGGCACCTCCCCCTACAACACTCTACTGGCCGAGAGCTTCAACCCGCCCTCGCCCGGCGTCTTCAACTCCACTGGTCAGCCCACCTGCTCGTCTCTCCGCCTGCCCAATCGTTTGGCTGCGTGTCTCCTGCAGTGTGGGTCACGTTCCGGCGTGCGCGTCTCCATGTGTCACCCGCAGCTGCATGCCCCTGATTCGCGACGTTATATGTATGTGTGTGTGCTTCTCTTAGTAAGGGTGAGTGTGTCTGAGTGTCAGCAGTATGTAGAGGGTAGCATGGTACCCCGGGTCTGTTTTGAAGACTAGCACAGCAGCCGTGTCCCCTGCTGGGGGGGGGGGCGAGGTGGGGGGGTGGATTTCAGATGCTATTTCTGTTGAATAATTGAAAGAGCTTCGACATAATGCATCAGCACGATGAGCCCACGCTTCTAAGTGACACATTTTTACAGGAAGCAGGAGGCCGACTTCATTAGAATGTCTAATTGCTCTCGTCACGGGTGATGAATGTTGATTAAAATCGTATTAGGCATTAAAATTTAAATCAGCATACTTTTCATTCCCGGTTTGATGCTCTTTGCTAATCCGTCTATAGTCATTTAAAAAAAAAAGCAGGATTTTTTATTTTAGAGGCGCTGTGCCGTCACGGCTGACAGACGCGGAGGAGACAGCTGTGTTTGTCGACGAGGCCGATCCATGCCTCCCGCCGTTTTCTGCACATGTGGTTGTCGGCGACGGGCACACATGCATGTACGTGTAACGCCAGCGTGCTATTTCCCGTCATGTGTCGGCGGAGTGTACAGTTTACAGCTGTCGGGACCTCTGAGACTGTTGGCGAGGGAGGGAGCGAGCAAGAGAGGGAGGGAGACGGAGCAGAAAGGTGTCAGACAGACGGTGACAGCCTGAGAGAGAGTGAGAGTGTCAGAGAAGGAGTGAGAGAGCAAGCAACCAACCTGCACCATTATTCATGTTTCTTTTCTCCTTTTTTTCACTCCTCTCTGTGGACCAGGGACCTTCCGAGACCCAAGTAAGAGTTTCCGTTTGTTTATTAAACCAACAATCACTATCCTGGCTGACTGTCAGACCTAAGAGCCGCTCTTGTCCTCTCTCCCCCTCTAGAGGGCACTCTCTCCAAGAGTCGGGACTCCTGCGGCATGGAGACCCTACCGCTCAACGGGAACTTTAACAACAGCTACTCCCTACGCAGTATCGGCTCTGGGGACTTTCTAGGGGGCGGGGTTGGGGGCTCGGATAGCTCCCCCCCGCTCCTGCACGGCAGGGGCTCGGAGACCCTCGGCGGATGCAGCATCCGACGGAACCTGTCCGATGCCGCTGCATTTGAGAAAATGATCATTTCGGAGCTGGTGCACAACAACCTGCGAGGTGGTGGGGGTGGGGCTGGAGGCGGGGCCCAGGGGGAGCGGGCAGGCACTCTGGCGAGGGCACGCGGAGGAGGGGCTTCACGGGGAGGTGCGGACGTGGGATCGGGGGAGGAGGAGCCCCTCCCTCCACGGGATGTGGAGCGGCTCTACAAAGCGCTGGAGGAACCACTGCTCCTGCAGCGCGCCCAGTCCGTGCTCTACCAAAGTGACCCCGACGAGTCCGAGAGCTACGCCGCCGACCTCACTGAGAGCCTGGAGGCCGACGGGGGTGGAGCTAGCAGCCGCTCGCCCGCCCTACAGGACTCGCCCTACCCCGACAGCAGCCCCGAGCCCCTGGAAGTGGCACCCCGTTCCGCACAGCCACCTGAGGAGCTGTACTACAGTTCAGGCCGGCCCGCACTGGGCCCCCGCGGCACTGCCATGCAGACCTTCTACCAGAGCGCCCCCAGGAGGCCCAGCGGGGAGGGCTACCTGGCGCCTACGCCGGCCGTGGAACCCCCGCACAGTGAGGGTGACGGGCAGATGCAGCTGGTCACCAGCCTGTGACTCAGATGGTGGTGAGCGGAGTGGAGGGCCGGGAAACCCCGATGGCCGGTGTTGCGCCCACCCTCACTGCTCGCTCATCCTCACTGCTTCCCGTTCATCGCCTCTCATCTCCGTTATCGTTTCTTAATTTTATCTGAAAGACATGCAAACAGACCTACGGCTACGCAGAATGAACCGCCTCGATTTTCATCCTTCTGTCCTTACTTTCCTCTCTCCACAGTGCCCCTTTGTTGGACTGCTCTGTTCCCCTCTTCCTCACACCACAAGCCCCCCCTCCCCAAAGTCTACATGCATCCCAGTAGACATCTGGACCCTCACCCATCATCAAATGCTCCCCCCCCCCCCACTCTGATCTGGGTCCTTCTTGACCCTCCTCACACGCCTCCTCCTCAGTCTCGCTGCAGTCTCCTCTGCCGTTTCGTTCCCCTTGCTCCATGAGGCCTGCGATGTGCCAACGTCACGCTTTGGGTGTTCCCAGAATGCTCTTTGGTGTTGCCAAAAAATAAAAAATAATTCAATGCAAAATCTCCCCAGAAACCGAGAGCAGAGCAGTGGAGGAAAAGTGAGGAAGTTCGGCAAAAGCGGCCTGAGAATGGGTTGGACGGTGGCACGGGGGAGAGGATGGCACGATTCCCCACGATTATCCCTCTCCGTGCTTACGGCCTGCGCCAGACCAAATCCCCTGTAACGGGGAGAAGCGCGCAAAAGCTCCGTGATTGGGCAGTCAGTGGGGCGTGGACAAAGGTCAGGGTTCATGGGGTGAAGAAACTCCAGCCAGGAGTGATGGAAAACTTTAAAGAAAGCTGTCTTTCTCCATTTTATTATCCGCTCTGGATACCTATAGAACATAAAGGAAACCCTTCCTATAATTCCTCTGCGGGGCAGACGAGAGGCCCCGCCCCCTCAGCCACGCCCAGGTCCTCCTTCAGGACACTTTCAGGTGAAGCTGGACATGATCCCTGAGTGCTGTTAAGGTGGAGGGGTTTCTGATTACAACTGATTAGTCCACCTATAACTTAATCCATCGTTGTAAATAAGAACCAAATTAACAAAAGCAACAACGGAAGTAACTAAGATATGAAAATATACGACTAATTTCTTGTATTGCAACTTAACGACAAAAGAGAAAATAAAAAAAAAAACATTGTAGGAGTTTGTGACCCTGAATGACACACTTTCTTTCTCTTTTCATTCTACTCCTCTCTGCTCGCTTTCACTCACTCACTCCCCAGTTTTCTAAGCCTACTAGGTAAGGCTTTAACAGGGGGCAGTGTCGGGGCCTGGGTGAGGGAGGAGAGTGACCGATTTTAAATACAGATTTTAAACGTTTAAAATGAACAACAGAAACTTCCTGGCACAATTTTTAATGTAACGTTCCATGTTTTCTGCAGCAGCCACTGCAGGGGCTTTGCTGTGAAAGGGGGTGTTCCTGTTGCTGCAGAAAAGAACTCATGTTGGGAGGCAGTGGCCATTTTGAAAAAGTGGCTATGTCTTTCTGGCGACATAAGTATCATAGACATAAACCGAATAGATTTGTTACACTTGTTGAGTGAGCTTCCTTAATGGAATTGAGCCTTATAGAATACATAGAATATATTGAATAGGAATTATTCTGTCAAATCATCTTCATTAAATTCCACTGTATTTATATATCTGCCATAGGACTTGTTGTAATTCTAGAACGTTGGTTACTCGTCGCGCGCATCCTTTCAGGGAGCCATTTTGGATGTCAGGTCAAAGCATATCAGGAAAATAATTCGGATGATCTCGTACCTATATTTCTAAGCAAGGCGTTGTTACGTAAGCGGCGTTGGCTAGCGGCCATGTTGTTTTCCATTTCTCAAGTTCCAATGTGAGCCGGACGCGGTTTATTTTTCATACCTGGCAATTTCCACTCAGCTGCTGGGAAAGGTGGGGGGCATGGGTGGGGTGCTGAGATTTGGCCTTCCAGCGTTTTTTTTTTTTCTTTTATACCGACAAAAGGAAAATGTAAAGCCCAGTTTGTGCTGTACATGAAACGGGTGTTCCGACATCTTTTTGCATGTTTATTCCTGCCGTGTGCTGAGTACCTTTCTGGCTTGTAATCTGGACCAACCTGGGATGTACAAGGGAGTATTTTTTTGTTTGTTTTGGGATTTGTTCCTGCTTCAGAAAATGCACTTTTCCTGGGCGAGCTGTAAATTCGGAATGCTTTAACTCCTCAGACCGAATGGGGGGTCTGGGGGGGGGGGGGGCAGTCTCGCTCCTCGCTTTGGGCTCCATGACTGTCACGGCATGTGTCACGCGTGTCTGAAGTGTTTGAAAGTCACAGCCCAAGACAAAGGGGACAAAGTTGAATCCTGAGATTCTGGCACCTTCCTCTCATCTTTTCTCTCTCCTGCCCAGAAACCTTGTTCCACAGAAACCAAAGTTTTGTTCCAGCTCAGATCCGGAATGCAGTTCTGGTGTGGTACCGTGTTCAGGTGCCCATAGGGCAGCAGTCTCCCCAGCTGTTTAGCTGCCATGCATCCAGAACACGGAATATAATCACCGGCGATCGCAGTTGGACGCTGAGAACTGATGGGCTTTTATCATGGCACATTTTGTTCTCGGCTTGCTGGCGCGTCCCCCGCGCTCTGAAGTGCTCTGAAGTAGCGCACCGCACGGTAACCGTGGTTACGCAGCCGCATTCAGCCTGTCCACCCAGCAGTCTCTGCCGCTGCGCTTTTCACTGGCCACGCCAGCGGCCGCGCAGGCCGCACCCCGTCAGACTGCGTTGCTCTCAAATGACGTGTCTTTGTTCTCACTTTCGGTTTTATGGTTTCTGCCTCAGTATCCAGGGTGGTTATTCTGGGACTTTTATTTAACTCGCACAATTTTGCACACATCTGTTCATAATGAGCTAAATTTGGGTCTTCATGGTGCAGTCTCTGCCATGCGGATTCCAGTTTGCTGGTCTGATTCAATTCCGCTCTCCTATTTTCCCGTGTTCTCTCGCTCTGCACCTTGCCGTCTCCCCCAGGCCACCCCAGGCCCCATCTTTTTCAGAATTCTTTCTTTTTTGGTGTAGCACCTTAGCACCAGCAGTCTGTATGGTTGAAGGAAGCTCTGAATCTATTCACTGACTGGACCTCTCTCCCCATCAACTGCACGCACCCTGGCAAAGGCACTTTTCTGGGTTAGGCCCCCACTGTGAGCTGGCACAGCGCTCCACTGTATTGAGGGTGTTTGGCAGACAGCTGTCGGTTCCTGGGAACAGAACAATCTGACACGGTAGTCAAATTCAGAGGGTAAAAAAAGAGGGTGCTGCTGCCCTCTTGTGGACAAACAGAGAATCGCGTTACCAAATGGCTATCTGTGATTGGACTCACCAACCATGTTGACCTAATAGCACTCCCATCGCCGTATGATCACTTAAGGCCAATAATTCTCGTTTCTTCTCTAGAAAGGCCTTAGAAATGAGACGACACCATCGAAATAAGTGTATTGAAATATATGTGAGGAATTTTACTTCAAAGATATTTCCTCTGCTTTTCAGTAGAATTATTTGCGACAGATGGATAGTGCCAGTTACTGCTCACAGTGTCCAATCAGCTGAAGGTGGTTTGAAATGCTGCACAGTCGTGTATCTTTGTGAATCCACGGTGAGGTCTGTGTTCATGCTCAGCAGCTGTTCGTTAAATAGAGCCAGCGGTATGCTGAGTGTGGACTGGGGCAGCTTCAAGGCACATGGGAGTGAAGCTAAATGCACAGTAAGGGTCGCGCGAAATCACACAGCAGATCTTGGTGGCACTGGGCTGGGGAACTCCAGTGTGCTACAGTAGACATGGAAGCCGCTGCTTTTACCGCCATTTATCTATGAATTGCTTCCTCCGGCCCCACGCACCCTGAAATCAGGCAGGGGAGTGTCTCTGAGTATTCCGAGAAGCTGAGATCTCCAAGGGTCCAAGAGAAATGAAGTAGGATTATTAATGGTCTGAATGAGCAGGGGTGTGGGTGTATCTGTTGGTATGCCTGGGGAGAGCGGGTGTGTCTCTTGTGGTCCCAAGGAAGGGGGTGTGTCTCTCTTGCGGTTCCGGGGAAAATGGTGAGTGGCTTTTAGTTTTCTGGGAAAGGGCCAAGGGGATCCCAAGACAACGGAGGTGTGTCTTTCCAGTTCCTCTCCAGCAGAAAAGACTGTGTGGATGGTAGAAGGAGGATAACACACCTGACCTGGTCTTCAGGGGCTGTAGGTGTCCTGGGATGGCAAGAACAGGCTGTATGATGGCAGTCTGCCAAAATTTGCACACTGGTGACTGATGAGGGACCAGGGTGAAAGAATGAAAGAATGAACTCTGTGCCAATGAGGTCACATGCAGAGAACCACTCCTAAACTTCTTATTTCGGAGTACTGTTTGTTCTCCCTTTTTATTTACTAATTTATTTTATGTTAAAAAAGTAATTATGATTTCATTATTTTGTTACGATGATTTTTGATGCTTTCTCATATCAAGTGCTTTGAAGGGAAGAGAATTCTGTGAGTGCGCAGATCACCGCAGACTTTTAAAGACGAACTCTGTATGAACACATATTAATAAAAAGATCACCATACAACAAGGACTGGCAGCCTGTCTTTCTGTCTGTTTGCATTTGTGTCAGTCCGGAGTGGAGTCAGTGGTGCCTGCAGAGAATTAAGAATTTAGAGTGGGGTGGCCAACAGGGCGGCGCTCCTATTTTTGGGGGTGGCCAAGGGGTTGTGGTTTGTCCCATGGTCGTAAGAAAAACGAGAGAGAATTAAAAATGATGTGATGTAAATAATCCGCTAATCTGCCCACAGAACAAAAGCCTCCGAACCAGGAGGAGCGTGGGTCAGATCGATTGGTTTACAGAAATAGATGTAGTAACAAATATAGTAACTGCTTGGGATAAAAGTTGGGTCATGATTAATTAATGATGAACAAACATGAGATCAGTATCACGTTATTCATGACTTCCTCTTTCAGGAGTTCCTTCAGTAGTTTTACAACATTAGAGGTTTACAACATTAACAGATATAGTAACAAATATAGTTACTGCTCGAGATAAAATATGTGTCACAATTCATTAATGATGAATTAACATGAGAGAGAGGGGTAAGGAGCGTGTGCTGATTACAGCATGGTGCTGCACCCAACACCACCTCAGGGATGAGAGCCTGAGTGCAGTGGGTGATACCTCAGCACCACACTAGTCTGAATGGAAGTGTGAGTTTTTCCAGTGACTGCAGTCCCAATCCTGCCAGCAACCCACAAATTTTCCTGTAAGTTGGAGGACCTCCTTATAGGGCTGGATCTAGCTTAACATCATACCCAGGAAAAAGCAATTGCAGGTTACGGTCCTTGATGAAGGGCCCAATGGAGTAGAATCACTCCTGCTGTTCATGGGATTCAAACTGGCAACCTTTCCGATTGTTGGCACAGAGCCCCAGCCTCAGGACCACCACCCTGCCCCATATTACAGCAGACATGAAATTAACATGAGATCAGCATATATCTAACACTTAGCTTGTGGTTAACTAATACATAAGTAATTGTATAGTACTATATTACAGTGGAAACCGCTTGTACTGATCATGGTTATAGTAACCAAACCCTTATATGCATCAAAAAGTTGGGACAGAATCAGTCCTATACAAATACTGTTTAAACTATTCACTTATAGTAATCACGGTGTTTCATTTAAAGTGTTCATTTTGGGGGTTTTAATACATGACAACAAATGTAGAAGAGTAAAACGACGGTAATTCTTTTTTTTGACTTTACAATGGTACCTTGGTTTGCGAGCATAAATCCGTCCGCAGACGTGTTTCTAATCCAAAGCACTCGTATATCAAAGCGAATTTTCCCATTAGAAATAATGGAAACTCAGATGATTCGTTCCACAACCCAAAAATATTCATATAAAAATGATTAATACAAAACATAAAGTAAAAATATATAAAACAAATTAACCTGCATTTTACCTTTGAAAAGAATCGTGGATGGTGTGAGGGAGAGAGAAGAACCATCGGCTCAGTTGTGACTACGTGACGCTAGGCAGACAAAGCGTATACGTAATACTCGTATTGCAAGACCTCGCTCGTTTATCAAGTCAAAATTTATTTTTTTAAAAATTGCTCGTCTTGCAAAACACTCGCAAACCAAGTTACTCGCAATCCAAGGTTTTACTGTTCTTTGATAGCAGTAACCTATCTGCGTCTGATTAGCTAGGTTATCTGAGGCTGATGTTGCGTGCACAGAACACATGACGGGAAAAAGAAAGTCGTTTTCTGACAATGATAAATATAGATTCATGAAAGCTTATGATAAACTGCAAAAAAACGAGCCACTGAGATGCAGTAGCGAAACTACAATAAGCTGTATTTTATGTACAGTACTATACTGTATTATAGCATATTTGAATTATACACAGCTCAGTAATTTAATTTGTACAATACAGTACTGTTATTTAAAAAGTGTTTGAACCAGATGTACTGTATTTTGAAAGAGTCAATAAAATTCAGTAAATAGCGACGCTGTCCATTTTATTACCTTATATGCATGTCATAGATGTACAAATGTCAATTAGATGGTGATCCGCCTGAGACAATGAAAAAATCGGTTATAATGATCACTCACTTATACTGATCTATTTCACCCAGACACACGTGATCACTATATTGTCAGGGTCAGCACCCATGTGTACCCCATTCTGTGTCCCCTCCCCGTTTGGCCAGCACGCACCGCTGGCCATCCTGTCCTTCATGTCAGTCTTTGTGTGTCCCCTGTTTCCTGTCAGCTGCATGGCTCAACATGTTGAGCATGCAGCTGCCTGTAAGTCCCCTTGTGTGTTCGAATCCCACTTCTTCTGTTTTTGTATTTTGTTCCCCAGTATGAGTTCTCTGTTTCTTGTGTCTTGTGATTTGTATTTGGTTTTGGTTTCG
>JAODLD010000051.1:15407655-15423206 GCA_026781065.1 Mormyrops boulengeri | reverse complement strand
ACTAAGCTATTTGTGCCCCTTCAAGTAAAGTGTTACCCACACATTCAACCAAACAGTCAGCATTGCATTTACCCATAAATTACCCATAATATTCCCAAACCATACGATTCTGTTTTCATCAGAATAAGTATTAAAAACTCAGTAAGATAAACACCAGTAGTAAATGTTGCTGGATCGTATTTTTCATCTCCATCACAGAACCTCCTTGCTTCTTTCTTGCTCAAATAAAAGGGCACGTGACCACAGTGTTTCTACGTTAAGTCTCTTCTAACACCTACACTCTTGAAATGGTTACACTGCTCTTTTGGGCCAGAGGACTAAACACCTGCCTTTCTTCATATTTACAAGGTCCTCAGTAAACAAACGAATAATGAAAGGGTGTCTGTGGCAAGTACCCTCTGGCCTGTGGCTTTACATCCGTTTGCAGTTTGCATGTTCTGTCACGTCTCTAGGGAATTTCTCTTCAGTTTCCTGTCACCATGCACAGACAAGCATTTAAGCACATTGCTGGCTCTAAATTGCACATGAAGTGTCATTGTGTGCCCTTTGGTGGTCTGGTATCCCACCCAGGATGCCCCCTACCCAGCCATTCTTGGGGTAGGAACCAGGCTGACCATGGGACTCTGGACTGGATTGGATACGTAATCCAGACAGTTGATTGTAAGCTGATTGGGGACTAAGCAAAACCTGTTTAATTTAAAGAGATCAATTCCCCAACTGGGGTATTTCTAGGATTTGACCTGTATTGTGGCTTAGATGCCAGTAAGGTTGCCACTTTCAATCTGAAAATGTCACACCCGGGTAAGGAAGGAGGCAAGGACGAGCATAGGGGGGAATGATAAGGGCTTTATTGGGGAAAACTAAATAGAAGCAGGGCAAACTTGTCAGGAGCGGGGTTCAAAGGGACTCTGGGATGCTGGGCGTTGTCCTTCCAACAGTTGGAGGGCATGAGGGACCAGGAGGCGCTGAGGAGCTGGTGGGGCCAGAACCGAATGGGCCCATGGGACCCCCAGGGCTTCAGCCAGAGGGCGCCACCGGGATGGCAGGGCAGAAGGGATCTGTCAGAGTTCAAATAGAAAGGGGAACCGACCAGACAAGGACCGAAACAAGACCCAGAACTGGGACGGCTGCTGTGGGAGGTATGTCCCCACCTCCCTCTATGAGACACAGAGAACCGGTGGGGCCGTCTCCGGGATCCCCTAAAGAATCGGCGACCTCTGATGGCGGGCCAGGCACGGTGGGCACCTCTGATCACGGGCGGAGCTTGGACACTGCAGGGGATAGGCAGAGCATCTCGGGAGACGGGCGGAGCTCGGACACATTTAAGATCGCAAGGCTGAGGGGATGTCTCCTGGGCACGAACCATCAGTTAGAATTATTAGCTGGAGGACGTGCTGTAGGACCCATGGAAATGTAGTGATCCTAAAACATTTCCTTTAATAAGGTTGATGTTTAACCTGGATAAATGCTGACTGAATTCTTTTGCCGTATAGTACATGAGAGCATTCAGCCATGAGCTTATCTCTGTAAACAGAGTTATGGCCTGATTGCTAAAGGAGGCCTTTGCAAGTGGAGAGTTACTTTACACCCAATCTTGATGGAATCATCAAGCACATATAGATAAACAGACAAACACAAGCGTCACAGCTCATGTTTTATCTCTGAGGCTCACATTGCCTATGGCGCCATCTCATGGCTGTAAGATGAAAAATCTTATGGGTTGTCATGCGGCCAAACCAAACAATGACAAAATGATGAGGTGACAGGATAATTAAAAAGGTAGTTTTAGAACGCATAAGAAAAACCACAAACCTTAAACACAGCTTATTTTTTTATGTTGTTACTTAAATACCAAATCCCATAGGTTGACGCTCTGAAGAGGGGGGAATGTGGTGGAACAGGATCTAGGGTCCTAAAGGAGAGGTGGATGATGAGATTGTGGTCAAGCTTGACTTGTTTTTCTGTGTGTATAGTTTCTTCAGTCTCGACAGGCTTAAAGCATAATAAGAATAATAACAACAACAATAACAGCATTATTATTATAAACAAACAAACAAACAAACAAACAAACAAACATATTGCTAAAGAATTGTAAGAGAAAATCACAATCTTGATTCTGAGTGGGAAAAAAATGTGATTCATATTAAAGGGTGTAGGTTTGGTATCATTGGTAGGGACCAAATCGGCCCCTAACCCCCCCCCGCTTCCCTAAACACACACGGTGCTCCCACCATATCAGCAGACACCTGTCACTACCGTCCATACCCAAGTCTATGCTCTTCTTTGTATTTTACCTAGAATTGTGCTGCATACAATATAATTTTTTTAATTTGGTAATAACAGTCGTGCGAAAGTTAGAAAAGTCGTAAAGCTGCAACGACTTACAATACTCAGGTAATGTACAAGTAAAGAAAAAATTACTATAAGCGCTATTATTATTATTATTATTATTATTATTATTACAGCTCTGCAGATTTGTGTGAGTTTGTTTCAATGCCGAAGTCCATCCAGTTAAACCGTGTACAGTATATGAATCACAGGCTGTTTACAATGAAGACTCAATTTCTCAAATTAAAATAATGAAGTCAAATGAATCACAAGCATTTTAACTGGAGCTTAAAGAACATTTTGCGAATCGTAGTTTTATTCCGTTTTTATTGTTAGTTACACATATAACCAGATATAGAACAGAAAATTTTAGCAGTTAGCATGGCGGTTAAACACACATTAAACATGCGGTGATGGTGATTTACATGTCCAGTTAAGTCTCTTGCTTTTAGAAATATTTATTGAATTGTGGTTTTATTGCATTTGTATAAAACAGAACATTTTAGCAGGTAGCATGATGGTGAAACACATGTCAAAAAAACAATCCAGTTTCAAACAAATCCAGTTTCAAACAAATCCAGTTCCAAACACCTCAGATGTGCTTGGCTGTGGCCTGGAGGAAACGTTCACTCATCCCTGCGTGTGATTATGCTGGTTTATTTTTCCAGTTAAGTTTCTTGCTTTTAGAAACATACATCTACCTGGTAGGTCTATATATATATAGAATATAGAAATATAGAAAATTATATATGTATGCTAAGAATCTTAGTATACTGTATGATCATGTTAATTAAATAAATAAGATAATGAAAATGATTACCATCATCATTATTATTTATTATTATTCTTTTTGTTGTTGTTACTATATTTTGAGTGCACAGGGGCTGCCTTGCACTGTTTTAAGCAGAGAATTTTTGATAACTTACTGAATTAAAAATGAGAAATTATATTAGCATTAATCTCCTGTATGGGTGAGCAGTGACGTAACCCTTCCACAGGGCTGCCCTGCTCTCCCCGCCCCTGACGTAAGACCTACACCAGTCCCTTTCTCCCTGACATGCCTCCTGGGGACTGTCATCCGAGGCCCTGCAGTGGTGTCGGAAATGCTCGGCGAGGTCCATCAGGAATGGAAAGCCATCCTGGCAGGTCCATGGATGAAGCCTCCATTGAAGACCTGAATGTGGCCTTTCTGTCAGTGCAAGAGGCTCCTAAGTTGGATAAACTACATATAAAGCTTAAAAAGACAATAATCAGACCTGTTACTGAATGTTCTCTGCCATATATTTAATTCCCTATAACATACTGTATTCTATACCAGTGTTCACCAACTGGCTGACTTTAGTCCGCATGTGGACCGAACTAAAATTGAATCTGGACCGCCTGACTGGATGCGTCCGGGCTACTAGTAGCTCATAGTCAATGAGTTGGTGACGGCTGCTCTACACTATATTGCACTGCACTGCACTGCACTACACTGTACTATACTATGCTATACTATACTATACTATACTGTAGTCTGCGAAAGGAGGAAAAAAACTGATGTTTTACCAAAAAAGGGAGTACCTAAACAACAGAACATCAGCCAGTTTGTCGCTGCATGCGGGCAATAGTCTGGTTGTGTCCCTGTTTACAATCAATTGAGATACATCCAATGAGTGCTAGCTCACTATTATAAGGTTGCAATTCATTCTTGGTGTTTGAACATGGGAAGAGTAGTTTGAGACAAAAATGAGAGAAGCGATGTCTGCTGGTGAAAATCAATGACTAATTATACCTATATATGTATGTGTGTGTATGTATGTATTTATATATGTAGGTTTTAAACATTATCTGTCTAATAAAAATATCTTTTACTACATCTAGCCTTTATCAGAAATCAAAACCGTATTGTTTCTAAAAATTAGTTGATTTTACACCAGAGGGAGACAGGATGGCTGTTTAAACTAACAAAATGTCTCTTTGTCTTTCCCCAGCCATGTTCTGATCATCTGCAGGCTGTCTCCACCCATTCGTACGGCGTGAAAACCTGCGTCTGAGGCAGCTAAAAGCAAAAGTGAGAGTTCAGTTTCATTATTTCTCACTAGGAGAAGCACCATTTAAAAACAAAAAGCTCCTTGAGTTTATAATAGTTTTTGACGCCCCTTTGACAAAATGGACCCCAACTTGTCTGCAATATAAGAGATGCGCAAAGCCAGTCAGTTATAATTTGTTAGGTATAATTAATAACTCAGCTGCAATACAATCCAGTGAGCACAGCATCCCCTGGAACAGGTGGGGTGATATTCTGGATATCACTATGGGGTATAATTACATTTTAAAACTCACCCGATTTTCCACTCGATCCCCAAAATGAACACAAGCCCAGTGATGGGAACTGCAAAGGTATAAGCATATTATTATTGCTGTTGTTAATCATCATCATCATCATTATCATCATCATCATAATAATAATTGGTTAGCCTAAAATATAAATCCACACAAATGTATGAGAAGAATTATTCTTTATTATTCCCAATGATGGGAACTGCAAAGGTACAAACACATTATTATTATTATTATTATTGTTAATGATAGAAAAATAATAATTAAAATAATAATAACAATAATATTGATACAGGGATACCTAAAATATAAAGCCATGTATGAGAAAAATCATTCTTTTCTTATTAATAATACTGTATCTTCAGTCTCCAAGCATAAAAATCCAAGTGCTGTAAAAACTATATGGTACAAGGCAGGGTGGTAACATTTGCATTAAGTGTACGGCTTTGCTGTTAAATGAGACAAACTGCTACAGCTGCTCATGTCAATTTGCTAGCAGTAGCTACCAAACATTCTAAATTTTATTTTGAAAAAAAGAGACACTCACCCAAAGCAGTCCAGTAGTATAGGTGAGATGTTACTTCAGATTTTTTGTACTGTTCCTCTTTACTATATCCTGGTAAAAAACAACAGAACAACATCATTAATTTGAAATATTCTGCACATGTAATCTACAGTGTACGATTTGGGTCTGCAAAATTTATAAAAAGATTTACAAAAAACAAAACAAAACTAGAATCAAACATCTTACCCATGACAATGTAGTAGATATGCATTTCCTTACATATTAAAAAGAAAACTCAAATTAATATTTTGTTTTAAATGGTTGAAAACATGCACAATATTTTTGCTATTGTCAAAAGCTACAAAGAGATAGGAGAGCCTACCTTAAACTTGTCATCAGTAGCACAGTATGTCAGGTTAAGACATGTTTTGAGGTAGATGTTCCCATAGAAGACCTGTTCTACCTCAGCGGTCCAGTTTTTTGAAAAGGGGGTGTATTCAATTAACGCCAGAGGGTTTTCCTATGAGACAACAGGAAGGTCACAGTGGTTTTCCATGAAAAGTTTACAAGGACTATAGACTGACTCATATGAGACACAAGGAGAAGTGTTGCAGTGACTGACTGGCTGATTCTCTTCAAACTGAATCTTCCTATTTGTGGGAAAAGGATCGTTTGGCTTTTGTGCCCCAGGTTCACATGGTTTTGAAAACGCCTGTATTTCTTGAACACATGACCTTAATACTTCACTTGTTCTTGTGTCCTCCATTAATGGTGTTATATCAGCACTTACGTCACTGTCCTCATCCACTGTCCATTCCTCACTGTGAAGTTTATCCGTGGTCCAGTTTGTGTCAGCTGAATATTTATATGTCCCATTGGCAAATATATCTTCACAATAAGTAGGTATGTTTTGCTTTGTCACTGTACAGCCTGCAGAGCATAAAATTCAAAGTCACATTCAAAGTCAAGTATATACATCTCTCTTTATCACTGTACAGCCTGAAGAACAAGATCAAAGTCAGATCTAAGTAACAGCTGAAACAAACACGTTCACACTGGGAGTAGACCTGTATGACGGCGCCCCGAGCCTCGACCTTCCTAAGGGTGCTGGTCACCTACACGGCATTAGCAATAACCCCACTCGGAGGCCTTTTTCTGGTTCCTCACAACAACTGAGAAATTAAAACAACAAGCACCAAGATTGTTTAAAAAATAAAAAACACATTTTGAAAGCAGGATTTAGAAACAACTAACAAAAAGCAGAATATGACCACATAAACAGAGCATTACTACACCCTTACTAAAAGCTAGGATTTAAGTCACTCCCAATTTTACACCCAGAGCCCGGAGCGTTTTCAGATATTGTGCTAAATCGAAAACATTTACATAGACATTTATCACATCCTAAATAGTAAATTCCTAGATAAGTGGAGGCCTTGTACTGAAACGCACAATGCACTGAGTAAATTAGTGAAGTTTATATGTATCTGAAAAGGCTGCTGGTTACTCTAAGAAAATCCAAAACAATCGTTCGTTCAAAACGATCTTGTCAGTTAATTGTCCTTAAAAGAATATAAACAATGCAAAAACATTTCCTATAGTGTGATCAACTTATTGCTTCCTCTGTTCTGAGGGATTTGTGGCAACTCTTAGTTTTAAACTTTATTTTACAACTACCAAATGTGATAATTCCCAAAGAGAGCAACAAATATTTGCCTCTACTTACTGTATCTGTTGATGAGTATCAGCGTAAAAAAGAAAATCCCAGTGAAAGTAGCCATGTGGTAAATTTTCAGATGAGTCACGTAGCTGTAGCTGGAAGATGCCGCAATTCCGTCGCACACCAGCTACATAGCTACCAAAGTCACGCGAGAATGTGACATCATGCAATGTTTCTCTCAATGAGTCAGGTGTTGGGATGTCTCCTGAGCCCGAAACATCAATTAGAATTATTAGCTGGAAGAGGTGCTGTAGGACCCATGGAAATGTAGTGTTTCTAGTACATTTCCTTTAATAAGGTTTATGTTTAAGCTAGCTAAATGCTAACTGTATTCTTTTGGCTTATAGTACACCAGAACATTTACACTCAGCTGTGAGCTTATCTCTGTAAACAGAGTTATGGCCAGACTACTAAAGGAGGCCTTTGCAAATGGAGGAAGTCACTTTAAACCCAAGCTTGATGGAATCATCAAGCATCTATAGATAAACAGACAAACACAGGTGTCAAGGCTCATCTTTTATCTGTGAGACTCACATTTTTTTTGTCTATGGCACCATCTTACGGCTGTGAAATGAAAATTATCATGGGTTGTCGTGCGGCCAAACCAAACGATGTCAAAATGATGGGGTAACAGATTAATTAAAAAGCTAGTTTTAGAACGCTTCCACATTTACTACCAAATGCCATAGGTTGACATGCTGAAAAGGGGGGAATGTGGTGGAACAGGATCTAGGGTCCTGAAGGAGAGGTGGACGATGAGATTGTGGTCAAGCTTTAACTTGTTTGTTGGTGTGTACAGGGGCGTCAGAAGCATTTTGAATGTGGGGGACACACACTGGCGGTGAACTAATATTTTATGTTAAATATGGGGGGGTCCAAACGAATGATTATGAAATGTGAGGGGGACACATCCCCTTCAGATTTAATAGCGGAGACGCCCATGGGTGTGTATAGTTCTGGAAATGTCCAAGCAGGAAATTGGGGAAACAAACGTAGTAGGATGGAGAAGAGGGCATTGTGTATGTTCTAAGAAATTTGGAAAACAGGAAACTGCCCAATAGCATTAGAGAACATGCCAAACAAGTCTTAGTGACAGTAGTGTGATCTGGGCCCTGTGTGGGAAAGGAATAATATCCAATATTGATATCGAATCATGCATTGTTAAGGGACATTGTTTCAGTTCTATATCATTATAGTTATCAGGTCTTTGTAATCTTTCACTTACTGGGATAATGTAATCAAGTATTTAACCCACACTAAACCAAGAGGGTTGAGTTAACTTTGAACATTTGGAATACGTGCAGGGAAACAAGGGTGACTGGTGTGGAGTCCAAAAGATTACGATGAAAAGGGCCTTCCTCAAACTGTTCCCACACAGCTGGAAGCATAGAATTATCCAAAATGTGTTGGTATGCATATCAAGACATTTTGGACAATTCTATGCTTACAACTTTGGGGGACAATTCAGGGAAGGCCCTTTTCTGTTCCAGCTTGACTGTGCCCCAATGCACAACACAAGTTCCATAAAGACATGGTTGGGTGAGTTTGGTATGGAAGACCTTGACTGGCCTGCACAGAGCCCTGATCTCGACCCCAGCAAACACCTTTGGGATGAACTAGCACAGAGACTGCTAGCAGGGTTGTGAACATGTACATGGAGACTTAGCCTTGCTGGCTTTTATCCGGCCAAGATTTCTTTCTTCTTCTTTAAATCGACCCGCCGTTGTTTAAGTGACAGAAAGGATTACCCTTTGTGTTGATTAATGATGAACAAGCATGGGATCAGTATGTAACTAACACTTAGTTACTTGTTAATTAATGCATTAAGTAAGCGTGTACTGCTACATTATTCATATTCCCTCAAGTAAAGTTATCACATATTCAATCTCCATTGCAAGGTCTTTTTTATCTTGAAATACCTCTTTATGTTTGTTCAGCTAATCGGTGCATATATTAGCTTCCCTTATGTCATCCCTTGCTTCTCAGGACATTTCTATACTCTCATAATGAAAAATAACACTGTGAAATAGAAAGCTGGTTCGGAAAACCATCATTCAGAAATACATCAATGTGAGAAGTTTAACTGCATTGTGAAAAGAAAAGTCAGATGTAAGTAACAGATGAAACAAACATGTTGACACTGGGAGTAGACCTGTATGACGGCGCCCCGAGCCTCGACCGTCTTAAGGGCGCTGGTCACCTACACAGCATTAGCAATAACCTCACTCTGCTCTCCCATCCCCCACACCTCCACTCTCACTTTGTCATCTTGGCGGCCATTTTGTGGTTCCTCCCAACAACTGAAAAATTATAACAAAAAGCACCAAGATTGTCTATATAATAAAAACACATCTGAAAGCTGGATTTAGAACTCCTTCACAACCGAAACAACTAACATGAATCACAACATGACCACATAAACAGAGCATTACTATGCACTTCCTCAAAACGAGGATGCAACTTACTCCCGGTTTTTACATAAACAATGATTACAGGCTAAATAATAGATTCCTAGATAAATGGTAATCCTGTACAAATACGCACAGTGCACTGACCAAAAAAAGTTAAATGTACGTGCAAAGGGTGCTGGTTATTCTATGTAAACAGGTTCGTTCAAAATGATCCTTTCAGTAGATTGTCCTTCCAACAAAATGTGTTCAACTTAGTACTTCCTCTTCTGAAGGATTTCTGGCAATTCATTTTCATTTTTAAACTTTCAACACAGCTTTTTTTTTGCTGTTACTTCTCAACTTCCAAACGTACTAATTCATTGCATCAAATATTTGCCTTTACTTACTGTATGTGTGGATGAATGACAGCATAAAAAAGAAAATCCAAGAGAAAGTAGCCATGTGGACAATTTTCTGTTAAGTCCTGTAGCTGGCGCTGGAAGATGCCGCGATTCCGCCGGCCAGTTACCAAAGTCACGCGAGAATGTGACATCATGCATTATTTTTCTCAATGAGCCAGGCTTCGGGACATCTCCAAGACCTGAATCATCAGCTGGAGTTAGTACAGACACTTCCCAGCTGAAGAACATCCGACTTACAGACAGCTCGTACTTATAAACAGACTGCCGTAAAGCATATCATATTAAGAATTTGCGTTAAATCCCCTGGTTCATAATAGCAAATACATGCACTACTTTGTGACGCTCATGAATACATTTTGTGGCTTCAGCGGTTCGTTGGCTTGAGATACAGTACAGTACCATATGTAGTTACTCGTACTATTACTGTATTTTTATTATTATTATTATTATTATATATGTACTTTGTTATAATTTTTCAGAATTACTACAAATCTGACTTAAAGACAGCCTTAGGGAAAGGATCTCATTCATAACCTGTGGACTGCCTGTGGTTGGATGATATGCTGTATGCCGTTTCTAGCACATTTGTTGAAATAGATTGATGTTTAACCTAGTTATATGCTTGCAGTATTCTTTTGCCCATTTACACTCAGCCATGAGCTCATCTCTGTAAATGGAGTTATTTTCATACTGCTGAAGGAGGCCTTTGTATGTGGATAAAGTCACTTTACACCCAGCTGGAAGATGGAATCATCGGGCACTTACATAAACAGATAAACACAGGTGTCAAGGCTTGCATGTTACCCATGAGACTCATAGCCCATATGTCACATCATCAAACAAAGCACGATCCAAATGCAGGCTGCGTTCAAACAAAACCTATATAGGGGGTGTTTATTAAGATAAACAGGTCAGGTTCACACACTTGGATGAGTTACAATGGCCAAACAGGGAGCACAGGACTGGGAGACACTAAAATACCCAACTAACAAAGGAGCAAACACAAGGCAGCTGTAAGTGGTTTCCAGGAGGGCAGGAATGGGAGGTACAGTAAGACTAATGAGCCCCAGGCGTGGATAGTTTAGAGATACGCCTGAGGGGGAACAAGGGGATCAGACGGATGGAGTAGGCTGAACTTGTCCCCGAACTAGCTGGTGAAGATTGGTGGAATGACTTTTTTATAATGTGGGAAACAAAAGGTCAATCTACAGGGCAGAATTATTAAGATTTCTCAGGCCCGTACTCAAGTTTATTTCAGTAGTAGTTTTAGTGCTGTTAACTTCGAATATTGCTAAAGTTTAAGTACTGGACGCAATTTTGGTATGTTAACCCATACAGTATACCATGCATCTCTATACAGGCTTAATGCAAAATAATAACAACACTATTATTGTTATTATTATTACTGCTATTATAAACAAAATAATAAAGAATCATAAGAGAAAATTGGGATCTCAATTTTGAGTGGGGAAAAAAATGTGCTTCGTATTCCAGGGTGTAGGTTTGGTATCATTGGTAGGGACCAAATCAGCCCCGAACCCCCCCGCTCCCTTAAACACACATGGTGCTCCCACAATATCGACAGACACATGTCCCTACTGCCCAAACCCAAATCTACGCCCTTCTTCGTATTTCACCTATAGAATTCTGCATCCCCCCATCAGGTTCTGCACGCAGTATTATTTTTTAAATCTGGTGAGTAAAAACAGTCGTGCAAAATATAGAAAAGTCGTAAAGCTGCAACAACTTACAATACTCAAGCAATGTACAAATAAAGAAAAAAACTGACTTAAGTGTCCTTAGTAACTTTACAGCTCTGCAGATTTGTGTGTGTTACTAGAAGACAACGTTCCGCTGCCCGTCCAGCTAAACCGTGCATGTGAACCGAAGGCTGTTTACGATGAAGACAGAAACCAAAATACTGAAGTCAAATGGAATTAATTAATTACTCATATCTCCGGATATAGAACAGAATGTCTTAGCATGTTGGTTGAACATGCATGAAATAAATCCAGGTTCACTCGCCAAAAAATCTGCTTTGCTGTGGGCTGAAGGAAACATGTTCACTCACCCTAATTTCTCCTGTGGTTGTGGTGATTTACATTTCCAGTTAAGTTTCTTGGTTTTACAAACAGCCATCTACCTGGTCATATAAAACATATGTATGAATATAAATGTATGTATTTAAGTGTCTTTGAATATATATACATGTATGTGGATGCATGCAAGATTCTTCATATATAATGATGATAATAAATTAATCAGGTGATGATGATAATGATTATAATGATTATAATTATTATTATCATCCTCATTGTTTATTATTCTTTTTGTTGTTGTTACTATATTTTGAGTGCACAGGGGCTGCCTCGCACTGTTTTAAGCAGAGAATTTTTGATAACTTACTGAATTAAAAATGAGAAATTATATTAGCATTAATCTCCTGTATGGGTGAGCAGTGACGTAACCCTTCCACAGGGCTGCCCTGCTCTCCCCGCCCCTGACATAAGACCCACACCAGCCCCTTTCTCCCTGACATGTCTCCTGGGGATCCAAGGCACAGCTGTCACATGCACTGTGTCAGAAATGCCCGGCGAGGTCCGTCAGGAATGGACAGCCAGCCCAGCAGGTCCATGGCTGAATGCTGCCTTTCTATCAATGCAAGAGGCTGATAATTTGGATAAGCTACATATAAAGCTTATAAAGGAAATAATCCTATACTATACTACACTCTACTATGCTACACTATACATTACTATCCTATACTATATTACTATCCTATACTATATTACTATCCTATACATAAATAACCTATGTTTTATATTCTTGTATTTTGTATTCTGGTCGGACAGATATATATATTTTTTGTATTAGTATGGTTTTATTATTTATATTGTTCTTTTGCATTCAATGTATGGTGTCCTTGAGTTTCTAGAAAGGCGCCTACAAATAAAATATATTATTATTATTATCATATTATACTATACTATACTATAATATACTCTGCCAAAGAAGTAAATAAACTGACATATTTTACCAAGGAAGGGAGTGCCTAAACAACAGAACGTCAACCAGCTTGTTGCTGCATGCAGGCAATAGTCTGCTTGCGTCCCTGTTTACGATCAATTGAGGTCCATCCAATCAGTGCTTAGCTCACCATCATAAGGTACCAATTCATTCTCTGTGTTTGAACATGGGAAGAGTAGTTTGAGACAAAAATGAGAGAAGCGATGTCTGCTGGTGAAAATCAATGACTAATTATACCTATATATGTATGTGTGTGTATGTATGTATTTATATATGTAGGTTTTAAACATTATCTGTCTAATAAAAATATCTTGAACTACTTCTAGCCTTTGTTAGAAATCAAAACCGTATTGTTTCTAAAAATGAGGTGATTTTACACCAGAGGGAGACAGGATGGCTGTTTAACAGAATGTCTCTTTGTCCTTCCTGGTCACATTCTGATCATCTGCAGGCTGTCTCCGCCCATTCTTATGGCGTGAAAACCTGCGTCTGAGGCAGCTAAAAGCAAAAGTGAGAGGTTAGCTTCATTCTTTCTTACTATTATATCTTACTTGTCTGCAATATCTGTAATGCACAAAGCCAGTCAGTTTTAATTAATCAATACCAGTTACACTGTGAGGTATAATTACATTTTAAAACTCACCCGATTTTCCACTCGATCCCCAAAATGCACGCAAGCCCAGTGATGGGAACTGCAAAGGTACGAACATTGTTATTATTATTATTATTATTATTATTGTTGTTTTAATAATAATAATAATTATAATAATAATAATAATAATAATAATAATACATGGATGCCTAAAATATAAAGTCACTCAAATATATGAGAAGAATTATGTTTTTCTTATTAAAAATATCTTTAGTCTGCAAACATAAAAATCCAAGTGTTGTAAAAAAACACATGATAGAAGGTAGGGTGGTGACACTTGGAGGTGGACCTTGCATTTAACATCTGTGCTATAGCAGAAGCTAGAGAACATTCTAGATTTTCTTCGAAACAAAGAGACACTCACCCAAAACAGCCAAGTAGTGTAAGTTAGATGTAACTTCAGATGCATTATTCTGTTTTTCTTCAATACATCCTGGCATAAAACAGCAGAATAACCTCGTTTATTTGAAATACTCTGCACATGTAATCTACA
Organism: Mormyrops boulengeri; assembly: GCA_026781065.1. Classification (NCBI taxonomy): domain Eukaryota; kingdom Metazoa; phylum Chordata; class Actinopteri; order Osteoglossiformes; family Mormyridae; genus Mormyrops; species Mormyrops boulengeri. The sequence goes on along the minus strand of JAODLD010000051.1, from coordinate 15,409,347 downwards.
GTGTAAGATTTGAGTCTACAAAGTTTATAGAATGATTTACAAAAAGAAAAAAAAACCACAATCAAACTGTCAAGTCTTACCCATGACAATGAAGCGGATACGTATTTCCTTAGATGTAAAAAAGAAAAGTAAAATTAATATTTTGTTGTAATAGGTTGAAAACGTGCACAAAATTTTTGCCATTGCCAAAAGCAGGCAGACACTCAGTGGGACAAATTTTCAGCATGGGAGTTTTATGCCCATATAAATAAATGATAAATACTGTAACATACTGAGCTGTTTAAGCCGTCTGACTTTTTCAGCCCCTCCTAGTCCCTTTCTAACTGAACTCACTCTGTTCTGACAAGACATCACACAGACATGTGTGCCGCATATTTGCGCGTTCCTTTATGTACATCATAAGATGGTCAACTGTGTGCGTGTGTGTGTGTTGTTGTGTGAGAGTGAGAGAGAAAAAGAGAGAGAGGGGGAGAACTCTCTGGTTAGCTTTCTGAAGCGTTGTTGTAGAATTTTTAATTTGTAAAATTATTTTGTTTCCGACAAGCTCAGTTTTAAACCTGTCAAATTATTTTGTTTCTGACAAGAACAACAGCTAAGAAGCCTGCCAGGAATTCTCCTGAGTCTCCTGATTGGCCGGTCAAAAGCTACGGAGAGATAGGAGAGCCTACCTTAAACTTGTCATCAGTAGCAGAGTAAGTCAGGTTAAGACATCGTTTGAGGTGGATGCTGCCAGAGAGGACCTGTACCTCAGCACTCGAGTTTCTTGAAAAGGGGCCGTATTCGATAAACGCCAGAGGGATTTTCTGTGAGACAACAGGAAGGTCACAGTGGTTTGATAAGTTTACAACGACTAGACTGAATTATATGAGACACAAGGTGAAGAATCACATCGGCTGACTGGCTGATTCTCTTCAAACTGAATCTTCCTATTTGTGGAAAAGATGATTATTTGAATTTTGTGCCCCAGGTTCACATGATTATGAAAACGCCTGTATTTCTTGAACAAATGATCGTAATACTTCACTCGTTCGTGTGTCCTGCATTAATGGTGTTATCTCAGCACTTACCTCACTGACCCATTCCTCACTGTAAAGTTTATTCGTGGTCCAGTTTGAGTCCGTTGAATATTTATACGTCCCATTGGCAAATATATCTTCACAGCAAGTATATACATCTCTCTTTATCACTGTACAGCCTGAAGAACAAGATCAAAGTCAGATCTAAGTAACAGATGAAACAAACACGATCACACTGGGAGTAGACCTGTATGACGGCGCCCCGAGCCTCACCCTTCCTAAGGGCGCTGGTCACCTACACAGCATTAGCAATAACCCCACTCTGCTCTCCCATCCCCCACACCACTGATGCTTCCACATCTCGCCGGCCATTTTGTCAACCGAAAAATTACAAATTACGGAAAAGCACTAACTTTGTTTAAGTAAAAAAAACAACTGATTCTCAGTTTGGTTATAAATCCCTTTCGCAACCAGACAAAAACCACAACATCACTACATAGCTGTAAACAGAGCATTATTGCACACTTCCTGAAAACAAGGATGCAAATCACTTCCATTTTTTACAACCAGAGCCAGGAGTATTTGCAGATATTTTGCTGAATCTGAAACATGTACATAGACATCGATTAGATTCTAAATAGTAAATTCATAGATAAATGGTGGCCTTGTACAGAAA
>JAODLD010000051.1:15375496-15400611 GCA_026781065.1 Mormyrops boulengeri | reverse complement strand
CCGATTTGACTTTCCCTGCCGGCCCCAGGAGAATGGGCTCCCCCTTTGAGTCTGGTCCCTCCCAAGGTTTCTTCCTTGCCACTGTCGCCTCTGGCTTACTCACTGGAGGCTTTGGGTTGGGATGCTGTAAAGCGCTTTGAGACAATGTCATGTTGTGAAAATGGGCTATAGATAAAAAAAATTTCTGTTGTTGTTGGACTGAGGCCTCTCTGACAGAAAGTCCAGGATCCAGTTACACAGAGAGGTGCTCAGTTCCAGCTCGCTCAGTTTCCTGCTCAGCCTTTCGGGGATGATGGTGTTGAATGCTGAACTGAAGTCTATGAACAGCATAGAAGACCCTGCACTGTGACCCGCCCCCCCCCAGTGAGAAGCATTCCAATGTCCAAAGTATAGATAACTGATCACTTTGCTAAAGCATCTATAATCCTATAACTATCACGCAGAAATGGCCATGGTCCTAAACAATGCTACACCTGCTCCCTCGCTGAGACCTCAGCGAAACAATACATAAATAAGTAAATAATCTTTGTGTTCAGCAGGGGGGTTCCCTTTGACGTGACAAGGACAAAGCGACCAGGTCCTGTCGGCAGACTGCAGTTCATTGGGCAAGATGTCATCCTGTATGTGGAAATGATGGACTTGATGAGTCGACTACCCCGATAAACGACCACGGAGCTCAGCTGTTACGCCCTGTTGTGCACTGCATATAATTCCGTCAGTTGTCCAGCGCCTTACTTCCGTCACTAGGTGGAGCCTCTGTGTGAATATATGTTGCTGCGCATCACTGGCACATGCAAGACATAGTCAGACTATAACGTGCAGTGAAATGCAAGATCAAATGCTGGTAAGTGACTGTCATCTATTCGCAGGAAAGATCAGCTCCTCATAGAGGACACGCACACCCATTTCAGCTAGTTCAGTAATTTCAGTAATTGAACTAGTTCAATTAACCTGATTACCGCGGTTTCCCGATGTGGACCTCTGTGTGATTTGTAGCCTGATGCACAATAAATTTCCGTACAGATTTCACAGTAAGAGAACTGCATTTCTGTCACTTAATTGTACGGACTTTATCAACTTTTTAATGTCACCGCCAGTTGCAGTACTCAGAATTATTTGCTGGCTAAATTCGGGTCACTGCTGTTGCCTTCGTTTTTCGTCCGCGTTGAACTTCTGAGTCCTGATTTATAACCACAGAAATACAAACTAAAGAAACTTTCTGCTCGGTCTCTATACATCAACCTACCTATACCTACTTCCTTACTTAGCAACCCTGCCGTTTCTGCAACGTTGATGTCCGAAACGATCTTAAATGATCGTGATTTTGCATGTATTGTGTATATTAGTTTTTATATAATACATCCTTGCCCAAAGCAAGAAGCGTATCTTTTGGTTTGGTATTAAACATATTTCGCCTATGGAGACATACCACAATCAGAGGTACAACAGGAAAAGTTTGTCTTTTAGCCAACTTTCTTGTCTAAATATTCAGAATAATAATAACGCGACTTCTTGCGGTAATAAACATATGATTTAATGTCCCAGTTCATCACTGGTTATTCGGTGTCATACAAGTTTTGAACATATATTTTTAATATTCTTTTGTACAATTATTCGCTTTTATTAGCAAGTTTCTTTCAACTAGACTATGTTCTGTGTTTCTGTTGGAGATTTTAGTTGGTGACATCGTCTTTTAACGTTGATTTGTTCCTGTCTCAAGTGTGGATGGTTTTAAGGAGGATTGATTGACAGTAGCCACTCAACCTGGCGTCTCTACATTAAAGTTTTGGTCGGAAGTTGCTAAGAATGAAGAATAAGGAGTAGTTATTGTAGGACCAGATTTGTGCGTTTGTGTGGATGCCGAAGCCCATCTAGCTAAACAGTGCATGTGCACCACACCCCGTCCACAATGAGAGAAGGAACACGTTTTCTCGTATGGAACGTCATCATACTCAAAATGAAAGATAAAACATCCATCCATAGGCGTAGAGATGGGGGGGGGGGGGGGGGGTCATCCCCCTCGAGAATATCGCAAATAATGCGTTTTCCAAAAAAAAAAAAAAAACATACGATTAATATATCTGATTATATAATTTGAAGTTTTTTTTCTTACAGATTTTATTTGGAGAACCCCTACCCTCCGTTAAAACGGTTTATTCTAAACTGCCCGCTCCGGCAGGCAGACGCTCCAGTTCCAGACCCGCAAGAAAAGAGCCGATCAACAGCTTTTTCTTTCGCTATTCCACTTTTCATAATGAAGGTGAGCTCTGTCTATCAATATCAGGGGGGCGCAACTTAACTTGTGATTGAATCCCTTAATGTTTCTTCCCGGAATGTTTCCACCCCGCCCTACGGAAGACACATAAATGGGTGCGAGAACTTTTCAGCCCGTCATTCCTGGGCGGTTTGGCTCCGGTCGGCTTTTGAAAGCAGTGGAAAACCGCCTTAAAAGTTCTTCATCGATTTCTGTGTCGTCCAATGCATTTATTTACCAAGAAAAAGGGGGGGTCCTCTTGTCTTAAAGTACCTCTTAGTGTTTGCTCAGCTAATCGGCGCATCTAACTCATAACCTTCCTTACCACATCCTTCACTTCTCGCTACATTTCTAACTATACTCTCTGTACAGAACGCACTTTCATGGAAAACCAATCATTCGAAAATACATCGATGTGAAAAATGTAGCTGCATTGTGAAATACAATTTGTATTGTTTAGGTATCACATTTGCATGCTGTTAAATTATTATTCATAATAATGACTATCTGATGAAAATCACAACGTTATTACGAAATTCAATTTACCTATAAGCTACATCATTAATGTGAAATAATTAATGATTATTATAAATACGTTTTAATTAATTGTTTTTAAATTAAACGGCGCGTTTAATTCATCATTTACATGTTTATTTATTTATTTATTTATGTACTTGTTTATGTATGACATCCCATATTCTCAAACCAAAAACTGAAGACAAATGAAAATGAATAATAAACATTTCAGTTAAAGCTTAAATAAAATTGAACAAATGTTAATTTTATGGCGTTTTCTTTTTATTAGTTAGTTACGTTTTTTGTTAGTTCTGTTATATCCAGACATGAAACAAACATTTTAGCAGGAAGCATGGTGTTTAAAACACACATAAAAAAAATAAAATAATCAAATGTGCTTTTGCTGTGGTGATGTGGCTATTGTGAGTTACATTTCCAGTTAAGCATGTACGTTTGTATGTGTCTTTATATTATTATTATTATTATTATTATTATTATTATTATTATTATTATTATTATTATATTTTAGGTGCATAGGGGCTGCCTAAGATGGCTTCAAGCAGAGAATCACTTGTAATATTACACATCATAACTTACTGAATTAATCATGAGAAATTTTATTAGCATAAATTTCCTGTGTGGGTCAGCAGTTATATAACCCTTCCAGAGGTCCTATGCTCTCCCCTCCCCTGACGTAAGACCCACACCGGTCCCTTTCTCCCTGACATGCCTCTTGGGGACAGTCGTCCGAGGTACTGCAATGGTATTGGAAATGCCAGGCGAGGTCCATCAGGAATGGAAAGCCATCCTGGCAGGTCCACGGATGAAGCCTCCATTGAAGACCTGAATGTGGCCTTTCTGTCAGTGCAAGAAGCTGCTAAGTTGGATCAACCACATATAAAGCTTAAAGAAGACACTACTTATGTGGTAGAAAAATTAGAAATCCCCCTCTCTGATAACTCAGAGAGTCACTTAGAATAAAAGTATGGACCTCGCAGTTGGTGAGTAAAGTAATCTCTTTTTATTCGAGCAATCCAGCAAAGCGCTCCCGTCACACTCTGGCTCTCGGTACCGAGTCACACCTGTTTCCAGCTGTTTCCTGTCTGTTCCAGTCCGTCCCGTGTATATTAGTCCGCGTTCAAGCCAGTTTCCCCAGGTCTGTCATTGACGTTGTTTACCATGTGCTCCCCTGCCTGCTGGTTACCTTCAAATAAACCCCGTCCGATTCGTATGCCCGGCTCTCTCACCTGCTTTCCTGCTCGCTGTCGGTCATAACATCCTGATTGGTCACAAAACACCAACAAACCAAGCTCAAACGTATAACAAATATAATTCTTCTGCTCTATTGGTTCACCTTGGTAGCAAGGTAAAATCCACCCATCTTGCTCAATTTATGAATATGAGAATATGTCTTGACTTCTAGACTCTACTTGAGATATGCATAGATATTGGTTATACAACATTGAATGACTGTTATCAACTTTTAAAAATGCATCGATTAATGATACTAAAACCAGATATCCTCAAAATGTCGAGCTATAACTTGCTCAATTTGTGAGCAAATAAAGCCCTTGGTATATGGTATATACTGTATGGTATATACTGTATGGTATATACACTATTATTGTGAAAATCAAGGCAAAGCATCGCAGCATCATCAATTAATGTATTCAAACATAATCAAACAATATCATACTTTCTACCCAGTTAGTAATCTATGTATCGACAAACTTTGTAAAATTTCGTTAGGAGGTTGTCCGGGGGCCACTATGTAAATTCACGTTTTCAGATTAAATGCAACCAATTTGCACCTATAAACATGTATATAGTTGGCATTTTGTGTTATCTTACAAATCTGCTAGTAGACTAAAGCTTATTCATTTGTTTGCGTGCTAAGTGAGATTAAAGCTTCATTTAATGGTAACTTACTGTAAAATGAAGCCCATATTCTATCATTTAGAAGTAATTATATTCTCAGTGTACAGGCTAATTATTCTCTCGTTTAATTTTATATATTCACGCTGTAAAATACACTGAGATGAAGGTATTGTCCGGTGAACTGTCTTCTTACATTTGAAATTTTTGTTTACAACAAAGATTCTGTGCTTAATTAAATGCATTGCTGTCGTCTCTTTTACATGAGCCTCATAAGAGAAGCCCTTCCTCCAGTAGCCAATCAGAATGTGCCACATCACCGTGTGTGTGTGTGTGTGTGTATTTCCTTAATGTGAATAAATATGGCTACTTGTCATTGCGCTATGATTTTTGCAGTCGGTAGCCCAAATTCAGGAGAGGAACTTCAGTGTCTATAAGGTTTTTTTTTATCTGCAAGGAAATACAAGCAACTCACATAAAGACATTTTAATAAAGTTTACTGATACGTGATTTACCATCAAGCTTAGAAGAACACATTAGACGAAATGGAGCAGGTGGTAATTAGCAAAAGTTAGCAAGCAGTTAGCAAACAAGCTATGATGATGACAGTATTTTCCTATTAATTGTGTATAATCCTTCGGTTTGTGAAAGTTTTACACAATGTATGCCAGTCGGTGGTCATCAAGAATTTAGGAATTCCTCATATACATCATATAATTACATATATACTTAACATAATTATATGGTATTGTATAATTGTATCTGTACACAAACATATATTTTTCCATTCATTGATTTATTATATATCTAAACATATATGTTTAAGGTTCTTTCCACAAGAAACCTGGTATGAATAAAATATTTTTTTTTCATTTTGCTACTAGAATGTCAAAAATATATGACAAAAACATCTCATGTAGAAATTAACATCCATCTTCCATAACCAGTTATTAAATATAGCTGTATATTGAACTTTAAGTACAAGCTTTTGTCCAAAGTCTTGTACGCTATTGAGAAAGTGGGGTCAGACAGTCCTTGGAGGAATTGGGATTAAGAGCCTTGCTCAAGTGCCCAACAGTGAAATCATGGTGCCAACCTTGTGCTGTGAACTAGCAGCCCTCCAATCACAGACACAGTGTCCTGACCCACTGAGCCACACACTGCCTCTGGCACAGACACAGTGTCCTGACCCACTGAGCCACACACTGCCTCCAATCACAGACACAGTGTCCTGACCCACTGAGCCACACACTGCCTCCGGCACAGACGCAGTGTCCTGACCCACTGAGCCACACACTGCCTCCGGCACAGACGTAGTGTCCTGACCCACTGAGCCACACACTGCCTCTGGCACAGAGCACTTAGGAAGATGGGTGATTATATATGTCTATATAACATTTATAATTATGTATAATCATTATTATTTGAATGTAGTATATTATATAAATATATTGTGCTCTGTACATATATACTCATCGACTCACGGTGGGATAATGTTTCGTAAGTCAGATATGAATATATATGATATGATATAGACATATTGGGCTTGGGAAAATCACCGTACGATACATTGTTAAATACTGTATACTGTAAGAAGCCTACGCTCAGGATGGCTACAGTTTGCCTGCATGGTTGCTGCAGTCTCTCAACATCAGTAGGAAGTATCGCACGGTATATCGCTATCCCAGGAACAGAAATTCAAAACTCTAAGTTTGATGACTACTGATTGTGCTTCGCCATTGTATCATCAAACAGTTAAAATACTGTAAATCGAGCATCGCAAAGCATGGAGCAGCATTATATAGTTAGAGAATAATTTTCTGTCTTCAAGCTGAATTTTTCAGCGTATCCAGCAGCTCTGCAAGAGAGACGAGAGACGGTGTGCTTTACGAGTTTTTTCCAGTTGTACGTCATTTACAAACTGCAACCATTTCCAGGGAGCAAATGCTTACATCACAACACCAAATGTTACTTTCAATCTTTAGAAAGAATTATGTGGTTGTTACGACAATACGACCAATCAGGCAGTAAGATGAACTTATCTTGGTAATGAACAATCAGAAATATAGGATAATAACAAGCCATTCTTATTAGTGTAAAGCATGAGTGAGGGGGCTTGATTGGGGGGTCATTTATGCATGCATCTGTACAGCACAGTTCACTGGACAGTTCTGGCTGCTTTTTAATGACACCACGTTGGACCAACTCACCCTGTAGGAGAAGCTAAAATACATGTTCGACTTCATTGCTCAGGCTCTGCGACTTCTCAGGAGAATCAGCAGTGACGTCATCCTGGCTTCTGCAGATGAAGAGCGCTCTCCAGTGTTAGCAAACCAAGCTCTTCAATCACTGACTACATTTTGCACAAGCATGACGTGACGGGTTACATAACGATGGCCTCAAATCTCACCTCTTCTGCTTTCTCCACCAGAGGCAAGCCAGCAGCCCCAGAATGAAGAAAATGACCAGGAAACAACCTGCACCTAAATATAGCTTATAGTGTTCAAACTGTTAATCAGTCACACAACAGATGTAGCTTTATCTGACATAATAGCTCTACACTTCGGTTAGCTACTGCTCTTTTGTACTGATCTGTCTCATGCTTATCACTTTGCCTTTTCACATATTATTATTATTATTATTTGCTAATTCTGCAATACTGCTGCAGCATTCTCTATATTCTATCCACCGTTCCACTTTACATTACTACCGCCTCATATTACTTTACTACCTAATGCTGAATGTTGTAAGATATATGTTTTTAGACATCTCATATTAGTTAATATTTTGTACGTAGTATTTATTGTGCTGCAATGTTGCACCGGTCTGTCTGTAGTGTGTAGTGAAGGCATTTGAGATAGAACTTCACTGTACTCTATATACTCTATTTCTACGTATGACAGTAAAACTTTGGATCTTTGAATCTGAATTTAGAATATTAGGAATATCAGGGTGTTTGACTCCGTTTTTTTTCTTCAATAATAAAATTTGCTACCATTTATGAAATCCTGTATTTCCAGCTCACCCAGCAGATGAAGTAATTTTCATTCCTGACCACATGAGCACATGCCGGTCGCAGTGTCCGACAGAGTGAGATGGCTTTTGTTCCTGCGTATCTCTTAATTAATTCGCCTCGATCTGTCTGATCGAAGAACGTATGACAAAATCGCGATAGTGCTTGCATTTCATAACCTGAAGAATCAAAGTCTGAACTATTATGGGATGAACTGGAATGAAAGCTAATGCACAGAGAGGCCCACTAGACCAGTGGTTCTCAACCCAGTCCTCAGAGACCCCCAGACCGTCCACGTTTTTGCTCCCTCCCAGCTGTGGACTGTCTGGGGGTCCCTGAGGACTGGTTTCAGAAACACTGCATTAGACGCAGGGCTCGGACATCCTTGTGTGGATGAGGGATCTTTGTTACCCAAAGCAATGATCCAGGAGATATTGCCAATGTCTTCTGGGTCATCTTCATGTTGCAACAGTACATGGAGACATGAAAAAAAGATTAATTACCTTATGAATTACCCCCCTTTTCCTGCCGAGTTGCTTTTTTATAATTTCAATTCAACTTTGTCATTATACAATACCAGAGCAAGTACATAACAAAAGGTATGAAGACAGTGTAAGAAAGCACAAACAATGTAAAATATTTCATGCAAGAGTATTATAAAATATGAGGGAAGAGGAAGAATAGAAAGTAAACATTTGCAACCAAGTTCCAAGAGCAACTTTGGCTTAAAAAGGCTTGGACATGATGGCATGTAACAGTGTAGTCAAGGACACACCTCAGTGTATCTGTATAGATGATGAATATATTTCTTGAAATATGCAGTTACTAGGGCACCTTATAATTCAATTGTTACAAAGAAACAAGAATTGGAAAGCATTTTTAACTAGGCACAACCAGTGATGTAAATACTTAACTGACAGGCCTCTTACCTTTGACAACAAAATGCAGGAAAATTTCCTGGAATGATGAAAAAATGTCATTTTAGACAGGAACTGTTTATGAAATACACGAGCTGGTGCTATACAAGACTTCATTCATTAATATGTGAGGAAAGACATCGTTATTATGAATACTATTGGATTATTGGACTATGGGTAACTTTGTGGCCTAATCCTGCAGGATGCACTCTACATAGTCTCTGGGCTGCCTGGGGGAAGCTCCCCCCCCTCCCCCTCATGGTCCTGCTCTGGAAGAGTGAAGATGGATGGAGGGTGAAAAAGCATAGCAGTGTTATCATGTGAATGCGTTCTTCTCACTGTGTCACTGGTTGTCTCACCTTTTTCTGGGAGCCTTCATTTAGGGTGGCCGTGTAGTTCACACTCCTACAGGTGTCCGTGATGATTGCTCCAGTCCAAACCTTAAAAACCGTTGGATGTGAATCATTTGTTGGAGGGTCATATTCTATATACGCCTTCATCACCCCCTGTAAACTCAAGTAAAGATATTGGGAATTAATACACAAATGTCAGCGAGTAGACATGTAGTTACTACGCTACAGTTACACTTCCTTTAAGACGACAGGTGAAGCCAAGATTCATCAAAAAAAAGAAAGAAATACAATGTAACATTCATATCACGTATCAGCATATGTATATATATGTATAATCACAGTGACCATTTACATGTGCAACAAAAAATGGGCAGCTGTTCAAAGTTCAAAAAGTATTGTGCAAAACAGCACCACCCCCTGGTTGATAGAAAGAACTTCAGAGAAGCAGACCCTTTATTCACCTTTTATTTAGTAGTCGATTGGATAGTTGTGGAATTTGACGCTTTTTTAAAGCCACCCAGTGAAGAATGCTTCACCAAGTCTTTCCACTGATACACTCCCTTGCACAGTCTCGATATAAAGGTGCCTGACACATTTAAGTATTCAGAACATTCAGTTCAACCAAATGGCAAGATAAACTCATTTGTTTGTGAATATTCCTTGTTGTTTTGTGGACAAGAAATTAGCATACTCTAAGTGAAAGATGCAAGAATTTTACATACTTCAATTTGTAAATGTTGCTCTTTGTTATTAAATTAACCGTATTATATACTGTAAATACATTTTGATGGAAAATTTTGACAGAAAGGTATGATGAAAAAAACCAAATGAAAGTTGCTGTGTCCTATAGTGCTCAGGTAGCACTACAACTGGCCCACCCGTGAAACAAGTGACTGCCTACTATGATAGGGTAGCTGTCCTCTTCAATATGACTGACACAACACTGTGGCCAATCACTGTCAATCATGTACTGAGCACCTGACCTTGAGTGTGAGGGCAGCTTGAAAGCTTCATAAATAACAAAACACATTATATTTCATTTATGAAATCTTAATTTTTCAATCTTTTTGCTATTTGGTTTATATGTAACAATGCAAACCGAAAGACAAGACGTTTAAGGCAAAAACAGTGCATTTTACTTTTCATTTCAAATAAAACGCGGGGTTGCCAACTTCGGCCAGCAGGCTGCAGTGACATTTTCAATTCGAGATGTCTGCGCAGTGTGAGACAGAGGTTAGACGTATTTTCTTGGGATTTACAGTAGCAATATTGTAAATTATGTATTGGTGAAATAAACATTACTATTACTTGTTTGTCTAAACTTGTACTTACTTGTCTAAACGTGTACTTGTACTATTACCTGTTTGCATGCTGAAAATGTGATCATGTTATCTGTCACGTCACTACCTTTTTCTGTCGTCATATGATTAAACAAAAAACATGTGACGATAAATTGGAACACAACGTAGTTAAAAGTAGTAGAATACAAAGTATAAATATCTGCTGTGTGATGGAGCAGAATAAAAGTCGATAGTGTCCAAGACTAAATCTACTTAAGTACAGATACATGAAAAATGTACTTACTGTAAGTATCGTAACAAAGTAATTGTACTTCGTTACATTCTACTACTGGTATATAATAATCAGTAATAAAAATATTCAACCATGAATTTTGTCATCGATTGGTTCCATTTTGGCAGTTTGCTCAGTGAATCATGTAGCAAAGTTAACATTGGTGCATTAAACCTAGTTCATGCTTCGATTTTTATGCTTGTCGTTATGGCGCCTGGACTTTTGTGTACATACTAAATTTGTTCATGAACGCGAATGGCCGCAATCTGTGACTGCGTATAGAAACCAAATGAGGGCAGATGTATTGCAACGAACATAAATACAAGCAGTGTAGTGAAATGGGTAACTTTGCAGTAACTTTGTAAATTACAAAATACACTTTTATAAACAGTTTTAGGGTGGTTACTAGGCTTGGTTGGTATAACGGTACAGTATAGTGTGAATTTTTTAAAATCTTGGTTACAACATAAGTGGGGATCCCACCCCACCCATCACCAAGATTTCAAAGTGGTAGAATAGCGCTGCTTTTCAATATACCGTTAAAATACCATATACCACAGTATGAAGTACTATTGTTAGCAAGATAAACATGAAGGAGACATCAAATCTTTGTTTGTATGCCACTTTGTCACTCTACACCACATAATGCTTCTATTTTATGCAAATTCAAAGATGCCCAGATCCCAGAGATGGAGAGGGAGATCGAGAGGCAGAGAGAGAGAGAGAGAGAGAGAGCTACGCTATTGTGATGTTGCTGGTGGTTATTTTGATTATTTATATATGTATACGTATATACATGTAGTTGGTAAATACCATATCAAATATATCACTTGTAAATATTGCCCAACTGCGCCTGGTATTTTTATATTGTCTGACCCACATATACTGTCCTACAGTACTAGTTCTTCTTCAACAGTAGTTCTTTTCTGTATGTTACCTCCCGGTTTCCCTAGACGCCAGTTCTAACAGGGGTCAAGACATCAAAATAACCTTTTTTCGCCAGTCCTACTCGTCTCTAACAAACAAACAACTCACACAGAGCCGAACCCCGAACCCAGAGGAAGCAGGACTATCCAATGTAGCACCGTACCCTCCAAAATGAAGCCCATTCCCCATCAATAGAGGTATAAGTCCCTTTGCTGTTTGCTATCTGTACATTGTTTACATCCTAACAGAAGCAAACCAGAGCTGTTTATCTTGGGGAACAGAGCACCCACCTTCTCAGTCCATTCCTCAGTAGCCAGCTTGTTCTTATCAATTATAGCATGATCCTTTACAAGAAATTCATATCCTCCCTCCACTCGTATGTCTTTGCAGGGCACAGTGATGACATTTTCAGTAGCAGCATAAACTGGAAGCAAACAGGAAGACATGCTATCAAACACCGAACAAGGTCCCAAAGAGAGATATTAGTCGTAACACTTTTCTTCAACATCAGTATTAATTAAATCCCACGTCAATAAACCCATAAACAATATGTAGACATAAATATCCGAAAATCCGGCACTGGTGGTAAAATGTTTTCGCCTCAAACTAGTTGGACTAAATGGCTAGCCAATTAGCCATGTGGCTAACTGCTTTTTAACTGTTTTTTTTTTTTTTCTTCAAAACACGCCCCACCAAAAAGATATAGGAGGCAGAAGGGCCCTTTAGTGATGCTAAAAATCAGTGTCGTCTGTTATGAAGTGAATGACTTTTCCACGCATGCAATGAATGTTTATTTAAAGTGTATAAACATGCAAAATAAACGCCTTTCTGAATTAAAAACAATAACAATAGCTGAATTTACACAAATAAACGGAATAAACAATCATTCTTACCATAACCTACTGTCAATAGCATCAGCATCTTTTTGGAATTCATTATTAAATGCAAAGACGAACTGATGGGTCGTGCTTCCCGGTCGTACTCTGAAGTTGCTTTCACTTTCCTTATTTATTGTGTACGGTGGCCTGGAAAGCCCAGATAAGGTAACGAACAAGCACATGAGATGCCTGAAAGTTATTCAGATACACAATTACATGTGCATAAACTAGTGTCATTAGTACTGGGGTCCAGAGTTGCTATCTGCATTGTAGGTGAAGGCCTACAATCGATACTATTTTTTTCCTGTATTTTCCCAGGAATCATCTATTACCAGCTATTTAAATCGTTTCAATTATTGGTAGCACTTCATATTAACTGCACCTTCGTAATGCATTCATTATGCATTCATACAACATTCAGTGCACCTTCATAAGCAGCATGTAAATAGGGCTGTCACTATCAATTATATCAGTAATCAGGCAATATAATGATTAATCTCATGATTCATGAAGTAAATGCTTGTAATATAATATAATAAATATAATATAATATGATATAGCATGCATTGCAATTGGTTTATATTTATTTAGGCGCTCCATTTCACTTTTAAGTTGCATGTTTTTGGACAGTAGAAGGAAAGGGGAGGATCTGTCGAAAAAGCCAGGCACATAGAGGATGAACATGCGAACTCTGCGAACTCCACAAACAGAAAGAGGCGGAGGGCGGCGACAGTGCTGCCCACTGCGTCACTGTGCCACTGCGCCGCCCTGACAAGCTTGCCCGATGTGCGATGTAAATATTGACATAGCATTTCATGTCTTAATGATTACACATCGCAAGAATCTGTCCGGATCGGTACCCGTCCGGCCCAGTCCCATGAGTCATCTCCTCGTTTTGGTCAGCAGTTCTCGTTGGTCATCCCGTTTCGTGTTACCAGGGTCAGACTTGGTGATTTTTGGGCCCAAGGGAAACACAGGTATGGGGCCCTACTCAACCCCCATTTTCCACGCATAATAATCAATTCAATCAACCAATCAGACCTACATGACAGATGTCTGTCACTGCACCCTGCACTGCTGAATACAGAAACTGCTTCAGTGGTGCCCAGGCTAGATTTTGGATCTGTGCTGTAGGAAAAGTAACGTATTATTTGTATAACAAATGCAAGATTATGAAGTAACCAGCACAAACCAATACAAAATAATTGAAACAGTGAATAAAGAGTGTGATACAGATGTAACGGATTACCTTAGTTTTCCTTCAGACTCCCAATATGAGTGAACCTGTTTGCCGCTCTATTATGCTAATTCTTGGCTGAAAGTTGTATTCTAAAAGAGATGAGAACGATACGGTTCATCAAAGGAAACACGATGAAATAAATACAGTCTTCTGTAAAATACATGGTTAGCCTACCCTGTCTTTATCTCTTGGCCTTTTTTATAGAAGTTTTCATTTCACAGTCCATACAGCCCATATGTGAGAACCTCTCATCTAATGTTACTAGAGCTGTATTTACAAGGAGAAGGAAAAAAGCCCTTTTAAAACGCCCCCTGGAGCTGACTCCGTTTGCTCTCTTCCTTCATACATAAACTGTCTTGCTGTTCTTCTCTGATGTATCTCTGGCCAGGTTCTCCACCTCCAGCTTTTCTGCTATCTCTCTGTTATCTGTTGTAGCAGAGGTGAGGCCATGATCTAAATATGCCTGCAGGAATTCTCTCACTCCCTTAATTTCTTTTGTCAGTGTTTCAGTTGAAACTTCAGGGGTCTGCAGGATCTTGCTCACTCTGTTTATCTGGAACAGCACATTGTATCATATAATGGTACTTGGAACAAAAGGCAATGTCTTGACAAATGCCTCCAGCTGCTGAAAAAAGATCTGCGTCTTGTTTCTCTGCATCATACACCTTGAGAGCAGACAAAGCTGTCACTATTTCTGGAAGCTGGTAACAGACAGCTTTAACACTATCAGAGCTACACTGTAAGGTTCCTGACATGTTCTGTAAGTATGGCCCAGCGGTGTACAGATGAGCTAAACAGTTGCTACAGCAGACCAAAGAAGCTCATAGATGTTACGGATAACTTTGCTGCATCACCAATAAGGGTAAGTTTATGACTTCCACAAGGAGCACATAGTGCCATTGTAATAGGCAAGAGGAGGTTAATTTATTAATAATGGTTTGGTTAAGGATGGATTAATTTACTGATGATAATTTCATTATCTGCAAGATCTATGTTAATGTAAAATGCAAAATTTAGCATTTGGTAATGTATGAAATGAAAGACGTTTCTGTATTGTGGACTTCTGAGCACGTGAATGTGACATGATTGTTTAGTAAAACTCCGATTGGACATATTCTGGTGAGTGACATCTGCCATGTGCGGAAGAAATTTGCCATGACAGAGCCAGATATGGTTGGAAGCAACACCGTTTTCGAACCATGTGTTTGACATTGTAATTTTAGCGTTTTAAATAAATGCTTAAAAAGAAAATGATATTGTCTAGTCACTCATGTTAAGAAGAACCGATTGTTTACTGACTCCAACAAGTGGTACGGCAACGGGAACTTGAACACAGAGTGCCACTACATTTCATCAGAAAATTAGCTGCACATGGCTGCTAAGCGTAGCTAACAGTTGCTCGGGAACAAAGAGAGCGTACCGGAAGAAGCTAATGCTGAAATGGATGATCCTCCGACATGTGCTCACGGGAATGAAGTATCATTTGCTCCAGTTTCTACAGCTCAAGAGTCTTGTAGCTTTAATGGGGCTGAAGAATATGAATGTGTGCTGTCAATAGTACTTGTGAAAATTAAGTTAAAAAGGGGTGAAAAGAATGTGGGGAAAGTATGTTTTTAAGGACTTGGGAAGGACAGCAACATTCTGCAGAGGTGACTTATGAAGGAAACTGTAGGTTAAAGGGAAACCAATACAAATATGTCTGAGCACCAGGGGTCAAGACCATCCAGGAGAACAGAAACTCATAAACAGTGATGTGATATTAGATCTGGAAGTGTGCAGGCTGGAAGGCAGCAAGTATATTGAGCTGCCCAAGGTGTTCACTCATAGTAACATACCAGTTCACCCAGAGAATACACACAATTCGATATCCATAAGTGGCCTTATCTCAAAGAAGTAAACTCTCATGCACAACTTCTATGTAGATGACTGCTTAGAGTGTAGTTGCAGAGGACAAAGCAATAATTTTGGCTACTGATATTCGCACCCAATTTGCAAGTGTAGGGTTCACTTTGACAAAATGGATGAGCAGTAGTAGGAAGGTATTAATGTTGGTCCTGGAAGCACACAGAGCCAGTGAAGTGAAAGAACTGGATCTAAACCACAACATTCTACCATTTAAAAGGGTTCTTGGTGTACAGTGGGCTACAGAAATTGATACTTTCAGTTATTACTCCTGAAGTCTCAGCCCAGCTTGCTTCTAGGCATCTTCACTAAAGATGACATGTATACAAGGAAGTGTTGGAAGCAGGTCCAATATCTCCCAAGTTTATTCTGGACCTGGTGGATTTGCGACTATCTTCTACTCATGGCAGAACGCCAGAAATAGACTATGCCAAGAGGGAACTTTATGGATGGAGATGCTATACGACTGGCGGACAGCTCTGCCCCTTTCAACTCTTGACTCATGGGAAGAGTGGTTAAAACGTTACTCCAGTGGAACGGTATGAAAGGAGGTGGTACAAAGTAGGACCAGCATTATGGAAAGGCCTGAAAACAAACTGTGCCTAATGGAAGAGACAATGTCAGGAGAAAAGTTTGACAATAGATTTCTGAGAGGATGAAAGTTGCA
This sequence comes from Mormyrops boulengeri, assembly GCA_026781065.1. Taxonomy (NCBI): domain Eukaryota; kingdom Metazoa; phylum Chordata; class Actinopteri; order Osteoglossiformes; family Mormyridae; genus Mormyrops; species Mormyrops boulengeri. Next base: position 15,384,497 of record JAODLD010000051.1, on the reverse strand, counting down.
AGAAATAAGTTTAAGTCTTCTAAGTCACAGACATTAGAAGCAGTCGGGCTCTTGATGTTTATGTTTATAATTGCTTAGTCCTCCTGCCTAACCAATTAGGGGTCGGGTAATGTAAGAGCCAAAAGGGAGTTAATTCATTAATAATAGTTTGGTTAAGGATGGATAAATTTACTGATGATAATTTCATAATTTATAAGATTTATGTTAATGTAAAATGTATAATTTAGCATTTGGTATTGTATAAAATGAAAGATGTCTTCCGAACAATGTGATGTGATTGTTTAGTAATAACTCAGATTGGACATTTCAGTTAGTTGGAGCCAGATATGGATGGAAGCGGCAGTTTTCTGATTGTGCGCTCGACATTGTAATTTTCTTTTTCAGACAAACGCCTAAAAGAAAGTTATATTGTCTAGTCATTTGGTTACGAAGAACTGTTTGTTTATTGACTCCAACAAGTGGTATGGCAACTGGAAATTGAATGACCACCGCGTGCCGCTACGGCCTTGTTCTTCATTTCCAGCACTCTCCTTTGGAGCCCCAACTTACACATGACTGGCCACGGCAGTTAGAAATATCCAAACCCATGACTCTCATAAACCCTTTCCTGTGGTGTCAAGTATACTAAGAAAACCAACAAAATGCTCATAAATGGGGATGCCGACTGAGATCTTACAATATACAATATACCATTGACAGTTGCTCATGCTGACTTGTATCTGGAATGCAGTCCACTATAACTGAGTAATATTTGACTTTTTTTACTTTTTCAACAATGGCATCAGTTGTGCTTTTTGCTAAGAGTTATAAGCTCATTCTGAATGTTCTGGTTGAGGTAAATGTCATTTGATTGGTAAATGGCTGGATTGTCCTCAAATGCTCTCCTACGACTGGGTCAATCACAGCCATTAATTAAATTTGGCCAAGGAAAATTCCATTCCTGGATTCAAACAGCTTGTTGGAATGGCCACGGAAACCAAGATTGCATTCTGACAAATGGCTGACAAGTGCAATCAATCTTTGCAAAACCACTTTCCAGTGATTTACTTCAAGAGACATTAATTCCTGGTTTACTTGATCTGTAGCTGTTCATGTTTTTAGCTTCTCCAAAAGACGATCTGTGTTTGTGATGTGTTCACCGTATCTTTCATGTTGCTTTAAATGGGATGACAAACTCTTCCAGTTATTAAAGTCTTCTCCACTTTACTTTGTACAGTATCTCTTTTCCCAAAAAGACGACAACAAAAGCACACCAAACTCATTCTTATTTCAATGTCCACTTATTCATCTTTATATATAAACAATATATATTGATGGATGGATGGCATATATGTTGTTATGTATATATGACATTTATATATAAACATCATAGGTTTTCACCTTATTTCTTGATATTAGTTTGAAATGTTCCCAAAATCCAGATCGCACTCGTTTCCTCATTTGTTCCATCACTCCTTTCCAGGATTTGTGCTTCCTTATGACTCCAAAGCCACAAAACTGCATAGTGCACTGCAAATAAAAATAGTAATGCTAGCAGAAAATTCAATGAATGAAATTAAGATGATCATCAAGGCCAGTCATTGTTCTTCTGCTAAAAGATTGGTGTCTGGTCACAGTGCAGGCAGCAGAGAGAGACAGGAACAGGGAGAGGCGCGTTGAAAGCAGCAGCCAGACAAGGATATGCACTGGAGATATAGATGGTCAGGTGAGAAATTGAAATGTGAAATATAAAACAATTTAGCATAACACATAGACGGTAAGTAGGTGCTTCCACACAGCCTGAACTTTTTTTTCTGCAACCAGGAACTTTTGTCGTGTTCACAAGGCAGTGACTCGGCCCGATTGTACTTCCTCTGAATCAGTACAGGAAACCTTTTTTAAATTAAGTACCTACTCTAGACTCGGGACTTTTCGTTCGAACACAAACTACTGGGCAGGTGCTTTTATACAGCGATAGCTTGCTAACCACAGCTGCTAGAACTTGGAAGTTACGTGTGGGGAAAACAGATATAATTAGCGGATCAAAAATTGAGCAGATGGAATTATTTTTGTACCCCAATTACATTTAATTAATCAATTCATATGTTTTCTGCTCGCGTCTCCATATTTCTGCATCGGAAAATTCGGTCGCTAACTAATAAGAATCATAAACATGTCCCAGGTTATTCAAATAAATTATAAATAGAAGCTCGTGTCCCGTTTTGATCCCCCAATAATTAACAAATTCTTTTAAAAACGATGCTCCAACTAACTCTTCGTAAAAGCTGTTTTCATTGGCTTATGACCAGTGACGTTTTGCCTCGCCAACCGCCCATCCATGGCAGATCCAGTGTCTATGCTATGGTTACGCCCTTGAGTCTTCCTGTGTTGTGTAGATTTTCCCTAAAGATTCCAGTTTCCTCTCACAGTATAAAAATAAGAAGTCTGAAGAGCTGTCAACATTAAATTGCATTCATGAATCGTAAGTGCCCCGCGATGGACTGACATCATATCCCGCTTTCCTGTTTTGGCCACAAGGTGGCAGTATACTGATTTTTAATTAAGTCTTCAGTGCACGATCTGCTCGCTTATCGTCGTTTGCATTTCTCTACCAGTATTATAGTTCACATTTCTCACCTGACCATCTGTATCTCCAGAGCATGTCCATGTTATTCTTCATAATGAGACAACCTATGAAATGCTAGTTTAGGCTGCAGCACGACAGACCACACACAGCTAATACCACTGGGGATATTTTGTTGGAAGGAATGGCATGCAATTTGTGTCATTTTCAGTACTGATTGGAAAAGTCAGCTGCATTTTATACAGTACGGAAAAGGTTAGGATGCAGTGCTCATGTTTAAGTGTGCAGAGGGACTGTTCCCGCGAAATGGACCAAGGTGTCTGTACAGTCCAATGTGCTCACAAAGTCCTTGGTATGTTAACCCCTGCTCTCCAAAGCCTGGATCGTCACACCACAATCACTCTCCTCCAGCTTGTTATTTTGCTTCTCACATATGCACTTCCTAAGAGGCAGGGAATATTTTCCGTTCCTTCCCATTATTGATATTATGGCTTTTTCTTTTTTGTACTCATTTCCTCTGAAAACAATGACTGTAATCCTGTGAAGGGCTTCGCTTCAAACTTGCTTGTAAGAATGTGCTGTACTAAACACTCCATGATTGATTGAATAACATGGAGAATACTCAACACTGACAAAACAGTTCTATGTTTAACTCCAGGGTAGTTAATGTTTGACACTGTCCACTTTATGTACACCAAGGACAACAAAGTGATTGTCAGGTAAATGGGGAAATAAGTAACAGGAGACAGGGGTCCTTGGAGCCCACAGTCAATGACAGGTTAAACCTGCTTTTCATTAGTTAGTTAATTGGTTCTAGTGAATTAATCCACGACGTGATCAACATAGTGGCTTTTGAAATATCATTTCTCCTTTCACTTGAAATAAGTGCTGATTTTCATCAAAGTTGGTCAATGTCTCAGAGCTGGCCCCCACCTTTCCTGCCAGTCAGGAGATATGGTTGAATACCGTACATGAACATTTTATCTGACGGGGCGCAAAGGTAATTGTTCTATTACTTTTGTATTAATTAGCCACAAACTAATGGCGCTTTTCCACTGCCACCAAAAAACCGAGGCGAACCTCAAAGAGACGGTTTTCCATTGTAAATTATTAGAGCCATTCCCAACCCGTACCCATGCTAAGATGGCCATGACAAAACTGAGCTGGTGCGTCATCATCATCTGACTGTTTGAAATGCAGTGAGATACCGGTGATCTGCGTCAATACGCATGGGTTATCTGAAGTATGTGTGTATATATATATATATATATATATATATAATTCATTATTAGTCGTATCATACATCACGATGTATTTATGCATTCTCCATAACTCCGAACTTCCAAAAATTCCAGCCTACTTCTTGAAAAAGTCCTGCAGAATGGCTAACGGGATGGATTTGGAATGCAAATTTACCAAGCCAGTGCAAATTCCACTAGCATCTGATGCTAACATGGCAATTCTCACAGACGTGCTAGCTGAAATTAGCACAGAGTAAATCATGACATACACTATGCGAACAGTCAACAAGCATCTCTTCAGTTTTGTGTCCCTGTCGCTCTACAAACCTGGTAACGCCTTTCACCTTCTGCAGTGAAAAATCCGAGCGAGCTGGAACTAGTGCCCCTTCGCAATACCAGTAGAAAAGTGCCATTGGTCTTAGAAGTAACACAATACTTGAAGGGGCACAAATAATGTATTATTGAGGTATTACTTATGTATTAATTGACCTCAAACTAAGTCTTAGTTACATACTGATATCATGTTTGTTCATCATTAATGAATCATGATGTATGTTTATCTCAAGCAGTTACTATATCCGTTATTATATTTGTTAATTCTGTGAACCTGTGTGAACTACTGAAAGAACAAGTAATGAATAACACAACTGAAATATTGATCTCATGTTCATTAATCATTGACGAATCATGACACATCCTTTATCTCACCCAGTTACTACATTTGTTACTATATCTTAATTCTGTAAATTACTTATGGAACAAATAATCAATAACGTGAAATACTGATCTCATGTTTATTCATCATAAATGAATCATGACAAATATTTTATACCAAGCAGTTACTATGTTTTTTACTATATCTGTTATTTCTGTAAATCTTTGAACTATTGAAGGAACAAGGACGTAACGATTAACACAAGTGAAATATTGATCTCATATTTGTTCATCATTAATGAATCATGACGGATCATGACTTTTATCTGAAGTAGCTACTATACTTGTTTATGATTTGTCCTTCTGTAGTAACTGAGTTACTACTAAGTACAGACGCTCCTCTACTTAGGAATGTTCAACTTACGAACTTTCAGACATACGAATGAAGAGGACTGTCCAAATTGTGTTCACTGGGCTCCCGTTTCCTGTCCACAACATCAATTTGTTTTCTGCGCTCCAGTTCCGTCTAGTACGACTTCTGGCCACTACTCCCGCCGCACGGCAGTGTAGTGTGCGTACTCCCGGAATCCTAGCTCTTAGTACTTGCGTATGCCCTTAAAATGATGCTGGATAACGACTTTCAACATTTCAAGTTGCGCACAGCCATTCGGAACGTATCTCGTTTGTGCGTAAAGGAGCGTCTGTATTTGTGTCATGTCAAGTAAAGTGTTACCCATTTATCTATAAGAAAGACATCAGAACTGATTCTGAACACTGGATATGTGTGTGATTATGCTATGCTCGGAACTAATTGTGATCACACTTTTTGTCAAAATAAGAACATGAGATGTGAAAATCTGGAGTTGGTCTTCTAGGTGAACCATCATTATGGTCAGAGATGTGCTCAATATGTCTGCACATCCTGATGGGGGGGGGGAGGCTGGCTGGGGGGTGGCTAGGAAACATCCTGATGCTGCCTACCTGAGATGGGGGGAAAAGGAAATGAAGTCAATCACAAGCCTCGGGTAGGAACACACTGTTATTCTCAAGGTTGTCGGAAGAAAACTGTCATCCTTTGGTGAGCTGGCAAATGGGGCTGACACACCACTGAGATATGCGTGAAGGTGTCATGTACATCCTGTGAGTAGTGAAGCAACGGCGTGTACCTTTCTTGGCATGTGAGGGATCTATCTATACAGATATATCTGTTCAAAATTTGCAGCTTCCACCCACTGGGTCTTTCACCAGGACTTTTATGGTTTTGGATTAGATGATTAAGTCCGTTTGCTCAGCTGTGTGTCATCAAACTCTCAGTGATGCACAGCTTTTACTTCCTGTTCTTGCTGACTCAAAACCCCTGAGGGCAGAAAGTCGACTTCTTGGGATATGATCTTGACTTTAACCCACATCCTCAAACCCTCCAGCTGTCTTTCAACGTCTATTTACGGATTTACAAACCACAAACAAACAAGATTATGACATATGGTAGATGCATTCAGAAACAAACAAATTAGACAGACAGACAGACAGACAGACAGATAGATAGATAGATAGATAGATAGATAGATAGATAGATAGATAGATAGATAGATAGATAGAATTATTGAATTAAGTTGAATTAAAATCTATCCACCTACCTCTGAAATCTTCCCTTTCTTTGATTTCTTCATCGACTTCCTGCAGAATTTGGGGGGTTCACAGTCTGAGAGGAACTCACTCTTGTTTTGAGCCGTGCCAGCCAGACAAATCCAGGGCGTCAGTTTGGGCGTTTTGGGGCACACGCGGGGGTTGACCCCGCCCCCCCCCCCCTCCAAGCTGGGGTTGCCTGCTTTTCCATCTGCAACAACATAAGAAGGACGGTCCAGACTGTAAAATAGCAGAGCAATACAAAACCCTTAAAACACAATGACAATGTGATCAACATGGTTTTCATGAAATTTCAGTTCATTCCAGGCAATTATATATAGGTAATTTTTATATATCATTACTTAGTGTCCAATAAAAGCTTAACAAGTTTCAGCTAAAGAATGATTTTTTAAAAGAATCGGTTGTGCGGGTGTTTCTCGATTAAAGTAAGCAATTCATTCCACAAACCCTCACATAAGTTAAATTTACATGTCAGATTTACTTTTCCGTACCATTCAGGACACTTTACAGCAAAAATCACCATAAGCCAAAAATATACTAGTAATATATCAAAGGAATACAGTTCAAATGAATTAAAAACTAAAGTGTACATTTACTTACAGGCATATGTCACCAATTTGGGTCAGGTCTTCCATAAAATGTACGCCTTGCATATTTTTCGCATGAGTACGGATTTGCTTAAGCTGGTTTTACACAAGTCAAGAGCTGCCTGGATATTTAATATTCCTTTAAAAGAAAAAGATTTGCAAACAGTCACAGCTGAGTCTTCATACCACTCTGCGGACACAGAACAAAAGACAAAAGCAGTGAAATTTTAACAACCTAACCAGAATTTTCAAATACAGGAACGGCTCCCTGCTTGGAGAGACCAAACTGGACAAGCTGTTCCTCCAAAACACGCAAATGAACGAACCACAGTTCCAAAGTTATACCATGCAAGGAATTATTTTCCCGAAGCCCCTGTGGAGCTGAGGGTGAACAAGTATGTTTTAGGAGTGAACTCCTCCATTAAATAATATTTACACTTTTGGTGACATTAGCCATTATTGATTGAGAAACAATGTCAGGTTATTCTTGAGCATGAGGAGTTATTACTTCTGTATTTGTGAGCCTGGGTTGCGGCCTTCATCTTGGGGGGCGGGGCCTAGGAAAGGATTAAACACCTCCCACCAACACCAAAACCTCTCTGCTCAGTTGTCATGTGGGATCAGGTTAAGGCCCCAATGGGGTTGGATGCCATAAGGTCTAAGTTCGACAAAACCATCAGGCTGAAGTGTTTTGTTTGGCAAAAAAAAACAAGCCAACAAAAAAGAAAGGTCTGATTACTTCCATTTGTGTGAATGCTGAGGCATTGGATTTCTCAGTGACTCTTTCTATGGGTCACACCCGTTTTGCACACAGCCCCCCTGACCTCTGATGCGTGGCCAGCCTCCAGATGACATATTAGGTTTCCTTTCATTTCTGTGAAATTAAGCAGAAATGTGTCCCACTGAGAAGGAGAACCAGCGATTCAGAATTTAAAGCATGTTTATGATCATCCTGCAGAGAGAGACAGCAAAAACAAAATGCCACGAGCCCCGCCAGACCCCGGCAATCAGAGAAAATGCTTTATATTACATTACTTTTACATTTATATATATTTATTTAGCAGAATCGATTGTCCGAAGTGATGTATGAGCTAGGTAGATGTTCATGTATAATTTAAAGGCAGCATGTAGCCTCAGTGGGTCAGGCTGTGGTCTCACACCTCCAGGGTTGTGGGTTTGATTCCTGCCCTGGCTTTCTGTTTATATGGGCATTCTCTAGAGACTTTGGTTTCCTACTGCAGTCCATAGATATGAGGCTGAGGTTGACGGATGTCTCCATATTTTCTTGCGGCGGTCTGTGCGTCCCGTGCGCTTCACTCGTCGTGACCCCGCAGTTCGTGAGCAAAGATATGAACAAACAATACAATCTGTGGCGTGAAGAACAAGGAATGAGAGAAGGAAAGGAGAAGATTTAGCCTAGAGCAAAGGACAGTGGGCATAGGTTCTGAGGAACTTTGGCTCTGGTTTTGGAAACACAACCCAAACTGGTGTCGAGTTAGAGAATGAGACCCAAAGTGGCCACCGTGATGCACACGGATTGTGTTCCGAGCACCGTCTGGGCCAGCTGAAATACGGAACGTTCTGAACGCCACCAGAGCTGGTGTTTCAGCCAGGGCCCCTGGCCAGCCACCCCCGAAGTGACCCCTCCCACGTCTTACAGCTTGCCCGGCGAGATCTGCACTTTGCCCTGGTCTTAGGTCCAGAAGAAGGGCATGCATTCCAGTCAGACATGCTTCTGAAGACCAAAGGAGGCCCTGTGGAAAATGAGTGGATTTGACCAAATGCAACTGAGCGCTTGTGAGGAGGTAAACCGACTCATGTGGAAACACTGCCTCAGATCCCCCTGCCATGTAACCCTAGCATTTATATTATTATTCCAGACATTTCCGTATAACAGTCTGAGCCAAGGCTGCCGGTCTATGCTTTACAAATATAACACTACCGCAGATCCAGAGCCCAGGCACGTGACGGACACGTAGAGAACCGTAGCAGCGGAATAACTCACGGCGAAGCCCCCCAGCACCCCTTCCTCACGTCAAGTTGAATCATGTGACTAATGACTCTCTCGACAATCTGCAGTACATCAGCCCCCCCCCCCCCCGACCCGGGGACCCGGGGGGTGGACGGGCGGGTTTTTTGTGTGTGGTGAATAAAAAAAAAAAAGCGGTGGGGGGTTGGGGGTGTTTCTTTTCGGCTCTTGCCGCCCCTCGCGCGCCCCCCTCCGCCCTCGCGCTCCCCCCCCCCCCCCCCCCCCCCCCCCCCCCCCCGCCCCCCCCCCCCCCCCCCCCCCCCCCCCCCCCCCCCCCCCC
>JAODLD010000051.1:15365143-15375396 GCA_026781065.1 Mormyrops boulengeri | reverse complement strand
ATCCCCTTTAACCCTGACTGGAGACAGACTGATTTTTTGTTTGGGGAAAAAAAAAAAAAAAAACGCTTTGGTATTTTATCTGTGTTTGTGGTGACGGCAGCTCTTCCGATGAACTTTAACATATTTTCGACAGGTGTTACGGATAGGGGCATTGGGCCTTGTTTTTACATCTAAAGTGATTTTAGCAAAAAACCTTTGTGGGGTGGAGGGAGGTACCATGTGTGAAACTCACATTTTCTCAGAAATTATTTCCCAAAACAAACCGGTAACACTTCAGGGGCACAAATATGTAGTGGTAACTCAGTTACTACTGAAGTACAAATCATGAACAAATAGTTGCTACTTGAGATAAAAGATACATCACAATTCTTTAATGATAAACAAACAAAAGATCAGGAAATACATGTGTTATTTAATTGTTCCCTTCAATAGTTCCTTCAGTAGTTTGCGAAGGTTTACAGAATTAGTTATCGGTAACTTAACGGGGCACAAATATTTAGCAATAACTCAGTCACTACTAAAGTTCCAATCATGAACAGATCATGAACAAATATAGTAAATACTTGAGAAAAGATACGTTATAATTCATTAATGACGAACAAACATGAGATCAATATTTCACTTGTTATTTATTACATGATCCTTCAGTGGTTCCTTGTTCCTTCAGAAATTCACAAATGTTTACAATAGTGACAGATATTGTAACGAATATAGTAACTTCTTGAGATGAAAGATGTTTCAGTATTCAGTATTGATGAATGAACGTGACATCAGTATGTAACAAAGACTTAGTTTGTGGTTAAGCGATACATAAGTGTATAATACTACATTATTTGTGGCCCCTCAAATAAAATTTACTGATAAACCAAAAACAACATATCGAGACACCATTAACAGAAACTTTTCACAGCTATTAGTTAACGGTTTAATGTTTTAAATGGACTTATGTGGATTCATGAATCGAGATCGTTTATGTGTCACAGACATGATATGCAGTGAAAGGTATTACCTAAGCCGCTCCTAGACTGTGCAATGAAAAAGAAAAAGAAGAGACTGCAATAAAATTGAAATAAAAAAATAAACAGTAATAGACTAAGGTAATCAAGAATGAAAAATATATAATATATAATAAAAAATATATACAAGAAAATAAGGATGGACTATCATATATAAGAGGAACAGTTTGCATGAACAATGACGTACATTGTTTACGGATGAGAATATAGTGCAAACATTGAAAATGAACAATGTACAAAGTGGCATTGTGTTTGAGATGATGAATCAAGTGTATAGAATACTGTCTGTATTATATAAACAGTGAGAAATGAAGAAAGGTGTGCAACTGGCTAGAGTATTAAAATAGCAGCATAGCATACAGTATGACGCATGACATAAGTAGTGGAGTCGTATGAGGCAGGAAATTAGTGGCACGTAAAGATCCAGACTTTTGATGAGCAGACTTGGGTTAGGCATGTCTGTAGCGAGGCAAATATGTCAAGAAGATACAAACTGAATTTGCTTTACATTCACAATTAACATTGATGTCAGCTAACTATCTAGTCATGAACAAGAACATAACTTCTTTTCACTGGTCAGTTAGATGTCAGACACTATCAGTAGACATGGGCGAATTTCATCTATAGCAAATTCACAATCATCAAAAAGTGAACAAGCGTGGTTTGACAATGTATTCTGCGGTTATACTTGTATGTGTGATAGTCTTACGATGGTGTGATTGATTACCAGTATACTATTCCCACTGAGCACTTAATTTGACCTGATTAGCGTCTGTTGAATGACTGCATTTGAGCAATTTAGGACTGTAGGGTATCACTGAGGAGCCAGGGAGCATGCATCGAACCCACAACCCTGGAGGTGTGAAAACACACTGAGGACTGCCTGTAAAAAGCTTAAATAGCTAACCAATCTGAATCAGAGAATGAATTCAGCCAGAAAACGACATGAACTCCTCCTTCCAGAGCCAATTCTGGAAGCCGCAGGTGCCCAATGAGCCTTGACAAAGTATTGGATTTCAGGCTGGATACGGGTCAGATTTTTATGTTCTTTGGGCTCGGGTCGGGTTCAGGTTAGTTTTTCATTTTTTTTTTTTATTAATGCACAAATAGCTGTTTGGGCTTGCTGGGTCCTTTGCATTTTTGCACTTTCCATACCCCCCCCCGACACCTTTTTCTCTCATCTATCAGCTACCTAGCAGGCATCCGTGAAGAAATATGGCAAAAGCTCGCAAATGTCTCCATAAACGCATATGACTAAGACTAATGGCTACATAGTTTCGCTTTCGGGTCTGGTTCAGGTTTTAGGTCTGATAGCACAGAGCACAGAGCTTCTAGCGATCCCGAATCTCTATGCCACATCCTGCCCTCTGGTAAACAACTCCAGACCATCAAATCACGCACAATGAGATTTAGAGAAACCTCGTGCAATAAGACTGCTTAACAAGTTTCAAACTGATAACTGATTATTGGGGCTTTTGTCCATAGGGTGACCTAATCCATGTCACTTGGGACACTATGAGCTACGACAGGGTTTGTGAACTACCATTTCAATTAAAAGGACCCGGCTTTCACTTCAGCACAGAGTTCTTGCTGTGTGCTTATTGGTCAGTCTCCTATAATCATGAAAGTGTCACTAATGTTAGCGTGAAACAGCTGGATGATTCTTTCAATCAAGGAAAAGACACCGATAAAGACGAACCAAACAATGTAGCCGAGCACGGGAGCCTCAGTTTTGAGGTTGCGTGTAAAACCTGAAGTATCTCATAGTGTCCCTGCTGACATGGATTAGGTGGTCACCCTAAATATCAATATTCTCGTCTTCTGCACCGTCATTATAACTGTACCGTTATTGTATGTTTGTATGTGCACTGCAGTTATCTACTGCCTTTGACATTGCTGCACTGCATAGTCACTTTGCCGCTTACAGTGTTTCACTTTGTGCTGAAGTATGTTGTAATACAGGGTATATTGTGTACTGTACATGAACTGAACTATACATTGCAATATTTCACTGACACGTTGACACTTTACTACTGGCTTTTTGCGGATTCCACTAATACCTTATACATACTGTGTGTTAATGTTTCGTGGTTTGTATATACTGTACAGTTTGAGTTATCGTAATATTGCACTCTACGTTGACTGTTTATTGTGCTGTTGCACCCTATGTTGATTGTTGCCTGTTATAGTCTGCAATAAGGCATTCAGGTAAGAATTTCATTGTACTTTGTACCAGTACACTGTACATATGACAAAAAACCTTGAGACCTACTATTCAGGCCGGGTCAGGTTCGTTCTCAAGGTCTTGGGTACGGACTGGGCTTTAATTTCAGGTCTGTATTGGACTCTACCCTAGATGATGCGCCAACCCATTGCAGGGCACACATACACCATTCAGTGTGTGAACTCCAGTGTACCTTAACATGTTTTTGGGCCGTGAGGAGAAACTGGAGAACCCAGAGGAAACGCTATGATGACAACAGGCAAACTCCACGCATGCAGAGCCAGGGCAGAGACTAAGGTACTGGCCCCAGAAGAGTGAAGCGACAGTGCTACCACTGCGCTACCAGGAATTGCCCAATTTGGCGTGGTGCAGGGCACGCATTTGTCAATGTGCCGATTTACATAATGACATTGTTGCGTAACGCTGCATGATGCGGCCGCAGTGTTGCTCTTTCTTTACATTTTCCAGAGGGTTTTTCACCTTGTCTTTGTGACAGTGTTGCTATAGTTTCCCGCTCTCCTTCTGATATCTCTTGGTATGTCCCTCCTTACACAGTCAGGAACAGCAACACACGCAAAGGCTACGTGTCTCAGGGAGGACGTGGAATTCCACCTGGGCTATTTCCGCACTGGCATCCCATCCCCCCCACCCATGCCCGAAGGAGATGCAGTAAAAGGCCAGGGCATTCCACCACCCCCGCTGCAAGGGGGGGGGGTCATGCCATGCCGGGATTTTCCAAAACGGGGCTGCAGATGCTCAGCATTAGAGGCGCCAGGTGGATTCGGGACAGGGGTGGCTGGGATAGGGTTATGGGACGTGGCCTAGCTGAAGATGCCTGAGACTTTATGAATTTGTCTGCAAAACGGCAGCCGTCCGGACAGCTTTATGGCACTGTGGATGTGCAGTGACACACTCTTGCACTATTTGTCTTCCTCTGCATGGGAATCGCACGTTGGCATGCATTGCATGAAAAGCTGATTGATAGTTCTGCATCTATAAGATGGACTTGGAAAAAGAAAGCCTGAAGGTCCTTCCTCGCCCGCCCACCAAGCACGTTCCTCCCATCAGGGGCCAATAGGTGACCCAGATCTCCTCCCCCCCATCTACACAGGCCACACAGCCCCACCGTGCCCATCAGATAATGGGCAAAGTGCACCCTCTCAGGTATGAGGTCCCCTGGGGCTGACGGGGGAGGAATGCAGGTGTGCCAAAGCCTACGTGGCCCCAGTGGGCTGCGCATCCGGCCCCTGCCGATCCCAATCACTGCCTGTAACATCCGCCACAGATATCCCAGGATCTCTTTCTTCTTCCTCTTATCTAATGAGGCCTAACTGATAACTGTGGGTGACTGTACAAGGGAGGGCAGAGGGGCCACTTGAGTTCCTTTGTTTTCTTTCACACTTGAACAAAAAAGCCTCATTTGTTTTCCGCAGACTGAATGGGTTCAGACAGGCCTGAAAGATTGCTAGGCTTACTGCACTGTCGGTGTGTAGACGGCTTGACGGAGACCGCCGTGGGAGAGGAACCGGGCCACAGCAATTGTCTAGATTGACAAACCACCCCCACCCCCACCCAGCATCACAGTGGTATGACCCATGCTGATTTGTCACGCTTAGGTGCCTTTGAAAGGAGAGACCAAAGGGAAAGTCCATGGTCCATCACTGTACAAGAACAAAGGCCCACACTCAGAAAAAGTAATACTATTCAATACTTTTCTTTTTTGTCACTCGGGGACAAAGGGTACTTGTTGTGTTTGCTTGCCTTAGGCTTATCTGCACATGGACGATGCCACGCGGAGGAGCGGCCCAGCTGGCCCTGTTCACCTAAAACCTCCCGGAGCGGCCCAGCTGGCCCTGTTCAGCTAAAACCTCCCGGAGCGGCCCAGCTGGCCCTGTTCACCTAAAATGTCCCGGAGCGGCCCAGCTGGCCCTGTTCAGCTAAAACCTCCCGGAGCGGCCCAGCTGGCCCTGTTCACCTAAAATGTCCCGGAGCGGCCCAGCTGGCCCTGTTCAGCTAAAACCTCCTGGAGCGGCCCAGCTGGCCCTGTTCACCTAAAACCTCCCGGAGCGGCCCCGCCCCCAAAGTTATCCAAAACAACATGCAGGCCTGTACTCACAATATCCTTCAACAGGAAGCTGAGATTAGATTTCAAAAAGGGTGGGAGTGGCGGACAATTACAAAACACATCTAAAAGAAGGACTGCTGTAAGAAACACATGCAAGTCCTGTAATCGATTCAACATTCATTTATTTGGCTTGTTGTGTACAGTGGTTATTTTGCTCACAGAGAGCACAAAACAAAACACAAAACTGTAGAACAAATATATGTTTTATACTTATACTTTACTGGCTCAGTTACTAGTTACTAATACAACAGAACACTGTGTACCTGATTAAAAGCAGAGAAAATATACAAAAGTAACTATAATAGTTTTAATACTTGTTTAAGTCATATCAATTAACGACTGTTTATATACATTTATTTTCAATCGACTGACAAATCAAACACAACGACATACCAAAATATATTTAAATTACAGCTTGATAAAAATAATATATAACAATGACATTATATTGTCTGGTTAGGTCTTTTAAGTGCGATCTATCTGGATACACGGCTGGTAAGTTAACGAGCACTAAACTGAGTAAGCAGTTATTTTCAGTCGTCGTTTCTCCGCAGAGAGACGCAAGTGGTCCATTCAGGTGCAGTAACAGTTCTTCATGTACCTCAGCAGAGATTCTGTTAGGATCCAACTCATCGAAAAACGTACAGTAGTATTCCAAGGCAAAATGGTTTGTTTTAGATATCTGATGAGTTCAAAGTGGTAGAATGATACCTCTGGTTCTGAGGTCACACGCGCAGTCACAGGGAGAACACGCACATACATGAATGTACACAAACACGCTCACCTCCATACTCCTGCTCCCCAGATCCAATCTTTGGCATAACTTCCCCCCAAACAAATAATAAAAGACAGACCAGTGAAGCCGCTAATGGTGAAGATAAGCGAAGCCAGAACGGTAGGTCATGTAATCACCCATACTGGTGAAAGGTGCCAAGTAGTGGTTTGAACTCGTGCAGCATTGGGCTAAACACTGAAAAAGGGAGCCTCCCTCCTCCCCAGACATAATTAATTAAAGACACAAACAATTATTAGCCAAGAAGTAGATAATGATTAGCAGCAACAGCTAAAACATTCCTAGCAATAACAAAACAACTCCTATACAATACTAGTGTATGATTGGCATTTGTGTAATTAGCATTCGTAAATAACCCCAGGCTAATGTCCTGAGGATAGGGTTACACATGTGCTTTAGAGTAAGTAGTAGGACATGTTTTCCGGACCCTTCTTGCACTGTTTCTGTGACAGGCAGACTCCAGTCTCACCAGCCTCTCTGAATTTGACGGATGGGGTCACTGTTTTCTTGTTCTGTGGCTCTTTCAGTCCATTCCCCCCATGACCACGCACCCCCCCCCCCCCCCAGCAGCTAGCAGTCCGTCTGCTGGCTGGAGAGGGGACTCTCTATGGAGGACAGGCTGGTGGGGATCATGCAGGTATGGGACGTCTTAAACATGGACGAGATATAGAACGCCTGTGAGGCAGAAAGAGACAGAAATTGGAGATGCAGAGTGACATACAGAAAGACAGAACTTAATGACAGTCACCCACGTGCTAGATACAGGGGAAGGCAGGGTAGTACTCAGGGGTGTGGCCAGAGGGGCACTGGCCCAAGCTGAAAGCTGATTGGCCTCCAGAGTGCTCCTCCCCTGTCACTCACTGATTCAAAACATATCATTGGCTCAAGAGGGCTAAAGTTAGCCCCTTTGTATCAATTATGGCCGCCCCACCTTCATGTTTGGGGAAAGGCAAGGGAGACAGCCACTCACCACCCAGTATGCAGTGAGCGCCCCCTGCAGGAAGCCCGTCAGCACATCAGTGGGGTGGTGCCAGTAGTCAGAGATCCGGCTCAGGCCTGTGTAGACGGCCAGCAGCACCAGGAGGAACTGCAGCATGGGCCGCAGCAGCCGCGCCCCTCGCCATGTGAGCCGTGCCTGCAGGTAGAACTGAGAGGGAATGGCCGGAGGTCACATGACAGCAGTGCCAGTCACCTGACCGCAGTGCTAACACATGCAGCATGGAAGTCGCTGGTCAGTTTCAATCAGTGTATGTTATAATGAGCCTGCATAACATATGTCAGTAATACTGCAACTGTGCCTTTTATTATAAATCATAAAATTCACATGGCAATTTATTTTAGCATATATATTTTAGCTTAACATTTTCAGGAATTCATTTAGTAATAAACCAGCAGTGTACTATACTCTATTCAAAGCATTACATAGTAGTATAATGAAGTATACTCTTAATACTACTGACAATACATCTGTTACTGATTTTCTATCCTATTTCGACTGAATTCAACCACAAATAACATGTCTGTCTCCTTGTCCATTTTGCCACAAAAAGATAAAAACAACAGTTTTGTTAATGGAGGCCTTCCATGAGGTTATCAAAGGCCATTGCATTAAACAGGATGTTCACCTGCATCACTCCCAAAATGGGAAAGCAAGGGCGCGCTGTTACATGAGGGTTACATTGGTTAATAAGCCTGCCAGTGTAATGGAGAGCTAACCCCAACTCTAAGCTGTTCTGCACTGTAATTCAGGTTCAGACTGGATGGCCAGATCAAGATCCTCTGCTTCATTTTCCCATATCTACATCTACGTGCATGTGCGTGCCTCTAAGTAGCATTTCACAATCATAGTGACATCATCGCTCTCTGCTGTGACTGACAGCCCCAACAGCCAATTACAGCGCACGTGCGCCTGCCAATCAACAGCCACCTGTCTGCACAAGCAGGGCCTCATTTCTGTCAGCACGGGCAGGCACGCGCTTTCCAAAGCACAGCTGTGCCGCCCCAGGCGCTAACGTGCGTGAAATGCGGTTGGAACGTGAGGCGGGGCTTACCGCCAGGTATAGCAATGTGTACATGGCGAAGGAGGCGTGTCCTGAGAAGAAGGACTTCCTGCAAAGAACAAGAAATGCAGAGGAAAAAAGGTTGCCTATCACCTTCTCAGCATGTCAACAAACACACACCCCCCACACACAATGGGATATAGGTGTTCTGAAGACCACAAATGGCTAAGAGGCAGTGTTTTGAGTTGAAATACTTCCAGTCGCCTGTTCTGTATACCCAGAGGGTGGGAGACTGCAGAGAAACACAGTCACAACTCTCACCTGGCGTCCTCCACCATCTTGTCGTCCTGCTTGCAAATGAAGTTAGAGACGTACTCTCCTGGCGAGCAGCCAAGCGAAGTATAGGTGATGTTGCAAACGGACAGGAAGTGCGGCCGCAGGCGTCCCACGCCGAGTTTGGCCATGTTGGTCAGCGACTGGCCCACACAGCAGCCGAACAGGAAGCTGCCCAGCTCCTTGTACAGCGTAGAGACGTAGAGGTTGCGCACAAAGGCGCGCGAATGTACGTTGCGGTAGCGCACTCGGTAGCATTCGCCCAAGGCGATCTGGCGAGCAAGAGGGAAGATGGAGATCTGTCATTTATTTATGCAATCAGATGCCCTGGGGTTTTCATTCATCATTAACTCCTGCAGAGCCCATAGGTCAATGGGACACCAGAAAATACACACTTCAGAATATCAGAACTGGATGCATAGATCAGAACATTACAACTCCATCCATCCATCCATCCACTGATCCATCTCTCCCCTCCCTCCATCCATCTATCCATCCATCCACCACAAGTTTGTGGGGACATCAAAATGCATAAACAAGAACACCAGAACACTGCAAGCAGAGACCATCTGGAATTACTAAATGACCAATAAGTGACCGATCGTGCCTAAGAGGATGAGTCATGTGAGCTAGGGAGAGCTTAAGATCAGAACAGCATATGCTTAATGTATAACCATTGGTCAGAGTCGTTAACGGTCGTGACCTGAATAGCCCAAAGAGCGTATCTGTAACTGCAGAGGGGCATTATGGGTAAGCGGGCTGTCTTACCGTGAGCCCCGTGATGATGATGCCGCCGGAAATAAGCACGCTGTCGGGGATGGACTCGCTCTCGATGTACGGGAACATGATGCTAGTGTCCCCGCAGAAGAAGCCCCTCTTGTTTGCCACCACCACCTTGAATTCACAGACGAAGAAGGGGATCGACACTGGGGAGGGGAGATGGCAGAGGTCAGCCACAAGTATTTACGGCACAGAAAATGCGGGACGTGTGCCTGCATGCAGCTGCACTGACACTCGCATCTCCGAGCATTCCCACCACGCAGAGGTATGGCGGGGGCATGTGGGCACAGCACCCAGCCCACACCGGGGGCCAGGAACATCTGTAACCACTCTCAGGTTAACGCCTGGCTTCACACAGACATGCTCACCTACATGCTTGCTCATTCCCTACCACACTCGCTCATCGCGACTGTGCTCCTATGTTCATCGTTGTGGCCACAAGTGCACAGAGTCCCTGTGTTACTCAGTTTGTCAAAGCACATAGACCAGCTATGTTCTGGAGCCTTGCAGTGTCACTCTGACGTGTGAAAGTGTGTCTTGTGTGTATGGTGTGGATGAGTCCTTACTATAGAGAGCCTCATCCAGTCATGTCTGACAGTCATTTATCAATGACCTCTAACAGGCTCCGGGTTGCTCTGCCCAAACCATCAAGACCTCCCTTCCCAGACAAAACAAACAACAGACAAAGCACTTTGCTTTGGCCGCAACACTGGAGCGCGACCAATCATTAACCTATACACCGTGCAGGAAGTCCCGGCGTGTTCTGGCTTGCACAAGAGCAGGGACACACAGGCACATGGTCAAGGGCTGCAAACGATAAGGTCATGTGTACATAACCCCGTGGGTTTTCCAAGCCTGTTGGGGTCAGGGTGACCGTGCCGTGAACCCATCCTCATTTCCTGGTACCTGGGGAAGCACGTAGCTGGGGGTGGGGGGCTAATATGTAACACTAAACCACAGCACTGTGATGGGGGGGGCTGTT
>JAODLD010000051.1:15354434-15365043 GCA_026781065.1 Mormyrops boulengeri | reverse complement strand
CCCCCCCGCCCCCCCGCGCCCCCCCCCCCCCCCCCCCCCCCCGCCCCCGCCGGGGGCGGGCGGGGTCGGGAAGCCGCTGGCCACAAGCGCTGGAACCAGGAGCATAAGAGAGAGGCAGTGCAGATGATTGTAGAAGGCCCAGCTGGGGTTGGGGGGGGTTGTGGTGGCAGGCCAAACTTTACTCATCCCTGAGACCCATCTGGGTGCCTGAATGGCCAAAAGCCACTGGAATCCAGGAGAGGAGAAATAAAAAAGACCATGTGATTCTCCATCCTGTCATCTGTGGCCGCGCATCCAGAGCCCTGGTCACCTCCCTGCATCTGCCAGAGCCTCACCACCGTGGGGTGCACCTTTGGACCTCTCCCTCCCATCCGGGTTCGGTTCAAAGTCCACAAGAAGGAGTGAGGATTAATCACCGCACTCTGTGAGCAGCACGCTGGGCTCAGCGGCTATAAGGGAGAGGAGACCCCGCCCTCATTCAGGTTACAGTGGCTGGGGGCTTGGCGACCTCGCCCTCATTCAGGATATGGGGGCTGGGGGGGGGGGCTCGACGAGGCTGCCAGGCCAGTTGGCTCACACACATGCCCACCCCCTCCAGTTGACTCAGTACCACAAGGTACCAGCAAGGCACTGTGGGATAAAATTCTTCTTCCCCTGGTGCACAAGGAGCATGTGCGCTGGCGAGTGGAGATAACGCCTGTTAATCATTACCGGTCCATTTAAATAGCTTGGTTTGACAAATACAAGGGGCCAGCCAATGGCGCCACTCACGTCAACATCCCAGAACAGCCTCCCCGCCCCCGTCTGTTTATCGACGGGGTGTGTGCGCGCATGTCTGTGGCTGCCTGCACCCCCAGTCCTCTAGCCAAAGAAGCACAGGCTGGGGTGGGATGGGCTGGGTGGGTGTATGTCATAACAGGCCCGGTATGCCAGCAGGGAGAACAACTGTATCCCAGGCGACCAATAAATCACCACGGCGACCGCTTCGTGTTCTCACAGGTCGCTTGGGACAGGAGGTTCTCAGCAACTAAATAAATGTGAAACGTAAACAACATTAAAATATAGCTACTACCCCTATTATCCTCATGGTTATTAACATTCACTAAATGTAACAGCAATTATGATGTCAGTGCAGGCCCCTTAATGCATCCCCAGAATGCACCGGGAAACAGGGAGGGAATGCAAAATCCAAATCTGAATCAGTTGTATGGGTTTTTTTTTTTTTTTGGAGGGGGCAGCGTTTAAATCCCTCTCCTGTAATAAGCGCTGGCTCACGTTAACGAGGCCAGAGCAGCACGACGGAGCTAATTAGCAAATGGCAGCCATCTTTACTTCACCTCAATGACGGATTAGCATTTTTAAACTTTGGCGAGGTGGGAAAAGAAAATAGGCAGCTAAGGGTCCACGTCTGGGCCTTGGACGCGCTCCAGGAGAAGGGCTTTGTGAAGCAGAACGATGCCACTGGACCATCATGGTAAGAACTTGGCAGCGGGAATGATGTGAAGGGACCAGTATGGTCCTGCCTCACCACAGCGCTGATGCCAGGAATGACACCAGAAGTATTCCGGGTTCTGTAACCCCTCCGTAACCGGGTCCCTGAGGATCTGGGGATGTGCTTCAGCCTGGCCTAGACCGGCATACCGGGATAACCCTGATTGCCGGTGGATCCCGGCGGGAAGAGAAGCCGAGACGGATGAGTTAATCTGGCACGCGTGCGACGTATTTACGGATGGCTAGGGAGGGCGCGTCCCACACTGTGGAAGCCCAACATGTTGAGCGTGTCTGGGAACCAGAAGGTTCTGCAAGACTGGAAAATCCCCTGGAAGTAACAGTGTGTGAGTGAAAACAAGTCAGCGAGGGAGTGAGTGGGGCGAGTGAGGAGGCAAGGGGAAGAAATAAACACACGTCATGCTGGTTCCGCTGTCTGCGGGGATCTCCGAGCTTCTGTCACTTACTGGTTCCCAGGTTGCCCAGAGGAGGTCACTGGGAGAGCAACTGAGAGAGGAACTGAACCAAAGCAGGTGAAATAGGGTGGCGAGAAAGACAGACCAGAAACCCAGACAGGGAGCGATTCTGGAGGGACTTCCTGGATCCTAACCATATCTGAGAGTCCTAGCCTTTCTCAGACATGCAGGGTCTCTGGTACGTCCAGGTAGATCGGCGTTACAGTGCTGGGTGCAGGTTTAGTGTTCCGTCCCCTTTAACATTACTTTAGAGGCTCACGTGCTGAAAGTCACTCACGCTAAACTTTCACTTTTTCTGTCAACAAGCGCCAAGGATTCACCCCTCCCCGCCACGGCTGGTGACGCCCTGGGGAGACATCAGCGACTCTTTGCTACACTGCACCTCACCTTAGCATCTAATCCCACTCCACTGTTCACTGTGTACTTTCTGGCACACTAGAGTGCTGTATATTGTAAGCGAACGACTTGTCTGACTGAGATCAGCGCTGATTATCATTCTGCAGAGGTATATGGGTGGGCTGAGGGTTACTAGGTGGGGGGGGGGGGGGCTAAATGAGCTGCATTGTTCTAGCTGGCGGCATGTTTTTCTGCCCTGCCCGCACCCCCCTGCCCATCCAACAGCAAAAACAAATGGAGACAGACGGTCGGAAACGAAAGCAGCTCTGAGATCTCCTGGAGTGGCTCAGCACTGTAGAAGAGGTGGAGCAGGTGCTCAGTCTCTCACACACAAGGTCAAAGATTTCATGAAGCGCCGGAAACCTTATCCAGGGAGATTACTGTATGTTTTTTTTCCCCCATATCCCAAATGAAAAGCTGAACTGCAGAGTCTCTCCAGGGGGGTTTAGTGGAACAACAGCAAAAAAGGGTCCATCGGGTGGCACTAATGACATTCATTGATTTCCTGGAAGAACCCAGCGCACCCAAAACCACCAGCTCTTGAGCTTCCCAGATCCTCTTTGTCCTTTCTCTGACAAACTGTGCTCACTCTCCCAACGTGCCAATTAATTAAGTAGCAAACCTTAGGTAAATAAAGAAAATAATGTCAAGAATGGAAAAATAAACAAAGATCTTGTTTGCCAGGCAGCCAACATTGAACAGATTTAAGAAAACTCCCATGTCTGGCAAGTAGAAATAAGCGACCTGCCCTCACGTTAGACTTTCATAATGACCTCAAAGTGGCCCCATCCCGTCTGCCGCGAGCTTTGCAGTCACGAATGCACCCCTTTGCCCACACTCAATTTCCCTGTGCAATCTGCAGGCTCCCACCTGCACACAGACCGGAGACGGGGCAATCACTGGGTACAATGGGTGGGTGCCCGGGGCAACCATTTCCCTGGTGACAGCTGTGAAGGCAAATCGACTGAAGATTCCATCCTTGCTCAACTTACAGATAAGTGGTCCTGACTCTATTTCATCTGTTCATCGTTGTCTCAACTGCACATGCCCCCTGTTCCTAATGTGAAATCCCACAATAAACCTATGGTCAGACCGACTTTGGTCATCCTAGACAATTTTCTTGCACTTTGGCTGTTGAGAAACTCATCGCTATAAGTGAATGTGCTCCATTGTTTACACTTCCTCTGATTCCGTTGATGAGCGTCAAAGATTAAACAGGTATGTGTCACGTCCATGTCGGGCACGGTTGTGGTTCGTCGCACTGCGAAAATACTTCCGCACAATTTATTAAGGGATATCTCAGCGGCAGCAGAAAATACCTGGTATCTTTTGAGTCCTCAGGCATGGACAGATTGCAGTTTGAGCAAGGCCTTGTACGCACACACACACACACACACACACACACACACACACACGCACACACACACACGTAGTTACACATGCGCATGAACACATGCGCACGCTCATTCCCCACGGAATGTTCCGAGACATTCCGGGCGTCAGACTCTGGGCGTGCCGCGGCACGTCAGACCCGACCTGCCTCACTCGGCGGCTTTCCGTGCCAGGAGACACGCCGGGACACACCCCTCACAATACCCTCACCCACGGCCACAAAGCCGGGCCCACTCCCCAGACACCCTGCAGTCTTAAACACAGCCAGTTAAACACAAGAAAGGGCCAGGAAAGGGGGACGAGATAGAAGTGGAGACAGGCCTTCAGGTTTTCAGACTGATACCCGCGTAGACCCTCCCAGACTGTGATGTCTAGCTGCCTGCGAGTCTGCATCTACTACATTTCTCCGTAAACCCCAACAGTCTGTCCTAGTCCTGCCCACTTTGCTGCCATACAATCAGCCGCCACACACCTTGATCAGGCACCATTACCGCTAAATCCAACGTCGCACGCAGTGCCGTGAAAAACGAGGTTCCCACCCCTCACATTCTGCAGGAATGCAATTTACCCCCAACCTGGGTATTTTTCCCTTTCAAACTAGAAGCAGGATTGCAGGGTGTTAGGTTTATTGCCTCTAACGAGGGGCTAAACGACGGCTTAGGATTTTTAATCTGCCATAATAAAAGCGGCAGCATCTTAAGGCGCCTCCCACCCAGATCTGATTCGTGTCCCCTTGACTGATTCGACGTAAAGCCGGCTGCGTGTCCTGGTAAGCTATCAGGCAAAGCACAAAAGAAAAAAACAGTATATCACCTGAGTTCTTGCCCTTTGACCCCTCTAGCTGGACTCTCAACCTAACCTCAGGGTTACCAAGGAGCCACCTGGGATCATCAAGACAAACCCCCATGCACACACACTTCAGGCCAGGACATGCACAGAGCTGCCCCTTTGCCTCCTGTGAGCCAGGCTTCCTGTGTGGCTCCAAACGCCATCCCCACAGTTTACAGTCACAAACTGAAAATGTATGAAAAGCCCCTGATGGCTGTTATTCAGTACTGCACCTGCATGTAAGGGACATAAAAACGGCAGAAAAAGCGACATACTGGGACGCTACTGGTTTCTGAGGAAGAACTGATCCCACAGGAAGAGGCAGACAAAACCAGGGGGCCACTTCCTGTCCATCTGACATCTTTAAATCCTCAGATCAGGTGACACTGGTTCAACACGGAGCTGGTCCTCAGAAAGTGTGAGTCCTATTATTTTTTTTTTTTAAAAAGGGGGGGGGTCATTTCAGTCCTGAATTAGGACATTTGTCAATACTCTGTGTACTGTCATAATGTTTTTGCAATACCGCTGATACCAGGCAGACGGCTTGTAGCATCACGATGTGGTGAATAATCAAGTCCCCCATCCTCTGGTGTTAAAGGTGACACGGGGGTGGGGGCATAGAAAAAGGGAAGTGTGGAAAGAGACAGCTCACCGCAACTCTGCGGCCCGAGTGATGAGGTCACCCCAGTCCGGCTAACAATGCACAGAATCTGCGTCTGTGGTCATATCCAGATTTGGTAGCAAACTCAGTATTGGAAATGTGCAATCACAAAAAGGGGGTTTTGGATATAGCTAGTAAGGTAACGTAACAGCCAACGGTGTAGGAGAATTTATATGGGAGGGGCATAATTATTTAAATATAAAGATGTGTATACATTGGGGGGTTGAATGAAGCCAACCTATATATTGGGGGAGTACATGCCCTCCCCATCCCCATCCCCCCGGTTCCTACACCCCTGCTAACAGCTGAACTTTAGAACAGGTGGAAACACTGCTTTGGCCAGCGAACCATTAGGTTAATGACTAAACAACCTCCGATCACCCAGAGCGAGCTAAACGACCAGGG
This sequence comes from Mormyrops boulengeri, assembly GCA_026781065.1. Classification (NCBI taxonomy): domain Eukaryota; kingdom Metazoa; phylum Chordata; class Actinopteri; order Osteoglossiformes; family Mormyridae; genus Mormyrops; species Mormyrops boulengeri. The sequence continues at coordinate 15,359,397 of JAODLD010000051.1, read as the reverse complement.
AAAAAGGTACACTGATCAAATACAAGGTGCGGGGGAACCTGAAATCTTAGCCCTTGCTGACCAGTTGGCCGTCCCCAATGCCATGAGCCTCCTGGATCTCTATCCCATACAGCCAACCTCCTGTCACTCACTCAGGCCAGGGCCAAACCTGAGGAGGCTGGAAGACAGCCATGACCTACACTGAAGCTGAACTTCTGAATGGGAGAGTCCAGGCACGGCGGTGAGTCACGGCCGCTAATGCCATAGCCGGCGGCAGACTGCAGCAGCAGGCAGGTGAAAGTGATCCCATTTGCCTTTGGGAAGCACAGCGGGGCCATCACTGCCCCTATAGGGACCTGCCTGGCTGCTTCGACGGGCTCCCAGTAATCCAAGCTTTTATGTAACCATTCTCCCAGAAAGGCGACCACGCGTTAAGCTGCGGCTTTCCATTCACTGCTGCCGCCGTACATTTTCTTCTAACCCCCATAATATACCTGGTGGCACTTCTGTAAGTATAACTGCTTCATTTATTACCACGATTTCCTCCAGCAGCTATGGTTACACTCCTTAGTCAACAGCAAATTCACGCCAGCAATGAAACAAAAAGGCTGTTTTGTATTAAAGCAGCGATCGCATTTTTGTCTGCTCCCCTCCAGAAGCTTCTGTGCGATTCCTTAAATATGTCCACATATTTCTTTGCCCCTGAGAGCAGAAATTAACGAAAGTCTCCTCGCAGATTTCTCTAATTACCTTACGTAACACGGCTGAAAATTTGGCAGTAAACGATGGGCCCAGGCCTGGATAATGCAGCGCTTAAATGGGATTTCTGAACAGAGGGGATATTTATTTGCATTCCCCATAATTCCCCGCGCCTCGCAGTCGCCATAGAAACCGGAGCTTATCCCCCCCCCCCCGCCGGACACCTTACCAGCCGGTCTGCATGAACTTTCAATATGCATGGAGGCGGTGGACTCTTTTCCCCCCCTCCCATGAAAGGCAGACTTTCATGAGGATTCAATTTTGCCCTCTGCACGGCTGCTCTGGGAGAATTCCTGGCGTTCTTTTCTTCAATTACGAGACCAGCCACGAAATGCATAAAAACAAGGGGGCTGATCGCCACCCACACCAAATCCCTTAAAGAAGGACAGCCTGATCTAAAGGAATAATAGCCTGTAACAGACACGTCAAAAAAAAAAAAGCAGATTGTTTTCCAACTGCGTTTAAAACACAAAACTAAGTCAGGTCGCATATAGAAACTTAGAAAGTCAAATTAAAACCCACGAGAGCTGACAGCTTCGTCCAAAAACTGTTGACAAGAGAAGTCGGAACCAGAAGGTGAAAAGTTCAGATACCGAGTGGGTCCTCCCTTACGGTCCTATTACTTAGTCACTTCGGCAGGATTTAATTTAAAAACTTAGTAGCCTAATTGTGTATGCGAGTGAGCTGTGTTTGTTTTAAGGAACCGACGTAATTCTGTGCAAACCAATGTCCAAACCACAAGTTAGTACTATGGGGTGTGCAAGCTAAGAGCGGCGTTGGCTGTGATCGGTACAGGCGGGTCATCCTGAAAAGTAACCAGATGTTTACCTAAGAAGAGACAGAGGATGTCCAAGCCCACCAGCATCTTGCTCTGGTTGCACGGTGACTTGTGCATAGGGTCGAGATCGGCGACGGCATGCTTTTTCCCGGTGCCGTTCTCCCTCGGTGCCTCGACGTCTCCCCCACCGCCGGTGAGCCGGTTTTGAAGCTCGGCGTCCCGCAGCGACACGACGGCGTCCCGCTTCTGCATGTCCCCTGGCCGTCAGTCCGGTTTCAAGGAGCCGATCCGCACTTTTCCAGCATGAAATGCCACTGAGACAAATGCATGAGGACCTAGGGGTATGTGGCGGTACTTCAAAACCCCTATGACAATAAACAAGATTATCGAGAAAACTTTTAAAAAGTTAAGTACTGCAGTCAAGCTGAAACGGCGCGTCTGAAAATGCACGTGTTTAAAATAAAAAAATATCCGGTAAAGGCAACCTCGACCCTTTCCTTAACTGTAAAATATAAATTTCACCATGTTAGTTGTTTTAAAAAAAACTTTTGCCTTTAACAGAAGTTGACGTGCAAACTTCTCGTGACTCGCAAAACCTAAGAGGTGAATTAGCGCAGCCCGGTCTTGAAGACACAGAGTCCGATGCACAATGCGTGAGAGATCGGTAGGGTCCGCAGCTCCCCTGCGGTCCACATTTCGCATTTCCCGGCCTCTTCGCTTCACATCTGCCGAATCTCTGTCCTTCCCCAGGCGGCCGCCTTTTCACACCCGATAGCTGCGCTCCTCCTCCTCAGCTGTACGCACAAAAACAACACTTCACCAACCCAGACTCCCCCGGTATTGCGCCCTTTCTATTAATGTGCTATAAGTCTCACTTGTACGTCACTGAGGACAAAGGCATCCGCTTTGCAAATGTAAATATTTAGATTTACATTCGAGCCAAAAGCTCGAGCCATAAATGCTTATTCAGCCCTATACTGGCACGTTGCATTCTCAAATACTTCAAATACGGAGGGCAATATTAACTAAAATAACAGCAATTTAAAATGTTGAAGGGCAACCACAACATATTTGATTAAACGTTAGTTATCCGTAACTATTTTTTACAGATACCCTCCATTAACCGGCGATGTCAAAAGTTTTTGTTCTTGCATTTAAGGACACGTTATTGTAACGATATATGCTTAACTATCCGGGCTATTTGGGCTGAATACAAACCCTATGAGATGTCGATCCCTATCGCTATATTGACATTTTGTTGGAAAAATTACATACAGTAACATTTGACATATTGATATCAGTACATTTAAATTAAATAAACAATGAAAAGAATAATGGATCTCATATTTGATGTTTGAAATAGGTCTACATACACATAGGCCTACATATTAGTTTTTATTGATACAAGTCAGGTGTTCAGCATCAGCTTGCCCGGTGCTTGAAATGAATATATTTCTGGTTTAGGGTTGCCATATTTGGTGAAAGGAAACACAGGGTCCTCATAAAATGTCACAAATACAAATAAAAGGAAAATGCCTTTTGCATTTACCATGCAAACAGCTGTAGTTGTAAAATATGAGCAATTTATAATAAAAAAAATTGAAAAGTTGTATTTTTAAAAGTTATGAAATGCTAAGCTAAAGTCTGCTAAACTTCAAGCAAATGATGAGGTTCACTGTTCACACGAATACAAAAATAAAGTGTGAACATGACAATGGTTTCTGAAAGCTAACATCACTCGTAAGCAGTGTGACGTAAGCATGTGGACGTGGTTTAATCTTTAAAGTAGACGTGTGCATGAGCCTTGCAGACACTGTATATGATACTGAGTGGCTGCCCTACACTGAACATTGGTGCAATTTTTGAAAAACCACCTGGACACCCAGACAGGGGCCCAAAATGAGGACGTGTCTGGCAAAAAACTCTAAGTATGGTAACCCTGTTCTGGTCGACACAAGATATCTGAAAGCAACTGGAACTTTGGACCTTTTCTGTTTACTAAAACCAACAAAGAACAGCTATAATTTAGGGTAAATATTCTTCTTCATGGGTGGCTCAGTGGCACAGTGGTTTGCTGTGTTGCCTAACACCTCTAGAGACCAGAGTTTGAGTCTCTGCCCTGGTGCTCTGTGTATGGAGCTTACATGTTCTTCCTGAATCACTGTGGGGATTTTCCCTATTTTGTGTCACATGCTGTCTGGTTTCATGCTTATATACAAATAATTAACACAATTATCAACACAACCTCACACTGACTTTGTGAAGGATGAGTACCACATACGTTAAAGTATGTCCACGCTTATCCAACCCAGTTAGCAACTGGATGTGGGCCAATTTTTTGCAAAGATGCTGCATCTGATTGCTTTGACCCACCTCCTCTACAATGTCATTGGTAATCTTTCTGACTCAATAATTTTTCGTTCTGCCCTCAGAACATTTTTGTGTATAACTCCCATGAGCTAAGGTGACTTGCTGCAGGAGACGGCCTAACGACCGCTGTTCATTAGAGGCAGGGAAACGCTCCGTTTTTCCCCTTTCGCGTATGCTCTGGTGCTCGAGCAATTGCTGTTTCTCTGCTCATGTTGATTTACAAAAGTACAAATTACACAATGAATGTTTGATTTTAACATTTTCATGGCATAATCTTCGTGTTATCAGAAGTGTTAGACATTATTCCTACATTGATGTAAGTTGCATATCCTTGATTTGGAATTGTGTTTTACTTATTCTATATTTTGTTTTCCCTCTGTTGTATTATACTATATAATTTTATTGTATTATACTAAAATGTCATGTTTAAATAGCCTAATCTTTAGTTATTCAATTATAAATATAAAAAAGAAAAAAAGGCACAGCTACAAACACAAACACACAAATATTCAGTAACAACTACAATGACTGAGGAAATGAACAAAGGAAGGCACTTAAATACACAGATAACACTATGTGTACCATATCGAATTTCAAAACACAATATTCTTTTGCATCGCATCGCGTTGAATTGCATCGCAATAGAAGGTGAACCGTGTCGTATCTCATTAGTCTGTGCTTCATATGAATCTTTAATATATCTGATTGTTGGCAATGTAACACCGGCGCACAAGTATTAATGCTCACAATGGCGTAAGCCATGCACAAGTATAGATCAGCTTTAAAAGGCTGTCACAAGCACAAAACTAAGGTAAGCTATACTTTGTCAGGTATCTGCTAATCACAGTAGCATTCAAATTATCAAGTTGCCTCATACCTCTTCCTCTGTTTTAGACACAGGGTACAAAATAGTCATTGAAAATGACCAGAAGTGTCAATTTCAGGTCCAGAAAGTAAAAATCCAGACCAGGATTTTGTTTCGACCAACCACTTCAGTACAATTTGACTGTGACTCTTTCCTCAGCTGGTTGGTTGAAACAAAATACTGGTCTGGATTCTTACTTTCTGGACCTGAAA
>JAODLD010000051.1:15290989-15337361 GCA_026781065.1 Mormyrops boulengeri | reverse complement strand
TGGTAAACACGGGGAATCCACACGAGGGTAACGAGTAGGTGGAGTCGACGAGGGGGCGGAACGAGCAGGGCAGGACATAATGTTTAAGTTCTATTATAAAATACAAACCAGGATTTAACATATTAGTTACTTACCCATTAAGTCAATCACGCGCAGCAAAGATAAACGGTGTAAGAGACATTCGCGCAGTTACATGCTCTCCATTACTCCAGCAGTGACACGTATTACGCGCGCTGCCGTGTCCGTCCGGTCGGCTACCGATTGCGCCTTTAGGGCTTTCGTACAACATTGGAAAAACTGAAATGAATGAAATAATGAAATAAATAATTCCATGAAATGAACATTGTTCACGAGTCACAACACCCAAGTCTAAAGTGAAGTCACAAGCCTTTGTTTGTGCGACTTAAGTGCGACTCGAGTCAGAGTCTCAGACTCGAGTCCCGTCTCTGTCATATTCCATTAAAACAACAACAATAACCATAGTAATTATACGCAGTCCCCTAAATTAGTTACTGTCAGCTAGATAGCTTCCATCTACCTGTTTACCTTATCTGTCGAGATATTTTTGAGTGTGTTTGCAAGGCAAGAGTGTCCTAGAGATTTTGACCCCCATTGAAGAATATCATATTGGGCCCCCAACCCAGACAAATCCAGTTATTTTCCAGTTGGGTTATAAGGACTTGTTTAAGGGCCCAACAGTGACATCACTCTGCCAAACAGAGGATATGAACAGGTGACCTTCAGATCAGGGGCACGAATTCCAAACCCACAAAGCCGCACACATCTAACGCAGTGAAGCACTGCAGTGTCTATAGTGAGTCAACGTCCCTTCAAAAATCTAAAAATGTGTTGTTTTGAGGTGCTGATGTGGGTAATCTTCACCTTTTAATGATGAATTGCATAGAAACAGAAAATATCTAGTTTCTGTGCAGAATACCCAAGTTGCTGTCAGGGAAGTGGCTGGTGACAATATGCTTGATCGCAACCTGGTACGCATGTTTGAATTGCACAAATGAGGCTTACAGAGTAAAGCATTATTATGAATATTATTTCTCATTGACATAAAAGCCATATCACCTCAACGGATAAACGTACAATTCAGGTTTTTACTAGTGATCCAAGCTGTGAGGGTGATTTCTTTGCCACTTCTGTTTCTAGTTTCTGTTTCTTAACATGTACTTTTAATGCTGGAAAATACCTACGACTCAAATTTCAGCATTTTTTTAACCTATGGTACAGCCTCCTTGTCTGGCATTTCGGTAGCAGGCAGGGCATAGAGTATGCTCTTCACCTCTGACCTTTCTGGAAAAAAAATGTTAGTGTGCGGTTATGGGATCTCCTACATACTTTTATTACTGTACATTGCATGTGGAAGTTTCCAAAGTTCAGCTGAGTAGGCTACATCTAGGGAACTCCCTACAGTACCTGTTATTAACCTTGGAGTACCTTGTGTCATCACCCTGAAAACAACAATACCGCTACTACTACTACTACTAATAATAACAATAATAGTAATATAATAATAATAATAGCATACATGTTTAAAAAATCTGTGCCGTTGAATTTCAATTGCTATAATTCCATCGCATCACAGTAAACTGTTAAGAATTGTTTACATGTGTGTGAATTACTAAGTTAATTTCGTTGTCAGGAGTTTAAAAAAGGTCTTAAAATGTAATTGATACTACGAAATTGCCGGCACTTTAATAGATTACAAAATGTGGGCACTTGTGTTTCGCTTGTAACACAGGGCATCGAAAATCTTTCCGTCCGATTATCTGTGATATTCGGTTTTCCTGCTCCTTACACAAATACTTCTATTTAAATCGCTTATCCTGGCTATCCAGGGTTGCGGGGTCCTGCCAGACATTCGTCTGAAAATTGGGGGAGGGAGAAAAATCTATACGGGGGCTTAGGGCTGCGCTCCTTTCGTAAGGGAAGCAAGTTCTGGTGACACAGCTGATGCGCGGTTTCTCTTTCTCCTGTTGCAGCCTCTCTTTTTTTGGGCAATTTTGGAAGGGAAGTTAAACCCCAAAGGAAAAAAAATACAGAAATGACCGTGAAGTATGATAAATCCTCCGCTTTATCAGGTGACTCGTAGATTTTGAAAGCCCGCTCTGTCCCCGTCACCAGTTTCTCACCAGTAACTTAGTTATAGATAGATACTTTATTGATCCCGAATGAAATTGCAGTAGCACAACACGCATTTACATAGCAATAGTCAAAAACAATAAATAATAATAAACAGTAAGAGTGCAAGGAATGTCAGAAAAGTTTAAAGAAGTATTTTGCATTGTCATATATTAGGAGTATTTAATAGTCAAACAATGGTTAATAACATTTAGCGACCTGCAAAACGGATGATGGATCAATGATCGACAGACGGGTGCTGATGCGCGGTTTCTCTTTCTCCTGTTGCAGCCTCTTTTTTTCTGGGCAATTTTGGAAGGGAAGTTAAACCCCAAAGGGAAAAAAACCAGAAATGTCCGCGAAGTATGATAAATCCTCCGCTGTACCAAATGAAAAATGTCAATTTTGTAAGCCCACTATCTCTCTCCACTCTCCATCACCATGTTTTCTCTTCCCTCTACTGGATAACCCCTTTCCGATCTGTATACTGTACGTGTAACCTCTGAGATAATATAAAGTTTAAACATATTGAAATTTAAACGTAAAAGGAACACATCAGAGAAAATAATAAATAGTGTAATAGTTCATATTTATGTAATATATTATTTTATTAAAGAAAGAAACACGTTTAAACCTGTTTCGATTGAAGGCTTTGTGTCAATTAAAAAGGCAATTGGTCAAAAATGGCAATAATACACACGTGTTTGAAATAACTCGTTGGCGCTTTCAAATTAGAAAATATTCAATGCATAATTCAATCTATCCTCAGATGGCCAACAGAGATAGTGTCAGTTAAAAAACGCACTGGACAACATATTAAAATGTGACAACATGGCCCGACCACACCCTCGTGCTAACTTCAGCTAACTTGCTATTATGGCTTTCATGAATTTGATGAGTTATTTACATATTAAAACTAAAAAAAAAATCCTCTATTATAAATAAAAACAAGTTTTACAATTAACCAAACAGCAGTTTTTTAAAACATAAAAAGTAACACTACAAATTTTTTTATTTAATTGTTCAAAATTATTAAACATGCCGTTAGTGTTGTTTGTCTCATGATAACCAATCACGTTAATATGTCAAAAAAAAAAGTCGGGATGTAATTTTCTGTAACAGTATTTCTCACTAGATTGTCATATATTAGGAGTATTTAATAGTTAAACAATGGTTGTTAAAATCTAGCGACTGACAAAACGGATAATGGATGAATGATGAACAGATGGATGAAAACGGTATAGAGTTTACCGGTAAATTGTCCTGTGACTTCGCCAGTAAAGTTGCTACCTTACGTCATGATAAAGCGGAAATGGTCGCCGAAGCATTTTTTTACCACTAAAATCGAGGGGCGGACTTGTCCACCTACGTACGAGGGCTTTAAATTACCAGCATTTCCAACACAGCAAAGCAAAGCAAGGCACTAGCGCTCACTGTGGGGTTATCCATACTTTAGAAAGCCAAAGAAGGATTACTTTGTAACTGACGGTCAATCTCTGCGCCTTTTTTGCCCGAAATGACAGCAGAAAGCGACATGGAAGCACTACGACCGGCGACTGGCAGCAGCTCCGGCAGTCAGTCGATATGGCTTGTGGCGACGGTCGTGGTCCTTTTCGTGACTCTGATCGGGGGAACAGTGACAATCACCTTGATGGTGAGGGACATCCGGAGAGAGCTGACCGGAATCAACATAACCCACCCGCACAATCACAGCAAGGTACCGATTTTTATACTTATCAAAATCACCCTCAGTTTAGTTTTTTAAAGCTTAAATATTTAAACAAAGTTAATTGTGAGAACTTCGTTTAAACAGTTAATCTTGCAGGCATTTATAGATTTATAGATCAGTAATATCTAGTATATACTAGAAATCGTAGCCTATATATATATAGTAACCGTAATATATAGTAAAATGTGTGGACATGTTTTCTACTATTGCCAACTGTCTACTTTAAGTTGATTGTGGAAAACGCATACATGTGTGTCTCTGTGAGCGTTTTCTGTTAAAGGTACTTGAGAAAGTGTGCTTAATGTATTAGATTTAAAAATAAAATTAAATGGATTTGGCACGCGTTTTGTAACATGCCTCGTCTTCCCGCCAGGTACATCACTCCTCTTCCATCCTCACTCCGAAGAATGGTGAGTATTTTTGTCTCTGAATCCTGCTGCATACTTCTGTCGAACACGTAACATGTTTTATTTGCTTCGAAGTGTTCAAAGTGAAATGAATTGCCAATTATCTGCAGTCTGTGGACGTTTGAGTAACAGCAGCCTATTTTCCCTCCTGCAGATCAAGTAAATAACATCACCATTATGTGGGAACTGCACCCAGGGCAGAGTGGAGTGACCTACAATGGGAACAATGGAAAGATACAGGTTGTGCACAATGGAACATACTTGATGTACCTGAACTTGGAAGTGCACTGTGCCCTTAAGAGCCCCTGCAGTGGGGCCAAGTTGACTATCAGTGTTAAAGACCAAACCAGGACAAAGCTAACCTGCATGGTGATGCTTCCGCCAGGTGCGGAAACCGTGTGGGCAAACGATTGCTTGTCCGTGGTGCCTCTGAGGGCCGAGGAACCCCTCATGGCATTGATGACTACGACAGTGGAAAATGAGTGGAAACTGAAGCTAGAGCATAGCAGGCTTGGGCTCCTCCCGGTGGACAAGCTGGGAAAGTGAGGCTGCAGGTGCCGGAGCCCAGGGCGGTCAGGGCTCGAGCTGCAGCACCGAACGATCCGCAGAACCTCACAAAGCAGAGATGGTGGGCCTTTTTGCACAGGAGCTGTCGACGGACACCAAGTCAGCGCCGGTTATTTCGAACAGAGACACAAGGTGCTTTCTGAGACGCTTTGTGCCAAGATGAGACTGTGATATGGCACAGAGACTACAAATTGCAACTATCCCAGTTCATTTCCTGTTTCCTGTACATGTCGAGCACTACTGTGGGACACTCAGGATGGTATTTTGTGATGTATCCAGGGCTTGGGATAACTAGACATTTTCCTGTTGATCCAAGTACTGTCACATTTTACAGATTATTATTATTGTTATTATTATTGTTATTATTATTTTTGTTGTTGTTGGTGAGATTATGTGTCCCCTGTGATGGACTGGCATCCTGTCCATTAAGCGATTGATGGATGGGTCATTCTCATTAATTCATTGCCATTGTTGTTTTACTCACTACTGTTTAGAATATGTTGTTATTGTTATTCTTTGTATTATTTATAAACTGCACTTTGATTTGTTACTTGACACCATTGTTCGTTTTTTTGGGAGGCATGCCTCCAGGTGACTCCACCTGGGGGTCGGGGGTGGCTTTCCTTTTGATGTCCTTCCCCCGAGCAGGGGGTGGGGGGATTGGGGGTCCACAGCTCAGACCCAGCACGCTTTTGGACCTCTGTCCCCTTGCTCCACAGCACTACTGTACTGGCATTAATGGGCAACATTGCTTATAAACTATTATTTATTTGTTTTGCATTACAATTGTGTCAATGCATGAAGGGAAGTATCCATGCACAAATGTTCAAACTAACAGTAAATATATACTGAGAAATCAATAAATAAAAAAAAACAGATTTGTATATGGCTGTGCTTTTATTTTCAATCCACTACTGTAATTCCAGAAACTAAAACCATTTATCTGTTTTCCATACCCACTTGTCCTGTGAAGGGTCACAGGGGGTCCGGAGCATATCCTAGAAGCTACAAACAGGGCAGGGAATAACCTAGGATGGGACACCAACCCATTGCAGGGCACACTCACACACTAGTCACACACACATGCACACCTAAGGGCAATTTGATATCTCCAGTCAACTTTAGCATGTTTTTTGACTGCGGGGGAGAAACTGGAGAACTCGGAGGAAACCCCATGCTGATATGGGGAGGACATGTGTCAGGGTCAGTGCCCATCTGGCCCTGTCCCTTTAGTCTTGTTCCTGTTTGGCCAACAGGTGTTGCTGGCCATCCTGTTCCCTGTGTTTTATGGTCCTGTGCCTAGTGTGTTTCCCTGCTTCCCGGAATGCTGCATAGCTCTACGGGTTGAACGCTTCACCTGTCTTCTCAGACCCTCTTTATAAATGGTTTATATGGCGTATATTCTAGAATAATAAATAACAATTGGTGTTAATCTACCCACCCTCCAGGACTTGTATTCATCCCGAGTCAGGAAACAGGCATGGATAATCATCGCACACACCCACTCTTGGGCCACAATCTTTTTAAACCCCTCCAGCAGGCACTAGAGATAACTGAGCACCTATACAAATAGGCACAAGAACGGTTTGTACCCACAAGCCATCACTCTTATGATCAGCTGACCCAGGTGCTCAGCTCAGTTGTACTGTCCCCACCCCACATTAAGCAATACCTCATTGTTGTAAATAACTCACTGCATGTATTGTATGGTTTCGTATGTACTGTATCTATTTCTGCAGTCCTTGCACTGACATGCACTCCTGCACTTTTTTACCTACTGTACTAGTATTAGGCTGTATGTACGTATTGTCTCGTCTTATCTTAAGAATGTATCAACTTTATGCAGGACAGCCACTGTCAAACAGGCAGAAATTCCCTGCAGGTGTGAACATGATCGGCCAATAAACACGATTCTGAAAATACGTCCTTCTTCTTGTGTGAGACATGTTTCAGTGCTAAGATACTAAAGTTCCCTTTCTATCGAAATAAAAATTATTCAAATAAAAGAATCTTTCAGTCTTGTCTGGTGTTTGTTGTGCTTACTGGTACGTATAAAGCAATACTTCTGGGAATAAATGCCATAAATAGACAGCAAACCTGTGACTAAGGAAGTAAAACCAGAATGGCGATGAGCGAATTTAAAATGTGAAAAGGGAAATAAAACTAAAAAGCACAGAGGAGAAATTCCTCCCAAGGGGGCGGGAATGTAAATGCGTAAAATGTCACACTGGCATTTACAGTCAGCTAGGCCTATAGCTGGAATCCCAGCATGATCCCGCTTTTGCAATGTTGAGCTATTAGAGCTGCAACACTTCCCTAAGCTTCTTATTTATTACATTGATGTGGACGCGATGGATATTTTTTTGTGTATTGGTAATCCAAATACGGTATTGAGCAAAGCCCAAATGGTGGGTTTTACGAATAATTATTTAGTACAAATATTTTTAGCTGGTGTTCCTCTTAATCCTGAACTTATGATATTTCTGCTCCACCCGCTGGATTGCATATACGCCCGAGGTTCCACAGATTTAAAATAAAGATCCTGATCGGAGCGGCACACAGCAGATGTAGGTGTGAAGTTTAGTTGTTGGCATACGGTGCTTGAGAGGGAACAGTTTTCATTTGTAATGTTTTTTGTTTGTTTCTATTCTGTCTTGTTCAGGGTCTGTCACGCTGCCTCCGCTAATCCTGTCCAGTCCATGTCTGGCCAGCAAGTGTCACTGCTGTGCCCTTTCGTTGGCATCTACCCAGCTGTTTCCAATCCCTTACGACATGTTTACCCTTGTGACCACACTTGCCCCTCTCGTACTCCTCCTTACAGGTTAGTATTTATATGTGCCCTTACATATGGTTGTTACGGTTTTAATAAACCCAGCAATGGTTTAGGAGAAACACTCATATTACCACTTGAATTTCCTAAAATTAATTAGTGTAATAAAAACAAAAACTGGATCGTTACACCTCCAAGTCAGGACATCATATATATTAGATATCACCACGATGTCATAGATATCTAACCTATATGAGATCAAATCATAATCTCATAATGATCTCACAGGGACATCACAAGATGATATCACCTGTTTGATGTCACTGTGAGATACCCATGACATCATACTGTACCCAGAATCAGATTAAGTGATTTGCAGCCCAATAAGGAAAGATAGGTACATGCATTGTATTCATGTAGATACAGATGGCATTTAGAGCCTCCCAAAGGAAGACGTGCACATCCGGTAGCATTTTTTTTACAAGCAAGTAGCAGTGGTGGCTTAATGGTTAGGGAAGCGCACTTATAATTGAAAGTTTTTAGGTTCGAATCCCTAGCCAGCAAGACACCACTGAGGTACCACCACTGATTCTGGTACCTCAGTGGCACTGCTCCCTGGGTGTGGAATTAGCTGCCCCCTGCTATTGCACATTGTCATATATGGGTTAAATGCAGAGGACACGTTTTGCTGTGGTGTGTCAACAATGTCAACTGATTACTAAATAGAATAGAAGTAAATGACAAGCAGCCAGAAATATACTTGTCAAATGCAGCAAGCAGAGTTCGCCGCAAAAGTAGACAAAACACTCCTCGGTTACTGATTTGTTAAATAAACGATATATGAACCGATACCTTTGGTCAACATTTTTAATGCATTTCATTCATCTATAAATAATGTACCTGATATCGCATGGGTATCATAGAGATCTCACAGTACGAGATAAAATGATGAGATCAACGTGGGGTCAATGTGTGATTTCAAATTGATCTCACAGTGTTATTGCAGAAGACTCATAGTGTGAGATAACCTATGAGACCAGTATGAGATCACTGCGAGATCATATTCTTGACTGGGCTATCTCCACTTATATTCAAATATAAATAAATGTGCAACCCACATCCAAATACAAATTCTGGACTCTCTGCACATTCCTAATCTGGAGGGTCCTCATAAAACAAAACAATTGCATTCTTGAATTTATTTAGCAAAGTGGAAGATAGCTGTAAGAATGTGTAAAATGATTAGGCAGTTTAGGTAGAGGTTATGTAGGGTAGAGTACAGGAATCCATTCCCCAAGGACCAGGGGCTGGTTGCACAAAACACCTAAAGTTAAGATTTTCCTTAATGTCCGAGTCAAGGTTTCTCTACAAAAATAATTCCATCTGCTCAATCTGCTCCACTACGTCTCTTTTCCCAGTACTTTCGCCTATGTTCCACATTAGCTCCGGTGCTTGATGTCAACCATGCAGCAAATTTTATTGCCATATGCCCCACTCAGTAGTTCTTAGTCGAGCAAAAGTTCCTGGCTTGCACCTGTAGCCTCTGGGATAGACTCCGGACTCCCGCAACCCTGCACAAGACAAGCAGGTATTGAAAATGGATGGATGTTTCAATATAGAGGCTTCTATGTTTCTCTGTCAACTCTAAGTATCATACCCATTTGGTCTCACTCACACTAAACATCACAAAATTTTGAATCTCTTTACTGCCACATTTCTGTTTCAGATCTCTCACTTCTTCCACAATATTGCCCTCGAAACATTTTTTCCTATTGTTGTACAATCAGAAAAAGTGAAGGTACTGTAACATCTTAATAGTTAAGTGTCCCGATAGTGATACCTCCATTCCTGTCTTCGCTCAGTCTCGCCTCTAGAAAAAGCCACCCTGTCATTGACATCAGGGGGCAGTATTGTAATTTTTATTTTCTACCTTAAAACTCACAGGGCATTGCAATCAAACTACGCAGTACTCCCTGAAGATCATTCAGTTCCTTTTAAAATCAATTTATTTTTATTTATGTCATTCTAACATTATTGTGGTCTTAGCATTGAAATGGCGCAGGGGTGCTAATCGTTTCTTTACAGGGCAATAAATTTCACACAAAATGAATCATTAACAGAAGTTAATTTAGAATTTACGACTTTAAGTTAGAATCTACGACTTCGGAGAGATGATCGAATGCACCAGTTGTCACGTAAATGTCTATGCAATTTCAGGACGGAACCTGAACTTTGTCTCTTGCACTACATGCACTATGATACTTGCACCTTCACCTCGCATTAAAATACTATTGCATTTGATTGACTGCCTCTGATCTGTTGTGTACATGCCGGGCAGATATAATAATAGATATACCTAAACTGTTCATTTCTCCTTATTTTATCTTGCATTTTACTTATTGGCATTGTACTATGATGTTTACAAAATTACATGACTTGATTCATAACAGTATAAGGTGTCAAGTGAACTTAATCAGTGTTTCCAGTAGACGATAACACCTAGCCGTCCGTATTCCAAATGTACTGATTTCTCGTAACCAATATTTGCATTTAAAATGCGTTTATTTGCACCATATGAAATGATATGTTGATTTTGTGGTGCCCCTTATGTAGGTGTTATCTGCTCTTTCAGCTTCCTGTAAGCCCCCCCAACTGAAGGGGTTTTGGAGGCTTTTTCTCACCTCTGCACTCGTCTGCTGCACATGCAACCTCTTTGGTCAGAACCTGTGAAGCTTTAAGCAGGTCAACGATGCGCAAGCATTACCTATGCAGGCGACTCTTCCAGCCACAGCTGACGGTGCTCACCGCCGCCGCTGCTGTTTCCTGGAAGATTCAGACCAGAGGCTTCTTCAGAAAGTGAAATAAGGCATGTCTGTGTATATCTGTGCATCAGGGCTCTCAAGTTTCACCAGAAGTTTGAATGAGATTACATCTGTTAGGGACAGAGCACATGTCTCTCGGTAAATGCATGAGACTTGAGAGCTCTGTCTACCACATTCATCGGATGTGTGTGTGCGCATGCATGTAATGCCATGCTTGCAGCAGAATCACATATAACTTGTTTTGGCTGGAAACAACAAATGCTATTTTCTGATTGGCTGATAGATGCCTATTTACTTTTTATAACTCAGGACAGCTATGGACTTTGCGGAAAACTCTACTCCGTATGCCTGCGCCTCGTCCATTTATTCTGCATAACGGGACACCTTGGTGGGTGTTACCGCTTACTTCCCAGTGTGAGAAACACAATGCGTGTGAGCCTGTGAACCAGTTGATATGCTTGTGTCTCACGGTCAATGTGAGACTTGAGAACCCAGCTGTGCATCTACACCTGCATTTATGCTTCAGGCTGAAAAGACCCCAACGCGTCGCCGCAAAGCTGAAAGCAGACACGTAAATACCCAGCGAAGACACTTACAAAAGAGAGAATGGATCTTTGCTAAATACACACATCAAAGCCAAGTTTAATCCAGGACTTTCTTTCAGATTTTATTCTGTATGTGTTTATGGTTATATAACAAGAATACCGCAAAGTCGACTTTGAGTAAAGGTCATTTATTCAGCGTATAAACCTGTATACAAAAGTATCAGCAAAATAGAAACATGTTTTGGTAAGATCAGCATAAAAAGTGCATTACAAAGAACCTCTTCATTGTGAAGACATTATTTACAGGTCAGCCAGCGTGCTTTTTCAGTAGCTCTGAAGCTCCCATCCTAAACAAACGAGCGTAAGCAATATAAAGTTATAATAATGTAATTCATGGTGGTTATCAAGTTGCAGCTGAGTTAAGGACTAAAGAAAACCTGCCAGGATGGAAGCCAATGACTCATAAAAGTATTTCTCCCAAAGTTAGAGATGTAATTTGATGCATTTCATTGCATTACGCTTAAAAAAAATTCCATATTTGATTGCATGGATTTTTTTTTGCTTGTGCAATATTGTACCGCTGGCTGTGAGAAACCTCACCCACCCACACACACACACATACACACACACACACACACACACAAACACACACACACTGCATAGTCATCTACAACATGTACGCGCCAAAGAAGTTATCCGCAGAGACCTGCCTCAATAGCTTTGTATGATTGTGCACCTTTACAAAAATGCCGTCACCCTCATGCAGGAAGTACACCCCCCCTAGGTAGCTGTTTAGCATGCCCCCCCTCCAGTCGCCCCTGTCAAGAAATCGGAAAGCACGCATCAGCTCCATTTCACTATTGGGCATGCGTGGGCTGGACCTCAGGACCATGTGGGTGAAGGCTTCCCGGCTGGGCTCAGAGAAGAACACTTTGGAGTAGATGAAGTAGAAGCCTTCCGTCTTGACAAAGAGCTTCCCCTCAGTGTAGTCCATCTCGTGGGTGAACGCATCTCCCCCGACGGAGGTCCACATCATGAGTCCATCTTGCCTGGGTTGGTGTGTGCCGGCTTGATAGGAAAAGTAACAGACCACTGTCAGTCCCCCCAGAGGTGGATTTTTCCAGTCCTGTTCATTCTGTATATAGAGCTATTTCCATTCAGCTCCCTTGTTGACCACAGGAGCAGATTAAACCAGTCATGGTGATACTGCTCCCCCCCCACCCCCATCCTATGTGGTTGGAGCAGATACAGAGCTGTATCCACCCCCCACAGCAAGATGGCCATGCTGTCTGTTGCGGAAATTGAGCATCACTCATCTCGCCCAAGCGCAGCACAAAAAGGCACAGGAAATGACCTCACGTACGATTCTGAGACCTGGCGGCCTTCACATAGGCATTGGTGTGTAGAGTCATGCTCTAGCTTGGTTGTGCCTCAATGTACCATACTTTGACTCACTTTGACTCTTGTGTCTTCACAAGGAAGAAACACACTGCTTTAGGTAGAACTTCACCAACACCACAATGTTAAACCTTAAATGGTAAAACTTGAGGGGGAACAAATACTTAGTAGTAACTCAGTTACTACTGAAGTACAAATCAAGTACAAATCATGAACAATTATAGGCACTAATAAGATGCGCCATGATTCATTAATGATGAACAAACATGAGATCAGTATTTCACGTGTCATTCGTGACTTGTTCCTTCAGTGATTCCTTAGTAGTTCCTTCAGTAGTTCACAAAGGTTTGCAGAAATGATACGGTAAATATAGTCACTGCTTGAGATAACATGCAGCACGATTCATTAATGATTAATGAACATGAGATTAAGTTGGTCTTATAGAGTCAAATTATGAAATATTTACATATACAAGCTGCTATGTATTTGTAAGGCACAGGAGAGAGTGACAGCTTAAGCTCTGTGTGTGTGGTTTCCACTGTCAAGCATGGAGGAGACACTGTCATGGCTTGGGGTTACTCTGCTGGTGATAAATACATCATCTTTACCCAATGATGTAACCATGGTGGAAAACTGTGGTTTCCAGCAAATGTACAGAAACTGATGAATGGTGCTGCAGATTGTATTGTAAATAGACAGTTATATGTATCGTGTATTAACATCACACATTCTGCGAAACTGCTATATTTTTATATACAAAAACTAGACGAATATTACAGTACGTCACGTTATTTAAAGGGACTAAATTGCAGGCGTATTGATTTCTGGGAGGTGGAAGTCTGTTGACAGAGAGGGGACGGGGCTGCCAGTAGCAGTCTGTGGCAGTAAAATTTCTTTCTGGCAAATTTTACCATTGCTGAATAGCAGGATGACAGACTTCCGGAACATTGCGCATCATTTGCCAGTGTCAGGGAGCCGTTCTCAATTTCAAGGAGACCCCCCCCCCGAAAGGTGGAAAGTCTGACTTTGGCTTTCGGTTATGGTGACTCCGGTGGCGACGGCTCACCTGTCAGGTGTGCAGACGGCTTTGGAGGTTTGACATCAGTCCGGCGTCTATGGGCGGTTGCGTCGCTCTCGTCTGTTTGGGAAAAGGTGGATTCATGTCTCATCAAGGTTCTTAAGGCAGGTAAATATCAAAACTAAAGAAACATTTTTAAAGTGGAGGCTGAATGACGGCAGTGAACAAAAGACCATTTAGCTTGAGCACGATTGTGGTTCCTACCTTGCTGGCTCTTCTCTATGGTCGTGGTGTCTGTCTGAAATGGAAACAATTGAAAATGTTATCACAGCCCCTGGGCAGCACTCACTGCGCTTCAAACAAAGATTGGTTGAAAAAACACTGAAAAGATGGCTTTGAGATTTGTTTGAAAGATTCAGGTTGTTCACCGCTGGTCACCTGAACCAAGTGCGTAACTTTGGTTTGAACGTCGGAGGGGTTGAGGTCTCCACATATTTATGGGGAAACATGATTATTGCAGGGTGGGATCAATCACTGAGCCATTTGTGTGAAGGCTGGGGTGCTAAGTGTAGAGATTTCAGATGTGAGTGTACACTTTCACCACTGAAGTGTACGGAGAATATGACGAAAGAGCCCATTTGGGTGTGAAATGACTGGACTTCCATCAAAGCCCCTGTGAAATGAGAGATCCTCAAGGCCACTGAACGCAACTAAAACTTTATACAGTACGTGGGTTTCCAGTTTAAAACTCATAATTACAGCAAGATATATAGGCCTATTTGTGATTTCGAATAATGATCATTATTAAAATGTTATTTTTGCATATTCGATTACTAGATTTATTATAAATATTTATCATAAAATATTATGCTCGTTCACCACGTACTGACATAGAAAATTTTACAATGCAAAAAGCGTGTGAGAGTCTTGAAAAGAAATAATTTTATAGGGGTGGGCACTGAATCTGCTAGTTCCTGACTTCAGGGCACACAGTTAAGAGGCTGATTTGGCTACTATCACAGTGTGGATCGTAGGTGGTTCTATACCTTATTTTTAGTCTCAGCCTACCTGAAGATTAATTTAGTGATTGGTTCCATATTTTGGTATACACCACTGCTCGGCAAATTTTATTATCGGGGACCCCCCCCCCCCATTTCTTATCTAACAGTCCAATCATAGAATCGCCCCCGGTGGGTCTGATCCCCGACCCCCTCCCTCCATGCCGGCTTTCCGCTCCATTTCTCAAAAAGGAAATCGGGTTTCTTTGAAGGGCTATGTGGAAGGAAAGATTAGCCCCCCTAGTACTGGTCCTGCACAGCAGTCTTCAGGTCAAAAATGGCTCTCCTCAGACATGGGGGAACGTCCAATGCAATGATCCAGCAAGGACATTCAAGTCAAAACAACAATCAGAATCGCTCAGGATGTTGAATGTATGGTCACACATGGATTTGTAGCCATATTCAAAATGCGGAAAATGTCCAGACATGTAGAAAATATTGTAATATATGTTACCCATCTATTCATCCACTCAACTTTCCACCACTTATTTAGTTCAGGGTCATGGGGTGTAATATATAACACAAGAAAACTTTATTAATTATTTTCCAATGTTTGATGTTCCAATGATTTTTTTATAATGTTTCAGAGTAAACTATACAATGATGATGGTTTTGCACGACAAAAAATATATGCACACGGTTATTTCTAAGTCAGTTTGTCACTTAAGATGAAAGCGTATGATGTAATTAAAGAAATATATCTTTCATATGTGTAATAAATCTTCCATGATCACGGCGAGACAGAGCTTGGAGTTTATCCCAGAAAGCAGGTGGCATGAGGCAGGAGGTACCTCAGACGGGACGTTAGTACATCACACATCATACAATGGGCAGCTTAGGATCTTACATAAGGCAAGTTTGAAAAGCAACACAACATTCAAAGCAGAGGTGGGTAGTTCAGGTCCAGAAAGTAAAAATCCAGACCAAGATTTGGTTTCAACCAACCATTTAAGTACTCTGTGACTCTGACTCATTATACTGAACTGGTTGGTTGAAGCAGAATCATGGTCTGGTTTTTTACTGTCTGGAACTGAACTCTTCACCTCTGATTCAAAGCCATTTAATGCATGCTCTGTATTTAGATGTAGGACCATGTCAGGGACTCGTGCTGTAAGAGCCACTTACTGTCTCCCTGGTGTTGTACAGATGATAGATGAAGTAGCCCTCCACCGCAATGCCACACAGAGCCACGACCAGCAGCAGGTACAGCATCATCTGGCGCGTCCGGCCCTGCCTGGGGGGAGCGGGTGCCATTATCTGGGGGAGGTAGCGTGTCTGGCTGTCCACCACATACACGTGGGGATACGGTTCCTTTGATTCCTCTTTGCCCAGGGTCATCTCTGCAGCAGCCAAAGCGGAGGATGCACACAGGATATCCGAAAGTTGGAGGGGTGAACCTGGGGTCCGCACCAAGCGGGTGGGAAGTGTCAAAGAACAATGAACGAAAAACCTTCGTGAACTTCTGAACAGAAAAAAAAACTCCTCAGTTGAGAGATCAGAGAGCCGTTGGTCCCAAAAAAGCGAAATGCGAAAATAGGAACAAGAGCAAAATTAAACCAGCGGCCAGTGAAGAGTCTCTCTGAAGACTGTATCTGTCCCTCCTCCTTCAGAGAGACCAGTGCTGCACGTCTCTCTCACCAGCCACTTTCATACATGAGAGAATAAGTACAGCCGACCCTACTGCTGCGTAGAGTACTCCTCTTTAACACCCCCACCCCGCTCCTGTGTGAATCTCTCTCTTTCTTTCTGTCGGCCACACGTTTCCGTTTTTTGTAGCTCACAAACTAAAAATGCCATGCTGAAGGGCCTTCAGTGTTGAGCTGTGGATCAAGGGTCACAATCAGTAAATGATGGGCGACTAAAGGTGCTTGTTAAAGAGGAACTTTGCTATGGATCCATCGAGTAACTGAGACCTAATCTGAGCTGTAAAATATTCAGTACCTTACAGGTTAGAAACCAAGGATAGAACCACGTGAATCTGATTGCTAGTTTTTATGGTTTTATGATTCATTAATGATGAACAAACATGAAATCTGTATATAACTAAGACTTAGTTTGTGGTTAATTAATTACATAATGAAGTACATAATTAAAACCATAATACTAAATTATTTATGTCCACTCAAGTACAGTGTTAGTGTTTATACTGGGATCCCAGACTGTTTTATGGTGCCTACGAATCATCCCAGTTCCCAAGTGAGACAAGACCACTGGACTAAAAGACTATAGGCCGGCTGGTTACTCTTTGTAAATCTTTACATAGTCACTGTTCCAGGAGATGCATGGGAAATTTTGTTGTAAAATGTACAATTCCACTAATGTTCTATTCTATTCTATTCTATTCTATTCTATTCTGCATCCATCCATTTTCTTATCTAGTATAGAGTCATGTTGCCCAAATAAACACATTTAAACAAAATAACTGAAGCCACATTCTGGAAGGTAGCCCCATCTCAATGAGAGTTAACTCTTCATCTGAATGGATTACTTTAGATTCCTGAATTTGTTTTGCGGCCAAATCCCACTTGTTTCAACATGGCCGGAGCACAGAACAGTCACAACCCAAACAATGGCTGTTTGACGCCGGCGTTCCTCAGGGTTGCGTGCTTAGCCCATTTCTCTATACCCATTACTCATATGACTGCTTCCCTGTCTATGCTTCTAACCTATGTCAAGCTTGTAGGCCATACCACAGTATTTCATCTTATAGCAAACGCTTTCATAGGTCCGGACAGCTGGACCCTACTCTACATAAATGGTGATGCAGTGCAGATGGTCTCCAGCTTCAAGTTCTTGGGCCTAACAGTTACTGAGGAGCTGTCTTGGAGCACCAATAGCACCTCAATAATCAAGAAAGCTCAACAAGTCATGTGTGAGGAAACCAAAGAAAGCAAACCTTCTGTAGAAGCTCCTGGTGAGCTAGTATCGTAGAGCCATTGTTAACTTAGCCATTGATGCTTCTCAGTAAGGCTCACAAGCTGCACAAAGGCGGACAAACAAACTCTATAGGGGGTGATAAAGACTGCTGGGAAAACTATTGAAACCCAACTGCCCCATATCACCCTGATGCCCTGATGTCAGCAGTTCTGAAAACCCTTGAACGCTTCATGCTGGCCTATCTGCAGTCAATCACAGACCCCCTCCTTCACAGTTTGCTTACAGAGCATGTTGCTCATTGGGAGATGCAGTTAACCTGTCCCTTCACTTCATTTGCCAACATCTAGACCCCCCAATACATGCACTATATGGAAAAAGTAGAGGAACATCTTACCATTAAACCTACAGGAACTTTTATGACATCCCATTCTAAATCCATAGGCATCAATATGGAGTTGGTCCCCCCTTTGCAGCTATAACAGTTGACACTTTTTTGGGAGGCTTTACACAAGATTTTGGAGTGTGTCTGTGGGAATTTTTGCCCATACATCCAGAACAGTAATCGGGAGGACAATCCCAGACTCGTCCTTCAGAATAACAGACAGCGATATGTGATTTGTCACTCCACAGAACATGTTTCCACTGCTCAAGAGTCCAGTGGCGCTGTGCTTTACATCACTCCATCCAATGCTTGGCATTGCGTTTGGTGATGTGAGGCTTGTATACAGCTGCTCAGCCAAGGAAACCCATTCCATGAGGCTCCCGGCACACAGTTTTCATGCTGGGGTTAATGCCAGAGGGAGTTTGGAACTCTGCAGTTATTCAGTCAACAGAGTGTTAGGGACTTTACGCACTACGCTCCTCAGCACTAGGTGACCCCTTTACATGGTCTGTCACTTCGTGGCTGACTTTCTGTTGTTCCTAAATGCTTCCACTTCATAATAATACCACTTACAGTTGACTGTGGAATATCTAGCAGGGAAGAAATTTTACAGACTGACTTATTGCAAAGGTGGCATCCGATGACAGTATCGTGCTTGAATTCACTGAGCTCTTCAAAACTACTCATTCTTTCACACGTTTCTAAACCTGACTGCATGGCTAGGTGCTTGATTTTATACACATGTGGCAGTGGGTGTGAATGAAACACCCAGATTCAATGATTAATAGGTGTGCCTCAATACTTTTGTCCATATATTGCAATGTCAGGATTTTATCTGTGGACTTCAGCCTTCAATAACATTGTTCCATTGCATCTCTACAGCAGTCTGACTCAGCTAGCTGTACCCCCAAGCATCTGTCTGTGGATTACCATCTTCCTGACAAATAATAAGCAGTATGTAAAGCTGGGACCCCATCTGTTTGATCCTATAGCCAACAACACAGGACCCCCCAGGACGGTGTTCTCTCACCCCTCCTGTTTTCACTTCACGCAAATGACTCTGCAGAAAAGTTAATAAAAATCTCAAAGTTTGCAGATGGTACAACCATAGTGGACCTCATTTCCAGAACTGATGAGACCCCCATAACGCAGAGAAGTGGGTCGTCTTGCCGCATGGCGTGCCAGAGATAACCTGGGACTCAATGTTTTCAAGGCCACGGAAATGACACTCGACTTCTGCCACAAACCCCCTGCCTGCTTCCCCCTGGAGATTAAAATCCTGGTCATTTATATGGTTGAGTCGTTCAAATTCCTGGGGGCCTCTATCATGAACAAACTGAATTGAGACATGCAAGTCACCTCCATCGCCAACAGATTGTTCTCCCTATGCTAACTCAAGAAGCTCAACATCTCATCAACGCATCATACTGAACTTTTTGTAAAAGTTCTGATAGATTGGTGCTGATTCCTCCCACCCAGGCCGTCACCTCTTCGCCGTACCTCCATCACAGTGGAGGTACAAGTGCATCTTGACCCACATCTATCTGTTGAATTCTTGTTTTCTCTCTGTTAATCTTGTTTTTTGTTAATCTGTAATTTCTATTGCATTCTGCAGTCTTGCATTATGAAGTCTCAAAAGTTTTGTCCTGTGCTTCATGTGTGGCACCAAACCAAAAAGAAATCTGGTATATTTATATATACTGGCAATAAAGTGTGTTCTGAGTTCTGATAAGTAGCTATATCCATGGTGATTTCCAGCAGAGATGGGATCCAATGGGATAGAGTCTCCCTGCAATCCATGTTCAGGTTCTGTGAATATACCAGTAGGTCCCAAGAGGTACAGAATGAGTTTGTTTACCCATAACCAAGAGCTGTTAGTACAGAAATGGGTAAATGTTTCATTGTTGAGCTGGGCAGACATTTTGTGTACATTACTGTTTTGTATACTCTGACAGTTTCCACTAAGGGCTCAGGAACCTAAGATGTTTTTGTTGTAATCCCAGCACTCAACATTTACACCTGCTGCCTTTTGTGTAGTGAATGTCTTTCATCATTGTGATTTCAATAGGGATTTGTCCATATGACCAAAAATTGTTAAACATCAGTTCCACCAAAAAATATTTACAGTGACAGTTGCAGTTTTGTGCTTCACACCAAGGTACAAAAAGTTGATATGTTGTTAGGGGCGTCTCCTTAAATGCCCCCCAAGACCAGTAGCACCAAAAACTGCCTCCACACACATGATTGCATAGTGGTTTCTGCAGCCAGTTAGAAGAGCGTGCAAGGGGCTGAAAGGGTGCAGCGACTGAATCATGCTAACCACATCCTGTTCCCAACCCAGCCAGTCACCAACCCAGCAACTGTGCACCTAACCTTTGTAAGGGGGTGCAGACTGGAGACTAGTCTTTTTTTTTTCCAACAAAACTGGGGACCCCCTACCTAAAATGCATGATCACAGGTGTAACTAAGAACTAAGAATGAGTTTATTAAGAACTAACAACTAAACTAGGGGGCCCACATTTTGTACTTTCCATTCCATTCTCTGCCGCTTATCTGGGGTCGGGTCGCAGGAGCAGCAGTCTACGCAGGGATGGCCAAACTTCCCTCTCACCAACCACTTCTTCCCGCTCCTCCGGGGGAATACCAAGGCGTTCCCAGGCCACCCAAGAGATATGATCTTTCCAGCCTGTCCTGGGTCTGCCCCAGGGCCTCCTCCCGGTTGGACATGACCGAAACACCTCCACAGGGAGGCGTCCAAGAGGCATCCCAGACAGATACCTGAACCACCTCTACTGGCTCATTTTGATGTGGAGGAGCAGCAGCTCTACTTTGAGCCTCCCGCCTCCCCCACCAAATGTCCGAGCTCTTAACCCTATCTCGAAGGCTGGGCCCAGACACCCTGCAGAGGAAACTCATTTCGGCCGCTTGCACTCGCAATCTCGTTCTTTCGGTTACTACCCACAGCTGATGACCATAGGTGAGGGTAGGAACGTACATCGACTGGTAAATCGAAAGCTTCGCCTTCCAGCTCAGCTATTTCTTCACCACATTGCTGCTGCAAGACCCAGCGATACTTAAACTCCTCCACTTGGGGCAGCAACTCATCCCCCACCAGGACAAGGCAATCCACCCTTTTCCAGTCGAGAACCATGGGCTCAGATTTGGAGGTGCTGATCCGCCCCACCATGAATTGCCATGTTTGTGTGGAGCTATGTTGTCGAGGACAGTTGCCCCTAGTAGGGTCCCCTAAGGCAAATTGGTTCTAGTTTACCTGCTAGACTAAGTGCGGTTCATATTGACCCCTATGACAAAGAAAATCAAGGAGGATGTTACCCCACCTGGACTGGGGACTGGGGTGGGGCCTCACCCTGGAACAATGCCTGGGACGGGAACTCATATGCGAGGGCTTGGTGCTCGGCATCCACCCATGGGGCCTGGCTGGGCATAGCCTAAAGGGGTAACATGGGTCCGCCCCCCTGTTTTCCCACCACCTGCAGGGAGAACTGTGGTGATTGGTTGCGGTGTAGATCGGGTGGCAGTCGAAGGCTGGGGTTTGTATTCTTTTTGTTGTGTAAATTGGATAATAATGTTTCTGAGGACATCATGTGATTGTCCTTGCATTCCTCCAGGGGAATGGGGGACCCCAGGGTGATAGCTTCAGTGTCCCATGGTGTGATTCTCACAGCGTGAACAAAGACACCCCGCTCTCTGCACCCCCCGAACTTGTTCATCACCAACCCAGCTCTGTGTTTGTACAAAGCCCAACACAGTGCCCACCCAGAAGTGCAAATGGAAGAGTTTTCACTTAAACCTTGTTTTGGAAGAGAAGCTTCCCAGTTTCTGCAGCTAACCTTCCAAAGAATGACTGGTCAGGGACAGGGGCATACCTAGAAATTCTGGGTCCCCTGAAAAAATGTCACAATTAAGGTTTAATTGTCACCAATTAAACCTAAAATTTTACATATTCAAGGGCCCCTGTCAAGTGCTGGGGCCCCGGAACCTGACAAGTTATCTATGGCCCCCAGATGCCCCTGGTCAGAGGCACTGGGTCTGTCAGCAACAGAGACTGACCATAATCACTTTTTGGAATCGTCATCATCATCATCATCATTATCATTATCATTATGGTCATCATCATTATCATCATTATCATTATGGTCATCATCATCATTATGGTCATCATCAGCATCATCATTATCATTATGGTCATCATCATCATCATTATTGTCATCATCAGCATCATCATTATCATTATGGTTATCATCATCATTACCATTATGGTCAGCATCATCATTATCATTATGGTTATCATCATCATTACCATTATGGTCATCATCATCATTATCATTATGGTCATCATCAGCATCATCATTATCATTATGGTCATCATCATCATTATCATTATGGTCATCATCATCATCATAATTTACGATCTGAAAATCCATACACGTGAATTACATCAAGGGCTTGTTTAGACATTGCACGGGTCAGCAGACCAGTGGTTTTGATCCTGTTAGGAAACAGAAAAAATGCAACAGTTTCAGTTCTAGATTTAAATGACAAAATGCACTGCACTGCACTTACTGCCGCTGTCATTTCACTGGCTGACTTTACATGCTCTATTTTGGTGTAATTGTGATGGTGTTTGGGAAAGTGCAGCCACCTCATGACGGTAATGAGGTTTATTATTCACACTGCCGATAACATTAAATAAGAAACATCTTAACCCTGCTTTGTCGTTTGGTTACTTTGGGTCGCTGTTTTAGCTATTAGAGTTTAATGATACCAGATACGCTGTGCATTAATAAAACATAGTTATTGCCAACATATGTTTTTATTTTTATATGTCATTCAGTAAAATAGTATTTTATACAGAAGACCTTACAGTGATGTTGATTGCAGCCCATAATTAAAGACACTGTTCCTTATTATGAAAACTTAAATGTTGGATATAATGTAGAATCTAATTGGCTGTCCTGGCTCCAGGCCTAAACAATCAGCAACACTTTTACCCTGTGCTAGTCTGAGCTTCATAAAGCAGTAGAACCGTCACACCATCTGACACCGAATGCAAAAAAATATCCTACCAGCCGTGCATCATGCATCACCACTGTGTGTAGGAAATACCAAACAGGGTTAACAAGTGAAGGTGAGGTTAGGGTTGGGGGGTCCCCCTTGGAAAGGATTAAACTTCAGAAAAACTAAAACTTCTGAGTCATATCTTACACGGGCTGCATCTCTGACACCATCCTCCACTCACACACGTGCTCATACCAACAGAACCTTTAAAAAACTCATTTATATCATTGCAATTAACTATCTGGTTTGTCTGATTATCTGTCTTTCTTTCAAAAGAGTAGGGGTGGTACCCCAATGTCCTGGCTAAAATTGCCTACTGCGGCCCTATCAAATCTGGCCTCCTTATCATCCGCTATACCTATTTGATAAATTCTCTCCTGCCCCTTCAGCACCATAGCTACTGTATGTTGAGCATACTGGCGCAGAATGGCTGCCGTCGCATCATCCAAGTGGGGGTTAGACAGTGGCGATGGTTGAAGTGGCTCCCCATTGGTTCTGTAAAGCGCTACATAAATGTACCTTTCAGTCATTCATGTCATGACGGTGTCTTCAGGTAACACTCATTTGAGGAAATGTTCTGACTGCTTATGTAATCTTTTTCTAAAACCATCACTCTGTCTGGTTGTATTATACGAGGAGGAGAACGATGTTGAAATCCCCAGCGCTAAAAAAACCACTTTTTCATAAGTCACCCTTTTGGAAACCTGTTCCAGCCCACTGATTTGGGCTGGAACAGGTTATGAAGAACATCCTTTCCATTGTACTCAGTTCCTCACTTGTTCTCACTCCACCTCTCACACTGTCATTGTTCCTGTGGAGACCCTTTCATCACCCACATTCTTTGCCATTTACTGAAAGACCCTTTGCACTTTATGATATTAAGGATAAACAGCATATAGCAAAGAAAACGTACATAATGACTATGGTGGTCCTTTCTTGATTCCCGTGGGGAAATTCTCTTTTCTCCGACCCCAGCTTACGCACGTAGACGGCAGCAAGCTTGGCAGTGAAGGGCGGCCAGCTGCAGTGGCGTCCATGGAGCTGGGGGCAAAGGGCCTTGCTCAAGGGCCCTTCAGAGGCACAGAAGCTTAGTCCACTGGCCTTGCACTGCCCCCAAATTAAAAATAGAACTTCATGAAGTAAACTGATACTAATATCAAATCATAAATGGGTTAAATTCTGAACAAGAAAATTACTTTTAGTGTGATATATGAATATACACACGTTTCCTCACACGTAATATATACCCATGCATCCCCGGTATAATTTTATTTTGTGTGCACAGCGCCATCTAGCGCCAAAAAAATTGTCGCTTCTGTTGCTTTTCACCAGTTTTCAAATGATGCTTTAGAAAGCTGCACTTGTCCATAGATTTCTCTTCGGTTAGAGACACGTTTGGTGTGCTAATTTTTAGCAAGAATTTCAACAAAACACAGAAACCCTGCAAAAATAATTGCATATATTGAGTAAAAAATGTAACCAGTCAGATTATCATGAAATGTTTTATTGTTTTTTTTTTATTTCAATTTGATGGCAATTCCAGATGAAAAAAGCTGTAACTTACAAATGTATCTTAGCTGTTAAGTGGACTATAATACCTGTCACTAAGCTACTTCAAATTTTTATATATAGTTTGATTTCTCACTTTTGGAAACCAGATTCATTGCATCTCTTAAGCTGTAAAAGAAAAAAAAAGCACAACCACAATCATAATTATCTACAACATGTACGCGCCAAAGAAGTTATCCGCAGAGACCTGACTCAATAGCTTTGTATGATTGTGCACCTTTACAAAAATGCCGTCACCCTCGTGCAAAAGGTACACCCCCCCTAGGTAGCTGTTTAGCATGCCCCCCCTGCTGTCGCCCCTGTTAAGAAATTGGAAAGCGCGCATCAGCTCCATTTCACTATTGGGCATACGTGGGCTGGACCTCAGGACCATGTGGGTGAAGGCTGCCCGGCCGGGCTCAGAGAAGAACACTTTGGAGTAGATGAAGTAGAAGCCTTCCGTCTTGACAAAGAGCTTCCCCTCAGTGTAGTCCATCTCGTGGGTGAATGCATCTCCCCCGACGGAGGTCCACATCATGAGTCCATCTTGCCTGGGTTGGTGTGAGCTGGCTTGATAGGAAAAGGAATCGATCACTGTCAGCTTACACTGGATACAATAAGCAAGTCTTGTTCATTAAAGGGTCCGCACTGCCGTTTGCTTATAGTGATGTCTCACCTGTCAGGTGTGCTGATGGCTTTAGAGGTTTAACTTCAGTCTGGTATCTATGGCCGGTAACATCCCTCTCCCCTGTTAGACAAAAGGAGGATTCATTTTTAATGTCGATTCTTTCGGGAAGTAAATATGGAAATTAAAGATTTTTTTTTCTTCTACGGTGGAGGCTGAATAACAACAAATGAGTAGCACAAAAAGTCCGTTCGCTAATGCGAATATCGCGGTTCCTACCTTGCTGGTGCTTCTCTGTGGTTGGGGTGTCCGCCTGAAATGGAGACAATCACAGATGTTATCATGGACCCTGGACACCAATCTGTTTCTTTGAGGGCATTGGTAAGTGGAGATATTTCATATGTTACTTTAATTTCTATATTTGTTTATTTTACAATATTTATTTTACCCCTTTAAGGGCCACACCCAGAAAAAGGCATTGGAATTTTTTTTTTTTATCACTTCTGAGGTCTGTAGGCCAATACAAACAAAAATCAATAGTTTTTTCAAACACTGAAAAATGCAGTTTATGTATTATAAAGGTATACCAAACGGTAGTCTACCATTTGGTGGAGCAGACACTTAAAGGGTTAAAATATGTTTTGTTAACACATAATTAAAACTTCATAATAGTAGTGGTCGAATACAAAAATACATTGATCTTTCAGATGGTTGCTGCAAATACTGGGGTGATTTCAGGAGAAGCTTTGAAGTTTACTCATTTTGACAGACACAATATCATAGTTTTACACCAGCAAAAAGATAATTTAAACATAATTTCCTTTGTCTGCTTAAGACTTGTGCACAATATTGTATTATTCATTACTCATAGATGTAGGACCGTGTCACAGGCTCGTGCTGTAAGGCTGCTTGGCAGAGCCCCTCACCATCGCCATGGTGTTGTACAGGTTGTAGATGAAGCAGGCCTCCACTGTGACGCCACACAGAGCCACGACCAGCAGCAGGTACAGTGCCGTCTGTCCCATCTGACGCTGCCTAGGGGGAGGAGGTGCCATCGTCTGGGGCGGGTAGCATGCCTGGCTGTCCACCTTGAATACTGGCGAATACATCTCCATTGTTTCTCTAGCTTCCCCTGGATCCTGGATCATTGCTGCAGCAGCCTGGATAGAGGATACATGAGATGTTCATCTAGAGAGTCCAAGAGGTCACACCAACCTGGCATCCGCACCGATTGGATGGGCTGTGTCAAAAACCAATGAAGATACAACTAATATTTAAAAATACCTTCCTCCACTTCTGAACAGAAAGTAAAACTCCTCAGTTGAGAGATCAGAGAGCCGCTGGCCCCGAAAGAGCCGCGAAAATATGAACGAGAGAAAAATTAAATTGAGGGTCTCTCTGAAGACTTTCTCTCTGTCGCCTCCCTCAGGTAGACCAGTGTTGCGCGTGTCTCTCTCATCAGCCGCTTGCACGCGTGTGAGAATATGCTGCTACACAGAGTACTCTTGTATTAACAATTCCCCTCCCCGCTCCGATTGTTCCTGCATCAGACTCACTTCCCTGCTTTCCGTCTGTTATACGTGTTTGCTTTTTTTGTAGCGCATAATCTCAAAGTGACCTTTTATAGGCGTCTGAGTGTTGATCTGTGGGTCAAGGATGGTGATCAGTAAAGTCATGGATGGGTAATTTAAGCTGCCCATTAAGACGGGTCTTGGCTGTACAACAGAGTACATCTAAGCTGTAAAATGTCCAGTACAAAAAAAATTGCAAATATCCAGCACTTTAGAGGATAAGAACCACTGAAAAATCGGTGGTGTTTTCTAGCAGAGATGGGATCCCGTGGCACAGAGTCTCTCTGCAGCCCAAGTTACGCTACATGGACAAAAGTATTGGGACACTTGGCCATTACACCTACAAGAACTTTGGAAGTCAGTGAAGTCAGGCACTGATGTTGGACGTGAAGGCCTGGTTTGCAACCTCCATTCTATTTCATCCCATAGGTCTCAGGGCTCTTTGTAGGCCAGTCAAGTTATTTCACACCAAACTCACCCTATCTTGTCTTTATGGACCTTGCTTTGTGCACTGGGGCACAGTAGTGCTGGAATAGAAAAGGGCCTTCCTCAAACTGTTCCCACAAAGTTGGAAGCATAGAATACTGCATGTCTTGGTATGCTGAAGTATTAAGACTTCCCTTCACTGGAACTAAGGGGCCATAGCCCCGGCCCTGAAAAACAACCCTATACCATTATAATTTCTCCACCAAATATTAGAGTTCAGTCAGGCAGGTAATGTTCTCCTGGCAACTCTGCAGTTGTTTAGTCAGCAGAGCATTGGTGACTTTTGCACACTATGCGCCTCAGCACTCTGAGACCCTGCTCTGTTAGTTTATGTGGTCTGTAACGTTGTGGAGTTTCGGTCGTTCCTAAACACTTCTACTTTGCAATAATACCACTTACAGCTGACCATGGAATATCAAGCATCACAAACTGACTTATTGCA
The DNA here is from genome assembly GCA_026781065.1 of Mormyrops boulengeri. NCBI lineage: Eukaryota > Metazoa > Chordata > Actinopteri > Osteoglossiformes > Mormyridae > Mormyrops > Mormyrops boulengeri. The sequence continues at coordinate 15,309,907 of JAODLD010000051.1, read as the reverse complement.
AAGGTGGCATCCGATGACAGTACCATGCTTGAATTCACTGAACTCTTCAGAACGACCCATTCTTTCACAAATGTCTGTAAACTTCACTGCATGGCTAGGTGCTTGATTTTATACACCTGTGGCAATGGGTCTGAAAAAAAAATGTCTGAATTCAACGATTAAGAGGTGTGTCCCAATCCTTTAGTCCATGAAGTGTATGGTCAGGTTCTGTGGATATACCAGTATGTATCAAGAGCTACTCTAACCCCTAAATGAAAATACAAGTAGATAGGAGATAGGGACTCCCTGTGTGATCACAAAAGTAAATAAGAACTGATAAAATATTTCTCACTGCAGCCAGAGAGTCTACATTTTGTGTTTCTTCATGTTATGCAAATTGCATAATCTCACCCTCTTCAGTCAGCAACCAAAAGCCAATTTTGTGAGAAGTGTCACTCTAGACATTTCTCATGTGTGGTTCCTTAATGGAGGACTGAGCTGCTGAAACACATCCAGTCATCAGATTTCTATTCCACCTTCAAGAAATGCCTCAAAAGTAATCTGTTTCTGGAGTACCTCTGCTAGCCTACACCACTCCAAATTCCATTAACACTCTTAGTGTTGCACTGTGTCTGTTGATTTGAGTAGTTGTCTTATTAGGTTCTTGCTTTATTTGGAAGTTCTTGTGTAGCTCCTGTTCACATGTAAATGTGAATAATAACATCTCTGAGGACACCCTGTGACTGTCCTTTGGGCCTCCTGGAGAATCGTCAACCTCAATGTGGACCAAAAGCCTTCCCTCTCTGTCTGCCGCCCCCCCCCCTTCCCCAACCCTGATTATCACTAATCTGGCTCTGGGTTTGACAGGTCATTAGAAACACAGAATGGGTTTATGCAAATCCCAACACAGTGCACACCCAAAAGAGAAAACGGAGCAATCTCACCTTAACTTTGTCTTGCAGCAAATGGTCATCATCAACATCATAATTCGTAATCCTTCCGCAGCACGTGAGTTAAGTCATGGACTTATTATGATACTGTACAGGTCTGCAGAGACGTGGTTTTGAGTCCGGTTGAGATGGTCACGCAAAAGCAGAAGTCTTAGGAAATGCCCAGAAACAGAAAGATTGCGACTGTTTCAGTTCAGGATTTTGAAAAAGCACCACACAGCATTTACTGCTGCTGGCATTTCATTGGCTGACTTTACATGTGCTATTTCGGTGTAATTATGATGCTTTCTGGGAAAGTTCAGCCACATGATAAAGAGAGGAACGGTAATGGCGTCTATTGTTCACATTGCTGATGACATCATGTAAGAAACATCCCAACCCTGCTCTGAGCTCACTTAGGGTCACTGTTTTAGCTATTAGAGTTTGGTGATGTCATACCAGATATGTTGTATATTAATAATAATAATGACACCTTAGTGATCCCTTCTTTTTGCCTACCCATCATGACACACAGACGAATATGTAGGTGAGAGCGAGCTTGGCAGTGAAGGGCAGCCGCCGGCAGCAGTGCCCATGGAGCTGGGGGGGGTTAAGGGTCTTGCTCAAGGACCTACAGACATGTAACCATTCTGCTGAAGCCAGTCACAAACTGGCAACCTTCCGATTGCAGAAGCTTAGCCTGCTGAGCCACACACTGCACCCTAGTAATTATCTACATATGTTTTTATTTTTATATGCCATGTTGTAATACAATATTTCATATAGAAGACCCAACAATAATGCTTATTTCAGTCCATATGTCATGCCCCGATTGTGCTGATCCTCTTGTGTGCCACACCCCCTCATCTAACCCGTGTGGAATCCCAGTGTTATCAGCTGTTTCTAGTTGTGTTTAATTAGTCCAGTGTATTTAAACGTGTGTCAATGTATTTTTCCCCAGTCTTGTCATTGACGTTGTTCCGTTTCCTTGAGTATTCCAAATAAACCTCGTGTTCACCCGACTGCCCCGACTCCTGTGACTGCTTCCCGGCTCTGTGCCAGCGTGTGTAATGACCGGACTAAAAGATGCCTTGCTTCACCTAGGAAGACTAAATGGCTTTGGCAGACAAGGCGATTTACTGGCTTCAGCAGCCCAAGGTCCAGGAAGTCCCCGTGGCTAGAGCCCTTGCTGCCTGATCGACCTGCACCACCTGGAGGAGGTATGGCAGAACTTACTACGGCTGAGAAGAGGGGTGGCAGAAACGATGATGAGGCAGGTAGCCCTGGACTGTGGACTGCCTTATTGTTCACCGGCAGAACTGTCTGAATGCCGAGGGAGAAGACACTTATGCCAGGGTCGAGTCCCGCCTGCCCTGCCCCCAGGATCGCCTGTGGTTCCCCTTGCTGCTGCTCGGTGGTTGCCTGTGGTGCCCCCTATGGTGACTCGTCGGGTGTCTACGGTCCCACCTCCAACGCCTCATCGGTCGCCTGCAGTTCCCTGAGCTCCACCTCGTCGGTCGCCTGTGCTTTTGCTGGCTGTGGCTTCGCTGTTGCCTGTGGCGGCTTCAACTCCCTCCTCACCTCCCTTCATCCTTGCCTCCTCTGGTGGTCTCTCCACCTTCCTCCTCGCCCCCTCTGGTGTCACCTCCGCCTCCTGCCTCCCGGTCGCTGAGGGTCGCTCCGGCTCCGGCCTCACGGTCACCTGTGGCCCCGGTTCCTCCTGCCTTCTGCCCGCCAGGGATCCCTTCGGCTCCCTGGTTTCCCCTGCCCTTTACCTCTTTGCCCCTTGGTTCTCTTCCCCGTTTGTCTGGCCCCTACCCTCCTTCGGTCGGTGTCCCCCCTGGTTTTGTGCCCCCTGGTGGTTCTGCCCCCTTTGTTGGTTTGTCCCCTGGTGTTGTTCCTTCGTTGTCCCCTTCCCAGCGTGTGTAAGACACCACAGACATGAAAAAATATGTTGCATATGTTGAATCTACTTTTGGTCTGCGCTAGACTGAGCTTTACAACGGAAAGTCTCACCATCTGACACCAAATGCCAAACAAAATCCTACCAACTGTACATCATGTATCACCATGGTGTGTAAAGAATACCAGGTGGGACTTAATGAGTGAAGGTGAGGTTAGGGTTGGGGCTAATACACTATTATCCAATTGGAAATGGAGGACCCCCACAATGAGTTTTGCTGCCCCATATACTTGTTGGCTATACCAGGAAAATGCCTGGTATGTCAGATGGCCAGGTAATATATGACCCCTCTGCTCCCAATGTAATTGTATTTTGTGTTTACAGCACCCTCTAGAGCCATAAAAAAATTTCAACCCATCTGTGGATTTTCAACTGTTTTCAAATGAAATTTTAGAAAACTCTCTTGATTTGTGTCAGGCTTAGAGTCAGGTTCAGAGAGACATTTGATTTGCTAATTTTCTGCAAAATTTTCACCAAGATTTGACGAGAATCAGAGAATGTTTTTTGAACTTTTTAAAAATTTATCACTGATGAACATTTCAGTTGAAAAAACTACAACTTACAAATTTGACTGTTAAGAATTGCAATAGCATCGTAGTCAGGGCTCTGTGTTAATCCCTATCCTGCTACATATCGAGTCGAGGCTCGCCCTAGGACCCCGACCAGCATAAGCATTTAGATGAACTGGTGGAGGGGGGCGCAGGAACCTGTCCCAGGATGTGTTGGAAAATGTGTCACTATTTCCACTATGCAGTACATCTCCCAGGATTTTTTTATTTATTTTTTTCTCCATAAATCTTTATTTAATTCAATCGTTGTATACAAACAACCAAGGCATAAAGAGATAGCATCCACATCAAACACCAAAACGTGTTGAATCAGTACCAGCAAGAAAATAGCAAGCATAAAGTGAACATAAAGAAAACAAAATAAAAGTTAAGAGGTCTCATCACAAAAGAGTGTACATTTCAATTAGAGAAAAAAGTTTTGGGGCGTTTTTGTTGTTCATAAAGTATAAAGATTTCTTGAAGAGTTCGAAATCACTCATCCATCCGTTTATGTGGGGCTTGACTCCTAGGAGTCAAGATCTTCATCTGTGGATGAAGTGTTTTCCGAGCGAAATCAGAATGTTCACCAGGAAGTCCAAGTTTTTGTCCTTCAAAAAAACTCCAACTTTTATAGAAGTCCAATTTATCTGATGCAGTGTTACATGTTTAGTCAACAACCAGCTGTGAAAAGAAAGCCAGAATTCCTGTATAAACTCACATTCAAGGAAAAGATGTTCAGCTGTCTCAATGTCCCTCTCACAAAAACCACAAGAGTTATTATCCCAATTAAATCGAAGACATAAGAAGTCGTTCGATGGATAGATATCATTTAAAATCTTAAATGTCACCTCTTTCGCTTTATGTGGGATCGGATAAGACAAATATCTCTTTCTTATTTTTCTCTTTTCCATATCATTGAACTCACGCAGAATGTATTTCCTTTTTAGCTGGTAAGGATAGTAGTGAGTAGTTAAAATCTTTCGAGTAAACATCTCCCAGGAATGGCAGATTAAACATCGGATTATATGCCTTCCGGCCCTTCCCACTCAACAAACACCTCTATTGCCTCTCAGAGCGATACGCCACGCCCACCACCGTCGTGCTCTGCTGTGTGTATATATATATATATTTTTTTTATTTATTTTTTTTGTGAGCGAATTCGTCGTCGAGGCACGTCCCTCGCACATCATTGGTCAAGCGGACGTGCGTCTCACTTGATTGGCACAGAAAGACCTCAATCACAACAGCGCCCCAGCCAATCGCGAGCTCTGAAAGTTCGTACGAGTAAAATAACCCGAAAAAAAGAGATTAAGGAAGTTGCTGGCTAGGTGGTAGGTAGCGGTGTAGTGACAGTGCGTCTTGGGGGCACGCCGGCGCTGTTTAATCGGATTTAGGTAAACAGGGCTGCAGATATGGGAGCCTGCCGAAGGAGCGCGATTTCAAGCCCTGCTGGATTGTTTTTAACTGTAGTCCTGAGTCAGTGTTTGGATTTGATAGGGGCGTTTGGACCAAATCAGGACACCGAACTCACCTTTCTCCTGCCTGCTGGGAAAATGGAGTGTTTCTACCAAACAGCCTCGAAGAACGGCTCTATGGAAGTGGAGTATCAGGTGAAACTGTCATGTTTGTACGTGGCTGGCCATAATGTCCTGCATTGCTCGGAAACGGGTGGAAAGCATGCTTTGCAGGGGAACGCCTGGGTGATAAATCAGATTTTTTTTTTGAGAGGGATGAAAGCACGTTACATTGCGGTACATTTCTCCTTGCATGCGTTGACAGTGCGTGTTACTTGGATAAACGATAACGGACGTGATTACGTTTTAATTAAAACAGACTGTGTAGGAGTAAAGGTAATACTTCCTTGTTGAAATTATCATGTTTTTTTCAAGTTTCCACGAATATGAATTTGCCACGACAGTAACCGCAAAATAATATAGCCCCTCCTCTTACAGTGGTAATCTAATCCGGTTCAAGTAGTAGTGCCATAGGTTACTCAGAAAACCGAAGCTCGTTGGCAGTGGTTAGAATACGATTCGTTTGAAGTTGTGTGTGATACGACACTAACAGTATTTATGTGATGTTTAGACTTTAAAGGTTCGCATCTGTTTTGCGTCTTGTTCCCGTTTTCCTCCCTTGTATATAAACATTTATTACTCGATCCGTCGACCTAAAACAAGAAAGGTGTACTTCCATTTGTTTTTTAAGCACTCGATTTGTATGTGGATCGGACTTTGCATACTGGGCCAGCATCATCAGTATATTGTTGTAGAGATGAAATGCACTTTCTATGTGGAGGCACGTATAATGTTGGACGGTTTTTCTATTTATTTGTCAAACTACAAATAAAGGAGTTGGATAAAACGCATGTGGCTACACTCACAAAATTCCCTGAATAAGCTGTACAATGTGTTTTGACATCAGTTACATGTGCGCATGTTGGTCGTGTGTGTTACTGTGATTGAGGGAGCCTGTGGTGTCTTGCAGTAAGGCTGTCTAGCCGGCTTTCTGATCCAGGTCATGGGGGTGGCGTGAGGAATATAGATACATTTCAGGGAGATAAGATTTGGGTCAGAGGTCACAGGGTGTAAATTTAGGGACCAATGAGAGTTGGCAAATCCTAACACCTTTTGGTTCATGCTTCCAAACAGTGTTCATTGTGCCGAAGGCCTGGTTTATGTGCTTAAACTCCCCTCAGATGTAGAGTCTGGTGTGGGAGGAGGGCCTTCCCTCACCGGCCCCGCCCAGTGCATGTGAAGCCACACCCACAATGCCTCACCTTAAGACACCTAAGCGGATGCAGCTCCATTGTCCTGGCCTTTCCTGGTTCTGGATGGCATATCCAGACCATGGCTGTGGGGAGTGGATTTTAGAGTGGTGTGGACGGGCTTGTTTGATGCAGGACTCTCCTATACCGACTCTGTCGTGACTCTGCTATGTAAAGCTGAGGCCTGGCCTGTTTTGCTGGCCGAGGGAAAAGCTGTGATGTGATTTCACACTTTGTGGAAATGGTGGTATGGTGCCCTTCTATTCTGCCCCAGAGACTGTGAGGTAAGGCTCTAATTTAGTCCCGCTTACCCCTTATACACGACCCCCCCACCATCTCCTCTATCCTTCCCGTATGCCGCTGTCTGTTACCCTTCTGTACAGACGGTGACCGTGTTGGGTGACCTAGCGGCTGGGAGTGAGAGTGGCGCCTTGTGTGTGTGCGGCGTGCTCTCAGCAATGATGATAAAATTATGCCTTAATGTTTGAATATTCAATCTCACACCACTGGCAGGCATCGCTTGTGGGGTTCAGGTATCCAAAATCTTCAAGTAAAAACGGTCAGGAACTTTGGGTGAAAGACTTTTTTTCATTTAAAAAAAAAAAAAAAAAAAAAAAAAACTTTTAAGCTGCCTTCCAAAAAATCCATAAATGTCCTAAATTACATCATAGTCTGTGGCATTTATATGTTTTTAATCTCTCCTGAGGGAACTCTTCACCTGGATCTACCTGTTCCTTGATGCCTAGGTGATCGCAGGGGCCGGTATGGATGTTGACTTCACCATCATCTCCCCCGTCGGGTACCAGCTGACCTCAGAGTTCCGCAAGTCGGACGGGATCCACACGTGAGTGAGAGCTCCTTCCCAGCACAGTCTCCAGCACGTGGTCTTCCACGAGTTTGCTTATCTAATGAGAAAGGTGGTGAATGTTATACAGTCATGAATGACTGGGTGTGGACCTATCTGCCAGTTTCCTGTCCCCCTCTATCCATCCTCTATTTTGAATCTTAGTGACTGTGTTTCAGTCTGCCTTTAAATTGTGTTACTGTCCTTTCTAATTGGCTGAATGGTGTGTAGCTGTAAGTTATTCCTTTGTCCCATTGGTTGACTGGTGTGTAGCTGTAATTTACTCTCTCTTCTCATTGATTCACTAGTGTATAGTAGCACTTATTGCTAATGGAGTGCTGTCTCTCTCTCTCTCTCTCTCTCTGTCTCTCTCTCTCCCTCTCGTTCACTCTCTCCTCTTGTCCTCTCTGTCCTTGCTTCTCTGATGGTGACTTTATCACAGTGTGGAGCCCACAGAGGCGGGAGACTATAGGATCTGCTTCGACAACAGCTTCAGCAGGTTCTCAGAGAAGATGGTGTTCTTTGAGGTGATCCTGGAGGGGCCGGGGGGGGACGCAGGGGGGGAGGACGACTGGGCGGACATAGCGGAACCCGAGAGTCTGCTGGAGTACAAGCTGGAGGACATCAGGGTGAGAAGGACACCAAGCCCCCATCAATTTTGAATCTCTTAACTCCTCTTTCTGATTAATCTCATACTGACCCCCCCCCCCCTCCAGGATTCAATAGACTCAGTTCACCGTCGCCTGGAGCGCAGCCGGCAGATGCAGATGTCTCTGCGTGTGTTTGAGGCACGTGACCGCAATCTACTGGAGGACAACCTATGGCGCGTTTCCTTCTGGTCCTGCGTGAACATGCTGGTCCTCCTGGGCGTGGCCTTCACCCAGGTCTACACTGTGCGCCGCCTCTTTGACGACAAGAGGAGGCTTCGCACGTAGCCCCGCCCCCCTCACCTTTGCCACAGCCACGCCCATAAGTGGGACTTTGGGTAGGAGACAGGAACTGTCATTCAGAAGGATGGGCGAGCACTAGGGAGGAAGTGAGGTATGAGACTCTCCTCTTCTCTTTCCTCTCATTGGTGGAGATCTGCCAGTTAAATCTGAGGCATAAACACCCCCAAGAGCTGTGACTCTCCATGCCACCACGTTCGCTACAACAATGCGGTGATAGTTTAGCGACTAGCATCCGCTCTCTCTGCCGCACCTGTCTGCACTGGCCAGTCTCTGTAAATCTTCCCAGTGTGCTTCTCTGTAAATCCCTCCTATCATCCCACCCCTTCACACATATCCAGCCAATGGGAATAATCACCATGTTTACATTTTTTTTTCATCAGCGATCCCTCATTGGTTGACAGTTCTATTTCACGCCTCCTCAGGCCTGCAGTCATCATGATATTCTTAGAAGATTTTTTTCTTTTTTTTAAGTCCCTTGGAGCTCATCTTGTCCCTAATGAAGACAGAGTTTTCAACTTTCACCTTGAGAGGTACTTTTTAAATCATGTGTTTACTATATGTAAGGACCCAATTCTGTGATTAAGATTATCTGCACAAGTGTGTGTGTTATGGATGTATGTGGTACTAAAGGTGTGACTTTTCATGATTTAATAAAGTTTTAGTAGAAAAATAAATGGTCTCAAATTTATTTTAACTTGGATGTAGCTTATGAAACCTCCCATGGAGACAGTTTTATGGGTTTTTGGCAGTTAATGGTGGGTACGTGCTTAGTATTATTTTTTTAATTGACTTGACATATAGGACCCAGCACTTAATTTGTACAGAAGGGTAGGAAGCTAGCTGGAAAAGCAGGGGCCACTAGTTTAAAAAGTGGTTAATTACTAAGAAATTTTCTGCATTCATCAAAGAATAATTGATCTGCTTTTGTTGGTTGGCCCGAAGGTGGTATCGGGTAGGATTCATAGCGCATTGATGATGTTGTGTGCAGTTAAAATGTTTAAGATGATGGGTTGCTGTCCGATATGGCATCAAAAGCCGGTTTCCTTCACAGCTATTGAATTTTTTTTCCCAGATGAATTTGCTCCAGTATTTTCCAGGGAAGGGACAATATTTCGACTAACTAAGGTTATAAATGGCAGCTAATATTTCTTTTGCTAGGTAAATCCCAGGGGTATTATTATAGTGGTTGGGGCTTTTTTTAAACCAAGAAACTGAAATTGCTACAAGTATTAACCTTTTAATCATTCCCATGAGAGTTTCATTTTCACAGCACACACAAAAGTATCAAATCTACTACTTCTGAGCAGAACTGCCTTCTGTTCATTAGACACCTGATCTACGTTAATATCTGGGACTGAGAGAGGTCTTTCGCTGTTTGGTCATATGGAACAGATGTTATGAAGCAGCTCAAATGCAGAAACTCCCCCGAGCTTGCAATCATCAGCAGGAATTGATGCACAAAAAGTCGCCCTTAGGTGCCGGCGATTGTTTCAAACCAGCGCCGCTGCTGATAAATGTGAGAAAAGACCCAACTGTCCCACGATGCCAGTGCTAAATATTTACATTCCATTCAATGTGCAAAATGCAGAGCGATGCCCTTGATCATTGGAAATATACATTTACACCAGTCCATACAGTCCATATGGCAACATATTGATGACAACTTAGAGATCCAACTTCTCAGAATTTATATATATATATATATGTATATTTATATGTATTTTATATGGCTTGATTTTATATATATGGCTTGATCATACACATTTGTATATAACTTGATTCATATCTTGGGCCATTTCATAGTTATTTAAATCATGAACTTGTATATTGTTAAAAAAAATGTAAAAAGAACTTCACAGAGTTTGCATTCCAGTGATTATCACTTCAATCGTGTGTGTCCAGTGGCACGTATTTTTGAATCCTGGTATAGAAGGAAACCAAATCATAGTCTTCCTCTATAAGTCTTTGCATGTTTTGGCTGCTGTGGTCCTGGCACCTCTGAGTTCCCGTCGTATTTCCTTCATTTAACAACTCTAACAGTGTTATGAGGTGTGTCCCACCAATATCCTGGGTCGGTCTGTTCACCACTGGTTCCGAGGAGCTGGGCGCCTGTTCAGAGTGATGAAAGGACAAAGGCTGAAAGACTGACACATCATAGATGCAGGCGGCCCATGAGGGTGAGTTTAATCACTGCACAGTGTTGTAGGGTCAGATCCACACGTTTTGGGTAACAGGCCTTCAGCGGTTCTGTTACTGCAAACCTGTTCTGTATTCATCGCAGTGCAGGTCAGAGATCAATGGGGGAGCAAAGTTCATCAGACTAACCTGACTAGAGCCTTGCTCCTTACCTCCCTAGCATTCAATCTCACGTGATCCAGTGACACCCTTGATCGGTGAGGAACTGGCTATACTTTGGCCCCGAAACTAATGTGTTGTCTGGAGTGGTCCAACCCCTTTTTGTTTAACCTGTGATATACCATGTCTTACAGCTTTTCAGTACTAAAAGTTGCAAATCTTTCTGGGTTCTGTGCTTATTACACCATTATGCATGCAATGTTAGTCATCCATAATGACGCGATGAAAAAAACAAGTTAACTCACAATTTAATCTTCCATTTTTTTTGCCCCAACATTCATATGTCAAAGAAAATATCAAAGGGCCGTGAACATAAACCAAACAGCTCCTTTGGTTATTCATGACGATCTCTTATGACGACTCCTATTTAAAGGAGCCAACGTTGCCACTGTAATCGATATAACTGCCAATTCTGCAGAATGTGCAGTGGCGGGAAGAAGGTGGCTTCAAGAAAACCTATAGGGCTTGGGGGGGGGGTGTCATCAAATGTACAGCCCTGCACCAAGAAATAAGGACACCCTGAACCTAGGATGTTCACCACCACTTTTAGCAAATCTCACCCACCACCCAATCACTGTGACAACTTGAGATGACTTCTGATTGGTCTGATCACGTTCTCATCTCCACCGTTGTATTTCTTATGTTCTAAAATACAACGGTGGAAATGAGAATGTGATCAGACCAATCAGAAGTCATCTCAAGCCTGGATGGTTGCCAGGACACCAGGGTGTCTTAAATGGAGAGAGACAAACATACCAGAAAGGAGGCAGGACACTAGGGCAGACGGAGAGAGAGAAATGACACAGAGTAGACACCAACCACCAGAAGCCATTCCATTTATTGTACACATTAGCTTTTTATTAATGCTCATTTCATTCATTAATTGTACTCAGTTATTCAGTTCCAGTCAGAACGAGAGGCACTTAAGTCAGGAAGCGTGTTGGGATCGCCACGTGGGAAGGCTGGTACGTAGCTCGCACACCACCACCTTCTGCATGTCTGCACGTTCTACCTTCGGGGAGGTTCTCGAATGAACCTCTGCAGGAAATTACCGACCGTAAATATAAAAACAAAGCCTTCAGCCAGCTGTCTGAGTAATGCCGAGATCCCCGATACCCTGACCAAGATTGGCCATCCTGCTGTCAGAGTCTGCGTATCTTCACAGGAAGTTCATCGGCCCACAAAACGTAAACTCCTCATACTCATCTGCAAAAAATGTAAAACCACAGCCACACACGGAGGGGGGGTTGCTTTCTGCCAGTACCTCCCTTTGAAAATCCTTAACTAATTCCACTGGACTGCACCTGTATTTACACAGTCTTTTCTGAAGCAGGACATGCACAGCAAGCCAAAGAGCATCCGGACCTTGGCCATCTTCCCCACCCAATGGTTCAACGCACCAAATCAAACAGAAAACATCCAGAACGTCTGTCAGAATGTCCACCTTCCCAAAAAGCCCAAATGAACAAATGAAAAGAAAAAAAAAAATCAGGAGTTACAGATGTTCACCGATCATACCCAAGACATATCTGACAGACCTTTCTGCTTATAAAGCTTTTGGTTTTCTGTGAAATTTGTGCAGTATAACGGGCAAGAGATCTGCAGAGACCGTTACCCCAATGCCAAGAATGATGGCGATATGATGAGTTTTTCCCAATCAGGGTGGGGTGGGGGGGTTGCCTCAGTGGCTCTGTGACTAGCCTTCACAAAGGTGGAGGATCTCGACAGAGCTCTCTGAATTCAGGATAAAAACCGCTTTTGACAAAATAAATCAGCCTTGGTATAAATAACACAAAAAGGGTTACAAAAATCTCCATTTCCACAGGAGCGTGACCACCAAACAGGTCTACTTAGCCATTTCACAAGTGGTTTTCACCCCCGCCCCACCCAAAATTTAATCCTTGCCCACCCCCCACGTTCCATTTAAAATCACGCCCCCAAACTTTCTGGCACTTTCTGGTAACAGGCTTGGATTCCATTTTGAAGCTCCTAGTCACTTCACTTCCTGTCAGGGTTCTGACATCCCGTGAAGCAAAGTGTCCCCTCCCCCCCCACCACCTACCTACCGCTTCAGGACAATCTCAAAAGATTTACACCTACTGCCAATCAGTGCAATGAGGTGCCCAGAACACGCAAAAAACTGTTAGTTTTTTTCTCTCTTTTTTTTTTTTTTTTTAAATCACGTTATGTTGATGCTTCAGAGACACAGGCCTGTCGACATCCACACACACTTTCTCCATGAGGCTCCAGCTTCCACAGACACAGCCATTAAACAATCCGGAACTTTCTATTGTCTGTTAAGTTTGCAAGGGGAACACACCGTTTGTACAGAGGGGGCCTGTTTAATACACCAAAACAATAACATCACCCCTGAACATAACTGTAAAACTGTGCTGAAGCACCACAACTTAGTTTAGTCACTCCTGTGCTACAAATGTTAGTCTTTTTTGCCTTGACTGTATAAATTGCATTAGGATACATGCCGAGTGTGACTCGACTCATTTTCAGCTGCAGTTCAGTCAGAGCTTCTGACTGGTCTACACCACCAGCTCACCTGCTCTCTGATTGGTCGTATTGTATTCTTAGAGGGTGCGTGATTAAGGGAGGGGCAGGGGTGAGCGTCCCCCGTTTTACAATGCAATTATTAGACCTTAAAGCTAAACGCAACATTGTAAAAGTACATACTTCCTGAAATACAAAAGGGAAAACAGACATTTCCACAATGACAGCGATTTCCAGTATGACTTGAGTTAGAAAAATCAGTGGGGGGGGGGCATAAATGGCTAATGTATCTTTTTATACAGATCAGACAGAAGTGGGAATAAATGGGGGGGCATAACTGTTATGCTGCAAAGACAATCTGTAATTCTGTACATTTCTGCACAAGGACGTCGTCCGTAACCCTGAAGACGACACGCGGCACAGCGACTGTGTTTGCATGCTTGCGTGCGTGTTTGTGTACATGCTCGTGTACGCGCGCCCGCATTCACAGCCGCCGTCCCGTCTGGCCCTCTCTCGGCACCCCAGCCCCACCCTCAGGCCCTGGGGCCTAGTCTAGTAAGGACGGCTCGGAGGGGCGGATTATGGTGGGCCGAAGGGGGGCGCCAGGGGGTCTCCGGCTGCAGGGGAGAGAGAGTGAGAGACAATGAGCAGGCAAGACCAGAGCGTCGGAGCGAGGGATGGGGGCAGGTGGTCAAATGAGGGGAAGATGGAGAGAAAAGAGAAACGCCTCAATTCTGGAAAACGTCAAGGTCTACCATTGCTCAAAAGCAGAGCGACCAATCAGAGGATAGAACACCAGTATGGGGCGGGACTCACCTGGGGACACCGGGGGGCAGGCTGGGGGGCACGCGAGCAGGCCGTGAGGGGACCAGAGGGGCGGTGCCGAATGGGTCCTGGTTGGGAAAGGCATTCATGGGCTGCCCTGGGCGAGAGGGGATGGGCGGTGCCCCGAATGCTGGAGTGGGGTTCAGAGGAGGACCTGGGGTGGGGCCCCTCACTGCAGGGGGCCGGCTGGGAGGGGGGGCCGCTGCCATCGGTCTGCGCTGGGAGGTAGGACTAGAGAGATGGACGGGAAGTCATGAGAATAAGACACGAACACACGTGTATACGTGTGCATGTTCACACCTAGCGAGTATCCCCACCTGGGGTCCCTCTGGATCCAGTTGTCGTTGACGGGTGGTGGCACGGGTGAGGACACTGTGGTGGTGGTGATGTCCCCGATGATCTGCAGCGCCTCCTTCAGGGCATGGTACATGCGCAGCATCTCGTCGCGCTTCTGCGCCTGGTCGGCCGACTCCTCCATCAGCGTGTTCTGGTCGCCCGATGAGTACAGGTAGGCCAGCAACTCCGAATGGATGAAGTCCTTCGCCTGCAGGGGGAGGGGGGGGCATCCGGAGTGAGAGGAAGAGAGGAAACGAGCCGAGTGGGGCGGGGCGGGGGGAGGACCAGCCATATAAAGGGACTGGCTATGAAAGTGTGAGCCTTCCCAGAATAAGTTGACCTGTCTCGGCCTTTGATGACCTTTGGCCCCCCCCACCCCAGCCTCTAGCGCAGGCAGGTCCTGACACTCACGCTGTTGATCATGGTGTGCATGATGGTCTTCGGTAGGAGGTCCCGAATGGTCTTGTTGACAATGCCACTGTAGGAGTCCACCAGGTTGCGAATGGTCTCCACCTGTCGTTCCAGCTGAGGGTCCATGGACAAGGTGTCAACTGCAGCCTCCTCATTTTCCGGCTGAAAGGGGAACAGAATGCGTGACTGAGTGCATCTCAGGACAGAAGCAAGTTCCATGTTACTCAACAACAGCTGCTCCTGGGGGACAGTAGAAAGAGTAAAACTGAAAGTGAAACCATTTCAAAATCAAAATCATATTGGAGAGAGTTAAACACATGAAACATTTTGCATTTAACACCCAAGAATAGATGTGGACGGAAATGTGTCCCCCCTTAATTTCTGGGCAACACACACAAGTTGGTTATAGGGTTTATGCAATGTTGTCCTTCTCGGGGTTTGCGAGTCATGTACCACCTTTGCAACTGGGATTGCGCTTAATGTACCTGGTCCTTTTCGGGGTACACGCCAGCTCTGAGGAAGGAGGCTTTCCAACTGTCCACATCCTCCTGGGATTCGCAAGAGAGCTCGATCTGACGCAAGTCCTTATACACGTTCCTGTGCACGAACACATGCCAACTCACGGTGAGATGGTTCTTCATAAACAGGCACTGGGATTGACTGACCACACCCAGGCCAAACAAGACGACAGCGAGCTCTTTGTCTTGTAAAGGAAGTAGCAAGGCAGCGGCTGACCTTTGTTCCGTGTTGAAGATTGCGATCGTGTGCTTGTTGGACATGAAGCCCTTCTCCACATCCCTGAGCTTCAGGTTATCCAGAGGGAGCATATACTTCTTCTCCTTCTCCTGGAAGCACACCCACCCAGAACCACCCAAGTGTCATGCTGTGACCATGGTAACCAGTAAGCTCCAATTTGATTGGTTTACCCCACCACCACCACAGCCAATGCCGCACGCACCTCCTCGTCTTTGTACCAGGACAGCGACTCGGCAGTCAGCACAAACCAGTACTCCTTGGAGCCTCCCTTCATGATGCTGATGTTGATGGTGAGCCAACCTTTCCTGATCACCTGTCCGGAGAGAACGGGGCGAGGCCAGGGGGTTGGGATGGCATGGTTGGTATGGGAAAGGGGGCAGAGGGAGGTGAGATGCCATGATGTTGATTCTGGGAGAAATTATCACTCCTACTTCATGCCCTCAATCCAACTAACTCCATGTAAAGCTAGCCATGATTAACCTCTTACCTCCTTCCCTGCCCACGCAAGAACCCTCTTATACATCTTTTTTAGACATGCTGGCAATGGAATCAGGTGGGCCCCAGCATGCTAATAGACAAGCATACCCCTGAGCTCGGTTACTGCTGAATTAGCATTGAGGGAAGCCCTCAGAAAAGTGGAGTGATTGCACAATACTACTTAAACTGAGTCTTCCTTGTTACCCCATGGAAAGTAAGCAGATAACCTCAATACATTAGCAGAGGTGTTAGGTCACTGAAAAATAATTCAAGGTTAACAGGAGTGTTGCCAAATCAAGGTCATCCTTACACTTAGACCTGTGTTTAGATTTGCAAGCAAGATAAAAATGGTCAAAAACTAAGATATTCTCCATACAAGATCGCTCCTATGCTCGATTCAAGCTGCAAGAAGCAGAACCGCTGGTTAAAATCAAGTACTTTCAACCGCAAAGAAACAACAGTAAATTATGGGGTGTCTGGGATCTCTGCTCCTTCCTTTATCGTCATCGGTCGACCTGAGGCAGTGGACCACGAGATGTCACGTGACCCAGACTGAACGGCTGGTCCACAGCCTGAGGTTAGGTGTCAGTAAATCAATAACATTGAGCGTTAGGGTCAGTAGAAGCTAGCCTATGGGGCAGTTAAACAAAACAAGCAGTGTTAGTGACACGGACAGGAGAGACACTGTAACCTGTCGGGGGTTCTTGCTTTCGTACATATTTCCTGTTTTTTTTTTTTTTTTTAAAAAAAAAAAAAGAGTCAAGGAGGGATGGGGGGGCTAGGGAAGGTAATCGGAACTAAAACATAAAAAGCTAACGGAGCCAAGAGTTTGCCTTATGCAGGGTATGCGTCCTGTTTGGAAACATGACTCAAAGTCAACTGCTTTTTGGGACACTGGCAAAACAGGAAATATAGCAGCAGAGTTCTCTGCAGACGAGGAATTACTCAACCAGAACAAAGTAACATGGATGTGGGTATCGATTAACTACTAGCTACTGCCAGAGTATGGAAAACCACAGTGAATAAACCTTCACCGTTCAGGTGTGATATTGTCCTTCAAATCCTTTAACTGGCTCATGTCTTAGGGCGTCTAATCTTGTCCCTAAACTACCACATAGCAGCAAATCTACAAACCGTTTACCGTTCTGCATGGGTAAAAAAGTTCTACCATTCTAGTGGCCCATAGTCCGGATGGACCACCCCAGCCGGTCAGCACGGATGGAACAATCAAATTCCTCCATTGTGACTGGCTAGATGGCTCTGCTTTGAGCATTTGATTGGTTAAACACCCCACCAATCAGAACAGCAAGGTAACCAGAAAGCTGTCAGCTTCACCTCTGTAGGATTTACAGCATGGACTCATTCAGCTCTGGCCTCTGGTGCTTATCTTGGGCCTTTCGAACTGAAACTGTCCTGCTAGCAGAGGCCAAAAACCACAGCCTGCACCCAAGACCAGTCTCAAAGTGAAAATATCATGGCTAACCTAATTCCTAACCTTCTGTACAGACGAAACAAGGCTATGGTGACAAGAACGTCACACCTGAAGGATGGGCAAGAACAAGAGTGTGGAGATTAATGACTGCAGCAACAGCAATCATTACGGAGGTAGAGACCAAAAATTTAAAATGATTGCATCGAAATGCACATTTCAACCCAGCAGCCAGGACTGCTCTCTCCGATTACGTTGGAAGATATGAACTGATAAACAAAATGATACACATGCAAAGATGGATAACACAAAACAGAAGTGTGTCGAGTTTGGTCACCCCCCAGAATTCTGAATCCGTCACTCCCCCCCGCCCTTGTTACAGCGATAGCAGCTCTTCACAAGGCAAACTCTGACACAGACACCCAGGCAGGACACCAGAGGGCACCCTTGTCAGGATAACTGAGGCCAGGGCAACACCAGGCTTCATCACTAGGTGGCGCAACAAGCTCTCAGTGCATTTCGCTTTTCATTTTTAAAATGACATCATTAGTTGTGTATCACAGGCCTGCTTACAGCCATTTCATTTCTTCTTTCAGCAAAGACATTATTTCAAAGAGATTCTCATGATATCGTGAACTGATTTGATTGATTGATGGGTGAACAAAAAGCATTCCACTCCAACAGCAAGGGAAACCAGACGCAACGTAGATATTGCAGTAAAAGTTAGCCACATCTAAACTACAGATTAAAAACTGCATCGATTACGATGCTGTTAGGATAATTTTGCATTTTGCTCAGAGCAATTATGGTGTATACTATTACCAAATTAGTGGTAATGGAGATAAATAGAGTAATTACAGTTGAAATTGTATTCTCCATTTCAGTCGCTAAGTTATTTGGAACTCTACCTGATCGTCTTCCATGTCCGCCAACCCCTTAAACTGCAGGACAGAAAGCAAATATGACCAAAGAGGTAACATTTGTTTATTTTCTTTTTTAAAAAATAAATTAAAAAGACGTTGCCATGGTAGTACCTTGTGCAGGAGTGGCGATAACCAGTCAGGATTACCAAAAGAGGTCCATCTCATTGGCATTAATTTCTCTTTATTATTTGGTTCAAACATCCCATAACAGTACATTGTAAGGCTGGGTCATTAAGCACAGAGCTTTCTCCTGCAGGACCCAATGTGTCCCTAAAGTGGGGAACGACCCCCCGCCAGCTCAGATGACTGCCCGTAAGGCCTCAGGTTTCCAGCAAAGGTGACCACTCCTGAATGCCCCACTACCAGGATGAGGCCTCTAATACGGGCAGTATTGGATAGAGGGGCTTAGAGGTACTCACCAAAATCTCACCCTGTTGGGGGGGGGGGCAGGGGTAGTCAAGCAAATTAAATTACAGAAGAAAGGGAAGGGAACAAGCAAGAGAGAGAATTGGTGGGGGGTGAGAGAGAGAGAGAGAATAGACAGGGGGAATAGACATGCCAGGCATGTGAGAAGAGAGGAGGTCAAGAGAGAGAATGAAGGGAGAGCAAAAAAAAGCAAGAGAGAGCAACACAGTTACATGCGATTAGATTAACCCGAGGGTTTCAGGCCTCTTGTCACAGTGGTCGGTTTGTGCGCATTTCTAATAATTACCGTAAAGGCCAAAAAAGAAAGAGGCTGATTAGTTATTGCTTTGCGGAGTGCAGTCATGCCATTCGGTGTGTTTCATGCAACAATTGCGATACAATCATGAAAAACAGAGATTGTGGGGGGGGGGGGGGTAACAGGGGTTACTGCCAAATATCTTGATACATGTTGGTACCGGCAACGACAACATTCTTTATTCAGGTAACCCTTACCAGGCGCCA
>JAODLD010000051.1:15265570-15285607 GCA_026781065.1 Mormyrops boulengeri | reverse complement strand
GGGGGCTCGTTGCCGGCGGGCCTCTGATGTGGCGTAGGGGGGCGCTGGGGGCGGGGGGGGGGGGTGCGACAGGTCGGGTCCTCGCGGTTTGGGTGGCTGGCGGAGGGTGCGTTCACGGGGGGGGGCTGGGGGGACCCGGGTTTGGGTGGGAGCGGGGGGTGGGCAGAGCAGAGAGAATGAAACAATGTGAGGCAACGACGTTTTCTGAGGGCGACGACTGACTGGTTGACGTTGCAGCTGAAATCAACACTGGCGAATGGTGCCTAAGCACAGACAACACTAGAGAGCTGTGTTACCCAGAGGGAAGTGCAAAAACACATGGGGGGGTGGTGACCGGGAGAGCAGGAAGTGGTCAGAAAGGAGAGAAAAAGGGGGCAGACTGATGTGCTGGCGCTTGGCTGTGAGACCCCCCCCCCCCCATTCCCCGGTACGTGCCTCACACCGTGGACGTTCTTGATAGCATGGCTGATCTCTCGCCTCAGCTCCTTCTCATCAAACACGATCTGGGATGGAAGGACAGAGGCACATGGGTGCAGAGCCCATCACTCAGTGTGTGTGTGTGTGTGTGTGTGTGTGTGTGTGTGTGTTCAGATGTGCAGTTCCTCATCTCCGCTGTGAAAAATGACTGCTAAAATTAAGTACGAGAACATTATTCTTGGAGAAAAGCTCTCTGGCTCTGCGGCACTGAGAAGGTACCTTAACCAGCTCAAACGGGAAGCGCTCGTGGAAGATGCGGTTGATCCTGGCTCCGCCTGACAGCTCCACCGTGTCCACCTGGTTTCCAGAGCCTTCTATCCGCTTCTCGAAGTCCACTCCGAACTGCTGCACCATCCTGGGGAAGGCGGGATGGACAGAAATGCTCAGCGTGTGTGTGTGTGCGAGAGCGAGAGAACAAGTCTATTAATACAGGTAAAAATAAGTAATAAAGTCCCTAATATTCATAATCCTTCTTGCAGCACACACTGATTCTTATACTATAGCACGGAAAAACCCCACTGAAATGGATGATTGATGTGCACCCAACGTCTGCTAACAGAAGCGTGCTCCCCCCCCCCCCTTCAAATCCCCACAGTAGGGCGGTGCGGCCCACTCACTGCAGCAGAGCCTTGGTCTTGCGTGTGGGGTCATCGGGCCGGAAGTTCTTGTACTCCTCCACCTCCTTCTCCAGGGAGAGCAGCTGACTCTGCAGCTTGTTCCGCAGACCAGGCAGTGTGTCGCGGATGTGGTTGGTCAGTTGCTGCAGAGGTGGTAAGGGGGAAGTGCCAGGGGCAGGTTATGGGTATGAAAGTCAGAAATGCCACGTTCCCCATTTCCTGAAACATTATATTTCTGCTTTTGCGTTTAATAACCCAGGATAAATTAACCCCCCACTTCCCTCACCTGGTTGAGCGTCTTCTGCAGGTAGGGGGTGCCCATGCGTTCCGCTATGTGCCTGTAAGCCGGGTGTGACAGAAAGAACTTCCTCTCAGCCGCCAGAGCAGCACGAATGTCCTTCTTCCCGTCAATGTCTTTCTGGCTGCGGTTCACCACTCCAATGTAGCCTGAGGGGGGCAGCAGAGAGCACCATTTATGACTTTCTCCTTGCTTACAACGGCCCGGGTTCCCCTACGGCACACAGTTGCATCCTCCTCACCCCTGCGCAGAGGCAGCAGCTTGTTCTCCAGGATCTCCTTGGCATCTGTCCCTTCGTCCATCAGGTCCAGCTTGGTGATGACGCCGATGGTGCGCAGTCCTAAAGAAGACGTTCACAACAGTTCAGCTCCAGGTTTTGAAGACTTTGCCCATCATTCAACTGGCACTCTACACTGGAGGCAGTATGATTGGACATGGAAGGATGGGGGCGGGGCTTGGCAGTGTCACATCTGCATCATTGGAAGGCTTGGGAGTGCTAGAGAGGGACAGTACCAAAAGCCCTCATCCAATGCCTACCCTGGGGGTCGACCTCCTTGGCGATTTTGAGCGCGTCGGAGTTGGCGAGGTCAGTGTTGGCTGGTGTGACGGCCAGGATCAGGCAGCTTTCCTTGGTGATGAACTGCAACAGCATGTCCCTGATCTGGTGCTCAATATCTGGAGGCTGGTCCCCGACTGCCACCTTAGTCATGCCGGGCAGGTCAATCAGCGTGAGGTTTAGCACTGGAGGCAGGTACAGGTGGGGTTAGAGGTGGAGAAGAGAAAGCACGAAATCTCAGCATGACCAGTGGATACCTTGGAGAACAATCATGCAAGTCATACCATGTGGAGAGTACACCCTCAAGTTGATGGGGATGGGGGAGATGCCCTTGTTGGAGCCCGTTATCCTGTCCGTCTCAGCCTCGATCTCCAGCCGAACCTCATCGAAGTCCACAAACTTGCGGCCTTTACAGTGCAGAAACTCTGCATATTCTGCAGGGGGTGAAAGCAGAGCGTCAGAGCACAGTAAAACCCCGTATGGCGAGACTCTACATGCCAAACGCACTCACGGGGGGCATCGCCGAGGCAACGGGAGGAGAGCGGGACAGACCTGCTTTGTTGTTCACCAGCTGGAGGATGAGGGGCCTGCGGGTGACGATGCCTGAACCTCGAGGAAGGAAGTCCCTGTAGAGTAAGGAAAAGGAGGGAGAGTGAGGCCAAAGTGAGCTGCAGGGGAACCGCAAACAAGGCATGCTGGGAAGACACTTCAGATCCAAGTCCAGGAAGTGCACCCGTCAGAACTGCATCCAATAAGCAGAAGTACACTCAAAACAATATATTTAATAAGAATGGTGCTTTGGTGTGCAACATAATTGCAACTTGATGGTTTCCAAAAATAACTCAGTACGGGCAACATTGTGGACATTGCTGTCTACAGTCAGGGTCAAAGTTCAGACAACAATTCCGACATTGGGCGTGGCATGGGCGGGTCACCGAGCCGCGCTATTACGCCAGAGTAATGCATGTGAACTTTCAAGGTGAACCAAAGGGGCATGCCAGACAGGTTCGCCTAACCACCCGACACGAATATTTGCGTACCTCACCTCGACTTGCTGTGCCAGCCTTTAGTTAAAACACCCGGCGAAATGTATACAGGTTTTAGTGACCCTGCATTAAAAAATGTCTTCCAAGCAAACAAAACGCACGTACAAAACAACAGGATCCAGGTGGTGCCTGAATAAATGGACGCATCTGATGGTGTGGCAAACTGCCAGCCACAGTGACAAAAGATCTCACACCTCAGTGACATTTCAGCAATATTCAGGGAGTGGATTCCTCTTGCAGAAATGTATTTTTGTGCAACTCTACATAAGACCAGCAAATATACACATGGATACACAATGTCAACTTTGTCAATGTGCGCATTCACAACAAAATGAGGTAGCAAACTCTTAGTGCAAGAAACACACATAGTACTCGTGCTAAACAGGACAGTAGAACAGATTCTGATACACAACTGCCGATACTGATATAGATTCCGATACAAAAGCTCTTTACTTAAATATTAATGTATACATATATATTTATATATATTTATTATACTACTTGTGTTATTAATATTTTTAAACTAGTAAATACAGATGAAAAATGTATGCCAAAAAGTCTTTAATTAGGCTTCTAGAAACATACATAACGTGGAACAGTACATCTCATTTTAGGCGTTTTTGAGGCATTTGCAGTTCTATTTGAATATCTTCCAAGCGAGGATACGCAAGTGGCGAATGCTTAACATGTCTCACAATTTTTCTCCCGCTGGCAACATCGTCACTTACACTTCGGTGCGATAGCAGCCCCTCGTGTATCACAAGCTGTAGCGAATGCGTAAAACAGCCCAAGCTAGAGACTCCCAAATCATCCATTGCTTTTGTCATATTACTCGCGTTGTCTCGCACAAACGCGTGCACTTTGTCTAGCGGGATTTTCCACTAAACGCTACTCCCACCTCTCAAAACTTTGTTTTTACAAATATTGCAAATCACTGTGCTACAGGTTGCAATTAAAGGTGTGAAATACTTCGAGATCATCACCCCCTTATCTGCTGTTTTTATGCTACTTTTGCTGCAAAGGGTGTGCGCATGATGTCACAGCAGGCAGAAGTCACTGCGCTCACAACCACCGAGTGGCAGCGTTAGCGTTCAGTTTGAATGCTGCAAAAAACACACAAGTAAAACGGGAAAGAACTGTCACGCGATTAATTGTACTAATAGGTTTAACACGAAATAGGAGCTGTCTTTGTAGAGACTGCCAAAAACGAAAGTAAGTATAGGACGTGGATCGATCGCGTATGGCCGATACCCGATCACCGTCAAATATTGAAATGGTGAATCACAAAAAAAGGCAATTTAACACACATGCAGTTATAAGGGCAACACATGCGTCATAATCGATATGAAACTGGGAATGACGCAAGACACACATCATCACCTAATGTAGACGGTAAACCAAACTAACCGGTCTGAAATAAACATTCCAGCTTCCCCTGGCAGCCAAAAAACACAGACTAAGGGTAGTGGGGGGAAGGCTCAGAGGCGGGGGCGGGGGCATAAGGAACAGGAAAGTGAAACTGCAAGCAAGGTATATGTGAGGATGAAGAGGAGGAATGTGGGAGGACAAATGACCGTAGGGGCATCAAAAGGAATAACGAATGAGCGGGAGAGTGGTGGGGAGCAACCATTAGCTAGAGGAGGGCAGGGAACATGTGAGCCAGGAGGACCTGACACAGCGCGACAGATGGAATCCTGGGACAGTGCAGCCAGAAAGACAGATGCGAGGCTACACAGAGGCCGCTGTTCACAACCGCTGCCGTGTCGAGTGTGCCGTTTGCCCCTGATGTAAGAACATGCTAAGTGCAAAGAGAGGAGGGAAAGTTCATTACTCATCAACAGGGGCCCGTCTCAGTCTCCTAACGAGGCTTAGATACACACCGAGATGGGCACACACACAACCACAGGGTTCCAGAGAAGAGGGCCGCAGGGAATCAGTTGAATTATTGATGTGCTGTAAATGATAGACGAAGCTGCCATCTATTATATATCTCCTCGACCAGAAAGCACAGAGTGGAAAGCAGGCGGGCCGCTCAACTGAGGGGGATGAGCAGGAGTGTGTGTGCGTGTGTGTCTGCCCGGTACCCCCCATGCACAGTCAAGCGGTGATGCAAGAGCGGGGAAAGACAAAGCCAAAAAAACAAACTGCTGCAGGATTCACTCGAAGACACCTGGATCACTAAGTGACGGGGTCTCATCATTCACCTTCTGTGAGCATCATTAAACTCTAACACACACACACACAATCGATTAACAATCTCACCTTCTAGACCAAGACCAAAAAACGGCAGCGGCACAGAGTCTGTTAGACCGTGTGAATTAAAGTCGTTATGTTTCCAAGGTGCTGCACTGTATTTAAAATGCGAGACACGGTAGGATGACAAGCCTTGATGTCATGTCCTTAAGGAGAGAACGTGATTAATAAAGCATGAATACAAGTGTGACAAATCAGCAAAACTAAGAAACGGTGTTGTACAGAGAACAACTGAATCAAGCATTTGTGCATTTTCAGACGCTCGGTGTTGGACTTTCTCAGTTTGTGTTGTTTCACAGGGGTGCGTCACAGCTGCAGGGGGCAGCGATCCCAATGTGTCACTCCACGATTCATTGCCAGCACTCCACCACTGGGCCAGCACATTCTGTACAATCAGTAAAATCAGGAAGACGAAGGGCTCCAAGAGTAGCACTGTATCCCAAACTTCCAAGGTGCCGGCTTGACCGCAAAACGCCAGGGATCCAGATTACAGCCCTGCCCAATCCACGCCCGTCTGCCTGACGCAAGATAAGGCCCACCCTGTGACTGACGGAGTGCCACCACACACATACACACACACACACAGGACGCTTGGCTGCACATTGACCAAGGGTTCATCGCCATGGCTACCATCGATTAGATTAAGGAGCTTGTTCGACTGACATCTGGAGACGCCTTGGACTGGGGCTTCTGGGTAAGGTGCCATTCAAGAGATATCGTGGAATCTAAGTGCTCCAAGGAAACTTAATCTAACCCAAACAAGAATGAACATCCGCAATTCCCGGCACCATGTCTATGACAATGACTGCGAGAGAGAGAGAGAGAGAGAGAGAGAGAGAGAGAGAGAGAGAGAGAGAGAGAGGAGCTGAGAGTGAGAATCTCCGAAATGGCTACTCCATTCACTCACAGCTTGAATTTCCTGAAAGACCAGAACTCGTCATTGTTCTTCAGAGATATTACATCATCTCTGGGTGTTCACAACAGCTTGCATAGTCTCTCGGTTTATGCGGAAAACTGCAAGGTTGCTGATAAAAGTAATGTTTGTTGGGTCGACTGTCTTGAAAATGGCAACTTGCGTCACTATCACTATCTTTAAATGTGTGTCACTGATGGCTGCTGGTGGAATTACACCCTTCAAATGCCCTGTGTGCTCCTCCCAAGATGAAAAAAAAATAATAATCTGCGTCAATGAGTTAAATCAATTAGGGGAGAATAGGGTTAGGCTTGAATTCCAAGAAATGAAGACATTCGCGAACAGGACGGAATGAATCAGCCAATCACTGGCTAGCCACCCACCGCCCAGACGATGGAAAACAGGAAGCTGGCGAATGCAATTAAGTGCTGTGTTCAACCCTGCCTTCTCAGCTGTGAGCATGAGGTGGATTGGCTGCTGGAAAAACAATCATTAAAAAAAAAAACAGCCATTGGTAGCATTAGGAGGCAATGTGTTGTGCCACGCCCCCAACTCCAGTGAGCACACAGGCCCGTACAGGACACGGGACGTTCCACTATGCATTACTCGTAAAATGGAGTAACCGGTCGAGCAAGACTGACTCCAAGATTGCTGGCTGTCACTTTATCTGGGATGGGATCTTTTCTTAAGCAAAAAGGCACCAGCGTAGTTAACTCGGGACCCGGCTGTAGAAGAACATAGCCAGGGTGGCCTCTGTTGGGGCAAAAGAGAGAGAGATGTGGGCCTTGGGGGGGGAAAAAAAATTTAAAAACAACAAAAGTTGGGTGGAGGCAGTCATGGCGCTAATTGCACCCAGGGGCTATGTGCAAACCTGCTCGGTCTTCCTCTCAAATCAACAACAGTGGGCAGATCGCCCATTCCCCACAGAGTCACATGACGCCACGTGTGTGTGTGTGTGTATATGCTCCTGAGTGCCCTTGAGTCGCAGGTGAGCATTATCATGCAACATTTCCTTCTGTATGTGGGAGATAATCACGATCACATGACAGTGGATAAACAGAATGTCTTTTAAAAAGATTTAAAAAAAAATAATAAAAACATTTTTATTATATAAAAGACTATTGTGAACAAATCAGGGCTTTCCCTACGTGTCCGCTGCAAAAATCCAGGAGCTATTTCTGCTGTAATTAATGCAATACATTAACAACCGTGCAATTAAAAGCAACCACAATGAATAAGGTTAGTGAAGGGTTAGTTTGGGTTTCAGGTGCCCCAGCCAGGTCCTAAAAAGAGGTCGTCCAACAGGTTTTAGGGAATGCACTTATCTTTACTGACAGCAGAAGGACATGTCCCGCTTTTCAAATACATGCTTCAGATAAGCAATTAAGAGCTCTATCCCACAGACCTCTGGGTCCAGAGCTGACCAACCGCAGTTTCGGATACATAGCGGGGACCCCAACTGTCAGCCAATCAGCTGATTCTTAACAATGGTGTTAGGGGTGAACCGCACCGCCTGCCGTTGCAACCCACGGGTAAAGGCTACGGCTCAGGAAAACAAACGCCAGTCGGAGCGGACTGTGACCGTGCCATTGCAGTCCTCCCCCCTCCCGGACCCATCCCTTCAGCATCACATTTTAATGGGCTTTTAATCGTCCCCATCTGCCCAGCTGCCGTGGAAAGCCCGAGCAGCACCTGCCGTACCCGCCAGTCCGCGGCAGGCGACAATTACAGCCGCGAATTGTCGGACGGTAACCTAGATCGAGAAAGATCTGGGTTAACCTTTGACTGCGGCTTGGCTGTAAATGTGTAAAAAAAAAAAATAATGCATGCAACGGCAAGGGTAGTTTTCAAACGGATAACACACAATGACCGCCATACAACTGCAGCGGCCCATCAACCAAGCGCTACGTCTGACATGACGGCTGCGCCAGCAGCCCTTAGAAAGTCTCCCCCTTCGCCTTCCCTCCATCCGTACGGTACCCCACCGGGTTCACTTTCCACAGCGAGCGGCACCGACCGCCCCGCTCCTTTATCTCCGCCCCCCCCCCCTTTCATTTCCTCGTTCCCGGCCGCCGTTCAACCTGCGTTAAGTGCGTAACTTGTTTTCGTGCATGACAAGCGGTTTACGGGAAACGAGCGAGGCGTGAAGAAGGAAACGGCGGAGGAGCCGCGAAAAGACGGGCGGAGGGGCGAGAGCCGCCAGCGCACGGGCTCCGAGCGGCGGCCAGCGAGGGCCATGTTGTCATCGCACCCGTTAATTAGCCATCCGCGCTTAATCACTCAACTCACCTGCCGACGAAATTCTCCAAAACCGAGCTCTTTCCGGCACTCTGACCTCCGACCACGGCGATCTGTGGCAAGTCCAGGTTACAGCTCTGGCCGATGGAGCTGAAAGCGTCCTGAAGTTTATTTACGAGGGGAATCAAATCCTCCATCCCCCGGTTCCCCATTGCTGCGCTGGGCTCGCCTCGTCCGTCGCGTAGCAAACCGGCTAGCAAGCTAAGTACTCGTGTTACTTTGAAGGCTTGAGTTTCGCCCTACAAACTATTTGACTTCTTTATTCTAAAAAAAGACAGATGCAGTCAACGGAAAGAGTTACCTGAAATAAAAATAAGGGTTTAACGAGTCGCTACCGGTAGCGCTAAACAAGACCGATCACTCAATCAAACGGATAATAAAAAAAACTCACTAAACAAAACTTCTATCATCCGGTCAGACGACACCAACCTCCGTTGCTGACTAAAACTCCACCCTCTGTCAACGAAATTCGCCACAACCATTGGTTGATTCAACTGCTCGTCAACATAGCCTGTCTTTTTATTGGTCGTTTCTTGTTCTGTCGTTCAACGTGAAAAGGCGTGGACGTCAGACTTGAGCGGCGGAACTTCGGAAAGTAATCTCAGTGGGAATTCATTATGTCAATCATGGTCTCGGACCCTACAATGCCCTCCCACATCCATTCAAGTCTAGATAAAGGTGCCCTATATTCTCACTGAACTTCGCTCTGTATTACATATTTTGAAATGTTTTTTTTTACGAAGTTGACGTCAAAAGTAAATAACAAATGATAGCTAAACATCACTTAATAATGATTACATGTCAACATTACTACTAACAGAATTTAAAATGAGTGGCATCCAGTTTCAATCAGAATCCTTACTTCGTGCACCGCCCAGTCAGACGGGGAGTGATAGCTTCGACAGAAAATAGACGAAACGGCATTTACAAGTTGGTATTATACCTGAAGTTTATATAACTACAAGTTCAAGTTAATAAGCGGTTTCTGATTTTTGAATGATAGCTCAAGTTGATCACATGTGGCTGTGTACGGCCATTATAGCACATTTACTAAACTGCTCCGTTACTGCTCAAGATTCAGCAAGACAAAACCAGACCCACCCGCGTATATTACAGCAAGCCAATATGCTCTTTATTGGAAACGATTTTACAGTTTTAACCCGTCGGTTTATGTTAACCACCCACAATTTATTTAGGCCTGAAGGTTTGTGCTGAACCGGTGTATTTAAAAACAGATGATCAAAATACTGTTCCCACCTGTCCCGTTTCTGCAGATACAATCTAGTAAAAAGCAGTAATTCCAAGAAATAAAAACTAAAATACACCGGTCACTAGGCGTCGCTGCCTCTCAAAAATACAATTTAGAGTGATTTTAACTTCATTTACCGTATATGCAAAAAACTTCCGCTCTTTCAGTCATTGTAACCCCAAGTTAAAGAGAGGCTGTGAGAGACTGTCAGACAATATTCCAAACTAAAAGAAAACACTTTGCAGAAAATATTAGGAGTGTCTGGGTATGAAAAACGTTGTCACAAATATGGCAATGCATAAAACGTATGGCGTTAAAAATATTAACAAAACAGACTATTTTTTAGTGCATAACATAGGTATGATAAGACAAAAATTATCTATCAACCAGTCGAGAAAGTAGCGAAGCGCATTCGCCAACATACTTCCGGTCACGTTGTTCTTACGTAGTGTAACGTTCCCAATATGGCCGCCTCCATTGTCCATGATGCTGAAATGAATGTCGCAAATTTTGCCTTGTCTGCTAAGCGAGCTGTATCAGCTGTCCCGCCTCTGGCACTCCGGATAGTGGCGGAGTGTCCGGTGAGCAAAGCCCGGGCATGTGATCTCGCCCTTCCTCACTCCACGGTCAACACGCCGGTGTTTATGCCCGTGGGGACGCAGGGAACTCTGAAGGGAATAACAGTGGACCAGCTTGAAGATCTCGGATGTCAGATATTTTTGGGGAACACTTATCACCTGGGAATGAGACCGGTAGGTGCTTAACGCTCGGATCCCCATTTCCACTTTACCACTTTCTGCAGCTCAGGTACTGAAATACTTGGGTGGTTCTAAACATGAGCAAGAATGTTACGAAGCAGAAAAGCTGATTAAAGATGCTGAGCGTAGTGGTGGTGATTTATTTACTGGTTCTGTGAATTTTCGCAGGGACCAGAGCTCATTGAAAAAGCAAACGGGTTGCACGGTTTCATGAACTGGAAAGGAAATCTGCTTACGGTGAGCGCTAAAGTGATCCCTGGGAAACTGAACTGAAGTGCAGGTGGAGAGCTGCTGGTCGTTATGTTAACCAAACACTTGGAGGAACTGAGTTGCGAGTGCTATTTCAGTGTGTACAAATACTGTACGTGTCGAATAAAGATCCATATTTTCTGCCTTCATGTGAGCAGGACAGTGGGGGATTCCAGATGGTGTCCCTGGTCGAGCTATCAGAGGTGACAGAGGAAGGTGTTAAGTTTCGGTCACCTTATGATGGCCAGGAGATTCTGCTCACACCAGAGCAATCCATAGCCATCCAAAACAGCCTAGGTAAGAATTCCAAGCTGTCTGAAAGTTTGTGAAGCCTGTAGAGTTTTCTGAATTTCTTTATGAATTTGACCTAAAATGTAATCGAATCTATGACTCCAACAAAGCTAATGACATGTAAAATGTTGTTTTTCATTCATTTACTGATCAAGATGATCCAGCATTAAATGGTTTTTCAAAAAGTATGTGAAGTTCAGTTAAGGCAAGGGAGCATTTTTAAAACAGGGACCCCCAAATGGAAATAACCCAGAGCTACAATAACCCTACCACTGACGGAATGGAATGGAATGAAATGGAATGGAATGGAGTGGAATAGAATACCTTCAGTTGTCATTTAGCATTTCTGTACACGGAAATTTGCAGTCCCCTAAAAAAGTACATTTTAAATTCAACACATCCTCCCCCCCCCCATATACTCCTGCTCACACAAAAAAAGTGCAAGATTAAAGATATCACCAATTATAATACAGATTGTCGCAGACATAACTAAGAACTAATGACTGAAAGAGAAAATGAATATGACTTCCCCCACAGGCTCTGACATCATCATGCAGCTGGATGATGTGGTGAGCAGCACCATCACTGGGCCGCGAGTGGAGGAGGCCATGAGGCGCTCCATCCGCTGGCTGGACCGCTGCATCACTGCCAACAAGAATCCGCACCGGCAGAACCTGTTCGCCATCATCCAAGGCGGGCTGAACGCTGACCTGCGGAGAGCCTGTCTGGAGGGTAGGGCAGTGCCCCGTCTTAGATCCTAGCACCAATCCCTGAATCCTCCTGTATCTCCAGATTTGCATATTTATGTATGTGTTGTTACATAGTAGATAAATACTAGATAGATTCTACCGAGGCTTTGGCGCTATTAAAGCGCTTTGGGACAACTTTGTTGTGAAAGGTGCTATGTAAAGATAAATTGAATTGAATTGAATTGAATTGAATTGAATTAAGCTAATACGGTACACCAAGGTATATATGGGTGTTCTGTGATAAACTAATAAATTCTACCACCCCAATTGGGTGAAATGTATGGTGGGAACCCCACACCCTGCATGCTCAACTTCATCGTGGGGCAATTTTATAGCAGAAATTTTCAAAATACCGCAATAACGTTTTGAAAATGCCATCAAAATGCTGTATACCGCGGTGTAATGCCTGGAAGGTATGACAGTATGAAAAATCAGACACCGCCCTAACCTACTTCTAGCCGAACTTTATTATTATGAAGAAGAATGATATTTTATTGATCCCCTTGGGGAAATTCTCTTTCTCGCCTACCCCATCCTGCTCTCTGTGAGACACATGAGTTCACACCCACAACCTTCCAATCACAGGCACAGAGGCTGAGTCCGCTGGGCTACACACCATCCCCAAAACCATCATATGTCAAATTTTCCTCATACTCGACTGCAAGAAACGTTGACTGCAGCCTAAAACCAGCCTATTGCTCACCTTGATCACACTGAAACGGTGTAATAAAAGTATTATGCTGCTGGAATATTGTCTGAGCTTCATACGAATATTAATAGAGTTTAACGGCAGTCTTAAAAGTTGGGGAATAAATAGTGTGGACTTTATTCTTGAAGTTGAAGAATATTTCAACTTCTGCATTTGTGTGCAGAGATGCACCATTAAGGTTTTAAACCACAATTTTTTTGAAAACCTTAATCATGGTTGAATGAGAGAATCTTGGAGTTTGGACCCAGAAAAGGCTTGTTGCTGACCGCCCGCTCCCTGCTTTCCCGGCTCCCCGACAGAGATGACTAAGCGGGATGTTCCTGGGTTCGCCATCGGTGGGCTGAGCGGAGGAGAGGAGAAGGATGACTTCTGGAAGATGGTGACCCTGAGTACTGACCACCTTCCCCGGCACAAACCCCGCTACCTCATGGGAGTCGGGTATGTAGCCCTGCATGACAAAAAGAGACCTCAAGGTTCACTTTTCAACATTTACCCTTTTATGACACAGGTGGGGATCAGTAAGCAGAAAGTTCTAGAACAGACATTCTTTTCCTAGTAGATCAAGGTGGCTGACAAATTAGCAATATGTCAGAATCAGCAGCAGGTTTGTGTCACTCAAAATGTTATTTCAGCCCCAAACCCTAATTGTAGTGACTGTTTGTGGCCAACAGGGGGCCCACACAAATGTGAGCCGTGATTGGTAGTAAACACTGCCACTGATGAAGATGATGGAGGACATTTTACTCAAATATCATTTGTCCTGTGTTGTATGAAAGACACTTGTATAATGTAATTGTAATGCTGTGTGTTGCCGTCTTTCTGTCGTAATCTGTGTTCCAGCTACGCAGTGGATCTGGTCGTCTGTGTGGCTTTAGGGTGCGACATGTTTGACTGCGTCTTCCCCACCCGCACAGCGGTGAGTCTTTTGATCTCATATCAAATGTGGGGAAAATGTGAGAACTCTCTGTGAAAGAACAATAATCCTCTGCAACTTGACGGAGACGTCGTGTGCGTCATTTCCTAGAGATTCGGATCAGCCTTGGTTCCCTGGGGGTCACTGCAGCTCAAACAAAAGCAGTACGTGAAGGACTTCCAGCCCATAGACCCTGACTGCTCTTGCACCACCTGTAGGAGGCAAGTGGGACTGCAGCATAACTCTTTCCTATTTGTTTTGTGACTTGGTGGGGGGGGGGTGTGGGTATTACATTGTTGACCTCTGCATAATTTACATTGGAGAACTATCCCAAGAGCATCGTAACAACAACTGACAACAAGCTAAGATCCAGAGACAGGCTACTTGTTGTTAGCTTAACTGTACCTGTTATTCTGTCCTTGTGTGTGTGTGTGTGTGTGTGTGTGTGTGTGTTTTTTTTTTTTATAAATCAATTTTGCCCCTCCCTCTCCTCCCCAGGCACAGCCGGGCATATCTCCACGCCCTTTTGAAGTGCGACACTGCGGCTCTGCATCACATCACCATCCACAACGTGGCCTATCAGGTGTGTGTGTGTGTGTGTGTGTGTGTGTGTGTAGACAGGCTCATCACTGAATCCGACAAGATCAGAGCATCAGAGGTGTTCCTGGTAGCCTGGGGTAAGATTGTGTGAAGTGTATCAGCGTGATTGTGAGTGTGCATTTTCATGCTGAGTGAGTGCTTGTGCACATCCGTTTGTGGACAAGAGGGCGCTGGTGTGCGTCCGCTTCTGGACAAAGGAAACCACCATCGAACAAGTTTAAGTACACTTTGGTGTGCAATCCAGCGTGGGTTTATGTAACCGTGTCTGAGTGTGCAGAGTCTGACCTGTGATGATGTGTCCCCCCCAGCTGTCACTCATGAGTGCCGTACGGGAGAGCATCGTGGGAAGGCGGTTCCCCCAGTTTGTACAGACGTTCATGAGGCGCATGTTTCCCTCGCCGGAGCAGTACCCCAGCTGGGCTGTGGAGGCGCTGGCCTCAGTCAACATCACCTTGGACTGCGTGAGCAAGGATGAGAGAAACTGAGTGGAGTGGACAGTATTGGACACCCCCCCCCCGGGACCAAGCCAACATACCAGTGCTGGGAGCCTGGGTACCACTGTTTACGCAAGACTGTATATTTAAAGTTTTTAATGTTTTTAATCCCTACCATGGTGCTTGGATGTACATCCAATGGAAAAGCTCTAAAGCACCATGTTTCACACACATAGTTATATGAAAATACACCTATTCGTTCTTTATATATTATCACGTTTCCCCCCAGTTGATTTGATAGATTTATACAGATTTCTTTATAGAGATTTAAGGATCAGCGGGTTTGGTGTGGACGTAGGGCGATTGGGGCGAGTGGCGCTGTTGCCATGGCGACCCGCGCTGCCGACGCGTTGGAGGACATGCGCTCCGAAAAGCCTTTCTATGTCCATCTCCACCAGCTACTGCTCCCAGAAATACCAAGAGCTCGACGTTGGTTGCGAAGAATTAAAAACGGAACGGATTCGATAATAAAATTAACCATAATCGCGTTTACAGCTCTTCTTAATCGCAAAAGTTTGTGGCAAATTAAGGGTTTCGAATTAATAACGAAGTCTTGATACACGGTGAGATTTGTGTATTACTTTTTTACTTACAACGACGCGCATAATTATTTCCTGATGATTTATAGTTCGTATAAGAAGCTCTTCTGGTGTTCCGAGGGTAAATCAACTAACAGATGCTGAATAGTGTCCCAGTCCTGGACATATTTACTGCCAACGTTTTATAAGCCCGCGGGTCTTGACAGCTATTGTGTGACCACCAGAGGGCGCAAATCCGGGGCAGGGGAGCCGGGGTGTGTGTGGCCGAGCTGTGGCTGTCAACGGCAGGGGTGCCCACGATCGATCGGTACCCCAACGATCATTCAGTCACGGCCGAGAGGAAATTCTCACTCCTCGGAACCACTTTTGCCATAAAAGTTTAATTGCAAGCGCAGCCACTTGGCATCGTGACTCCTTTTACCGACAAGCGCAAGTCAATATCAGCACAACCTTATTCTGGGCCTAATTGCAGCACGAAGTACTTTGTCTTCTTGAATTTTTAAAAACCGGGTAAATTAATCGTCATTTTAGTCTCTTTAAGGAAAATGAGTTAGGGTTTTGGAAAAAAAATGTTTATGTGGGCTTGCGCATTTACACCATGTGTAAATAGGTGGAAATGAGACTTCAGC
Source organism: Mormyrops boulengeri (assembly GCA_026781065.1). NCBI lineage: Eukaryota > Metazoa > Chordata > Actinopteri > Osteoglossiformes > Mormyridae > Mormyrops > Mormyrops boulengeri. Next base: position 15,269,969 of record JAODLD010000051.1, on the reverse strand, counting down.
CCGGCGCTGGTGTTTCCAAGCACCAAAATTTCACCACTGAATTTAAACAAACTGTGCCGCTTGACAGCTTCTTTAGTCCTATGGAAGGTTTTAGGCCTATGGAAAGTTATCTGGGGTCTTTATTGCAATCTTTACCCACTTGCTTTTTCCATCGACAACAAAACGGCCCTTTTAAATTGAAATTTCGTCCCTTTAATTGAGCCGAAATTGGTGTAGGCAGGTGGACTCCTTTACGGCCGCCTTGCTTGTGCCACTGGCTTATCTGGAAAAGCAGCGTCTCTTGGGGGGCTTTGCGGTGTCACCTCGCATTAAACCGGTGACAAATTAGAAAAGCGTGAAATGACACGCAGACTCTTTCGGGCGCCCCAGGTGAAGCTGGAGATTTGTTCCGTCACTCAGCTCATTGCTTAATAAGCCTCAAAGGGCGCTCAGAAATTAGTTCAGATATTTGCAAAATTAGGACTTCGCTTACATCCTCCTTTGGTGTAAAATACGGACGGAACTTCACTGTGTGTCATGCATAAAGTGGATGAACTTATTTGAAAAATCCATAGGAAATATGCGCGTCGATACGGGCATTTAAATGATGATGCTGGAGGTGCCGGTTCTTACTCTCGACCGCCCGGTGGAGACAGTGCATGGTGCTTATGGCACAAGCCGATGACTTCGGTCAGTCTGGAGGCGCCTGAAAGGCAACCAGTTGCGCTTGAAACGCCTGAGAGCGGAGAGGAGCTTTAATCCGCGATCGGAGCCGGGTGGCGGGCAATCCCTGACCAGATCATGGGGATGCTCGCCTGAAACGTGCGATCAGCTGATAAAACAAAGACGGGGGGTGACATCGGTAACGGGTTTCCTTTCCCACTTTATTTCGCACCCACCTCACTGTGTTCAGAGCTGACATGGTGGAGCTTGAGAAGGAGGTTCTGCCGCTGCCGCCGAGGTACCGGTTCCGAGATCTTCTGCTGGGGGACTGGCAAGCGGACGACAGGTAGGAGACAAGTGTAAACTTGTGCAGGGGATCGAGAGCAATATCTCTCATTTCGGATGAGATCGATGCATCCCCGCATCTACATTTCATAAATCGAAACACGTTACGCTACCCTTATTATGTCGGTTGTAATAAAAGTTGTTTTTTAATTGTATCGGCTTTATTAGTCTACGCATCTTTCCAAAGAATCTTTGAATACAGCCACACCGCATTTGTGATCTTCTGTCACATGCCGAGGTTTCAACAGGTTTACGGCAGAGAGCATGGAAAACGCAGCCGTACGTACAAGAAAGGTATATACGTAGCGACTTTGGTAGGTGTGCAAGTTTAACAGCGAATTCACTGCCAAAAAGATTAATAAGTTTTACCTCGAGAATTGAATAATTTGAAACCGTAATTATGGATTCGTATTCTTTGTGATAAATCATGTATGATGACGTGATATGTCGCGTTATATCACTCTGGCTAACTGCTCCATCGCTCCAAATCTCAACGCAGAAGGCGAGACGTTTACTCGTGATATAAAGCTTAGTTTTCTGTTTTTTCACCCATTGCTTAAAATGCTATTACGTGTGTGTGCTCTAAGCATCCAAATAAGGATGGAACCGCAAAACTAGGCAATAAAGTGTTATTGAAGCTGATGTTGCGAGAGGGATAGTGAGAGGTTTCATACTATCATACAGTACAACGCCAATGACCTCTGTCATCAGAATAATGGCGTTTTACTTGACTTCAGGAAGAAATTGGGAGGAAACTGCTCAATTTGTGCCTGTCACCCAGCGTTCGGGGGTGGGGGTCACGCCCAGCAAGGCAAAGTCCCAGTTAGCTCCCATCATGGCTGTTTTCCTAGGCACACATTTATTGGGCTAAGGAGTTAAAAAAAATATATATAGTATTACACTTGGGATGTGAAGAAACTGTAGGGAAGTAACGATTCTTTTTTTCACATCTCTGGATTGAAACAATATTCCTCCTACTGTTCTGTACGATGTGCTCACTTGGGCCAGTGAAGATTAAACCTCTGTGATTTTGCAGTGGGCTCCCTGTCATAATATGAGTATTGCCTGGTTGTCATCTCTCACCTGCAGACCCGGACAGCGTCTCTTCTCACAGTTGGGTATATGGCAGACGTTTGGTGGAACCCACTGCTTTTTTTTCAGACTGTGGATGGAAAGGGAGGAAAATGTAAATAAATGAAGGAAGGTCTACACAAAATGAGTGTAGAGTTTGTTGGTAGCTTAACAAGAAGATCAGTATCCTACCTAGCCTCAAAGATAAGGGTTCAAGTCCCATGGGCTGCGCCTAAATTTTAACTCTTTACTCTAAGTTAATTTGGCTAAAAGTGTTAAATAAATGCATCTAAAGGACAATCCTTGATGGATAAATAGGTTCTGACGTCAAGATCATTAAAGTCTTGTGAGTGGATGATTGGATGGACCAGAGATACTGAAACCCTCAGCTGTGTTGGCCCAGTATATTATGGTTGAGAATGGAACAGTATTGATGGTGAGACCTTGAGGGATGATGTCATCTGTGTCAGTCTGGGGAAACTGTCAAAAGACTTACCCTTTACTGCAGCCTAGGGCGCTAATAAAAGTTAGCACTTTAGCGCATCTGAAAAATATGTAACGATATTTTTTAAGAGCGGGATTGTTTTCGGTCCACAAGCCTGATCGGGGTGTTAGAAGATGATGGATGAATGGGAGTGATTAGTCCACTTACCGATCAAGTGATAATTTCACAAGGTGCACAAAAAGATAAGTGCCTATTTGTTGCTAGGCTACTTTTTCCAATGGGTAGCTCTGGCGATGCTGTTAAAATCGCCTTAAACGACAGGCAACCCGTGATTACGACGTCAATAAAGGCAGGAAGGCTGAACAGCAGGTGAATCTGGAGCTCGGCCTTGAGAGCCGGAATCCTGCCGCTGGCGGAATTAATATTCATATTAATTAACACCTGGCCGACACGCAGAACACCAGGTGAAGTGACTTACAATGCAGATAATCACTTTGGCAAAGCAATTAAGCGCATCGCTCGGTGAAAGCCGACACCACCCGTGAGGATTGCGTTTGGGCAGCCCCGCTCCGTAGCTACTTTAGGTGGTTTGTGAAATTGTCAGCCGGCAATACATACCCAGCATGCCGTTCTTCACAAAACAGAATAAGACCGCAGATATTTGTCGCTTAGGAGGGGGGAAGGGGCTTTAATGCTCCCAGTGTGAGCTGTGCTGAGCAGCCAATATTGCATCTTGGTTGTTCAGAAAATCGTGGGTGGCACGGTGGTGCAGTGGTTAGCACTGTTGCTGACTGGGGTTCGAGTCCCCGCCCCCAGTTCTATGTGTGTGGAGTTTGCATGTCCCCCTCATGTCATCATGGTGTTTCCTTCCGGTCCTCCAGTCCTCCCCTACAGTCCAAAAACATGCCGAGGTGAACTGGAGTTACCAAATTGCCTGTAGGTGCCTGTGTCTGTGTGTGAATGATTTGTGTGCCCTGTGATGGGTTGGTGCCCCATCCTGGGCTATTCCCTGCCTTGTGCCCATAGCCTCTGGGATTGGCTCCAGCCTGTGCAACCCTGCATAGAAAAAGTGGGCATGGATATGGATGGATGGGTGGATTAATTTATCTGGGGCTCCAGATTAACGTCAGCATGGACACTCAGGTGCTGCTGATTTAAATAACTCTTCTATTTTTCCCGAGGGAGGCCGGGGCCCTAGGCTATAACCTCGGATAGCTTCTACATTAATCCGGCCCTGGAGGAGTGGGGGGGCAGTGTTGTCATGAAGCTGGAACTTCTTTGGAGTGTTTGCTCTCACTGAAGGGTACAAGAGCCAAACTCGTCCCAGGATTCCGAGCTGGATCCGGTCACGAGTAGCCGATCTCTCGGCGCCACGGTGGGGGAAGCCGGGCGTGACGAAGTGTGTGCGTGTAGGGCCGTCGATGAAGCGTGCGCGTGCTGCGAGGGGAATTATCTTCTCCAATTTCCCGTAAGTACACGCCGATGGAAATTTCAGCGGCATTACATGAAGGATGAGCTGATTGAGGGAGAGCCGGGCTCGCGTGATTGGCAGCTTAATTCCTCGCTTGAATTACAGGAAGCTTGTAAGTTGTTTTGCGGCTCCTTTGTTTCAATAATCTGGGATGTGCCCCCCCCCCCCAAATCCCCCTCAATACACACCTGTCACACTCTACTTAGCTGACTCTCCAACTTATTACGAAAGCACTTAATTCCTCTCCACTGCTACTCTCTTCATTCTCCCCCTACATGCTCTGAGTGTTTTTTTGAGAGGGGGTTTGCACAATGCACCCCCCCCCCCCCCCCCCCCCCCCCAAAGGGGGGGGTTTAAAAAAAAAGAAGGGGAAGAAAACCAGGGTGGGGTGTGGTTTTTTTTTTTTTTTTTGTGGGGTGGTGAGA
>JAODLD010000051.1:15181074-15193293 GCA_026781065.1 Mormyrops boulengeri | reverse complement strand
CCCCCCCCCCCCCCCCCCCCCCCCCCCCCCCCCCCCCCCCCCCCCCCCCCCCCCCCCCCCCCCCCCCCGCAGGGACCTGGCCGTGCCCATAGCCATCGTGTGTGTTTCTACAACAGACTCTAATGACCCACACTAATGATCACTGTGACTCAGCTCTGCCCCCCCCTCCCCAACCCAACCCCCAAGGGGAGAAGCAACCAACATCAAATACAACATGAATTTACATTGTAAATATGACACTTATTATTATTAAGAATGTTAATGTAACAGAAAACAGCAGGTGACTTTTTTCAGTGTGAGTTTAGTAACATTTAATCAGTCCTCTTTGACATAGTGATTCAGTAATAATACTGTTAAACAGGGTTAGTGTGAAACTCCCTCAAAACATACCACTACAAAAGCGTATATAACAATAAACTGCAGTATATGACTAGACTTTCTCACATGGGGCACACAAAACATGGATTAGTCGTTACAAAAACAGGTGCAGGCTGGGACATATCGTCAGAGCCCAAATCAAAGTCAGACAGTGTTCCCATGGTAACAGATGGTCCTCAGAGCAGGATTTTCCTTCCAAAGGGCTCAAAAGTACACATGTCATAGGCTGTCAGCAGCACTCAGGCTCTTTATGCTTGTCAGAGAAAAAAATAAAAACATCAGAACCCCTCCGGATTGTTCCAACCACCCCCACTGGTTATCACCCCCATCTGTCATCCATGCAGTGGTCCATGATCGCTTACCCAAAGACTTTTCTAAAAATTCCATTTTTTCTAAACTGAAACATCAAAGCTTTACATTATTACTATATAAATGCTCCCTGCCAAACTGTGCACTACTGAAATCCAAGTCTCGTATCATTTTATCAGTATATCTGCTTTTGAATGCACTGTTCCTATTAGTGTCATATCCTAGATCGATGGAGGAAATTGAGGTTTTGAAAATGCACAGCGAGTGCGATTGTCACGTGGTGTCATTTACTGCCTGGCTGCACCCTAAATAGCACCGGTATGTAGTGGATCAAACCAGTCAGTGACTGACACGGCACCGTAACTCCGCCCACTGTGGGGTTTAAAGTCTCAATTCCCCTCATTTTACTTCTTTGATTTAAAAAGCTTCACATGTTGCCACATCCTTTCCTTCATATATTTCCTACATCATTTATATATAAAAATATACAAGCATGCATCAGCACTAGGAAACTTATTATTTATGTAGTTATTTTGGCAACTTCAAATCGACTCCATCGCACGACTTGTCACAGAATTTCATCATGTGATCGATCAGTTCCTGCATAACATGACCACAGTTCACTCCATGTTCAGCTTCTTAAGTGCAGAGTTATAGTACGAGTTTTCCAGTGGTCAGGTGCTATTCATACAAAAGCTGAAATATGCTATAGTATTTATACTGTAGTACATCTACTTATGTTGCATACCACATATCCAGAATAGGGCAATAGTGAATCAGTGTGCATTCCAGGATGCAAGGGGAATGGGCCAGGGGACTCTCACACACCAAGATGCAAACTCACCTAACCACCTGAATACAGGGAGAATGCTAGCTACACATGATCAAAGACAGGGACGGGATTTGAACCCCCAGCCCTGGAGATACGAGGCAGCGGTGCTGAACACTGAGCCGCCTACAGGCGGCACGGGGACAGTCAGTCACCAGGCCCACAAATACTATTGCGATACCAAGGTTTTCAGTTAACGAGCAGTGATTCTTTGTGAGTAAAACGCAGAATACTGGTGACAGGATAGGCGAATACCCCTGTTTGGCCAAGTTCATTTGGGGGGGGGGGGGTCTCCTTCCTTCATTTCAGGTCAAAAAAAATAATAATAATAAAAAAACTGCAAAAAGGAACGCCTTACTGGAAAGAAGGTTAAAATCAGGCTGATGTGTGTAATGAGGTCTCAGTCAGGGTCAGTAACAGTGTGTCCTGGGTTACAGTAAACTGCATTGCTTTGCTCTTAAATTAAGACTAACCCAGAGCTTGTAGTGTGTACGGGTAAAGGAACGGTGGTCCTTTGTGGTCTAAGAACGGCACACTCAGTCCCTCATTTCTCTAACCAGTGCCACAGGAAAATGGCACATAGGGCAAAAGGTCAAAGGTTAAAGGGCAAAGCAGCCTGGATGACAGCCCCACAACGTCCTACATGAAGTTCCCTGTTCAGAAAACGTCTTTTCTTAACAAAGCGAAGGCGTGATGCTCGTTCGGTGAGGCAGTGGTCGGGAAACACGCCGGGACGTCACCTCCGGTCTCCGCAGTTACAGCCGGCCCACCTTGGCGTCGCCGATGGCCCCCCAGACGTCGAACACGAACTCGTCAGGGAAGGCGAAGTCGCCCAGGGTCTCGTCCAGAGCCTCGGCGAACTCGTCAGGGTTGCGTTTGTCCTTGCCCAGCTCCACCATGGTGGCCGCTGTGCGTCACAGACACGCCTGGATGAGTAACTATGACGACTGCACCCTCATACACACACACGGCGTAACGCGAGCGCCTCCCCTACCCAGCTCACTGTCTCTGATTCCCATGTAGCTCTCTAGGAGGTCATCAACCTTCTCAATGGCCTTCTCTTCAAAAGCAGATGGCTGAGCGACAGTGAGGTGATAGAAAGAGAGAGAGGTTACATTCAAACCGCTGCCAGCCACTGCAGGAGGGGCTATTGTTTTCTCAGACACCATATACTCTGTTGATTGCCCTCTTCATCCAGGTAGACAGGGCAGGTAGGGGTGACTACACCGGAGGGTTTACTACACCAGCAAACGTACCAATTCCTCCACAGTAGCGGGGCCTTTGGACCTCAGACGCAGTGTCCCTCGCCCTGTCCCCAACTGGCCCCCCCCGGATCCAGCTCGGGCACCCCCAGATCGCTGGCTGATCATATCTGTAAATATAAACATAAAAACAAATAAAACAGACCACATCTCCCCTCTTACTGTCAGTATAGCCATTTGTATAAAAAAAAAAATGAAATTATTAGTGGGTGACATAAATTCACAATTCCCTGTAAGGTCAAACTGATTCGCCGCGACACATTATAGACACCCCGACCCACCAAAGGCCTTCAGGGGCTCCACCAGTTTGAGGCAGAAGTTCCGCCCCCTGGGCAGGTCCTTCAGCATCTTAGCGACTTCATAGTGTCGGCAGCCAATCAGACTCTTTCCGTTGATGGATTCGATCATGTCCCCGACGTTGACAAGCTGCATTTGGTGAACGATGCTTCCTTCTCTAATTCTCTGAAATATGCAGTTTTTTTTTTTTTTTTTTTAAAAAAAAAAGCATGTTAGCAAAGTTGCCATTTCCCCCACTCTGAAAGCCAGTCAGCCCTGTTCCTGAACATTCAGCCCTGCAAGTTTTACAACAATTAATTAGTAACTGAATAATATCTAATAGCAGATAAGATGATTTGATGTCGATTACTAATGACAATAAAACGACATATTCTGCAGCCAATCGGAAGGGATATTTGCTCACTTCCTCCCCACCCAGCGATCCACTTCCAGTCCTCGGTTGCCTTCCCCACCCACCTTGATGAAAGCATATCCGGCCCCGTTGTCCGTGATGGTGAGCCCCAGGGCGTCCTCGCCCTTGAACACGTCCACCTCCTTCCTCTGGCCCTTCACATGGGCAAAGATGAAATCCTCCAGCCCGATTTGGCCACCCAGCAACTTCTCCATGTCCACCTTGTGGGTGTTCAGTGTGCAGAACATCACCTGGAACAAGGGGGTGTACAACTAAAATTCAATTCAATTTATTTTTATATAGCACATTTCACAACTGAGTTGCCCTAATTGTGAGGTAATACATCACTACATTATTTATACAGAATAATACATGATCAGGTGGCCCACAAGAGTTACCCACTTGTTGATATTTCCTACCAAAAACAAGCCTACATTCTGAAATGTGCCCACAGCTTATTGGATTTACTTCCCCCTGTTATTATGGAGATATTACTGGCTTCCTGCGCCACCCACATCAGCTGGCGGGATCCCAAAGGCTTCCCCAATCTTGGCGTAAAGCTCCCGCACGTTGCTGAAGCCTTCGATGCGCCCGGTCGGACTCCCGTGGGCCAGCTGCGTGTGGAAGACCAGCCGTGGCCTAAGGCTGGCGGGAGGCGGGGGGAGGCCTGGGGTGACCGTCCCCAGGGAGGCCCCCTCCCGGGCACCACCGGCCCCCACGCCGTCCAGCCCCGCCACGTCAAGGCCCGCCCGAATCGGCTCCGCCTCCTCGTTCTCCACAAGCGGCGGTGCCTTCTTCCTCCGACCCAGACCCAGTGGCATCGTTCGGCCGTCTGCGTCCGCTCCTCTGGCGCCAAGCCTTTGTCCGTCGCCTCTCAAGCCCCCCTCAGCGCAGGCCTGGGCATACCACCGAGCGCCGGTGCTCTCGCTGGGGACTGGATGCCTGCCCGCCCCTCCCACGGCTCCACCAGCAGGAGGCGTGAGCGTTAGCGTTTCAAGTTCCCCAGGAGTCTGAGACACATTCACCGCCTGATGGTATACTAGCCCTTACTTGGATCTACGCCCTGGAGAACAGAAAGAGTGTCTAATATAACATCATGAAATAATAATCACACCACAGGTCGTATAAACAGCCTGATGAACTGGTCTGAGTCACACACCAATCGGTTTGCCTTAACATCAGTCTGCAAACAATTTTACAACGAGCTGAGTTCATATAGAAGGCCTCCTCTCGCAGCTCTCCAGGAGTGACGTTTGTAAGTTGTTATGGCGCTTAGAACTGACTGCATCATCACTGTATTTTGTACTTCAGCATGAATGCGGTGTGCAGTTAAGGTGAAGCCCGTGTTTACCGGAGCGCTGCATGAAGCTGCTTAGCGGAACCAGTCGGGACCAGTGTTCCGATCCGAGCAGCAAAACAGTCACGTGTCACCCTGCATCCCGGGCCCCCTCCCCCCAAAATCTGGGACAAATTCCCGGTCCGACTGCCTGTATTCCCACTTTTGGGGGCGGGTGGGGGTGTCGGAAGTGCGAACAATTTCACTCGCCATTAGCAGCTCGACTCTTCGCTAAGGAAGCTGACTGAAGCGGATTTGGTGAAGCGGACCGTTAGCTGGCTGGTTAGCAGCCGACTCCATAGCTGCCAGTGACGATCGCATCTTTCTGTTGCGCAGGAAAACCAGCGGACTAGTTAGTGAGCGAACATTGTTCTCAGTTTTTTCACTAGTTTACAACATAAGAATGTTCATAGGAATGAATCGCCTAACGTACCCCGATATAGCCATATAAAACATAACTTGGTGATCAAACTTACCTTTTCATTTAAAAAAACGACAATGGTGTCATATATTTCGTTTGACGGTCAGCTGAAAGGACGCGTATTAAGGGGATACTTACCGAATCATATGCTTTTCTCGGTGCCCCTGCGCAGGAATCAGCGCTAGATCCGAGCAAGGCGTTCAGTTCAAGCCCTAGTTCAGCAGCCGACAATGAGACTGGAGGAAAAGCGGAGGTACGTCACCACACTAGGGCGGGACTTAAAACTCCGCAGCCAATCGAAGCGCACCCCACACCCAATCATCATCAGCATCATCATCTCCATCTTTCCAGAACAGGGACCGGGATTTGTTGGATTGTCCTGTAAACCCGTTACTGAATAATTGCCCGGCAGTTTGTCCTCCCAAAAACCATCAAACTATTTGATTAGTGCGAAAAACGTAGAAAATGACAAAGTTTGCAATAGACCTTGAAGGGCCCGGTTCAGAGCACGTCTGGCCATCTGTCAGAAGTGGTGTAAACATTGTACTCATTGAGTTTTTTCAGGTGAATTTTCATTTGGTTTTAAATAGTCTCAAAAATTACGGTGTGTAAATTAGGGTTTGAAACAGTAACCGCATGCGCTTTTCCCGACCATCACCACTCTATTTACTGATGAGTTATGAAAGCTAGTGTATGCAACCATTATGGAAGAAGTTTTCGGTGACTTTAATTGCATTTAAAATTAAACACTCCGTTTTAAAATAAGCAACAACGAAAAAATCTTCATTTTTGCCCGTGATCGCGTCATATAATCATATAAATGTTATCAGGCACGTGTTTTCTATAATTATTTCTTTTCAAGTAAACCCCAAAAAAGCTCTTAGATCATTTCAGATACTGGAATATTTTATACGTTTGCCATGGTTCAATTTTTACACAATGAACTATACACGTATGTCTTAGGAATCTCAGTTATTTACTTATATTTGTCCCTAAAATTACTGGTAATTGTATATCGTAATTAGGGCATATAATTCGTAAGTAGTACTCATAATTGCAGATTGTGTCCGTCGTGTCACAACCGATATTCCCATATGATCTAGTAGAAATTCCAATAGACATTCTAATAGGGGTTTCCAAATTGAAGCCGTGTTTCAAAGTGGTTTCAATCTGATGATTTTGTACTGGTTTTGATTACAGGGAGCAAGCTGCATAATTTTCACTTTGAACTACTTTTTTCTAGCTAGCAAAATTTTAGGGATATCTCCACTACCTGTGGCGTCTCTCTGGCCTGCTCGCCCCTCTGCCTGTCTCTCCTGTGTGCCCTGCTGCCATACCACTGTTTGTCCTGTCATCAGAAGCAGCACCATCACCTGCCTGCCCCCCACTTTGAGACTCAAGTGTTAAAATTAGGACAGTGCGAATTGGGACTTCGCCATCTTGCTCATTTGACTTCCTCTGCCGGCCCCTGGAAGATGGGCTCCCCCTTTGAGTCTGGTTCCTCTTCCTTCTAGGGAGTTCCTTCCTTGCCACTGTCGCCTCTGGCTTGCTCACTAGGGGTTTTGGGCAGGGATGATGTAAAGCACTTTGAGACTATTTAATGTTGTGAAAATGCACTTTTATACAAATAAAAAGTTGCTCATGTGGTCCAGATTATAAAGTATATTATACATATTATATATAAAGGTATATTGGTGAGCACTGATTTACAGTAAGCTTTTTGAAAAGTATTTATTGTTGTATTTAAATATGCACACATGGAATATACATTGGTTCCAGAGTCTAGAGGACCACAGTTAACACATTTGCATAATCTGTGGTCCAAGGCAGGTGAAGCATCAATATACCTAAGATGGCTGTTGGGGAGCATCTTCACTGCATCCAATAGCTGAGATCTGTAATGATTAGTGTTTGACTTTGAACCACACAGCTTTCACTAAGTAGCTTCACACCCAGGCTTTGCGTGATCAGCTGTAAATGATCAAAGCAGAATCAGGCAAAATCATTCAAAATGAGGAAGGTGTCAGTAGAAGTTTCAGAGCGGAGTTACGCTGCCCTCACATCCAACACTGACAAATTTCACTACTGTTTAAAAGCCTGAGAAAAAGAAAATCGTATAGGTTTTAGATACAAAGCATACATTCTGTAACACTGAACACTCATTCTCCGATTGACATTTTTACATTTGCTAATAAATATACATAAGTAAATTCATTAGTCCATATTTACCAACTGACCCTCACCAGAAACGGCAACTGAAATGACTTCCTCTTCATATAACATCATCAATTAAGCAATTAAGAGATAGCTGAGGTAGAACAGAATCCAACACACCCAAATGAGACTCAAACTCTATTGAAAGGATTTTGCACCAATTTCAACATCTTAATTATGTGTTCTCCCCCCCCAAATAGTATATACAAATGCAGTTATTCCTGTAATGTAATGCCTACTAAGTACTCAATTTCATTTCTGGGGTTTTGCAGAATGGCACATCATAAATAAGATACAGTGTATTATTTACTTCTAATTGCATCAATCAGGCCTCATGCCTGGGACTGTTTGGAACTTTTGTGTTAATGAAAGAGGAAAATCAAAACCTAAACTGCTACACAATCCATAATGCACAATCCTGGATCCGCAGAAGGTGGTTTCTCTTTTTAAGGAAGTAGAAATTTGAGTACCTAGAGGCGTCGGTAAAATTTGGAAAATCACAATGAAGTACTGACGTTCTGCTGAATTAAGAACTTAGACGTAGTCAAACCCTACAGGATTTAGGACTTTTCTGGTGTCACATGACAATGAAAGAAGAGAAGAAAATTGACTCAGTGAGGGAAAACCAACCCAGTTCATAACAAAGGGGAGGAAAGTTATCCATGTGTGAAGAAAACTCTGTACTTCAGGAACATCTAGTTTTTTCATTGTGACTGATGCATACATCACGCACATATTCAAAAAACAAGCTCGTGAAACGCTGAACCACACCAGGTAATAGCACCTCCCAGTGGAACTGTACTCAACTGCAGTCAGTCAAAAACATTATCATGACAGGACAGACTTCTGACGAGTTGTATTATAACATGTACATCACACATGATAATGATCCAGCAATTTCCCCCCATTCACCTTCTTCTAACCTAAAATGCTACTCTATGATCCTGTTGTTTCGAATATCTGCCAAACATAAATAAAATTTTCAAATTCCAAAAGACGACAAACATGCTAAGCTTGTTAGCAAATTATAATGTAGCGGGTTAGCATATGCTAAGGTTTCCTGCCAATCAGGCCACTCTTCTGCTTTTAATGCTCTGATAGTGTTAACAACAGATTAAGACGATTAAAAATATGTCCTGTATTAATCAGTAAGCTTTGTTAAACAAATAAGTGAATTTAAATATTTTCTGTAGTCTGTAGTTCCAGGAAGACGTGCTTGAGAATATGGCAAAGTGAGCCCCCGTGAGAAGCGTGGGTGGTGGGGCCGTGTCACCAGGCCCATCTGTGCAGGGACTCAGGGCGGGAGCACCTGGCTGAGAGCATCACGGGTCCCTTGGCTCAGCCGTTCGGGGAACGCCACCTCGAACTGGAGCACCAAATCACCCCTCTTCTCGGGGCACTTGGACAGGGGCAGACCCTCTCCAGTGATGCGCTTCTTTGTCCCAGGCTTGACCACATCCCGGATCGTCATGGTGATAGTCCGGCCATCCAGTGTGGGGACCGTGACAGTGCAGCCGCAGAGTGCCTGGGGGGTGGGGGCATTGAGAGGATCAGCGAGCACAGACAGAGAAAGAAAAGGCATTGTGCAGTTCTATTATAACCTGCAACCAATAAAATAAGAGTATATTTCTTGACAACAGCCCGGCTGATGCCATACGTTCAAAGAGCAAACGAATGAAAACATTTCTGCTACATTAATAATCATACTGGTACACCGTAATTCATGGTGACTGCGATATTATAAATAGCAACACTCATCATTTCCTGTTTGCTGCGGCAGAGGTTACTCTATGAAAGTTTTACACATTTATAAGGATATATTACTGCATCAATTTCAGCCAGGGGACTCAAAGGTACAACAGCAATGCCAGCTGTCTCTCTATCTACCTTACTAACACACTGACCAGAGAACCTGCGCACTCACATCTCTCAGGGGGATCCTCGTGAGGTAGATGATGTCAGAGCCCTCCCTGCAGAAAACAGGGTGTGGCTTGTCCTTGACCACAAACACCACGTCAGCGGGGATGTTGGTGGGTGTCTCGTCGCCTTCTCGGGGGAAGGTGATCCTGGTCCCCTCCTTCCATCCCCGGCGGATCTCCACGGTCAGGACCTTGTCCTCGCGGCGTGTCGTCTGGCCGTCCACGTTCAGCCGCCGGTGGGAGATCTTCATCTTCTTGGTGCAGCCGGAGAACACCTCCTCCAGGCTCACCTGCAGGTTGTGCACCACGGGGGCGTCCTTTTTCCTTCGGGTGCCGGGGGCACCCCCTGGCCGCACCCTGAAGGCCTGCTGGAAGCCAGGCATGCTGCCCATCCCAAATCCAGCAAATGGGTCATTGATGTCCATATCCCCATCCATCCCGCTCTTCCCAAAAAAGTGGTTGAAGGGGTTACGTCCTCCGAAGAACTCAGCAAACATGGCGTGCGGGTCACCGTGGAACGTGTAGGTGAAATCAGAAGCACCCGAATCGCCACCCCTAGCAGATCCTTTTAAACCTGCAGAGAAGCAGCAAGGAGGAAATCAATAAAAACTCAATGCTGCTCAACAGAACCAGAGGCATTTATGTCCAAAGAAACAAATTAATTTACAGTGCCTTTTAAATTTAAGCACTTTATACTCTGATGAAACTAAATCAATATGCCTTTTTTTTACGGTTAATATCAGCAGCAGGCTCCCAAAGAGTATGATTCAGGATATCAGGTCATCCATCCATTCATCCGTCCATACATCCATCTATCTTCCATAAACACTTCCCCAGTGCAGGTCTCGGAGACCCAGGAGCCTATCTCAGGAGGCACAGGGCAGGGAGTATTAGTGCAAGATACCAGTCCATCACGGAGAACACAGAGGCAGATATAAGGAAACAAAATTAAAAATCTAATTAATTAGCACTAAATGCAATGTAAATAACACGTCAAAGGGCTTTGGCAAAAAAGACACACACACAAAAATGGGGGATCAAGCAAATTGCGCACACACACACACACACACACAGATCGGTATTCAGGCCATAACGCTGCCCACTGACCCATCATTGCACCCATGCAGAAAATCTCACTCTCATTAGAATCAGGAAAACTATCTGGAAATAGGATGTAGGACGATGACAGGGTCACTGACACAACAAAATGCGGCTAATAACCCGAAATTGACCCATTTTATAAGCTGACGAGTTATACCATCTTGAGAAGTTAAAGGTATTCGCACAGGGGCTAAAAGACTCGGCTGATCTACCTTCCTCTCCGTGTAAGTCGTAAAGGTCCCGCTTCTTCTTGTCGCTCAGGACATCATAAGCTTCTGCAATCTCTTTAAATTTCTCCTCGGCTCCGGGTGACTTGTTCTTGTCCGGGTGGTACCGCAAGGCTTGTCTGCGATATGCTTTTTTGATCTCGTCATCCGAGGCGTCCTTCTGCACGCCCAGCAGTCGGTAATAATCTTTGCCCATGGCGACCGATATTTAACGGCGATATTAACTTTTTAAAAGACACATTAATCCCGACGAAGCCCGCTCACGCCGCTTCATTCCGCTCGTCCGCCTCTCGCCGTTCTTTCATCGGCTGACCTCCATTCACGAAACTGCCGTTTTGATAATTTCCAAGCAGATCGCCGACTCGTCCGGACGGCAGAAACGCGATCGCCGTCTCCGCTCAGGCTGCTCGCGAATCGTGGAGAAACTTCCAGAACGCGCCGCTAGACACGCGACACTCCTGACAGCACTTCCGCATGCCGGCTATCGCTAGGTGTCGTCACAGGGCTCGCTCCGCCGCACATACGTGTAAACAATACACGTCACTAATAACAATAATATCAAGAGCAATAATAATGACAACAATAATTAGTTTGTGCTTTAAAGACCCCAAGGATAACGGGAATTGCTACCACTTTAAACATTTATTAGCGAAGGGAGAAACAATCTTGGCAATTTTCTGACCACGATTTAAAAAGGCCTTTCCCAAAAGGGGCAGCAAGTGTTTAAAGGACACGTACCACAATTTCAGATAGACTTATGGTTACCTCCACTGCTCAATGTCTGATTTCTCTAGATGTTTCATTTGAACCTTAAATTCAACTCACCCCTCATTCCGCCTTCTGCACGCCCAGCAATATGTGGATGTAGTTAGGTGCACTAAGTCACAAGTGGACACTGCATGGAGAATGTGTGGCAGAATAAGGTTTGCTCATGCAGCCTTAACATCATCATTCTGAAATGCCTGTTTTGAATTACTTCTGCTTCGCCTCCTGCTTATCTCCCCATGGCCCAGAAGGGGGCTCTCTTCCTGTCAGACATGGGGGGTGCAGGCTGGCTGTTTCTCATAATATCAGAAATCCCAGCGATCCCAGCCATGCAGGCGCTTCAGCAGCTGAAATAAGAACTGCCCCACAATGCTCTTCTCTTGGAGTACCTCCCACTTCCCACCCACTTGTGGGTGTATGTGATGAAGAGATTCTCACCATTTTTTTTGCCATAGCCATGAGTCAGACACAGTGGATCTGTGTTGATTACTGACTGACATTTCCTTTACATGCTCCAGCTTGTAGAACAGCACTGAGTGGGAGGAGCTACAGCAGAGGGGGGTGGAGCCAGTTGCTAACACATGGAGCAGTAGGCATTTTAAATTTAGCAAACGGAGCAGTGATCCTGAGTATCCTGCCTATCGGATTTCATCTTCTCATGGGGGGGGGGGGGGGGCAGTCGGTTCCGCAGGTGCTGCCAGGGGAAGCGAAGGAGGTGGGGACAGCCTGCCCCCCCCCCCCCACCACCACCACCAAGCACACTCGTGGTA
>JAODLD010000051.1:15166845-15178883 GCA_026781065.1 Mormyrops boulengeri | reverse complement strand
GAGACTCAACTGGTTGGTTGAAACAAAATCTTGGTCTGGATTTGTACTCTCTGGACCTGAAATCTCCACCTCTGCAGACACTTATGTCGAAAGGTTGGGGTAAGAGAGCAAGGTCAGCCAGCTTCTCTAGAGCAGTTGGGGTTAAGGGCGTGGCTCTAGGACCCAATGGTGGAATGATACATAGTCAACCACGAGATTTGAACAGATAACCTTCTGGACACAACTTCCTAGCCGACAGAGCTACACACCACATGGTTCAAATCCAATGAACTCTCATACCCTAAATATTTAACCTGAACAATGGATTAAATTTGTAGAGAATTACCCTCTATGAGGAACAAAGTCTTTAAAACTAATGACATGCCGTGTCTTTATTTCAGATCCGCAGTGGTATCCGGCTCGACAATCCTTACGCTTGGACCCTAGTGAGCCTCCTGTCTGCATGTTGATCCATTTTTCCATTCATAGTCCACATTCATGCCATTCTGCACAGTGGGACCCTTGACAGACCACAGCTGTTTCACCTCATCCAGTTACATGTATATCTGCACCGTCATCTCTGCTGTCAGCACCCCTCAGTCAGAGCCTCACACCTGCATGTCCTCTCCCAGATCGCACTGACGTGGTTGGGTCACCACACTTTACCCACAAACATTGGACGTATACATTACCTGTTATGTATCCTAACAGCTCACTGGTTTAACTGGAATGAATCTAGCAGCAGAATTCATCCCTAATATTATTATTTTTGGTGGTCCATTTGTCTTTTATATGTCATGAAGCACTGAAAATGACCTCTAATAAAAATTATTACTGCATGAATAAGTGTTGCGATGATTAATTCTAGGCTGGAAGCACTGATGAAAAAAAGTGTTGCAGTTCAGAGCTGTGAATAAAGGCCATGGCTGTGTAACTACTGATCCAGGACCAGTGTGGAAAGTTCCTGTGACTCACGACAAAGCGATTTGGAGAATTCATCTGACTGACCCAGGAGACTGTACAGGGAGTTTCAGTAACTGGCCTGCATTTTTAATTTTGGGTTTATTTGACCCTGGTCAATTGTCCCCCACAGAGGGAAAATGCCTGAAAGACGATGATATCCTGCAGCAGCTCCCTGTCGGGACAACTGCCACCTTCTACTTCCGGGACCTGGGAGCCCAGATCACCTGGGTTACAGTAAGCAACCAGGGAAACTCTCCCTACTTCCATTTGCCATTTTACCCATAATCCCTCAGATGGAAAAAAGCAGTTGAACGAACCAATCAAACTGAACCATCCTACTTTTTATTCCCGTTTCTGACTTTTAAAGAAAACTTGCCTTGAAATTTAATTTGCATCCTCAAGGATATTAGAACAGAGCTCAGTCAGGATGTAAACTGACCATTTGATTTGCATTTAATGCACAAGTGTATTATATCAGCATTTATCCAGGACTTGAACTAGCAACCTTTAGATTGTGCCCTTAACAAACACTGTCAGCTTCAGGATTTAAGTGTCAGGATGCGAGGTACAGCAGGGCTGGGCTTGTATGGATTAATGGAAATGTGATTGGAAGGGAAAGGTGGAGAGGAGAGCCAATGGAAATGGGAGCATATAAAAGCAGTGAAAGGTGTTGGCGGGGCAGGTGGAGGGGGCGGGGCATGGACGGTATCAGCAACACTGTATCGGGAGGTGGAACAAAGCAAATCTACAGCAAAGGTGTTGAAACGGGGGTCTGTGCTGGTGATGAATTGCATGTTCTGCCAGCTGGTTGCTGGAATGCACTCATCTCCTGGCTGAACACTTTATCTCTGCTACGAAATTCTGCATGACAAATTAATGTGGCCATACCACCGGCATTTGTGCATTTAAAATACAAATGATTATTCCGGCAAGGCTTAATGTGCCTCCCCTAAATTCGAGGGGCTGCTGCCCCAGGTCATACCTTGACACACTCCGAGACCTCGGATTCCCCCCTCTCTCTGACGCCCAGTGATGTCATCCTACGCCCCTGTGTCCCTCCCCAGGTGTTCCTCACCGAGTATGTCGGGCCTCTGCTCATCTACCTCATGTTCTATTTCCGGGTCCCCTTCATATACTCCCCCAAATACGACTTCACCACCAGCAAGCACTGGGTCGTGCAGTGAGTATCCTGTCTGACCGGCTTTCAAGCAAATAACCAATAAACATGTACGTGCACTGAGAACAATGAGATGCTTACGCGTGTGTTTCCTGCAGACTGGGTAATTCAACCCAGGGTAACAAGACATAGGACAGCACTTAGGTAAAATAAATAAATACAAAAATGGAAATATAAATATGGAAATTGAGATGTGGATGTATGCGGAAGAACAAACATGGTATTGGAAGTGTGGATATATTTGCAGTAATCAGAGGTGAAACATTCATGTCCAGAAAGTAAAAATCCACATACACAACTGGTTGGTTGATATATAATCTTGGTCTGGATTTTTACTTTCTGGACCTGATCTATCCCCCTCTGGTAGTAATAACTGTATATATGTATTGTAGCACCAGAGCATGCTGGGAATATTATAAATAGCCCCTGTGTGTATTATTATTATTGTAAATACTTGTGTTGTATTTCCTGTTGTCGCGTGTGTCTTCGCCTGCGTTAAATGTGAACCCTGTCCGATCCTCACATGTCTTTAGGCACTGTATAAATTACCCACCGTGTGTGTACCTTACTGTCCAGTGTCCAGTGTCCAGTGTCCAACCACCCTGCTTTTTCAGACTGTGGTTTGGTGGTTGTCTGCTGCCCTTGTTAGTCTTTTTAAAGATCAAATACAAAAGTGCTGTTTCCCCTGGAAGAGAGCCTACTTGTCTTTTGCTGCCACTGTGATACCTGGTTCTGCCAGATGCTACAATGTATATATATAGACATAATTATAGTTGTTGTGTATCTGTTTCTATAATATACATCATATAGTCAGTCATCCATTTAGCGACTGCTTACCCTGCACAGGGTCATGGGGGTGTTGAGCCTGGAGCCTATCCCAGACAGCACTGGGCACGAGGCTGGGGTATATGGATATGTATATGCGCAGCTTTTAATTTTGTATTTAAACCATATTACTGTAAGAAATGGGAAATGAAAATGCTGAAGATTTGGTGATGGTGTAGGTGTAAGATTAGTAGTTGTTTGTGGGTTAGCGAATACGTGCCCAGGACATAGAAATGAACGACGCTGTGATTGGACAGTAAGGATATGCATAGAAATTAGCTGTAATTCTTAGCCCTGTGTGTGTGTGTGTGTCTGTTTGTTTGCAACCAGCCTGGCCTGCATGTGTCACTCCTTCCACTACGTGAAACGACTCCTGGAGACCCTGTTCGTCCACCGCTTCTCGCACGGCACCATGCCACTGCGCAACATCTGGCAGGTCAGGGAACATCCGCACCATGCTGCTTTCTAGCTCTTGGTCACTTC
Source organism: Mormyrops boulengeri (assembly GCA_026781065.1). NCBI lineage: Eukaryota > Metazoa > Chordata > Actinopteri > Osteoglossiformes > Mormyridae > Mormyrops > Mormyrops boulengeri. The sequence goes on along the minus strand of JAODLD010000051.1, from coordinate 15,175,456 downwards.
CTGTTTTAGCCGAACAACAGGAAGTGGGTCTGTGATTGATCGATCAATCCCCCCTCCCCCCGCCTCGCCCCCAATGGGCTTATGGGTGTATGACTTCTCTCGTCACTCTCTCACACGTCCTGTTACCTTACCCTGACTCTGAGGCCCTCGTTCCTGGAAAATATCATCAACTTACTCATGCCTATTTGTAGCCTCCGTCGTCTGCGAGGTGTTTGCGTTGTCTGACGGAGTTCGAGTTTAGTGAAACACCAGATGGTTTAAGCACCACAAACACCCTTTCAGCTTCTCAAGGTTAAATACGGCCAGGAATGGCACACAGACGCCAGAACGACAACTGTACCACTAACATCTCACCCTGGCACTATATAGATATGATAGCTCCATTTATTTTTTACAGAACTGTACCTATTACTGGGGCTTTGCGGCATGGATGGCCTACTACATCAACCACCCCCTCTATACTCCTCCCAGTGAGTCCGGCCTCTTTCCAGATTTGCAGAGGAGCAAATACTATTCGTATTGCTGACATCAAGTTCTGTTTGGTTGTGGGCTAGGCCCCCGTGGTGAGTTTCAGTGTTAATATCGGTGTAAATGCCTGGTGTTCTTGGAGCACTAATGGACTGCTTGTCTTTTCAGTCTACGGCGAACAGCAGGTGAAAACGGCCCTGGTAATTTTCCTGGTGTGTCTCTGTTTCTTTCTTGCTTGTGTCGTGTGGTAAATACATGTAGAAACCACACTAGACTTCTCACCTCTTTGATACACATCTTGACCTGTGCTTGCCTCTGCAGCTCTGTCAGATCGGCAACTTCTCCATCCACGTGGCCCTGCGTAACCTCCGACCCCCCGGTGAGCCCCTGCTACACACCACTCAGCTAGCTCACAGCATTCATGCCCCCCATACTCCCCTTGCCCCAGCTGTATCTGTTCATCAGAGGTAGGGACTTGAGGCACTGACTCGTGATTCAACTCGGAATTAAGTGACAGATTTAATGACAGTAAAAATTATGGAAAGACTTAGACCTGACTTAGACTTGAGGGCAAATGACTCAAGACATGACTCGGGCTGCAATGTTTTGACTTGAGACTTGGCTTGGACTTGCCACTGTTCAGTCTCAAGTACAACACACACATATATACCTGTCCTCATCAGAAGATTCTGCAGGCATAGCATTGGTCCTGCTCGCTTCTTTTTCAGGCTCTAAGACCAGGAAGATCCCTTATCCAACAAGGAACCCCTTTACATGGATCTTTCTGCTGGTTTCCTGCCCCAACTACACTTATGAGGTAAGCCGGGTCAGAGGTCAGTATTGCTTTTGTTTTCCCGGACCCTAGACCGGAAGGGGCCCACAATCTACTGATCAACTGAGCCCCCCCTTGCTATGCTTCTGCCCCTCATCTCCATACACAGGGGCCTTTAATAGGTCAGCTGTATTTAAAAAAATAAATGCCGGTCTCACTGCAAAATTATGGACAAACTCTCAAAAATGGATGATCTTTGAGTTAACAAGATGCTATCTTTTTGCCTCAGTTACTTATAACAGATTCTGAAATTCTGCACTCCCCCTGGTGACCAAGTGATGGTAATGCCCTGGTTAAAAGAGCTAAATTAGTGCAGCTCTGCGGAGGCAATTGGACTTGGGGCTGGTAAACGGCCCGCACTCTCCCCTGCAGGTGGGTGCCTGGCTGGGCTTCACCGTGATGACCCAGTGCCTGCCCGTGGCCTTCTTCACTGCCGTTGGCTTCATCCAGATGACCGTGTGGGCCAGGGGGAAGCACCGCAGCTACCTGAAGGAGTTCCGTGATTACCCCAGCATCCGCTCCCCGATACTGCCATTCCTCCTCTAGGGACAGACCCTGGATCCTAGCTGTATCGCCGGCCCCCGAATTCTCTCTTCCATCTTCTCAACAGTACATCTGCAGTTTTAATAACTAATCAAGCTGGTCATAGCCTCACCCCGGTACTTGTGATCCCAAAATTGGTGGGCTTTTAACAACAGAATAAAATTTATATGTTATTTTTAATGTTTACCACATATATTCTAAATGATCATATTAGAATTTATTAAACCAGCTTCGCTGTTTTCAGTGTTCGGGTACCACGTGAATTAGCCATGTTTTCTGCATATATGTTACTGTCAGTAAATTAAAAAATGAAGACAGATAGCTTGCTATTAAAATAGCACTTCTGTGGGTTAAACAGTGGCATTTTGTACAACTGTAACCAGCAAGACAGCTTGTCTTCTTTGTTTGAGAATAAAGGAATCTCCTTCCACAAATGAGTAATCCACAATGCACTGGGGGGGGGCACTGATACATCACATCAAAAAGGTTTTGAGGACAAATAGCACCTTCACATTCAGTAAGAGTGATGAAAATCTGCACACCTCTTACAAATTCTCCATCAATATCAGAGTTTGCATTTAAGAGTGGATGACATACACCCAGCTTATACAAAACATGTCATTTGACAAAGGATTATTTTATTAAAAAAAGAGAATGTTCTCTTTGCGAGTGCCTCTTTACTCTTGACGGGTCTTAGTGTGAATAAACACTAAGAGAATGAAATCAGAGCAAAGGTCTGTTAGGGATGGAAGCGGAAAATTTTAAGCAGCGAGGATGTAAATTGTGAAAACCATGAAAACGTGCCTTAATGTACAAAGCCTCAACCCCCAAGGCAGGTCTACCCCTTCTAGCCAAATCAAGTATGTTCTTTGAGAGTAAGATAGGTGGGACAGTGGTCCAGTGGAAATGAAGACTTTATTTAAATGTACAGAGGTGTGGCGATGGGGCCTGGGAGGGTCACACGGCCAGAGCCTCCTCCAGCCTCTTCTTCCTCTTCAGCAGCCTGCGCTCTCGTTCATACTCCTTCATCCGCATCACATAGCTGGGAGAGTCACATGGATGGCCATCGTTAGTGCCTATTTCCTATGCAGCACCCATCTTATCCTCCTGGTTATTCTTATCACTTCTTAGTCAGGGGTTCAGCACGGTCATGATGGAGCAGCCAATCGGTAACCGGCAAGACAATCAACATAACTAGGAACTCGAGGTACCAGCAAGCACCTCCGGGAAATATTTAAAACAGTGAGGGTCAAAGCAATGAAATTGAGGTACAGCAGCACACTTGTAACCGGCGATAACCATGACTACAGTCACCAACGACTACAGGCAACGACTACTCACTCTTGATGCTCGCAGTAGTCCCAGTCGTGCCGTTCGTGCTGGCAGGCCATGAAGTTAGGCCAGTTGTCCCTCTTGCACTTCATGAGCTTTATGAGGTGGTGAGCACAGTAATCACGCTGGACAAGCGGCAGCTGGGCCAGGTTCATCTGCTCCTGCGTGGCCACCATCTCTGCCGGCGACAGCGGACAGTTACACACCAGACATCACTACTGGACAGAACTGTATATTAACCCAGTCAACTGCACCCCTGATAGGGTAAAGATATAGAATGGATGGGAAAGGAGGTTGAAAACTCACTAGCTACACTACATCACCGCAGCCAGGAGACACATTCATACATAAAGATATAAAACATGCATATTAGCTTTTATCCAGGAGAAGAGCTTTTTAAAAAAACTTTCTAATTCCAGTTGATCCATATTACAGAATTAAACCACCTGGGAGGGTGGTCTGCAGCCCAGCAGGTAAGGACTAGGTTGTTGGTTTGATTCCAGGGGCCGGGAGACTGATGCTGCCGTTAGGCCCATGAGCAAGGCCTTTAACCCCAGCTCCAGGGGTGCTGCATACTGGCTGATCCTGCTCTGTGACCGCCCCAAGCGTGCTCTCACCTGTGTGTATGTCTCATGGAGAGCAAGACGGGGTAGGCGAAAAGAGAATTTCCCCACTGAGATTAATGAAGTGTCGATATTTTACGGAAAATGATAATAATAAATTTAAGTTTGGTTAATAGTGACCAATTTTAAACAAATGCAATTTGCTACTTAAAAGCTGCACAGCTTTGGACAAAATCTCCTTCATGCCGTAATCTCCATGAACAGACACCTTGGAGTTATAGAGCTGGTTCAGCTCAATCTGAAACTGCATTAAAAACCGCATCTGAGGAGCGCATCAAAACAACTTCCCGCAGCTGATACGCGGCGTTGCGGATATGCAAGAACGGCCTTCATTTCACTAAGACTCTTATTAAAGGGGTTAAGTCGGTCCTCTTATTAATTCCAAAGCAACTCGTCGCCTTACAAGCACAAATCGATATGACAGCTCAGGGCCCATACAAGCAAGCAAGATATAATACCACGTATATTCTTCATATTCTGAAATCAACGGCAGTTTTACTGAGAAATGTCTATAACGGCCACCCCAACATTTATGTTTCATATTTTCGGTAAGAGACGTGATAATAGTTTTATATGGTACGTGTGGGTCACCGGTGCTACATGCTCGCAGGCTAATAGTTAACGAGCTACCCATATACACCCATTGACTTCGTGTGATTCTGTGTACATTTTAACACATTGGTGTTAAGCTGCATACATAGTACAAACCTCTCTCTTTTCTTTCGCCAAATCCAATCTGTGGGTCGAAACTTGATGGTTTTAAAGGGTCCGGTTCGGTATCCCTTTCCGTAATATACGTTCGGGCCAGATGAGCCCCCATCCTGCCTATGCACCAGTGAAATTTGACCTCTCAGTCCCTTTTTATATTCGGAATATTTGCCGGTTTGTATGAATCTCTCAGATATACATAAATAAATAAATTGCGGGGGACAGTATTACAGTCACCCTCACAGTGACTGCTGTCCTCCAACTAAAGATAGTTTAGCGTCCTTTACTATGACCGTTGACTGTCGGGAGGCGGGATATGCGCTTTCCCATCCTATCAGCGTTCGAGTTATGGGCAGGAGCCAATGAAACAACGATAATCTTTGCAGCGGTGCTAGGAGCGGACGGTCCTCGTTTAATTTCATCCCCGGTGGAAAATGAAACTTTGTGCACTTAGTTCCGCCAATATCTTCGATTCGGCGACATTCTTTCATTATCTTAACTTTAAGATAAGCTTGTAGTGAAATTCATTAACCTTGCCATTTAATTTGTTATGAAATTCATAAGACAATAAGTCTGTGGCGTAAGTGCAGAATGAGGGTGGTTAATGTTCCACGTTTTGACAGAATTTTATATCATTATCAATAATAATAATTATTGTTGTTATTTATTTTTTGGTACTTATTTCTTGTGTGCTTTTCTTTCCTTTTCCCATTTTAACACGTTTTTAAAGCTCTGTGTAAACCCTGTGGTTAAAACAATGCTATATCAATAAAGATTAATTGATTTATAGTACTACTTATACAACGAAATTCCTGAATAGTTACAGCTATAATTATTTTATTACTTGCTGTACTCAAGTAGATTGTATATGGATCAATAAAAAGTGTTACAGTACGTTAAAAGTACCAGTTTTATAATTCACTACAGATGGATACATAGACAGAATGGTAGCATAAGGGAAGAACATCGACTAGAAAATCTATCGCCGTTGTACAATCAATGACATCCATAAGAATAAATGATGAATATTAAATTCCCGACTACTGTTTCCGCAATTAATTTTAACTATAATCATACATCCCAAAATTGTAATAGAGATATGACACAGTAATATCATTCCCTTATGCCACCATCTTTTGGCCCACATTACCTTCTTAATAGCATCAGATGAAGAATTACAAATGTATTGCATAATTCCAGACACCTGAAGATTAAAAAGTTGCCAGCATGGGCGTAAATTATGGGGAGATGGGAGGGTTGAACCCCCCCCACACACACAACCCCCTGGACCCTCTTAAATGATTGAGGCCATCAGCACCCCCCCCACTCAATCCAAGTTATGCCCTCAGTTGTCAGATATCTAGGAAAAACAAACAAGACGAAGTGGTTCACTTGAACTTTTTAATTCATATTTAAAACACCCCACCCCCTTAAATAAAAAAAAAATAACTGGTAGTAGCAATACACGTTTTTTTTTTCCAAATATTAAAGAATTTATTGACTACTGAATATGCATCTTACGATGTAGGCGAAGCAAATCCACAGAGGGGGGGTGATGTGCCTTTCAGCTACAGGAACCACACACCTACTCCACAAGCCGGTGGGGGTAAATGTCTGGTGGACTATTTACATGCAAATGAGTCCTTCACCAATGTTGATGTGACACACTGAAATAAACAACTCCATGTGTCCAATATAATGAATGTACCTGACATAACTTTTTTTAAAAGAAAACCTTGCCCTGCCAGTTTAGTAATGCTATTCGCTAAATGACCAGAAACCAGAAGAACGTCAGCTTTTCAGGTCATCCATTTCGATTAAAATGATGATATGAGGGCCTGTAAAATACTATTAGTGTCAGACACCAGATCCATCCATACAAACAAGGTACCTTGAAATGCCTTTATAACCATAAGCACCACCCTTGGTCATAAATTAATAGTAACCTGCTAAAAATATAAATAGCACAAAAATGAATTTGCATACAGGACTGACTTGCCCTGCACTAAACTCATTAGAAAAAACACACTGCATGTGTTGGGCTATCACAGCAATGACTTTCTGTAATGTTTAAAATAACGGAAAAATATCCCTACATATTGACCGGATCCTTTTTTACGGAACTACATGTTGCTTGACTTTGTATGGGGAGAGAGGAAGAACCGGAGATGAGGGATTGACTCCGATTGATTTTTATAGTGGCGCCCTCTAGTGGTTCTCGTGTTCTCAGTACCGCAACTCGCTGCTTTGGCTGATTGGGTCCATCAGCAGAAATGCTCCCAGGTACAGTGGCAATCAGCACAGGCCACTCTCATCTTCAAAGTGGGTGTTCTGCAGCACCTTCACGTGAAACTCATAAATTTTGAGGGCGGGGCCAAGTCTGATTGACAGTCCAGTTAGCACATCGCTGCGTTGCATCAGAAGGAGTGCCTTTCCATCAATTTCCTATTGGTAGCGTTAAAAACAGGCATCAGTACAGACATGAAAGGAAATAATGGTTGACTGGTCAATTTTTAGCATTAGATAGTGCTTTAACTGTGATGAACACAGTCCACTGTAACAAACTAGAAGGAATACCAGGCAAACACACATCATTCAATCTAATACAAAAACATTTTTATATGAACGTAAGCTATAAGACTTCTGCCCATCAAAAGTTGAAAGTTTATGCCCCAGGTTTTGTCATGTCTGCTGAGCAACATCATTTTACTCATCTGTACCACTGAATATTTTGTGGAACTGCTTGGTCTCTTTCGACATGGGTGTCTTGAGGAAGAAAACTCTACTGACTAAATACTAAACTCTCCAGGTTTAGTTGCCATTATTATAATGCAATCATTGTAAACTACTCTACAATCAATAAATGATCATTTTGATTAATTCCACAAGCTGAGCAAACTGCACACAAGTGCATTTCTCTGAGGGAGTATGCCAGCACTCAGTGTGCTGGTGCTGCCCCCATGTGGCAGCCCAAAGAAAGTGTAGGCCAACCTGTGTCCTGAACGCTGCCGCCTGCTCTGGGAAACCGGCTGCTGAGAAGTAACTGGCCACATCTTCCACGCTCCATTGGACAGGGTCCTGCCGCATCTTCAGATACCTGAAACAGGGAGTCAAACGAAGCAAAATTTGAGATATTATGCTGAAAATGGGAGAGAGGGCAGTAAATTAAAGCAATTTTTAGAGGGAAAAAAAATGTAAAGGAATTGGACTCTGTTCCATATATACACTTACAGTCCTTTGCTCATCCTGTGTGCCTCCTCAGCTATGCCCAGACCCCTGGGAGAGTCAGTTGGAGTCAGCAGACAGGAAGTTGCACTCACATCAGCCTTGCACCCTGGATCTGAGCAAGCAAGTCAGGAGTCAGTGAGTCAGTTCCTGCGCTTGCCCCCCATACATTCAAAGGCCCATTCAACATTTTCACACTTCCCTAATTAGAATAGCTAGATATTCATGAAACAATTACAAATACCAAACAAAGTAACTTGCTGAACTGTAGAAAAATTGCTTCCACTGGGATTTTATGCCTACAGCCTATTACAATATTTTCTTCCTTCCAAGCTCCAGTCTCCACTGCATATCTAATTATTGTCCACAGTGTTTCACCTTAGACCAGGATTTCCCAACCACTACAGATCACTTGTGGGCCACATATATAAATTAGGGCTTTGTGGTTGGAAAGGTTGAAAATCCCTGCTTGAGACAGTAAGGGGGGCAGGGGGTCTGATAATTTATTTGTAGAGAGAAATTCCAGAAACATTGGGGGGGAAATTTTCAGTGGTGCAGAAGTAGTCAAAAAACACACACACACACCCCCACAAAAACAAACGAACCACCGACAAACTCACAGGCATCAGCAGAAATGTAGGGTGTCTTCCCTGCTTCTTCAGAACTCATCACCTGATCCTGAAAACCGAGAGAGAGAGGAGTTAGAGAAAGACACCCAATAAGGGCCGCGTGGGAGCTGGTGGTTGTAGCTGTGTGTTTGTGTGTCTGTGGGGGGGGGGGGGGGGGGGGCATTTTATTGGGTGGCAAGAATTTTTGAAATTTTTAAGGGAACCAAAAAATTGAAGGTAAAATTTAACGTTAGGCCCCCGAAAAACCCCAC